>CM055749.1:13699640-14337766 GCA_029465975.1 Dallia pectoralis | reverse complement strand
CTCGGTTCGGGCTCAGTCTCTTGCGCTCCGGGTTGCCCGGTGAATGAGAGGTCAGGTGATGCTTTTCATTTAGCGTAATAATGGATGCTGAGGAGGTGAAACGCGCAGGCAGGACTGTGGCGAATACATTTGGTTGCACCGGCAAAAAATCTCACTTTTAATGAAAAAAATGAACCGGTGGGTTATGCCAAATGCAAAAAAATTGATAGTCTCTTAAAATATGACAGCAAAATGACAGGGAATTCGTGGCTGTAAAGGCATGAAGCTGTTCAACACCTGCCAGTGGCCAATCAGTGCTGATGGACGCACCATTAGAGCGCAGGACTGGCTGAACCCATATACTGGGGATTACATGCTTATCCTACACTAAAACATGTAGCCTAATCTTGGTGAGTAAAGGTTTTCAAATAAATATTATTTGAATCTTAAATGCAAATTGGAAACAGAGTACATAGGCTAATGTTGCCATTATTCTTTTAATTTCAGCTGCTGTTCACCGTATTGGCGAACCAAGTGGAGCCTTCTCTTATTACCCTCCCAATATTAATGTAGAATTTATACTTAGCCAGGGATATTATGTTGTAACAGAGTATTCATTTTTTTTGTTATTATAAATGTCTTAAAACAAATGTAGACTAAATGACTCATTCTTGACGAAAGGCAAAAGAACAATTGAATAATGTCGGGCTGGACATAATTCCTAAGAACAAATTCCAGATAAGTAAACATTGATGAATGTCAGAATCTTCGTGGAAAACGTAAGTGGGTTTTAAGAACGAATTTCTTCTTAAGAACGGTTGAAGAATATGGCCCATTGTTATGCTGATAACAATCAGCTGTGCATTTCAATAAAACATGGGAAAGCCAAAATTTGCTACTTTGGAAGCATGTGTTTTAGACATAAGGAAGTCGATGACCAAAAACTTTTGCTATCAAACTGAAATGATCGTTTTAAGACCTAAGAGTTGTTGACATATCTCACAGTAAATCTAAACTGTTATATCTTAGGATGTATCTTCTGATTAGCGCAAAACTGTTTTTTTTTTATAAAAAATGATGTCAAAAAACGAATCCATGCCGTTGATACCTCAGGATTTGATTACTGTTATGTACTACTCTCCGATTATACTAATAAATCAATAACTTAACTTCAAACAATGCTCAACATGGCTGCTTGAATCTTCACTAGAACAAAAATTGGACCACATTACCAGAGTATTAGCCTTTTTACACTGCCAGCCTGTTTAGGAAAGGGTTGACTTTTTAAGTTCAATTGATAAACTATGAAGCATTACATGGACATGCTCCTAGTTAACATGCTCAATAAGTCCAGCCATACAAACCTACACATGACCTAAAATCACAAAAATGCTGGCCTAAGTGTACCTAACATTTCTAAACAAACAGCCAGAGGCAGAGCTTTCTTTACTAGTGTGTCTACTACAAGCTCATCTCTTCAGCAAAGTCTATGATTAAGTGTAGTCTGGCCCAGGGGTACGAAGTTGAACGGAAGTCATGGATTTCACATTCTGCCCTGCAGTCTTTGCCGGGCGCGCTCTCATCTCTCCTGGGATGTCCTATCTCCAATTGCTATTTGGGTGTGGAGTCACTGGCTTGCTGTTCTTCTCCATTGCCATCTACGTCAATGCAAGGAAACTCTGTGAGTGATACTAAACCATCCCAGAGCCGCTGTGATTGGAGTCCCATGGTTAATGATTGGTAAAGTGGGTGGAATGACGTCTGGTGTTTACCCTGTTTAGGGCCACAGTTTCACTGGACCGCCAAGTGTCACCCCCAATATATAATGCTGCTATATTATTGTGCCGGGCGTGTAGGGAACTAGGGTGTCTAACATTTCCTTGTAGTTGTTACGTTTCCATGAAACGATACTTTACACTTTTACATTTACTGTTTGCTCTGCAACAGCCCATTCTTTTAAAGTAACTCATACCGTTGTCAGACAGACATTATACTCGAACACAAGTACTCAGGCTGTGAATTTCAAACAGTGCTGCTGCTGATGGCTGTGCTGCTGCTGATGGCTGTGCTGCTGCTGATGGCTGTGCTGCTGCTGATGGCTGTGCTGCTGCTGATGGCTGTGCTGCTGCTCATCAAGTTGCCCCAAGATATCAGTATCATTTAACTTGAGCATTTTAATTCTGGATGTTTGATTGCATAAATTCTGTATTTTGTTTATATCCTATGGAGGACATGTGCCCGTGAACCACACTGTAGGGCCACCAAGCCCTAAAAACGTGTAGATGACCCTTTCTGGTTGTGTTGCAGGCCAAATGGTTGTACGATATCTGACGGTTCCTGCTTCCACTCGCTTAACTCTCAGCACCCCCAATCGTCCCTGTCCGGCTGGTCATGTGTCTGACCTGGACTATATTTATAGACTCTGGACATAAAAACACATTTAATAATTATTATACTTGAGCTCCGGCTGTTACCCCTCTGCCCCGGCACCCTGTTCTGTGTCGGAGGAGGAGGCACCACCAGACTCTGCATCACGTCCTACTCTGGGGCCAAAGCCTCCACCAGCGTCAGTGCCCCGCCCTGCCCCGGAGCTCCAGCCCTCCTCATGGTTGCCCTAGAGGACTACAAAGGCATGACAGCCCTCTAGTTATCTGTGTTTCACTCCCCAATTAGTACCTCAACAAATTCACAACTAGAATGCCAAAGGTCTGCAAGGCTGCAATTGCAGCAATGAAAGATTCTTTAAAGAACACAATTATTATTTCAAATAAAATCATGAAACTTTTAAATGGTAGTGTACACAGATGAGTCAAGCCCAATGAATTGAATCGACCACAGATGGACTTTAATCAAGTTGTAAAATCTCACAGATGAGCAATGAAAACAAGACGTACATGAATTTTGAATATATTAGCACCGGGTCTAAATACTAATGTCAACGTGATCCGTTATAAATAAATGTGCTATTACGTCTTGCTCGTTATGAGGTAGTGTGTGTTAATTGATAAGGAAAAAACATGCCTTAAACATTTTAAAATAGCTAATAGCTACATAACAAAATGTTGAAAAAGTGAAGTTGTCTGAATGCTTTCCAAATGCACTAAGTAAAATCTGTGATGAGAGGAGAAATAATAAAGCGCAAGAAAATAGGCTGCTCTCCAGCACGGTTGTGTGGAGGCACTGCGTGGGCTACCAGGGTCTTTTATTCAGGCTTCCAATAATATTGGCTAATTGCTAGATTCTCTGGCTTCTCACAACTCACCGTGTGTGGGTGTGGAAGGGTTTATAGCTGAGGTATATTGCTGCTGACATAATGCCTTGCTCTGATATTCTCTCTTCTTCCTCATCCCCCTCTCATTGACGTGTTGCTGAAGCAGTTATTCCCATGAGAGAGGTTTCCCCAGAATCTACGTAAAAGGATTCCTACCCACGCGATGGTCCTAGGAACATCTCATATTTATCCTCCCTCATACACTCTCTCACTCGCTCACGCTCAGACACATTCCCTCCCTAACCCTTGTTATTAAACACAGTGGTCCAATGTCTCTTTCCTCTCTCTCCCCTTTAAGTTGGCTGGGCTCTCCAATCTCTTTGCCTCCCCCTCAAAACTGACAAATCCTTAGTAGGAGGTAGCATCTCCCTCTCACCAAGGCTGTGAGACCCTGTTCTGACAAATGAGACACAAGGCACATTGACTAAGCGTGGGGGTATTGGGTTTAAGTCTCCCTTCCTGACACAATGAATGTGGATGGAAAGTGAAATAAGGGGCATTAGCAGCAGTTACTCAATGATCAGTTTGTGTTTAGGGTTGGCAGGGAAGTGCGAGGTGGGATATATGCAAGTTGGTGTATTATCATATAGTTAACTTTCCATTTAACCTATATCCTCTGAAAGGTTATCTATGTAAAAAATGTGTTAAATACAACTTCTATAGTACCAACTAATCAATTTTCATAATACTTTGCATATATGGAACACACATTCTCAAATATTATAGGTTATATCATAAATACTAAATACTATAAATTATAGGCAAAAAATACAATAAGTGGTATTTTCTATTGGCTTTAAAATTGCATGATTATTTCACCTATTGTGCTTTCCAGTGTTAAATGCTACATTCATTTTACACTGAAACGCATGGCTAAACCTTAAGCGCCAGAGCAAATTAAAGAAATTCCTGACATTAACATTTTGTTAGACAAGTGAATTGTATGGTACAACGAAGTGTCCACTATCGTTGAGGGGATTCAAAGATACATTTATAGCACAAGACGCATTTTACCCCAAAATTTCCTTAAGGCCACGTTCATGTTTAATTTTTTTTAACATAGTTTTGTGCAAATTCGTGGGACATTTCAATGTTATTTTGAGTTTCAACTGCAACTGTTAACAACGTCGTTGTATGTCTTTAACAAAGTTCTAATGCCTTTTCTGCGTAGAAAAGGCATCAACACTTGCCTGAAACTTATTTAAACAATGTAGTGTTTTCTGCTTTCTGAAATGACTGTATTGTAATTTAGATTTATTTTGTACATTTTGTTATGTTGCAAAAAATACTTTTAAAAACTGCAATCATTTGCTGAGATTAACTGCTTGTTTTGAGATTGTCTTCATAGAAATAAATATGCAGACATACATTTCTTAGTTACACAAAACTGAAATACATTCATTTGACTGGAAAGATAGCTGTCAATTTCGAAGTAAGCAATTTGCGGATTTCTACCAAACGAAAACAATACTTTTGCTTCATCAATGCTAAATAGTTCCTGAACTGATTTCGTTCATTTAAATAAAATAAAAATAAGTTCCGAAAACATTTCTTAAATTAAGTAAGCTTACAATATGCCACAGAATATACAGTAGTGTGTTAACATCAAGGACGTTCACAGTCAAGACAGAAACTGCCATTGTTTTTGACCCGTTTGTCCAAGCACTCACACAAATATCTCCTTCCTACGCATTGACTTTGGAAGTTAATAGAAGAAATACACAATTTGTGGCATCAGGGTACCAAAATTTCAGCATTTCACAATAAATATTCAAATGTTGTTTTTCATTAGCTAGTTTATCTCCACAACTTTGCTCTTACTGGCATTCTACTCCAATTAAGAACTCACTACAAGGCAAAGCCCACCGTATTTAATTACTAATCTCCCAAACTCGGACGATGCTGGCCAATTATGACCACCCTCTTTAGGAAACGTGCGCAAATTCACCTTACCAAACATGTGCCCCTTAGAAACCCTTGTAATGTTACTTTACGTACCAGCGGAAAACCTTAAAAGGCCCTCACCTGTGGTTCTTGGCCAGCTGTTGAGCCAGGTTGAAAGCTGTGGGGTCTCGATCTAGGGCCAATACAGTTACCCCCGGTATGGCCCTCAGGATGGCCTTGGTGTGACCTCCACCTCCAAAAGTCATGTCGAGGAAAACCTATGGACACAGTTAGATATCGTGATAAGAACAGTGGTCAGAGAAAAAAAAACTGTAATCAAACTGCCAAATCCATCTATTTTTTAGCTATGCAATTTAATTCCCAACGTTCAGCAAAAATAGTTGTTGTTCTCAAACACCCCATCATTACTATTGCAAGTCCAGATACTCTTATTCAGACTGACTTAAATATTTCAAAAATGTTTATGACAAACATGTTAATGATTAGAGATTGCAAACTTTTTTATGCTAAACATGTTAATATTTAGTAATGAAAAGCCAATGGATAATTACATTCTGATCCAGTGAGGTTACATTACAGTATTGAACAAAACATTTTCATGTAGAACTTATAATGACCGGTGGATTCTGGTGCTAATTTTAATAGACTACGAATCTCATAGTATTTATATCACCAACATAAAGAGCAGTGGCAAGGAAAATGAAGCATTCATTTGAGGCACTCGCAGCAGAAACATTGCCAAAATGATCCAGGCATCTAAAATAACACTTTGTTGTTTCGTGGCATTTACTACTAGATATTGTAATTTATTGACATTTAAACAGTTCACTTCCAGTGAAAAACATGAAATCTTGTGGTAATCTGCCAGAGACAAAAACGTCTAGCCACTAAAAATTGACAAAGAACGTCATTTAGGGTACTTTTTTCAAGGAACAAGTGTTAACAATTTATAGTTGTTCTGCCACAATTGAAAGGAAATATAATAATAATAATAATATGTGAAAGATTATAGTAACTGATGTCCTAGAGGTGACCCAACGTATGTTGAGTACTTGCAAACCCTCTGTCTGTATAAAAGCAGTGTTTGGGAAAGACTGTGTTACCACATTGTCTTAAGCATTATTTGGACAGTATTGTAATGCAGGAAGATGTATAGTGGGCAAATAACAACGAAAGATAAACAGAACACAGACAGAACATTATAACCTATAAAAGTGTAGGTCTATCCTTCAGACAAATTACAAAGAAAGCCAGTGTCAGCGAGTACAGATTTAATCCACACCAAAAGGAACTTGGAAACTGGAGCAAACTCTGACAGGAAGATATCTTGAAGACCCAAAGCCACTACAGTTTCAACTAGCAAGAGAAGTCTGTTGGTTTGTCAGGTTCAAATGGCAGTAAGAAATTGTTAAACTCGTATGATTCAATGACAATATGGAAGTTGGTGGAAGCCTGAGTGGCGAACAGACTCCAGTCTGTGTGTTATAAGTAAAGCTGTATTGAGTCTGACACCTAAGGCCACATTTTGACTGCACTCACTGTAGGTTTCACACAATGGTGGGTAGGTACTTTGGTAGCAATTGCAGTGAGCAATGGTCAAACTGACCCATGTGGGGGAGGGGGGTGGCTTTCTAAGCCTCCAGAATGTTAACCGCATGGTCAAGTGGTATAGGCCACGTCCACACGAAGCCGGTGCGTTCCCTTTCCGATATTCCCGTTCTAAAAAAAAATTCCGTAAACACGGCGTCGTCTCAAGAAATATCTGCGTACACATGAAACCACTGAAAGCGACTGAAAACGGTGTAGTATATATGCCAGACCAGTATGGGGCACTGTAATTCTGCCACAGAGATACACTATACACGGAGAAGATGACTTCTCCTGGTTGCTCTCCTGGTTGTCTTTCGCGGTGGATCTACGAGCATGTGGCATTTGGTGTTGTCCAGTATCGCTTGTTGCTCACCACAGTTGCATAGAAGCAATAGATTTTGCTGTAATAAAGCTAGTAGGCTTGTTAGTAGCTTCTGCAGCACGAACACAATCATGTAGTCTGCCATTATTGTTGTTGCTGTTACGTGTGACGCAGCCGACAAGTGATGTGATGACATCATCGTTTCACAAAATATACGGACGGATTGGCTGTACACACGAAACCGCAAGGGTGTCGTTTTCAGATTTATCCACTTTGGGACGCGGTTTAAAAAAATAGCGGATTCGTGTGGACGAAACGCCAATACGATAAAAAATGTATACGTATACAGTGAAACGCGTCTTCGTGTGGACGGGCCCATAGTCTCCTCTTGTGGGGCAGGAGACATTTTGGTGGACTTTGGTGAAAAAAACTGTTTTCAGGCAGGAGTGATTGAAATCTTCTGCAACAATTAAAAGGGCATCAGAATGAGCAGTCTGTTGAATCGGAGTCGGCAGCCGTAAAATCAGTGCGAAAGACAGAGGTTTTTAAGTCTACGTTACGTTTTAGCCTAGCTGGTAGATCTCCGCGCACACACATCTTTGTTTACGTTTTCTACGCCGCCATCTGCCATTTCAGGTCGGATTGTCGATTCTAGACTCCAGATCTTACGATCTCCGAAATAAGGAGACGCCGGTCAAAAGCAATTGGTGTGCAGTTTTCTTATATCCAGTAGTTTTTGTCGACTGTAAAGGTTAAATGCCTGGCTGTGCCATGTGAGTAGAATGAAATGTGCAAAAAAATATAATATTAATATAATATTAATACTAATCACAATTGGACAGTTTAAAGCGACAACTAAAAGCTCTTGATTTGAATCCTTAATTACTGCTAAAAAGTGGGAATTTACTGCTTATTGCAATCTAGTACATGGCCTAATGTAAAGTAATGAATGGAGCTAATATATAAGAGGCTGCCAACATTTCTGAATGGGCATAAACAAAGACATTTTAAAATGGCCAATTTCTATGTAGTTGGGTTACAAGTGTAAAAGCATAATTCATTTCTCATTGTTTCTGCAATTGCCATCCATGACATACAGTTAGGTCTGAAACTAATTGGACAGGGTAACAAGTGTTGTTATTTTGGATGTTTACCAAAATAAATTAAAGTTACTGTTAAATAATGAAAATGGGCTTAATTAACTTGAACTTAAATTCACTTAAAAGCTGTTTTATTGACTGCTTTGTGGGCTATTCCTATGATATTTAATCATCAATTAGGCATGTTAAATGTATGGAGTTGATTCCAGGTATGGCATTTGCATTTTGAAGCTGTTGCTGTGAACCTACAACATGCGGTCGAAGGAGCTTTCAATGCAAGTGAAACAAGCTTCAGCTGCAAAAAAGCAGAAACAATTGGAGCAGCAAATCAACAGTTTGGTACATTGTGAGAACAAAAATAATACATTGGTGCAACACAAAAAGGCCTGGACGTCCACAGAAGACGACAGTGGTGGATGATTTGTAGGATCCTTTCCATGGTAAAGAAAAACCCCTTCACAACATCAAGAGAATAATACTCTCCAGGTGGTAGGCATATCATTATCATGGACTCCTACCATGAAGAAGACTTCACAAGAGCAAATACAGAGGGTTACCTACAAGGTGCAAACTGTTCAAAAGCCCCAATAATAAAATAAAGTCAGCCCACTTCAGATACAGCATTCTTTGGACAGATCTAAGACAGAAACTAAGATCAACCTGTACCAAAATGATGGGAAGAAAAAGTATGGAAAAGGCCTGGAAAGGCACATGATACGAAGCAAGCATCACAAAGGAGGAAACCCAGTGTTTGGCGAATGTCCATGCGTTACAGACTTCAAGCAATCATTGCCTGCCAAAGGTTTTGGACAAAGTGTTAAAAATTAACATTTTATTAATACCAAGGCCGAAGCAAATAAAAATTTTTATGTGAATTTGTCCAATTACATTTAATCCTCTGAAAAAAGGGGACTGTGTATGAAAATAGTTGCCATACATTGTTTTATATGATAGTTGTTCAACCCCTTGAAATAAAACTGAAAGTCTGCCCTTCAAATAACATTTAGATTGTTTCATTGTATAATTCGGTGTGGAAGGAAACATTTTGTGTTTGCATTGTGTTAACTGCTTATGCTCCCTAGCTACTGCATTTTATAAGCATTAAGTTGTCTTTGGCTTCTGGCTTCTGTCTTTTCTCACACTGCGTAAAAAAAAGATCCCCATTAAGACATTATACATGCCGATCGATAGTGATGTGGTGTGTGCGTGTGAGAGAAGGTGATCAATGCTGTTTCCTTCTCTCATCTTAAGCAGAGCAGCAGATGCAAAGGGGGTGTGGGTAAGTGGGATGACTCATGTGCATAATGAATTTGTGTGGTGTGTCATACAATACAAAAAAATACAATCAGTAAAATATGCTGGCCTTACGCCAATAGGCTAAGCATATGCTACAGAAAGGCAAAATAGTCTTCCATTGGAACATTGCAGAGAAGCACAAATACTGACATTTCTTAGGCTAAACATGTTGAATATGATAATCGACAATGGTTAGTCTTAATGAGTGTTACACCATTCAGTTCTTATTTTTTACTTGGACAAACATTTAGTGAATTATTAAGAATGTTAGTAAGTAAGAACTATTTAGGGGTATTATTTGCTACTGTTAGTCACCTGATCAGCTTAAGAAGAGATGATGATTTGCTCTTAGGCATAAATATGCTCTTAGTCTGTAGTATCTTTGCAATGTTTGCAACTATCAGTTTTACTAGTGGGTGTTTCAAGTGTAAAGTAATTCCAGACTGGAGACATTATTGTGGTTGTTGTTGAGTTCTCAAGGAACAGCCAGCATGTCTGCCCGTCATCAACACCTCAACTCATCAACACTCATTTCATGTGCCACTCGATACACTCCCACTGTGGAAAAAGTAAAAAGAAAGAAATACCCGTAAATGAGTAGATGTTTCCAAACTTTGGTGAAGTCCTAACTATCAGTAAAGTTCTTAAAATGCAGTAGTTCCTCTATGTACCAGTTGCCAGCAATATAGCCAGTAACATACACATATCCGCTGGCTACTTTCTACCTTTTCTATATACTACTTCAAAAATGTAAATCTTTCTAGTTTTACTAGATTGGTAGAAGATTCACATCAGTCAAACTACTAACAGGTTAGATGTCAAACCACTAGAGAAATCTACTTCTGTTTGATTTGAGTGCACTCAGGCAACGGGGTAATTTATTTACACAGAAGGAGAGAGCATTATCTGTTGGTAAATTTGCACATTCAATATTTACTGAATCAAAAATAAGTAAAACAAATGACTGTTTTGACTATATAAAATGAACCGAACTGTTAATTCTCCAACTGTATATCTCAACAATTACGTTCCCAGGGAACTATTGTAGAAACACACAAATACGTTACTAGTGAAACGTCATTAAGACGACGTAAAGCAAAAATTCCCATCCGGCGAGGGGAATCGTACCCGCGCCCTACGGCTCCGCAGCCAAGCGCCCTACCCACTGCTCCACCCACTGCTCCATCCACTGCTCCACCCACTGCTCCATCCGGCGCTCTTCTTACAGGTTTTCATATTGTATGAACTTACAGTGGCAAAAACGCTGCGTGCGCGCTCTAGGTTTTTGTATTGTTTTAACCACAGCTGATATGTCCAAAAGGTCTACATAAATGTTAGGGTTTGTTTCCTGTGAACTATTGTAAGAACCGCGATTACGTTGCATAACGACTTGAACGTAATGTAGCGCCGCTACTTGCCCATTCAAATGTGATATCCCTGTTTGGAGCGGCGGGTAGTGTGCTTGGCTGCGGAGCCGTAGGACGCCGGTTCAATTCCTCCTGCCGGCGTTCTTGTTTTAACGTAAATGCATGGTAGATACAGAAAGCGCTCTATTGAATTCTATTTTCATGGGTTGTTACGGTAGTAGGAAGGGGGGGGGTGTATAGCAGGTGAAGAGAGAATGCTCTCTCTATTGTCAGCATGCTTTGGCCAAAGATGTGCTGCGAGTCTTGATGCTCCGATTAGCTATAGTTGTTTCCAACAAAGCACATGGCCAGGTTTCTTGGTTTGTGCAGCATCCTAATACCCATTTGCGTAGCGTTCTATTAAAAAGACATTCAGCATGAAATTAGATTCACTTTCTGTGTTACATTCGCAGTTAACTAGGCTATACGGTCGGGAAGCCTGTAAACGCCAATATATAATGTTGTTTACTCATTTAGACATTGTTTCGAATATTTCTTGTCAGATAAAACATGCTTGGTTAGCTTGATTTAAAATGAAATGCATGTGTGCTGCCTGTCACATTAATATTGACAAATGTATAATAATGGTAAGCTAGACTTTGTCTGCAATTCAAATAGACCGCAATTCAAATCTTGCACGCTGCTGTCTTCTATTGATTTTTAAATGAAAAAAGAAGTTCCCATTACTCTGGCGTATTTGCTTATGTTAATGAGGGCAAAAATATCACCAAAACTCATGCCAATAGTTTTTCTGATTGTCCGATTTATTATACCGGTCTATTATGAACAAAAATAAATAAATAACGTATAGTGGAACCTCTGTATAGAACTGTCAAATCCGATTAGACTGACAACTTTCTAAGTCGGCTACAGTCCTAGTTTTGAGCCTACACACTCAAATAACCTGGCAAACCTGGACGTGTACTTCAAAATATATTACAGGTGGGCGGGACTTCTGGTGTGGTAAGGTGGGACTTCCTGTGTTATAGAGCAGGACCTACTTTATGAACAGGCAGAACTTCATGTATAACATATGAAGCAGCCAAACTTCTTGTATGTGGAAGGCATGTCCTGTGAATGTAATGTAATGGGACATGGTTTGACTATGCAAAAACAATGGACGTGCATGTTATTCATTATTGCTTTGTTGTACTCATAAATGTTTCACATACACATTTTGTGTTTAGGCATGTTATATTTCCAGCATTTGAGGTCATTGGTGTTCTTAATATAGCTGTGTTATTACAGATTTTCTACTGACCAGGGGCGTCATTTATAAAACTTTGCGGTGGATTTGCGTCTGAAGTTCCGTACGGACGATACGTAGGACGCCCTATCTTCTTTCCCTTTATAAAAATCACAATGAACTCTAAATGTGGTGCAGCTTTGGCACCTTCAGGAAGAAACCTATTGACCTTTGTAATGAAAACCACAATGTAGTTTGCAAGAAAATATATGAAACATCAAAGTTAATGAAACCACACCTACATTACACATTTCAAAATGGAGATTATTAATTATCAAGTGTCAGAAATGCGCTTTAAGTTAATACTTTTTAGATTTAGAACAGGGGAAATTGTACTCTATGAAAATTGTACATATTTATTTCAATTTATTTCATGAATTTTGTCCCAATGATTTTCCAGGCATTCCATGACAGAATTTTCTAAAACCCAAATTCAAGTGCACCTACTAGAAGTGCCGGGATGGGTCATTTTGGCCCATGCATGCTTTGAATGGAAGAGTGTTGCTGACACACAATGGCCGATAGATGGCACATCTTGTCCTTGCAATGCAAATGAAACCATTAGTGTCGGAAGGACCAGGCTGTTAGATAAAAGTACGTGGGGCACATGAAACCAAATTGAAAGTCCAAGCAGCAGTCTTTTTTGGCTACATTATATTAACCATTCATTTGAAAATACATAACATTAAGGGTGTGACGAGACGCTTACTCCACGAGACGAGACTGGGTTCAAGAGAACGAGACAAGACAAGATTTTTACAAAATTTTTAAGAAATCCTTAATAATGATATATGTATGGAAAATACTCTTTTATTCAACTGAAAATCACAAAATGCTAAATAATTTAGGTGCATTTTGAAATCAACTTGTAATGAATATTATTTTAATTTGAACGTCTTATTAGACAACGTGCACTTTTGACACTCGCTTTGGACGGCATGAGGAGAACGCACGTCTAATAACAGAGGGTGTCAGCGCTTGTATTTCACAAATTTACACTTGATTTGAACGTTTTCAGCCACAAGAAACGCTTGAAGTGTGTCACGTTTTCAGCCATTGGCGTTCCATACACGCTGACATCACAACTCACGAGACAACTTTTCACCTCGACGAGAAGTCTCGTCGCATGTGTAAAAATGACATTACACTAGAAGTAAGCGAGTGCAAAAAACATGTAGATACACTTGAACAGATCAAGCGAAAATACATCATTATATTCGTTTTGAACGTCTTATTAGACAACGTGCGTTGTAGAACAGGGGTTTTGAACGTTTTATTAGACAACGTGCGTTGTAGAACAGGCGTTGTGATCGCGTGAAATGCACTTTTGACACTCGCTTTGGACGGCATGAGGAGAACGCACGTCTAATAACAGAGGGTGTCAGCGCTTGTATTTCACAAATTTACACTTGATTTGAACGTTTTCAGCCACAAGAAACGCTTGAAGTGTGTCACGTTTTCAGCCATTGGCGTTCCATACACGCTGACATCACAACTCACGAGACAACTTTTCACCTCGACGAGAAGTCTCGTCGCATTTAATCTCGCGAGATCTCGTAACACGAGATCTCGTCACACCCCTATATAACATCAATGCCAACTTGAGTGTTTTTATATTGGACAATTGTATTTGGTGACTTTCACATTGCATCAAACTAGATATAATTTTTTTTAAATACAATTTTCTGTCAATATTTAAAAAAATAGTTGTAATGTATTTGGTTTAATTTGAAATAATTAGTGTGGTAAAATGGTAATTTAAAAGCCTATGTCTATGTGCACATTAAAGTCAAAGTATTGTATTGTCATGTGTACAGAATGATTTGCATCAAACTGCACAATTATATTTTATATCACGATATATTTCTTAATTTTGGTCGATACGATATAATTCCGATATCGATATGAACAATATAAAAGCCTCAGAAAAAATGCCAAGAACACCCACAACAGATGTCTGTACCTACAATCTTCTGAAAAATACATATCTAAAGTCTATGAAACCTCCTCCTATAAAACTACATATTATTTTAGAAATAAAATGGTACAATAAAATAAACGTTCACCTTTTATTTGAATTTAACCTTTATACAAACAAGAAAAGTCAAATAAACATAAGACTCTGACCGACCCTATTAATATATTTCACTTTAAACAATAACATAGGCTGATTATATTGTTCTTTACACAAAACTTCTTGTAACAAAACTTGTTTTTATAAACCAAAGTGCTTCAGCCAGGAGACCCCCTTTTTACAGACCCCAATTGCTCTGTCCACCCGCTTGTCTTGGTTAACTTTCTCGGTAGACAGATTTTTTTTTGGCAAATTGCAATATAACCTTATATTTTGTATTTAAATATTTTAAATACAATTTGTCGTTTATTAATATTATTCTTAGTGCAAAATTCTTCTGCTTGCATATTTTTTGTTTTTACTTCATACCTGATTTGGCAAGGTAAACATATGTTCCAATGCCAGTAAAACACCATTGAATTTAATTGAGAGAATTGCTGTATGTATAATCCATATGTATGTCTTGAATAAAGATTAAATAGCCTATAAAATCACTTAAATAGGGGAATAAAATCCCCTTTTCTAAACTACAGGTTACAACTAAGTACTAATTAAGTACAATGATTTTAGTAATATATCCTAACATTAGTATATTGGTAGGATATTTTAGTTAAATATCCTAACAATATATCATAGCATAAAAAAGTCACTTTTTGCCCTCTGCATGAATCTTGCGGAAGAACATTGTAGCCGGAACTTCTTCTCTCCGTTTATGTCTATGACGAATCCCGCAGATACTGGGCTACTCCGCAGCGGAGCCGAGAAGTAGTTTAAAATAGTCAGAATATAAACACTTATTATAGGTGTACCATAGCGATTCAGGATAAAACATAAACACAGTTTGGATATTGGATTCTTGATGTACTGCCTCATTATATACATTTTATCATTCATATTATTAACTGTGTATAACTTACCAATAGCAGAGCTCAGTCATAAGCATTGTAGTCTCCTCTGTTCAACTCAGCTGCTTTGATGATATTGGCTCAAACTTTTATAGTGCCTCGTCTATATCTTCTGACTATCATTTTCTATCGGGTGGAACTATTTCATCTGCTTTCTCCTCACTTGTGGAAGCTCGTTCAGTCACGTTTGAATTGTGCTCATGGGTGCTCATTTTGTAGCTTAAACTTGCCATGTTGGAGGTCAGCAAAAATATTGAAATATCAAAAATGTGTTTAAGAATCATATGACCGTTATTGATTTTTTTTTTTATTGCGGTATATATTGATATTGAATTACTGTCCAGCCCTAAGTGAGAATATGGACAGTATGCAAACCTTAAATACTTCAATAAAGGTGATCTAGTGCCAGTAGTGGATACCAGTAGTGAATATACAGAATATACATAGCTACAAGATATATAATAAACATGATAAACTTTTAAGCCATCATTCATTCGCAAGCGCTTAATTTTTTGGTTTAACGTTTTTATGAGCTACCTGGTGACAGACAATAAGAATTACAGATTATTTTAGGGGGGGACAAAGCATACATTAATTTTTTTAGTACCTTTGGGTCAAAATGACACCTTCCGGCACGTCTAGTGTTAAAGGAATAGTTTGACCTAGATTCATATTTAGGGAAATAAAGCTTACCCTGATATATTCTGGACGGCCCATGGATTTTTTTTTACAACAAGCTAATTTTAGGTCATTTAATTAATGTTTAAACATTTGTTCATGGTGTCAGTTTATTGATACAATTATTGGATTGGATTAAACTACTACATAATTACATTTTTTAACCCAGATCATTTTTTTTCTATGAAATATATTCAGAGCAAGATGTCGGTTTTGAAAAAGCCATATTTCACGTGATCCTTCCCCTTTAAGCAACCTGCCATCTCAACCAGCAGATGGGCGAAACAACTCCCTGAAGGATTTGGCTATAATGTGCTTGGCATTTGCAATGATGATTGACAGCGAATTTAGAGTGAGTCATTCACATTGATATTTTAGACAGAGGGGTGTCAGTAATGCTCTTGCCAGGTTTGCCTGGACTAGGACATCATAGGAGGTAAGTGAGGGGTATATAACCAGAAAAAAACATGTTGTCTTCAGGTAAAATGGGGCCAGAGACCGCCCAATTACCTGAGTAACAATACTGCATCTGATGATCTTTTCAGATTGGGATGAAAAACGGCCCAGTCATACTAGCTGGCGGATTTGTGCGTAGAGGGGATTTCTTTGAAAAAAATTGTGTCCAGTGTCTGTGTTCTGTTACCCATACATACACACATGCAGTATATCAACTAAAGTGAGTACACCCATCACATTTTTGTAAATATATGATTATATCTTTTCATGTGACAACACTGAAGAAATGTAACTTTGCTACAATGTAAAGTAGTGAGTCTACAGCTTGTATAACAGCGTACATTTGCTGTCCCCTCACTAACTCAACACACAACCATTATTGTCTGAACCGCTGATAACAAAAGTGAGTACACCACTGAGTGAAAATGTCCAAATTGGGCCCAATTAGCCATTTTTTTATCCCACGTGTCATGTGACTCGTTAGTGTTACAAGGTCTCAGGTGTGAACGGGGAGCAGGTGTGTTCAATTTGGTGTTATCCCTCTCACACTCGTACTGGTCATTGGAAACTCAACATGGCACCTCATGGCAAAGAACTCTCTGAGAATCTGAAAAAAAGAATTGTTGCTCTACATAAAGATAGCCTAAAGAAGATGGCCAAGACTCTAGGTTGCAGCACGGTGGCCAAGACCATACAGTGGTTTAACAGGACAGGTTACACTCAAGTTGAGTGCACGTGCCCAGCGTCATATCCAGAGGTTGTCTTTGGGAAATAGTCGTATGAGTGAGGGTCACCCTGACGTATGAGGATCACCCTGTCAGTGCTCAGGCCATACGCTGCACACTGCATCAAATTGGTCTGCATGGCTGTCGTCTCAGAAGGAAGCCTCTTCTAAAAATGATGCACAAGAATGCCTGCAAACAGTTTGCTGAAGACAAGCAGACTAAGGACATGGATTACTGGAACTATGTCCTGTGGTCTGATGAGACCAAGATCAACGTATTTGGTTCAGATCGTGTCAAGCGTGTGTGGCGGCAACCAGGTGAGGAGTACAAAGACAAGTGTGTCTTGCCTACAGTTAAGCATGGTGGTGGGAGTGTCATGGTCTGGGGCTGCATAAATGCTGCAGTCACTGCGGAGCTACAGTTCATTGAGAGAACTAAGAAGGCCAACATGTACTGTGACATACTGAAGCAGAGCATGATCCCCTCCCTTCAGAGACTAGGCCAACAGGGCATAATTCCAGCATGATAACGACCCCAAACACACCTCCAAGACGACTACTGCCCTGCTTAAGAAGCTGAGGGAAAAGGTGATGGACTGACCAAGCATTTCTCCAGACCTAAACCCTATTGAACATCTGAGGGGCATCCTCAAACGGAAGGTGGAGGAGCGCAATGTCTCTAACATCCACCAGCTCTGTGATGTCGTCATGGAGGAGTGGAAGAGGACTCCAGTGGCAACCTGTGAAGCTCAGATGAACTTCATGCCCAAGAGGGTAAAGACAGTGCACCAATAATGGTGGCCACACAAAATATTGACACTTTGGGCCCAATTTTAACATTTCACTTAGGGGTGTACTCACCTTTCTTGCCAGCGGCTATGTGTTTACTTATTTTGAAGGGGACAGAAAAAGTACACTGTTATACAAGCTGTACACTCACTAGTTCACAATGTAGCAGTGTCATTTCTTCAGTAATGTCACATGAAAAAATATTATCAAATATTTACACAAATGTGAACGACCAATAAGACTATGAAAAAGAGAAACTTGGATTAGCAAACACAACCATTGGAGCACAGGTGTGATGGTTGCGGATATGGGCTCTACATGCCTATGTTGATATTACATTGTAAATCAGCTGTTTCCAGCTACAACAGTCATTAACAATGTCTACACTGCATTATTGATATTGAAGTAGGAAAAAAAACAATGAAATCACAAAAAAACATTTAAAATAAAAAATGTCCACATTTCCAAAGTGACCCTGAACTTTTGTACTTTTGATCCTGTCCATAGACCTTTTAATTGATCTAGACTCTTAATATGATTCTGGGCCTACTGCTTGCCTGAAAATATATGCATTAAAAACAAGTTGGTAAATAAAAGTATCTGACCTCCACAGAATTATGAATGTGGCCTTTGAGGTAAAAGGATTGCCTACCCCTGTCTTAGATCTAGAACCTTAGACTTGTGGGTGAATGGTCAGAAATATACTGCACTTTTTTACGCAAGCCCCTCTAATTAGGGCATGCTATATCTACCTTTTCCAGCAGAGGGAACAGGCGAGTCAGATGTGGTCCAAGTGTAATTGAACATTAAAACTGGAAGAATGCAGGGTAGTTCTAAAGTTTCCTCACTACATTCCTCATAACACCCTTCACATTCAACATCATCACAGAGTTGAAGGAGTTACACACTGAAAGTAGTTACACAAAAGCCTATATATAAATTATGCAGGGATGCCCTTGTGTTTTATCCACTTTTGCATCATAAATACATTAGTGATGTAGTTTATACATAATATGTGTGTATATTAAAAAAATATATTCTTCAGTTCATTTGTAAAGGTGGACAGGAACATGAGAGCACCAAACTCATTTAAATCCTTCCAGTGACTCCCCAGCCCAGGTCAGTTGCAGTGGGGGATCTAAAATGTCACAGAGGGGAGTTTTTCAATATCTTGTTACACTAACAGAAATACCATCAGGAAGAAAGATCAACTGATAAAAGGATCGCGTTCCTTGTCACGTCTGTTGCCATGGCAGGGGTGGGGGTTTGCATTTCTCTTGTCATTCAAAGTTTAGAGCAAGATTAAATATGTACATTTGTCAATCTTGTGATGGATGGTGTGGATTGTATACAGAGGACGAGTCAGTGTCTTCAATTCCTAATGAAGTTGTAGAGTATAGGGCTGGGTCACAGTGGTCTTACTCCGTAAGCTGTGTCATTGCACCAACAGTATCAGGGACACTTAGAGGAAGGTGGAAACTGTCTCAGCACTGTCCGAGTTCAGTTCTTAGGGATGTCGGAAACAGTTGGCCTACTTCCCTGTGCTCAAAACTCAAACGGGTAAGGTGTACCCCAGCAAGCTCTATTGGGGTGGTCGGCTAGTTTTTCCCTGAAAATGTTCTGGTTGAGAGTGCAGTGTGATAGGATGCAGAACTACTTAAGAGGAAACCTACTGATTATGTCTCCTGATCCTGCTGGGAGTTGATGGGGAAGTTAGGACGGGTATAAGGGGCAGTCATTTACTGGATGGCTTTAAGGTTAAGGAGCAGTAGTGTCTCCTGCATTGCTATTGCCCGTGAATTCCTTCAATTACACAGAAGGCAGCAACTGGACCTATTGCTGATTAAGGCTCATAAATAGCACTACTGTAAAACATACCCTTATACTGAACCTGTATTGCATAATTGAGGTTTGATTTAACAGGGTCAACATTCCACTCTCCTTATCAAAGACAGTTCAAGCAGGATGAAAATATGAATTTTTAATGAATAAAGACAGAATGTTATGCATAATGGTGTGCCTGGCTATGGTTAAATCCGTAAACAACTGTATTGTAAGTGTTTAAGCTAACAATCAGCTATAACAAATGCTTTTTACAATTACCAAAATTATGTATGTTCTGCTGTTATAAGACAATCTAGCTACAATAGCAAATCAGAACAGCTTAAAAAAACACAAGCAATTACTAGCACTACTTGCTAGCTGGCAAGCATCCCTCCACTAGTTTGTCAAAAAGAAGTCTACACAGAATATTACACTTGCCAGATACTCTCAACTACTTGGTCTTCTCAGTGAAATTGTTTAAAATTGTATTATGATGGTCTATTAAAAATTTATATTTTTTCTATTTTAGAGTGCATAGGAACTATTTTAACCAATTAAGGGATTGAATGAAAAAGAGTATTTGCTTTGAAAAAATGAATACATTTGATAAAATATATTTTATAAAATGTACTATAGAAATCTGAAGTTGTTACAAATGCTTATACTGCAGTATAAGCTTACCCAGCCAAAAAGAAAATAGGCGAAACACACTTTTTTGAAGAATGTATACCAAATTGATATCTAAAGGACAGACTGGGTTTGAGAAATGCTGATCTACAGTGAATCCCAAACCATGTAAATGCTGCATTCAAAAGATTAAATACATCTTACTGTAAAATCTGTATTCACGACTGCACTATAATCAGAGGTGAACATAGACAGGGCCTTTGTACAGGTCTTTGTATGGAAAGTAAAAAGTTAATTTTATTAAGGCAAATTAGGTTGTAATGGTATCAGGAATATGCCTCTAGCACTAAACTGCCCTTAGCTGGACATTGCTCTTGTCTTGCAACAGTGTTAATTTTGACAGCAAATTCAGATTTAGTCTTAGTCTTTTGAATAACACGCCATTTGGTCTTAGTCTAGTTTTAGTCATCAGAAATCTTTTAGTCTTAGTCTAGTCTTAGTCAACTAAATCCCAAATTCTGGTTTTGCTTACTGACCTACAAGGGATTTTGTGTGTTACAAGGCGCTCATTGCGCTAAGTCAAACTGTTTTACTACAACATTGGTAAACTACAAAGGCGCACCGCTTGCATCATTACGGTACCTGAGCCAGGAGCGTCGTGCAGTAATACATACCGTGCTTCACCATAACAGCAACACAGACACGGACTCGGATAATGACGAGAAGGATTCGGGCATGTTGGATGCGGTCTGCGCCCAACTGTTAAACTCGGAGACTAAAGATAAACATACCATTCATTTACAATGCATCTTATAATCTAGTGCGCCCGATAGTGCAAAAAATACGGGGTAGTTATGATTGGATATCTTGTCGATACGTCCAGGCCTAATATTTTCGTCTAGTTTTTATTCGTTGACGATAATGTCAGTTATATTTCGTCACATTTTGGTCATAATATATTACTTTTTATTTAGTTTTCGTTTAGTTTTCGTCCGTGAAAAAGGTTCGTTGACGAATAGTTTTCGTCATAGTCTTCGTCATAGTCTTCGTCTACTGTATATATAACTACATCCTGCTTTTTGCACAATTAGATACTTCAACCTGGACATTGCTTCCTTTTTCTGCAATCTGCTCACACAGCTAGACATTGCTAGACATTGCTCCTCAAATACATATTATACATTCTATATTCACCCGGTACATACGTCAAATAAGCAGGGTCTCTTGACTGATCGTGTTGTGTTTTGCTTTGTTTGTACTGTTTTGTGTTTGTCTTAAAATGTGTGTTCTGGGGTTCTCTTTGAGATTCTGTTTCTCCATAGATTTTCCTATGGGCGTATGTGGACCATTCGCTGTGGAGGAGTTACTCGTCGCCTGTTCTATCGATGTTCTCGATAAAACATTTTCGATAGGCAACTGAGATATTTTGCAGTTTACGGAGAGAAGAATTAATCAATAGAATACTTACAATAACAGTAAATACACATGCGAGACAAGTCAATTGGAGCAGCAGTTCAAGAGAAGACTACCAAAGAATGCCATTGACATGACTGGAACCAGCAACCCCACAGTCAAGTTACTGACTCTCCCAACTGAGCTATGCACCACCCCGTACAGAACAAGGTTCCGTGACTGTGTAAAAAAAGGAACGCCAAGCAACGTTAGCATTATTAAGTCAATTTCCAGCATAAGCCACAGTAGTAGAAAAGACAGTGACATGATTCGAAGCAGAAACCCTTCAGTCATAACCTACTGACTCTACCGACGGAGCTATCCAACCCCACTGTCTGCTGAAGCGGAACTTGGGAACAACAATCTCCAGTTTCAGGGAGGAAGAAGGAAATCTGGCCCAAGTTCACCCAGCTCTTAACCAGTCATTGTTTCAAATATAAAGGTATTTAAGATACTATAAAGTGATGTCATCTTACATCCTGTTAGGTTTGAAAAATCATCAGTCAAAATGACATTTGATTATTGGCAAATAGGTATTGAGGCAATGTGTACATTGACATAAATACACCCCTTTCGTATTGTACTCGTTATTCGTCAATCGGAGCAGCGGTTCAAGAGAAGTAGCGTTATGTATGTTTGACTTAGGGGTGTGCGATATGACGATATTTAATCGTGGACTATTAAAATGTCTCCACGATTCACTTTTTCGGAAATATCGTAGAATCGCGCTCCAGTGCAGGTTCTATTAGATGCAGATCTATGGCGTTTTAGTTAACACTAGAAGCGCCAACAGCCCATGACCGCGGGCGTTGCAGTTAGTAATTACAATAAATATATAATGTTGAAAAGCTACAGCCTCGTCCTTCCATCACTTTTCCTAAATACGTGCATTTTACCTTGTCCCGTTTTCAGAAACTGGACGCGTTTTGGTCTGATCTCGTTTTGGTCTGATCTATATTGGACTCGTTTTGGTCTGGTCTATATGAAACTGGATCCGTTTTGGTCTGGTCTGTTGAAAATGGACGCGTTTTGGTCTAGTCTAAATGAAAATCGTTTTGGTCCGATCTATATGAAACTGGATATATGTAACCGATTAATTTACTGCGGTCTCATGTGCACTCATAACAACACAAATGAACACTGAGCGCAGTGCAACCGGTTAGTGTCCTGCTCAGGCAGACAAAAGCTGCGAGATATACATAGATAATAGATTGATTGGCTTGGTTGAATTTGAATGAACTAAAAAAAAGAGGTAGGCCTACGTTTATAAAGAAATATATGTTTTACTAAATAAACAGAACGAAAATATAAAACGAAATTGATTAATGTATCTACCGGGTAACAGCAGAATATACCCGACTGTGACCAATATACAAACTGTAAAATACGTGTTTCATTGTCTACAGTGCCTTAATTACTGGACTGTAATTACTATAGGCTAATACATTTTACAAATGTAAATGATCGAATTATACACTGTAGCCTAATGTTTGTATTTCAAGAGTCTGTGTTGCAATATATACGGCCAATCATGCGCAAATCATTTGATTGGGCGTCGCTTGTGATCTAAAATGTTTTAGCATTTATTACATCAAAATAGGACATACAGTTTGTTGGATTTTCATTTATTCGATCTTTAGAAATTTAAATATCATAGCCTGTGCATTTTAAAATCATGGTTTTAATTTTGTATTGTATGGTTACATAAGACAATAAATAGGCTACATACTATTTTAGTAAAATGTTTTACTGCATAATTCATAATTCATTTAATTCAGGATGATAACACAGTAGATCATCTGATGCTGTAGATGGATGGCAGGTTACACAGTGAATGGATGGTGAAGCTGCGGATGAGAATGGGTGCTTCTTTGCACAATTGCACTTCCATTAAATATACACGTGATTAAAATATGCTACTTTAAAAATGTTTCCCTTTTATGTTTTGTTACCTTGTATGGCTATATTTTTTAAATGGAGATATAATTTGCTTGTATTGCGGCTCAGTAATTTGCAAAATAGTCTTAAAAAGCAACATGAAAAAGAATCGTGATAAAATAGTGAATCGTGATTTTTCCTGAAAAAATCGTGATATGATATTTTTCCCATATCGCCCACCCCTAGTTTGACTGTAAAAGAAAATCCATCATGGTGGACCTTATGGGTCTAAGAAGCTTTTGTGTTTCCCATGAGAAATAAGGTATGTGTGCAAATTTGCATACATTTTGGACATATATGTGGCTTCGGGGCTATCACGTTGACTTTGGCCATTTATTATAGCATAAGTGGATTTGTCCGAAATTCGTCATTTGAGGTCCTGGCAAGAATAAGACAATAACAGAGGAATCATAATTATTTAGAATTGCAATAAGTGTCCTTCAAAAGTTACTTTGGTCAGAGAATCCCCCATATGCAACAAGTACAGCCATGCAGACCTTTGTAGTTGTAAATTTGTTGAAGTTATTTCAAGATATGGAAACCCATGCTTCATTAACCACCTCCCAAAAGTTGGATTGGCTTGATTGGCAATTCTTAGGTATCATACGGTCAAGCTGCAACGAAAATAGCTCGATATGGTTGACATGGCTTGCCACTCCATTATAGATAGGACAACAGCTGACCCTTCTTCCCTAAATAGTTCTTGCATAGTATAAAGCTGCGCTTTGGGTGATTGTCCAACCTAGTGCCGTACAGGCAGTATGGCACAGTGTTGCAAAATGGAGCGATGGCCTTCCTTCTTCGAGATCCCTGTTACCCTGTACTAATTGTAGTAACAGCATCTCCTTATCCATTCTGTTGCACCCCAACTTCACTGTCACCTCCTCAACAACTGTCTCTTTGAACTTCTCCAATCTGGCTTCCGTCCACATGACAGTAAAAGTTCTCAATGACCTTCTGGTCTCTGCTGACACTGGTGCCCTCAACATCCTTATTCACCTGGATCTTACTGCGGCTTTCGACCCTATTAACCACCAGATCCTATTAAATGGGCTACAAGCCTTGGGTGTTGTGGGCACCCCACTATCCTGGATTCAGTCTTATTTATCTAACCGCATTTACCATATTTCCCTTGATTGTCATAGCTCTGCTTCAGATGCAGTTACACAGGGTGTCCCGCAGGGTTCTATTCTTGGGCCCCTACTCTTCATCGTCTACATCCTCCCCCTTGGTCAGATCCTTCGTCACCTAAAACTTGACTTCCATTGCTATGCCGACGACACCCAAGTCTACCTCAGCACCAATTCCCTCACCCACCCCCCCTCATCCCACATTGAATTATGTCTGGAAACCATAAAAACCTGGTTGCAGCAGAACTTCTTAAAACTCAATAGTGGAAAAACAGAACTCCTACTTCTTGGTTCAAAATCCACTCTCGCCAAAGTTGGATCTTTTAACCTCAGAATTGATAATACTGTCGTTTCCCCATCCCCCCATGCACCCAACCTAGGTGTCACACTGGATCAACCTTCAGTTTTAAACAACACATAAACCAAACAGTTAAATCCTCATTCTTTCACCTCCGCAATTTTGCTAAACTCCAGTCCCCCCTCTCCCGCTCTGCTGCAGAAATACTGATTCACTCATTCATCTCTGCCAGTCTCGACTACTGCAATTCCCGTCTATTCGGTATCTGCTCTTCTCTCCGAAAACTCCAATTGGTTCAAAACTCGGCTGCAAGACCTCACCCACCTCAAATCCTCGGATCATATCACACCTATACTTAAAGAACTACATTGGCTCCCCATTGCACAGCGCATCGACTTCAAAATTATCCTGCTCACTTATAAAGACCTGCCCCAGTGTATCTCAAGGACCTCATTCCTTACTACCACTCCACCAGGCCACTACGTTCCTCTACTGCAGGCTACCTCACCATCCTCCGGTCCAAACTACGGAGCCTTGGCGACAGGGCTTTTTCACGGGCCGCTCCAAGGCTCTGGAACGCTCTCCCTCAGTCTATCCAGAACTCTGAATCAGTAACCATCTTCGTACCCCGCCTTAAATCTCATCTGTTCAAGCTAGCCTACCCCTAATTACGTTGTCGTCTGTTTGTCATTTATTGTTTACTTGTTCACCTTGACTGTCCATAGTTTAACTGTTCCTGTGAAGCGCTTCGGGTCTTAGAAAAGCACTATATAAATCTAATGTATTATTATTATTATTATTTTCCTAATGTCACTAAAAACAGCTGCATAGGCACATTAGTACATTAGTAGAAATACTAATACTGGTACTGCCTGTGATGGGACCCAAGTAATACACAGTGTTCTTCAGTTTCTTGGCAATTTCTCAGACGGAATTGCCTTAATTTCTCAGAACAAAAAGTTTTTCTAATGATCCATTTGCTTTTTAAAATGATAAACTTAGATTAGCAAACAGAACGTGCCATTAATGCTGATACTGGGACTTTGCATGCCTATGTAGATATTCCAGGAAAAAATCCAGCACTGTAATTTTGATCAAATGTATGTTATTTTAATGTAGTAGTCCATATTATGGCAAGAACAGTTAAGCAAAGAGAAACAATAGTCTATCATTACTTTTATGCCTGAAGTTCATTCAACCTGAAAATTAATAACTTCACCAGATCTCGCTTTGACCATGTCTACATGCCGATATGCAGAGATTTGCTTTAACGAGCAGTTGAAAAGATGTACCTAATGAAGTGGCCAGCGAGTGTATATATATATAACCTATCATGCTGTGTTGAAAAATGCTGAACAGGATCAGTTGTCCTCAATTTTGAAGCAGGATGGCAAGATAACTATCCCCCATCCACAGGGCAAGCGAAAACACTGAATGGTCTGATGAGTATGGAAATTATGTGAATCATATGCTATGGCT
Source organism: Dallia pectoralis (assembly GCA_029465975.1). NCBI lineage: Eukaryota > Metazoa > Chordata > Actinopteri > Esociformes > Umbridae > Dallia > Dallia pectoralis. The sequence goes on along the minus strand of CM055749.1, from coordinate 14,311,277 downwards.
TTCACATTCACCGGATCTCAACCCAATTGAACACCTATGGGATATTTCGGACCGACGTGTCAGATAGCTCTTTCCACCACCATCATCCAAAATACGCCAAATTAGGGAATATTTCCCTCTGAGTTCCACAAACCCTAGAACCTCAGTTCTGGTTGCACATGGTTACCCAACACATACCGGATACACGTTTTTAAATGGACTTGCCACCTGTTTGTATATCTCCATTGATATCTTGTTAAATTGTTGGCTCTGACAGGAATTAAAATGACAAAAAATATAATATTACAAACATAACTTAAAGCACAGACTGTTTCATAATATATAAACTTATTCTGACTGCATTTCAGTTTAATTAATTGCAACTAGAGTAATGGGAGCAGCTTCAGAGGTAAGAGAAAGATGGGAAGGATTGAAAAGAATCCGTAAAGCGAGAAAGCTCTTAATTTATTTTGACAAGAACAAAACAAAATGGGTCAAACATGATACAGCTTATCTATTCAAAATGACTATGCGGTTGGTTGGTATTTAAAGCCTCCACAATATCAAATGAATGAGAGTGTAACAGTATTGTCAACATGGCATGCAAGCGAAACAATGAAAACTATATATAGCCCAAAAGAAACCAACATGAAAGGCGGGGCTTGGGGGTGGAATACTCTTAACTGCTGTAAATTCAAAAAAATGTAAAGAAACAACAGGAAAAATGGTTTCCCCTCCTGAAGGTGAATCTCATGGTACTAAAGAAATACAAAGGAAGAACAGGGACATATCCATTAGTATGTGTCAAGGAGAGTGAGCTAAATGAAGACCCCCCAGCAAAAAAGTAGATATAGAAAAAACATTTAGAGGCACATGGAGAGTTTTTTCCGGAAGCAGAAGGTTGCTTTTTTTTAAATGATGAAAAAAGAAACGGGGAGAGGAAAATTTGGAAGAATTTTGAGATTTGCCATCCTTTATGGGTTATATGTACTCCAACAGTTCCGAAGAAACTAAATGCTGCAGGCAGTTTTAAAACTAGAATCATCATTCGTTAGTTAGCTATTTTGTATACATCAATCTTTTAGAAAAGGAGTGGTGGCATACTAAGGGCAAAACAAATCTAATTGAACCTTCAGAACTTTTTTCACTTTCTAAGTCTCGTGCTTAAGAATTTCCGTTAAACAATAGTCAATGCATGCATCTTACATGCACAGCCTTGAAATTCTGGATGTTATGTTACAAGAGTTTTTAGTTAATTGTGTTTTCCTATGTAAATTCAATGTTTATGATGGGTAGTGGTTCCTTTAAGAAAGGCAGGAAGTGACTAGCTGATTCACCTTTAACCTACCATTTTAGTGTAATCAGGAAGTGATTACCAATGGAAGAGAGAAGTGCATGTTTCCAGACTACCTGTTCAATCAGCAAACATCTGCTCACATCTTATGCCTCTCGCAGCATCGTTGGTATATAACATCATCTTTCATGTTATCTATATTAGTACTTCATAATTTGTTATAAAAAACATTGTTTTACATAAAAGGTTATCAAACTAATCTGGGTACATTTGTTTAGATCCAGCACTATGTCTATGGCTAATAGAAGTTCATAGTTAATGTAGTTGATACTTGATACTGTGTCGATACTTGCATATGTCAACCTGTTTGAGTAAAAGGAATTCATGATAGAAGTATGTTTACAGTGTACAACGTATTACAGTATGCATAGTTTGATTACGTCCTATTTGTTTTCAGTTTAACCCTTTTTCTAATCAATAAACCTGTGGACAACGGACAACTGTCTTCAGAGTTTTGATGAACGGAAGGTGTTTAACTTACTGCCAAAGTTATATTCAGCACATATAATAGAGGGCGGCACACTGGAAGTGCAGTGATATTTTGACAGAGCAAAGTGGCTTGCAAAATCATTCATCACCCTTGAAGTTCTTCCCATTTTATAATGATACAACAAATAATAAAGAGTTTTAGCCACTGATACAGTACAAAAACGTCCATAACAACATCAATTGTATAAATATGGTATTACCAAAAACCCAGCTCATGTATTCAGACATTTCATTCTGGATATAAGTTTGACATATTTAGTTCAACTGAGATTGATAACATGGGTATAATTTATTTTTACACAGACATACAAAATCATAAGTGCACTGGGTATATCAATCCAAAAATGTATGTCAACTCTTCTCTAGTAGAACAGTAAAAAAGTCCTGTATTAAAGATTTCTAAGCTTTTTCATTAAATACGCACATCTTTAAATTTCTCTCTTCAATTAACTAGGTAAATCTCTGCTTTATCACAAAAAAATGAATTTCTTTAGTGCAACATCACACTTTTCATTTTTCACTCACAAAACAATCCATTAATATAAAGTTGACACTAGTAGTAAATGTGGTTACATTTATAACAGTTAATAAATTCTGAATTCAATATTGAATTTAACACATTAACTACGGAGCTACACCAGGGACCTTTAATGGGACCCATTGGTCAACTGAAAACATATATAACTAAAACCATTTAAGATGTATTCATTTAAAAATGAATAATAGTGACAGTGCTGCATGAAAGCATGCAAACCATAAAGGGAAGGTCATATTTTCTGTATGAACAAATTTAACCCAATTTGTAATAAAGACATTCAAACTAAAGGACAAAAACATGATATTTTTTCATTAGTTATATAACAAAAGAAAGGAACATTAGTGATGTCCACACTGTGCGCAAGACCTGCATGCTCACGGTTGTATGAATCAGAATATTTTTGTGCGTATGCATGTCCCATTTTTTGTCTGTACGTCACTTCTGATGCAAATCCACCGCAAACATTTATGAATGAGGCCCCTGGCATCAGTCAAAAATCCTGGTTCCCACAATGATTTACAGTTGATCTGAGGCCTATACTACAAAGCAAGTTCAACATGCCCTGGATTACCATTATCTGGCTTCACCTAACCTGACACTTGCGATCTAGATAAGAGATATCACCCCGTTGGTTATTAATTTGTTCAATCAACCCAGGATTTCCCAGTCTAACTACTAGCGCGTTCACATAAAATGGGCGAAGGGTGCACCATACCACCAATCACAGACATGGACAAGTGTAGAGCATCTTATTTCGCACAAAAAAATAATTATAATAGAAAAATATTAAGAATATAAAACGGTCATACTGGCGATTCTGGCGAAAAGTAACACACTTGCTGAACCAAAAAGAAAGGAAAACTGGCAAACGATTGCAGACTGCATGAATGCGTAAGTTACAGACTCATCAATATCACTGATCATTAATTAAGTTACAGACTCATCACTATCACTGCTCATTCATTAAGTTACAGACTCATCACTATCACTGCTCATTCATTAAGTTACAGACTCATCACTGCTCATTCATTAAGTCACAGACTTAGATTAGATTAGGACTAGATTTCGCTATAATTATAAATGTGTACTCAATTAAAGCAATGTGTTGCTGAGATTAATTGTCTTGTGCCATTATTATTGCTGGATACCTTTAGTTGCAACCCCGGCAGTGTGAAGCGTTCTTGGGAACAAATAAAAAATAAACATAAGAACATCATTAAAACCAACTCAAACCAAATGCTGCATTTAATTTAAATTTGCACTAGCAACAAACGGCTCAATTAGCTGACTAATATACGTCAGTCCCTCCACTAAGAACCTATATATTTCATACAGATAGTCATCTGGAAAAGCAGGTTAGGTCCGCAGGAGGGATGCACCGAAATGAAAATTCTTGGCCGAAACCGAAAACCGAAAAAGAGGAAACCAAGACCGAAAACCGAAATAAATTATGCCAATTATTAGTACCATTGCATTTATGGATATGAGGCACCAAGGGCGTAGGTTTGGTCTCAGCTTCGGTGGGGACATCTCTCCCCCCCCCCTCCGGCAAGTGAACTTTTACTGAGAATAATGTGATTATTTTTGTGTGTAGTTGAGACTATAGCCTGTTGCTTTTATACTACACTAAAGTTTAACTAGCATAGGCCTATCCATGTGCAGACAAAAATCATTATGTAGTACCTGGCGTTCAACTTTTAGATGGTAATGCCGTTTGTCAGATTCAATATATTGCACTACTCTGCCCCTACTAATGGGATATCCCAAATAGGCCACATTACATAAGCAAAATATACACAGGAAACATTTCCAATGTTTATTGTGACTGCAAGATTCTAACATATGGGGTATGTATTAACAGAAAGCACTGGTAACTTTACTGTTGTCTTCAGTCACTATATCCTGTGTACTTATAGCGTGTCAGATAACTCCCCTCCCCTAGGTTTTTTAGCCAATCAAATTACGGCGTTTCTAGTACCGTCCTCCTGGCTCTGCGGTCGGAATTGACCCAAATCGCTTCACAAACTCATAACGGAGTTTGCTAAAATATTAGTGGGGACAATTTAGTCATGTTAAAATGTTGTTGAGGAGATGTCCCCAGCGTCCCCCCCTAAACCTACGCCCATGTGAGGCACTTTCTTGCAGGATTTCACTGAACATATCAGACAACAAGGGTGCATGCCCCTCATCTAGTGCAGAGAGACGAGTCTTTTTTCTGCACTCTGATCTCCGTGCGCTGCTGCTCCGTGCGCTGCTGCTCCGTGCCCTACTGCTCCGTGCGCTATTTCTCCGTCTCCACGCGGGTTCTCCGCATCCATAGCCGCCTGGATCATTTCTCGTGCGCGCTGTTTTATTTCTGCATCCAAGTAATGGTCTTTATAACGCGGATCAAGTACAGTCGCGATGAAGTGCAGAGGATCCGAATAGATCACAACATATTTCGGCTGTATTGTTTCGGTGATAAAAGTATTTCGGCCGCAAACCGAAAATGCCCTTTTGGGCCATTTTCGGCCGAAAATTTTCGGTGGCCGAATATTCGGTGCATCCCTAGTTCGCAGCATAAGTTACCATGGCGATGTAACCCGGTAAAAGGTTAACCAACATTGTGATACCAAAAACCCAGGGTTGAACCTGACGTTACCTCGCTAACCACAAATCTTGCTTCGTAGTACAGGCCTCTGGTCCTGTGATCTTGCCATTCCCACCAACAGGGTGTTGGGTTTTTGCCAAACATAGCGTCGTTGATTGTGAGCAAACAGGTGAAGACTGCCAGAAACTATTAGGTTTGTCCAATTGGCCTCTGGCAAAAAAGAAAACCAGCAGTTGAGTTCTGTTTTGACAGAAGAGGCTTCTTCTTTGCAACCCCCCAATGACTACCATTTATAATAGTATTCTTCTTATCGTTAAAGCCTGCACAGAGACCTGAGATGCAGCAAACATCCAGACGTTATGTTTGGGTAGGCATTTACCTGATTAATGATTTTTCTTGGGGGTCTTGGTATATTTTGGAATGGAGTACATTTTAGGACACGTTGCTGTCATGTACATGCTCTCCATTTGCAAATGTCTTGCCTCACGGTAATTGGATAGAGCTCAAATCTTCTTGAGATGGTTGTACAGCCGTCTCCAGACATATGTCCTCTGAGATGTCCTTTCCTCTTGGCATGTGTTTTGCATTTACCTTTATGGGAAAAACTGACCAGGTGTCTTGTCTCAAGAGTCTCGCTCCAAACTTCTTCTTAAAGATCGCTTCTTTGATGGGTTTGTTTAGTACTCAATGACTCACCCAGCTGCATCCACATCCCCAATTGACTGAAACCAAAGCAATGCAACTTGGGTTTCACCTAATTGTGCACATGCACTAATTCCTTTTTAATTACGTTTTTTCCCCTACATGCATGATTTCCTATTAACCACCATGTGGAATTTTTTACAATGAACTTACTGTCAGATAAAGACTGGTTGTGATTAAATGAATAAAGATTTCAAGATGAACAAAAAAATGTAACTGACGGTTCACATGCTTTCAAGCAGAACTATATTAGTCTTATATGAATGTCTTGAATTATTTAATTTGCAAGCAGTGGACATGGTGATCCAAGAAACAATTTCAATAGAGGAGACAGGTTTAGCTATATTTTGGCCTAAATGTTAATAGTAGTTCAGATACAATCACTTCATGGCATTCTCCAATTGTTATGAGCCTGTAAGCACATGTTTATGGGAGAAAGGATTGCTTTATGCTATCAGTTTATAATATTAGCCAAGCATAGCCACACCACTTGACGGTGTTTTCGACTTTTGAAAATGTACTAAAGATTAATCTAGTGACCAGAAAGGGGAAGGGTTTATCCATCAGATTTATTCACATTTAATTGCTCTGTGTTGTGCACAGATCAACACTTTTCAGATAGGTGTAAGTGCACAGAATTAAGAATTCACTGTATTTTGACAACAAAAACCTGAATAAAACTGACACAACATCCTCCGAAGGTGCCTCCTCTCCTTCCTCGTCACCGGCCTTCTAGCCATCCCGCTTCATTGCTCATCATTCCACTTGCCTTATCAACCCACACACCTGGTTCTCATCTCATCATCAGTACTGCAAATATCTTTTCTCTGCCTTCCCCTTGTCTTTGCGCTTTACTGTTCTATGTAATGTGTAGTTTTGATTAATTTCTAAAGTAATCAATAGATCTTTGTTTATTCTTCATCGTCCCGTTTGTGGTTGCACCCGTTTAAAAAAACTTGGGAATTGCATTGTGTGTCTGGCTCTGTTAATCTTGCTTACACGTTAAAAAAAAACAATAAAACAAACAAAAAATACAAAAACGAGTAAAAAAAAAGCAGGTACAAATCACAGTAGAATGTTCAATCAGACACTTTTTAAAATGCGCTTTAACCGAAGGTCATTCTGTAGAGCATTTCACATTTGAGGGGCACAGATGGAAAATTATGTTGTGCCTATATTTCTGAGCCCGGGTACCTTGAAAACTATCCAATCCTACGATTGTTTTCAAAAAGATGTTTTTCAATCTAGTTATAATTTGGACGTTTCTTTAGGATCTATAAACAATGAAACGTGCCTTGCCTTTCTGAAATGCAAAGAATTCCAGCCAACAGCCGTCTTGTCTGCACACCCCGTTCAGCTGTGTCCTGCCACCAACCAGCAGTCCACGATCACCAGAGCTCATCCACAATCAACCATCCCAATCGACACCTACCCGGCCAATCGACCACAATGGCATCAATCAACAGCTTTCCTGAATCTACTATGGCTCTTTCTATACTGGAGAGGGACATTAACAGACTATTCAAGAGTCAAAACCCAAGGAAGGCAGCTGGTACTGATGGAGACAGCAATCTCCAGTGTACAAAGACATTTTTTAAAAAATGTGTTAGTTAGTGCCCCCTGAATGAAACCAGCACGTAATAAACTAATTTAGCAGGACATGTTGACCTAGATTTATAGTTAATAAAACATCTAACACTTCATTTTCTGAGAATGATTGTAGGGAAAAAACTACAAAATATCCAGTTATCATGTAAGGCCGTAGTAAAATTATTTTCAAAAAGGTTGCCTGTCCTAACAAAGTGGCTATTAAAAGCATTGACAATAGTGTTCTTGTCAGTAGTAGGAGCGGTGTCTAAGACTAAGTGCTTTGGTAAAGAGGTTTATTTCTGATTTAGGAATTAAATGTTTTCTAAGAGTCAGGCCTCTCAGTGTGCATATATTTGTGTCCTGTTTTTGCAGATAATTAATCTAGTAATAGGATAATGTCATACTTATGTTGGTTAATTATTTCAAAGAATGATCCAGCAGAAAAGACAGTCCAAAACAATCAAGAATTGCATCAGAAAAACAATTGTCTTGATACTGTCTAACATATATGGCTGAAAAGCTACAGATGATTTTTCTCTGGCAATGTCAGATTGTCACCACAGCCAAAATGAAGGTCGTACCAGTTGAATAGAATTCTGATGCTGTTTTGAACAGAACGTTTTGAACTGATAAACTAATCATTGGCAGCAGTTTGACAAGAAAACATGAAAAAAATACAATTTGTATTGACCTAAAAAACTGTAAGACAGAATATCGTAATACACCTTCAGCAAAGTCAATGTAGTAGGTACTCGTATTTCAAATCAGCAAAGTGTCTGCCAAATACAGTAAAATAATTGAAGATGAAAATCAAGTCTATTTTGATTTGTCTAACCAGTGATGAAGCCTCCAAATGGTTCTACCATCCACTGACAAATACAATAAAGATCCAATGAGTCTATGACAGATTATTTATTTACTGTAAACTCTGTAAAACGCATGTTCCAGGCCCAAGAAAAAGATTTGCTGTAGAATCTCTCTCAATATACTTCAAATGCATTTTTAGATGAATTGGGATTATTGTTTGAAAGTCCAGAAAGAGTATAATAAATCAATAAATACATTTTTGAGGTGTTAAATTAGTGGAACTGTATTTTATTATTATGCTGTCCCAATGTTACAGTTTGTTGTGATATGATAAACCAAGTTAGACATGCTTTACATTCATATAACTTTCTTTTACTGAGTTGGTTTTAATCAAGTTAGAAAAATAAAGAAATAAATCCACAATAAACACAATCCTGAAAAATATTAGTTTCATCACGTCATAAAAATAACAATCAGGGCTAATATAAGTGTAGCAACTTGCTAGTTTACTTCCCGAATAATAACACTTGTGCATGATATTGTATGATAGTTAAATATTTTATTAGATATAGAATTTCTAAAACATATATTGTAGTATTTTCACATACTGAAAATAAAGCAAGTGTTGAGATTAATTCCTTAATAAGACAGGTCATTATGTATAATAACTAGTTGTACTGTTATTTAATAAAAACAGCATATTCTTTGGGATACATCAGAAATGCTATTCTCATCAAGAAATGTAAAATAAATTCACATTCAATAACTGATCTACTAATAGAATGTTGCGGTCAACCCATCTTTGTATGAATAATTACTTATTTTTGTAAGGCATGCATTTGTGGTTCAAAATAATTCATGGGTCAAAAATTATGTTTGTATATTTAATTCCAGAAAGATTGTATTTGTTTAAGAAAATGTGAATGTTTTTACAAAACTCCAGCAAAACAATGGAAGAAAAGTTATAACCACCTAAAGTGTTAGCAATAGTACCTAAAATAACATTCCAAATTGATATTTTTATTAATGCCATTCTTAAATAATTTAATATAAAATCTATACGAGTGGGGGGTCATAAAAACAGGTATTGTGCCGGACAATGCTACTAATATGATACAGGTTTTGGCATTAAAGAAGCTGCCAGAGATGGAGACCCGAGGTTGAGACTCAAACACAATTCGCACACGATGACTTAAGACTTGACATGAGATTCATCCTAAAAAAACTTCTGACTTGAGATGCAGAACTTGTGAAGTTTAGATTTTTTTAGTTTTTAATACGTAACGTATCTGTTGCATGTGGCCACACGTGAGAGGACTACTAACATGTCAACCACACTGGCAGTTGCCGGTGCCATTTGTGTTGTTTAGCAGTTTGCACTAATTGGGAGGGTGTTAATTATGGCACTGAGGTATAAAATTTTCTGTATTTGTTCTTATGGCCCCACAGAGCCTGCACAATAGCAGGCATGGTCTGTTATTACGATTCAGCAACAGACAAGCAAGTCCTTTCTTCTCTAGACACTGCTCCTTTGCACTATTCAGATATATAATAGACATTCTATATTTACCCAGGACATATGCCAAATACACAGGGTTTGTTGACTGTTTGTGTTGTGTGATTTTCTCTGTTTGCACTGTTTTCTGCACCACTTAAAATGTCTTAAAATGTGTGTTCTAACGATGCAGCTAGTGGTCAGAAAAAACTGACTTGTCGAAAAAACCTGATTCAATTGTACCTCAATGTTTGGTCTGTACAGCATGTTCATGTTACAAGGCAAAATACAGTTAATAACCTTTAAGTAAAACATTCTTAGTGTTTTTGTCATATTGCAATAGCAATTTACACTGATTAAATACCGAACAACAATTCAAAGCTGATACTGTATGCTAATAGATAAAGGAGTCGTAATAACATATTTACATGCTTTAAATTCCTTATATATAGCTGCAATGATCTTAGCAGTCTGGCTGGAACGCTGCAGCTGATCCAACACTTATTATAACCACAAGAGACTTGACTTGGACTCGAGCTCAAAGACTTGGTTACATCAATAAGCATGTCACCAGCCAGGAATCTCCTCAGTTCTGCTGGCACTAGTGCAGTGGCGTCACTTCAATTTGGACTTGATTGAGAACTAGCATTCAGGGCATCAGAACACTTGAGTAACGATGACATTATGGTGGTGGCGTGCCTATCTAGCTATGTAACATGAGGTAACGTCAAAATTAACTACTGTTGAAATAACGTGAGCCATATGAGGATATAGGAAATATACGTAGGAAATTTAATTCCAAGCAATTTCCTGGTTATAATTGGAGGGTTGTATAGCATGTTCCTCTATTCACATTTACCCAAATTGTGTTCCCATCTCCTCATTTCTTGGATTCATCATTTCAGTTAATATTCTCAATATTACCTGTCATGCGAAGGCTCTCCCGACACTGGTATTTCTTTAGTCCAAGTCGTGAGCATTTTTTGTTTTATTTTCCGTACATAGCCTTCAAGTTTCAATAAACAAATATTTGTTTACATCAAAAAACATAAAGACCAAAAATGTATTAAAAAGTAAAACACAGAAATATCACATCTATAAAATAATTTAAACACTGTGTTATGACACTGGCCACTCCACCAATCATACCTTTATAGTGCAGTGGAGTGCCGATACCACTCGATACCACTCAATAAAAAGCACATTTAGGTCCATTTAAACTTACTCTAAAAGGGCCGCCCCGTACCTTCTGAAAAGTGGCTTCCGTCTGGCTACTCTACCATAATGGCCTGATTGGTGGATGACATTCTTTGAAGTGATCTTATATGGTGATATTGAACCACTCAATCCTCTCTGGAAACAGAATCAAGGGTGCATGTGGGCTCCCTGCAGGGCAGAAAACAAGTATGCAATTATTTTATATGGAGATTTTACCTTAATTAAAGGTTACATTTTGACATGATATACAGAAACACAACAATATCATCTTAATAATGTCAATGTTATTTTATTAGCCTGTTTTGTCGTTGTGACCACTAGTGACACAAATTGTGAATGGCACTGTAAAATGTGAACACAGTAATATTTCGCTGTAAAACATACAAGACGGAACAACCTGGTACAAGAATACATTGGCAGTTCTAATGTAAATACAAATGTATTTACAATGAGTGGCTTGAGGCTTCACTGTAACAATGTACCTTAAATTACAACTGAAACAAAGGCCACAGAATGTCAAATTCACGTCAAGTCAAGTCAAAGAAGTCTACACAAAGGTGTCTGCTCAGCAAAGATGAACCACCTGGTGCTGCATACACAGAGGCACGCCATTTCGCTAATGAAGTCAAACACTTTTTTCACGCCACATCCCCACCAAGAAAATACTCACTAAAAGTAATGAGCCAGGGAGGGAGGGAGGGACATCTAGCTACTGATAACGTAACGTTAAAAGGGCTTAATATCTGAATGTCAATCAGACCTGGCATCCCGAGCTGCAGCGTTTAATTACAATGATCAATCATTTATCAGCCTCCTCTTTCACAAGTCTGTGCGCCAAAACACAGTTCACATTCATCTTATTTCCAGGCTACACACTGAATTGAAACAATTATAATGCCCAATGAGGGAAAAAAACATTTTAGTTTGATGGGGACAGTACAATTGCTTGATCACTAAGCTCATTTTATAAGAGACCAATGTCAGATCTGTGTAACTAAACTAGAAGAAATATTTACTGAGGAACATCTGGTGTGCTTGCCAGCTTAGTAGATCAAACTGAAATGTGACTTAAGTTATAGGTATAGCAAACCATGTAAAACAATGTTGTTTTGTCTACGATTTGTCCAAAATCGTAAGTTCAAGTTGGGAAAGACAAAACTTGAAATTAACTTAACTAACTGGAAAGGCCAGTTTACGTTCAAGAGATACTGATGTAGAGTTAGTGAATGCCACTTATGCAAAATTGGAAAACAAAGCTAAACAAAATAACAACGATCAAACTTCATGAATATTTACTGACAAGGCTAACATAGCAACCTGATCCCAGAAGTTTATAATTATTAAATAGAAATACAGATTTTTTTTTACTAATATGACAGGTACAATAGCCATGCTGACAGCCATACCAAACAATTTGTCACGGTCTGCCTGAATATGTGTGTGAAGTGTTGATGATATGAAACAAAACGCAGAGTAATTCAGCCTGAGCGTGGAGTAGGTATCTAATTTCTTGGAGTGGCAGCAATCGGTCTTGCTCCATTTACTCTCCGGTAGCACTCGGCCATGAGTTCTGGTCATGCCCTGCCCAGCATTTCCGTTACATTCATCACCCTTTGGATTAAGGGACAACCCAAGCTACGCTGTTGAAATATTTAATGAGGAGAGCTTCTTATATAGCCTAATTAAAAATGAAATGGTTGCTTACATATTTAAAAGTAGACAAGGTATTTCTTAAATACTGTTTTTAAACAAAATAATAGGAGAATATAGAAAAGCAGTGTTTTTCCTGAGAGACTGGAGCAATCTATTTGTAAAACATGAAAAATGGATGTTAAGCACTGAGCAAGAACAAGTGGAATTTCCAACGGCTTATTTCTACTCAAATACTCTGGTCACTGATAGTCATAGATGGGTCATTGTCATAGATAGGTAACAAGCTACTCTAGTTAGTTAAGTTGTGTGCCATTTAGATTATGTTACAATTCCCACAGAATCTAGACAGGTGCTGGATTGACTTCATGTAACAGCTAAATATACACTACTGTCAAAGGCTTGCGATCACATATGTACTTATTTTTAAAGAAAGGCACATTTTTTGCACTAATACGTTAGAATAACGTAACATCTATCAAAAACATAGTAGATTATTATTGATGTTGTAAATAATTGCAGCTAGAAACATTTTTTTATTTTCTGTTTTAATCATCTCACTGTAGTAGGGGAGTGATGAGATCTGGCAAGATTAAAACACTACAAGATTTCTCGTCGAGGTGAAAAGTTGTCTCGTGAGTTGTGAAGTCAGCGTGATGGAGCGCGAGGGTGAAATTAGTATTGAAGATCCCAATGCAACATTTAAATCATTTGTGTGGCAACATTTTGGTTTTCCTGCGGAAATAAGAAACGGCGAACGAATGACAGACAAGACGAACACAATATGTAAACATTTTCGTACACAATTCCGTACATCGCAGCTAACACGAGCACTATGCAAAAACACATACAGAACCACCACAGCGCTCTACTAAAACTAACTGCACCTGTGACGAAAACAAATTACGGCGATTCCCCCACCGTGGCAGACACAAAGAGAGCAATTCTCAGTAATATTTCAGTGAGATACAGCGGAGACGCATACAATCTTCTGTTAGAGAGCACTGGACCCCAGATTCCATACTCTACCCCAGCTAGACCATTACCAACACCAGTTAACTTGCCAAACCATACCTTTCCATCCCTGCTACCTCTGTTCCTAGTGAGCGTGTAGGAGATATAGTTACTGCCCAAAGGTCTCAACTGCTGACAGATATTGTTGACATGCTTATATTCTTGAAAAAGAACATAACCATATCTAATGGCTGTTCTGTGTAGTTAATTTATCCCTTTATCATGCTTGAAGAAAACATTTGTTTCTGTTTGCACTTGTAGTTTTGAGAGAGCAGTACTTAAAGATTATAGATACACTTACTGTTTGCATTTAATGTGTTATTTCTGTTATTTATACATTTATTTTATTTATACTGTTTTATATTTTTTATGTTCGATTTGTGGAAAGGAGTTAGATTTCTCATGTGAAATCGTACAGGGGAGAACCAGTCAGTAGAGTTTATAGAAAAACATTTTGCAGTGTTTGCATGTCCTTTACTGCATGGAATTAATTAAAATATTAGTAAAATAACATTCATTACAAGTTGATTTCAAAATGCACCTAAGTTGTTTTGCATTTTTTGATTTTCAGTTAAATAAAATACTATTTTCCATTAATATATTTAATCATTGAGGATTTCTTAAAAATTGTGTAAAATCTCGTCGTGTCTCGTTCTCGTGAACCCAATCTCGTGTCCCGTCGAGTAAGCGTCTCGTCACACCCTTACTCTGTAGACATATGAGTATTATGGGTTGTACCAGAACATTGTCAGGTGAATCGGAATTGGCTGGTCTATACTGCCCTACAAAGGCTAACCGCAGTAAATAAGTTCAACTTAGTGCTTTAACTGGCCAGCCAAATTAGTTATAGGTATATACATGCACTCTGCCTTTGCATTGCCTTACATGGATCAAATGGAAATGGAAGGGCAAAGGACAGTCACTACAATATTGTTGTTCTCTTTCGGCGGTTATAGTGTTCTCAGTTAACTAATCTGACAAAGATTTAGTTATAATTGTATTTTACAGTTTTAAGTATTTAATTGTGGATTTGTGCAGGCTCATAACTTGAAAAGGTGCAGTATGTGATTACTGACCACTAGTTGGTGTTTAGTTCGTCTCGTCCCCCTGCTTTAAGCAGACCACCATTGTACCTGTGCTGAAGAAACCTACCATCACCTGTCTGAATGACTACCACCCTGTAGCACTAACCTCCATCATCATCAAGTGCGTCGAGCGGATGGTCAGAACCCACATGTGCTCCACCCTCCCTGACACCTTAGACCCCCTTCAATTTTCATACCGCTCTAACAGATGTACGGACGATGCAATCGCCCTGGCTACACACACAGCCCTCTCCCAACTGGAAAAGGCCAACACTGACGTGAGGATGCTGTTTGTGGACTGTATTGTGCCCGCCAAGCTCGTTCCCAAGCTCAGGACCCTGGGTCTTAACACCTCCCTGTGCAACTGGATCCTGGACTCCAGGTGGTGAGAATGGGCAACCTCACATCCTCTGCCCTGACCCTGACCATCGGAGCCCCGCAGGGCTGCGTTCTCAGTCTCCTGCTGGCCTGCTGTACTCCCTGTAAACATGACTGTGTGGCCACACACAGCCCCAATGTCATCTTCAAGTTTGCTGACAATACCACCATCCTCAGTCTCATCTCTAACAATGATGAGACAAAATACTAGGGGTGAGAATCTTTTACAATCTCACAATCCAATTCGATTCCGATTCTCGATTCCAAACGATTTTCGATTCAAAACGATTTTCGATTTTATCCACAATGATTTCTAATCAGGTTTCTGATCATGATCTACTCTCATCTGCTTTGCTATACAGAATGACAAACGGAGACATTAAAGTGTCGTTTTCACATTTATTAAGTTTAATTTTCAGGGATCAAAAACATTGTCTGGTTATCAATTGCTACTCATTAGTATAAAATTAGTTGGAACAACTAGTGAGCGGTGAATGTCACAAAAGACTTGGTTGCTCTTGATGTCCATGCATTACATGTTAGTGCCACTCTGGTCGTTTCAGTTAGGGCACTGGCGATCTTTCTTTTAGTCTCATTGTAAAGCTGTGGCACAGCTGTCTCAGTGAAAAACTTGCAGGACGGTATGGCGTACCTCGGTTCCGCTGTCTGTAACATGCAGACGAACCCCTCGTTCTCCACCACACTGTGTCCTTAGATCTTTGGCGATGAAGCAGGCAATAGACCAAGTTATTTTTTTGCCCCATCGGAGTTGGCAGGAAGTTTCGTGAAGCACTGCAGTGTGCGTTGGTCTGCAGCTGGCGGCTGACTATGCTCCGTGTCGCTAAGCTCCGGGTGATGCCTAATAATAAGAGCCTGCGCATTTGTTGTGCTGCGGAAGTACTTGGTCTTCGTTTTGCAAAGCTTGCACACTGTGTGTGTCATGTCCAGCGCAGTGCTTCCAGGCATTCGGTAAAAACCGAAATGACGCCAAACTTTAGCTTTAAGTGAAGACAGGGCTTGTTGGACCTCCCTAATCCATATTTGCATCCTCTTTGTTTTAGTGATTTGCCGCTAACGTTAAAAAAACGGCTGCGTGGTGACGTCCGGACGTCCGGTATAGGCTAGTTAGTTACAAAATTGGAGGCGAACAGCCAGCTGATGTTATTTTATTTATTAAATCGATTCTTGGACATTTCAGATCGATTCTGAATCGTTGCAAATGAGAATCTAGATTCTTCTGTGAATCGATTTTTTGGCACACCCCTACAAAATACAGAGAGAAGGTTAAAGACCTGGCTACATGGTGCCGGGACAACAACCTCTCTCTTATGTCGGGAAAACTAAGGAAATGATCGTTGACTTCAGGAAGCGGCAGGGGGGAACATGCCCCATACACATCGATGGAAATGAAGTAGAGAGAGTACCCGTCTTCATGTTCCTCGGTGTGTTCATCAGGGATGACCTCACATGGTCCAGGCAAGCTGACTCGGCATTGAAAACTTCCCAAAAACTCCTATACTTTCTGAGGAGAATCAAGAAATTCGGTATGTCTAAAAAACACTGAGCAACTTCTACAGGTGCACCATTGAGAGCATCCTGTCAGGCTGCATTACTGCTTGGTACGGAAGCTGCACCGCTGCTGACCGTAAGGCCCTCCAGAGGGTGGTGAAGACAGCAGACTGCATCATTGGCTGTGCAAAGCATCTACCAATCACGATGCCTCAGGAAAGCAAGAAACATCAAAAAGAACTACAGCCACCCAGGCAATGGCCTGTTCACACTGCCCCCATCTGGTCGACGTTACCGCAGCATTGGTACACGCACTTCAAGACTAATAAACAGTTTTTACCCTCAGACCATTAGGCTCCTTAATGAGAAACACTGATTTACTTATCTAATGTATCCACTACTGGCACTAGATCCCTTTTATTGCAGTATTTAAGTATTTAAGGTTTGCATACTGTCCATATTCACACTTCATTATATATGTCTTGTAGCTATGTATATTCTGTAATTATTCTTTTTTTGTTCTTATAACTACGTAGACGTTGCTTGCCATGTCATAAGAATTTCATTGTTCAGTTTGATTAAATTCATTCAGTACACATGACAATAAAACACTTTGATTTGAGGGTAAAATTGCTGTCTAAAAGCAAAGGCATTAATTGTATAATGCGATTGCTATTTTCTCAATGCCTAATATCACGGTAAACTACCTTACCAGGGTATTTGCTTTTGAATGCCAGCTTCACTATTGTCATTCCCCTAGACAGTGCCATCTCTAGAAATTTGATTGCGAAGTGTGTATAACATAAAATATGATACAGTTATATCTGATATATCCCAAATCAGTCACGTGAAGTATCCTAATTTAGATGGGCAGAGCACAAAATTTGCCTGTAAGATCCCAAACCAGACCGCAGTAACGTCCCTTAAAATCAGAGACTTATCTCCAACAGGAGGCATCAGGTGAGGTTGGGGAAACACCTGTCTGACCATCAGCACTGGCTCCCCTCAAGGTTGCGTCCTGTCCCCTCTTCTCTTCTCGCTGTACAGAAACAACTGCACCTCCAGTCACCACTCTGTCAAACTGCAGAAGTTTGCAGATGACACAGCATTTATTGGTCTAACCTCTGATGGGGACGAGACCGCTTATACAGGGAAATTGACCGGCTAGTGTCCCGGTGCAACAACTTGGAGCTCAATGCTCAAAAGACAGTGGGAATTAGAGTGGACTTCAGGAGAAGCCTGGCTGAACTTAATCCCCTGTCAACTTAGTGGAGTCCTTTCGCTACCTGGGCAACAGCATCGCCCAGGTGGGAGCTGAACATCACCTCTCTCACTAAGAAAGCACAACAAAGACTGTACTGCCTGCGGAAGCTCAAAGGGTACAAACTACCAACTTGTATGATGATCAATACCTACACAGCCATTATCGAGTCCATCCTGACCTCCTCCATCACCAACTGGTACGCTGCAGCCACTGTCAAAAACAAAGACAGACTGCAACGCATCATCCGCTCTGCAGAGCACATAATAGGATGTAAGCTGCAGTCTCTTAAGGACCTGTTCAAAGTCAGGTCATTGAGGCGTAGCACAAAGATTGAGGCAGACCACTCCCATCCGGGTAACGGACTATTCAGAACGCTCCCCTCTGGCAGAAAGCTACGGTCTACCAAGACCAAAACATCCCGTCATAAGAACAGCTTCTTCCCCACAGCGGTAAATCTAAGGAACATACCTCTTATGCAAGTCTGAAATTATATTCAGTATATATGTAGCATAGGTTAGTAAATCAGTAAAGATAATTGCAAAAAGGACACCTAGCTATACAACTGAGCTGTTTCAAGTGGTTTGCCATGTTTGATGTTGTAGAATGATATGCAAATTTGTGTGTACAGAGTTTGCATTTTACTTTGTTTGGGTTGTCCTTTAAAAGTTTTAAATGCCTTTTCATCAATAAGGCCTTACCACCAGACGCATGTTGTCGCAGATTATCGCATATTCGTTTTGGTGCACTGCTAGAATATTTAAAAAAGACTTACATCTACAATTACTTTTACTCCACTGACTTTTTTTTGACTGACCAGGGAAATTGAATGAATAAATAAATAGACTGCTCGACTCAAAGGATCTTTGTTGACTGAACGGTTTCCGACTAATGACTCAGCTCGTCGAATTTCAGGGGGCAGCCTTAATTAATATTATGGTTATTAAAAAACCCTTTTGCAAAGCAACACAAAGTAATATACTCTACGTAGAAATAAGGTTGCCTATGTTGCCACTATAGTAGCATTTATAAAAGGTGTCTGTGAGGCAATTCATTCAGTTTTTAAATATGTAATTGACGGGTTAGGTTGTAGGGGGGAAAAATGGTAGGAGAAACACTGCGAGAGATAACAATGAGCTTCATTGCAACACAACAGCTCAGTTTGTTCATCCCAAAACACTCAAATATCAGATCTGGAAAAAGCGCACCAGGGCTGTATGGTACATGGATACTTTTAGAGACTGGGAAGATGTGCTATAATTAATCCAGCATCAATGTTTCCATTTGAATCAGGTGTGTAAGTGCCAGGGCTCAACCAAAAACAGGGCACCATTTAGGTTCCCCAGGATTGGGATACACAAAAAAATACAGACTGTAATCTTCTGTGTATCAATAAATAGAACTATAAGCTGTTGTGCGGGCTACTATCATTGACATTTTGCCAGCCAGCAGCTAGCCATCCCCATCATGTGAGGTGTGAGGGATAGCTAAACATGAAATTAATGAACTTGGGAGTATTGGGATTGCAGGTGTGTGCATTTCGTTTATTTGTTTGATTATTACCTAGCTATCAGTGACAGTATTTTTTAAATTCTAATTTCTACATGGTTCATTTAATAATTAATAAAACATGTCAACAATCTCCACTAACCTAATTGTCATTGTATAGTTTAAATATCCTCACCTCTGCAACCACAAACAAAGGAAACTGTCACAAATCATTTAAGGTGAAGTGCAACTTGCAAGACAAAATGTCATAAATGGCAGTGGGATAAGTCATTTATAAGGTTTGTGTCATAGGCAACCGTTGACAAGATCTGCAATAAATTTAATCTGCTAGGGTTAACAGCCAATCAGGATTTATGAGTGAACTACAATAGTACATTGGATCATAGTAAGCAACTGAAAATCGAGTGGGTTTGCTAGCCAGCTAATGTATTATCCTACCTTCTTTTGATTACTAGTTTGGGAAATCATACTAGCCACAAACTTATCTGGAGGCCCAAATGATATTGAACCCATGTTGGTTTCCTAATGCCTAATTTACTTAGAATGGGAAACGTTTAACCTCGTTTAGCTAAAGAATCCTTGGCTCCAATGTGATAAAAAAGGCATACAATGAGTGTCAAAAACACCTCATACACTGTTGGAGCATGAAGGGCCTAGTGATAGAAGACAGGAATGTTCCGGCTCGGTGGCACCACCTGAAGAATGGCTGATTGAGTGGCAGCCTTAGTGCACACATGCAGCCAAACCCAGTTAAAAAGAAAACTGTAAGGGACAATATATAGAGTGTTAGAGAAAGATGACTTCCAAGAGAAAGAAAGGCTTTTTTTAATTGTTGTGTCTGTTTTGTATATATTTTATATGAACCCAGGACATCATACACACAAAGCATGCACTCTACCACTGAGCTACAAACTCCTCCAAGAAGCCAATGACAATGGTCCAACACATCAACTTCGCTTGCCAATCTATTCAGCGGTATAGAAGATGTCACACGTGGTATTTAGAAAACTCTAATCAAAATTTTGAACCAAATGAACTTTAGTGGGACTTAAAAGACTAAGTCAGTGCTCACATCTTACTGTGGAGTAAAAACAACTTCCTGGTAACATTCAGCCTTCTGCTTTTCTGACTACTATGACAGACTAAACAAACTAACAGCATGTAAAACCAAGAAAATTACATTTTTAAACAGAAATATCTCTTAGCTTTAATTAAGCTGTGTGTTTAGAAGCAACCACCAACATATTTTAAGTTACTATGCCCTTACAAGCCCAAAAGAGGCAGGTTACATGGTGTCGTATTTGGGTAACTTGCTGGTAATTAACTATTCATATGCATTCATTATAGCTAACAATTAGGTTAATTAGGAATGGTGAACAACACATCAATTAGAGTTTCAGTAGAAGAATAATTACATACACAAAAACGAAGTTATAGTAAAAATATGTACCTAAAACTAAGATGGCAATATCATTACTCTTATTAATCCTATGTAGAGTTTAACCCATCCACCAGTCAAGAGCTCAGCACCAAAATTATGCGTGGAAAGCAGAGAGGCAATGAAAGGCTGCATTTACACACTTTGGTGTAATTGTGGCACATGCTCTCAGACTTTCAACCGCGATAAGAGCCCCTTTCATACATACACAGATGATTGCTTACCCTGACAAAAGAAACAGTGCATGGTTGATTGTAATACAAAAGAAGACCAAAATGTTAAATGACACAGTTCCACATATCCCTATTGAGGGTTGCAATCCTCCGTCTCATAATTCCCTCAATAAAATCTACATGTAAACACATTGCTCTGCTCTGCTCATTGAAACTGGGAAACTGCTCATGGAATAATGTGGGTGGGCGCATTATACATTTAGAATTTCAACCATGTAGGTTAAGAGCATTTAGCTTATTGGTTTAACACATCCTATCATTTCTACATAGCAATGGAAATAGCCATAATTTCTGATACTCGTGAATTGGCAAAATTCTAATAAATGGTTGAGCAAACTTTAAGGACTATGAATATTTCATTTCCTTAGTAGGCTATCTGTGAAATGGTGTAGTAATAATCCACAACATAAATGTATTCTGTCGTTTAAAGGAAATTCTTTAAGAAAAAGGTACTCCAAGTAGATAACATACATTCAACAATACAGTTCATTAGACTTTTTTATTTAACCTTTATTTAACCAGGTAGACTGATTGAGAACACATTCTCATTTGTAATGGTGACCTGACCAAGATGACAAATGTGCAGGACAAAATACAGTTGCACAATAAATACACAGAACACAAAAGTGCAAATAGCAGTTGGACACAACATGGCAATACTGGATCAAGTGGAGAGTCAGTATAAAGATAATATAGGATGAGGTACAAGTAGGTCAGTTGAGCAGCATTGATAAGGAAATAACAACTACATACAAAAATGCAGGATGTCAGAATAGCTTCCCAGAGCAGCTGTTTGGATGCGAACTGCCTCCCACCTTCATAGATCTTTTGTTTGAGGATGCTCCAAAGGTTCTCAATAGGGTTGAGGTCAGGGAAGGACAGTCACACCATGAGCTACTCCAGGGATCCTCCACTGGAACTGAGTAAACTGCTACTGGTGCTTGAGAGGTCTATGTGCCCACTGCCCAGTCAGGGGCAGGCGATGTCATTCTGCCCAGCTCTGGTGGTGTTGAAAGCAGCCGAAGAGTCCAACAGGGCCTCATCATGCTTATTCTGATGGAGGACAGACACTCTCTCCGCAAAAACTGTGACTTGCTGACTTAGTTGCTGGCAGCAGATGCAAGAAGGCCGCAGACCCTAACAACTCGCCGGCCACAGAAACGATCTAGCTACTAAAAGTCAGCTAGTTAAAAACGTTCGGATGGGTAACAAAAAAACACAACTTAAGCTTAAGCTTAAATGCGTTGTTGAGTGTTGAAAGTAAAATAAAATAAAAGCGAACAAAATACTTTGAAATTACAAAGGAGCTAGCGGCGGTGCTCCCTGTGCGACTGTCTGGTGCTTTACGCCGTCAACGCATTGTCGAAAACTGCTGTAAAAATCAAAATAGAGAAATACTATAAAATTGTTCTATTCTGATGTGCAAAATAAGTTGAGGCATATTCTGGAATATTAAATCAGGACCTTCAAGCATTGCAGAAATCAATACTAGAACGAAAATCAGTGATGAATGCTATTTTCTAGATATCACAACATAAAAGACCATTTTAAATTCAACTCAAATTAAATTTGGTCCCTTGCGAACACACAATGTACAGTCAAAAGCTACTCATTCAAGGGAATTACTTATCTTGTTCTATTTTTCATATTGTAGAATAACACTGAAAACATCAAAACGATGATGAGAACACTTTTTTGCACAGTACATGATGTGTTAATCAGATTACAATATGATAGGGATGCACAATGATATCGGCACAACATCGGTATCGGCCTATAAAAGCTTAAAATGAACATTATCGCAGATGTTAATATTTTTACAGCAAAGAATACACCATGCATGGAAAAATGCATTCAAAGGGACTCCGGGACCAAATTGTGAAAATGCACATGTTAGGAGAAGGATACAAAAATATTTCACAGGCATTAACTATCCCTCTGAGTATTGTTTAGAGCATTATTAAGAAGTGGAAAGAGCATGGCATCACAAACGCCTTGCCTAGATTGGGACAATCATCCAAAGGCGATGGCCGAGCCAGAAAGATATTGATCAGAGAAGCTACCAAGAGGCCAATGAAAATCTGCAGCTGCACTTGAAGACAGCAGTCAATGGCTGCTCACCACAAAATTTGACTAAACTCAAAACAATTCTACAAAAAAGAATGTGCAAATATTCCTTAATCCAGGTGCGCAAAGACATATCCTAACCAACTAATGGCTGTCATTAAGTCAAAATGTTGCGCTACAAAGAGAGATCACTTCTCTAACTCTAATCCTAGTTTCCATTCTTTTTTTTACGTTTAAGAACTCTTTCCTTTTTACGTTGCTTGAATGTTGTAATGAAGAATGTCAAAATAAAGCTGGAACCCAAAAATATATTTTATTGGGTTCTGATTTCAGGCTGTAAGACACGAAAGTGACTATTACAAACGGGTATGATGATTTTCTATGGACACTGGATAGTAGTGTGCCGTAATTATGGTAGTAACATTTAACTGTATGCACAAATAATAATTATACTTTTCCAACACTAAAGTGTAACACATTACAATAAATAAATTGTGGTATTCGCCGTTAAGTGCACAATGGTGCATAATAAATGTTGTTTGATGACTGATTTTATTAACTACGCACAAGTAGGGGTGTACGATATTGACAAAATGTGATATTGCAATATTGATCATGAATATTGCGATATTGATATTAATTTCGATATTCTTAAACATATGTAAAAACACAAGTTATGCTAAAATGCCTCAATAGATTAATATATATATATATATATAAACAAAATTGATTGTGGCGTTTGCACTCATTGTAGTGGCTTGTGGTGGTTTTTAAGATGGGAAAAAAGGTTGGTTGTATTTCCTCTTGCCCGGTGTATCACCATACCGCAGGGTTTGCAGAGTACAACAGTTTGAGCGACATTCGTTTGCTTAAACTTTTCTTTAGCTTCTCTAACTCGACTTTTCTCGCATTGTCCGGGTGTCTCTATTTCTCTTCACTCGCGTTTTCGGAGTTAACACATACGTCACGTGTAATGTGGGTCTGTTCGTTTAGTGGACCCGTTCGCTCACACTTGCATGTGTCAGGGCAACTGGCCAATGAAACATGATCATTATATATAGTTTTCAAGCGGGCGCTTAAATCGAACACAACTAAGCCAACCGATGCGTCTCTCCACAAAATAAATTTATAAATAAATATCGCACTTCTTGCAACATTTTTGATATTGATATTGTGCAACGTGATATCGCAATAAAGGTATTAAGTCGATATATCGTGCACCCCTACACACAAGCCCAATACATGCATTGCTGTAGATCCAGCAGATTGAAGTGACAGCTAACCAGCAGCTTTATCTAGCGTGTGTTTATGACATAACTTTTTTCTAACTGCCAGTATGGCGTGTAATCTCCATAAATTACTCAACAAAGTAAAAATGTATCCCGATTTGCCGACTGGCAAAGTCTGGACCCTGGATGGTAAGCAAACAATCAGTTCTTGTAGTCAGCGTGTTGGATTAGGAAGAAATGGGCCTGAGCGACTTTGACAAGGGCCAAATTGTTATAGCCGGTTGACTGGGTCAGAGCATATTTAAAATGGCAACGCTTGTGGGGTGCTCCCAGTCAGCATTGGTGAATACGTATCATTGTTGGTTTCAGCAGGGGCAAAAGTGTGTTGTCAGTAAACACAGTGCATCACACATCTTGTGGGTTTTTCCAGATCTCTCCGTTAGCACACCTGAGGCATGTGCTGTCAAGACCAATCCACAGCGTCTCCACCTCACAACTTAGAGGACTAGAAGGATCTGCTGCTAATGTCTTGGTGCCAGATACCACAGGACACCGTCTGGGCTCTTGTCAAGTTCATGCTATACGTGTTAGAGCTATTGGCAGCACAAGGAGGACCAACGGCATATTAAGTTGGAAGGTTTTAGCTTATCAGTGTAGATACTCTTTTACACATACACACACACACACACACACACACAACATAATGTCTGTAATACTAAGTGACAGCAGAATTCTGACGAGTTTTATGCAGTAACTTACACATTTTTAAAGTAAGGAGTGCAGTGAACTTGAGCGCAATACAATACTACTTAGCTAGACAACACCTTACATTTTGCAAAGCCTGTCAATGAGCAGTGACTAAAATGACAGCAATAATCCACCTAACACTTGTTATTAATGGCAGGCTGTTGGCAGCTTTTTTAGGACAGTTGGTCAATGGGCGGACAGTGGAGGAGTTACAGAAAGAGGCGCTAAAATTCAGGCAGAAGCGTCGCAAGCAGCACCCTATGTCCTGTCAACAGTCTTAAGGTGGCACGATTCCTGACTAAGTTGTTGACCCATTGTCCCCACCTGCCCTGTCCGTGCATCATCCCTCTGCCACCCAGGGGGACCAGGAGTCACTCTCTCCGTACTGCCCACCAGAAACAGAAGGCCTTTGACTCATGCCCATCTGTTTTGGAATTATGTAAACGAAAGCCAAGACTGTGGGATCCTATTGACCTAATATGACCTATGAAAAAAGCTAATCTAAATACGCATAAATAAAGTTTGCAGAACAACCTTCTCAATAAGAGATTTTCCTATGACTCATTTTAAGAACTGGACAAATTCACAGAAATGCTTAGCTACAGCACCACTTAATTTCAACTATTTATTGCTCACTAAAATGTCAGTCCACACATACACACACATAGACATCATTAGACTTACCTGGCCAGGTTGAATATCTAAACAGCGGAGGACTTCTTTTAACATGACAGGTGTGTGCATTGTCTGTTTAGGTCTGTCCTGGTGACCAGGCTCCACGGGAGCATAACGTGAGGAGGAAAACATACATCTCTTCCACGACCAGACGACTTTACTTGCAGCAAGAGCCACTCTCCATGATTGTCTTATGGTGGGAAAAAACACATGATGGCAAGCCATGGTCTAAATAGAATGGGAAATAAAGATGAGTGATTAGAAAAGCATCAGCATTAAACAACCCAGTAATATACAAACTAATCCCATACAATAGAATAGAAGCCACTAATTGTGGATTAATTAAATAAGGCTATCTGTATTGAGCTAACATTGGTAGTCTACTAAATTAGCTATGCATCATAAGACTGCATCGACTGTGGCATAATTTGCGTTTTCCAGATAAAGCAATGCTTCCAAAACTAGAAGTAACATCATCACCCTGGTTAGTATAATTAGCGAACCATGCTTTCTAGCTTACGAACTACATTGTAAACCAAATGAATGTTATAAGTCACCTTTTCACATACAAAGTTAGACGAAGCGAACTTGGAGAGGCATTAGATGGTGATTATCAGTATATTTGACAAAACCACTCAAAGGAATTATATGGCTCCACTGTAGTCAAATAAAAACCATAGCAGTGTTCATTTCTAAGTTGCTCAAAGTAAGTGCAAATCAATGATGCTGTCGTTTCAGGTGGGCTAGCACCATAGACTGTATAAAGATAGGCTAGCACGGAGCTAAAAAGAGCTACAGCTCACTTTGGCGCATCATTATTCGAACTCGACTGGGAAACGTGTACCGACATATGTGTTCCGCTATAGCAGGGCTTCAGAAACTGATGGAGGAACACATGAATCAAGTTGTAACAAACAAATAAATATATTCATATCAATAAATCAATTTGATTGTTTTGTTAATTTAAAAAAGGTAACAATGACGCATACAATATCATAAAATAATTTGTATATCGTCACTGTTAAAAATATTGGTATGATATATTACCCTCGCAAAGCCGCCTGATCCCGCGAGAATACATTTTGAAGCTACACAGACATTGGTCAGATCGCTCATGAATCAGCGAATCAGCGAATGCGATAGTAAGTTCCTAATAAGACAGGTTGTTATACATTTTGTGGAAAAATATAATTTCAAATGTTCTGTATTCTGGTTGTATCAGATGTATTTTCATCAATAACACAGTATAATAACATGCTATATTTATGCAGTGCCATTGACAAGCTTGGGTCAATATGCACAAGCAGAATGAAAAACTATGATGGTGACTATGGATGGGGATCGAGGCCTGGTTCTATTAAGGAACCGGTTCCATACTTCTCCAAATCCGAAAATCAATAAAGTCAGAGTTTATTGATACTGCTACCGATACCACTGGGTCATATAATGAATGAATAATGCGAATTGTAATTTATGTTTGAAGTGAATTTCTTGCAAGGGGGGAAACACAATACAATGATAAAGCACCTCAACTTGTGCATCAGAAACTAGACAAATACAATAACGTTGACTGTTTTCGAGTGGAAACACTGCATACTTTGGCTGCCAACTAACGTCAATGATAGCTAGCTTGTTTCTTTCCACTAAACGAAATAAACGCTACTCATTCGGAAAACCTGCCTGCTTTAACTGTTCTCGTTTTCCGAAACCCAAATTGATGAACATGGAAGGGAAGCGGTCTGAATTCTCAGAATTTAGAATAACAGGAAACAGATAACGACCCATTAAATGGTTATCCATTATTATGTTAAATATAATAAAATGGTTGCCACGAGGTACACAGAACCAGGACAATCATCCTCTTACACACAAGGTAAGCATGGTGAGTGCACCCTAACTTCATAACAAGTCTCAAATAATAAATTTGAATAAATAAAAATAGAAAACAAATAATAAGCTAATTCAGGGCTTCTACAGTGCAGCTTGCTGTGACAACTTTTATGAAGAGCTGTCAATTTTCATTGTTGTTGTGCAAAGCATAATATGTATTATTATTTAAAAATATTATTTATTTTCTTTGTGGTTGGAAAAATGTGGACATTGTGTTGGACATTTTGCTGCTGATATATAATTTTACTGTTGTCATCATAGTACGTTGTGTTGAAATCAGATATCTGTCACATGTTGAGTTGTGTTCTACACAGTGCCTTTAGGGTGAGCCCTTCCTGTTTTAGTTCCTGTTTTGCTCATGTTTTGCTAATGCTCACGGCTGGGGTGAATTAGCTATTAGTTGGGTATTTAAGGAGTGTCACTAGGTTGTCGGTTATTATTTCAAGTCACGGATGCATGTAGGCAAGTGTTGTCGTATTGCTAACTGTGTTTGTATTTTAGTAAGTCGCCGTCTATGCGCAATATGATTTAATTCTCAGATATCATTTTCTCAGTTTGTCGTTAAGTGTTTGTATTTTAAATAAACACTGTGAACGTATATTTTGACTCTTCAATTGACTCTTCTCCTCACTACACCTTGAAAATACGTGACAATATCAAACAGTTACAGACTCTATAAAAGCAATAAGGTTTTGTTAAGAATTTATTTGCGTCTCACCTTTTCACTAAATAATTGAAAAGTAGTAGTATCGATAAAGACTCGGATCGTTAAGCAGTCTCAAAAAGTGTATCAATATCAATAAAAATTAGGGGTGTAACGATTCGTTTTAACAACGATTCGATTCGTATCACGATTCGTGGTTGAAGATACGATTCAAGGACGCTATTGGTTCATTTAGAACGTTATGATCCGAAACGATTCAGTGACTTGAAATCGATTCAGTAACTTTTTAGCCAAAAATTCAACCAGTGTGACTGAAATAAATACCAGGATACTGGGCAGTGCAGGTGACGTTCCCTAGGTTCCTGTTGTTTCTTGTAAGGGAATCAGGAATAAATTATTTATGGATATAAACAAACAACAAAAATTAATGGCAAATGCATTCACATTTTATTTACATAACTACTGTTCATAAGGGTTTAATGAACAGTAGTTTAGCCTGCAACTTTTGCTGTGTCACCAGCAGTACTAAAAACTCGCTCTGCTGGCACACTGGTGCCTGGAATGCATAGGTACCGTTTAGCAAGGCTTGAAAGTACAGGTAGCCCTTTCTCCTGAGGTCTCCACCACTTTCATTTTCAGCTAACGGCAATGCATCTTTTGCTTGGTACCTTATCAACTCTTCTCTGGCTGTCTCGCGTGTTTCCACACACTGGAACGCAATGTTGGATGGATAATTCAAATATTTAATAAACTCCTCTGCCAGCCATCAGACATGCTGTTTAGTTGTCTTTGCGCTGCTGCTGGCGCGTGGCGATCACGTCACAAATAGGCAGACTAAGTCGAGCAACGTTTAACGCCTTTATCATTAAAAGTGCCAAGAAAAAACATGCATAAAGTCTGACGTGCTTAAATCCAATGCGTTATTTCCTAGTATCGATACAATCGATCGATTACCTTTTCAAACGATTTTAGATCGATATATGTCGTCCGGAATGCGATCTTGCCGAAGACAGATCGATGTAGTTGGATCATTGGAAAATAAATCGATAAATCGATGTAGTAGATTAATCATTACACCCCTAATAAAAATCTACAATCCCCATTCCTAGTGGTGACCCACTCATTCAAAATGAAGCACATAGAAAGTTTACAAATTCAAGAAAATAGTGTGTTACTTTAGAAGCAAAGGATTTGGCAATAAAATGCTGTCCAAGGTAGGGAGTCCAAAGCTGGATGAGAGTGCAAAAAACAGTGACCCCATAGCAGCCTGTCGTCAGCCTTCCTTTATATGGCTGTGCTTTTCTAACAGGTAATTTGATCATTTATGCAAAATGAACTCACTGTTATTGTAATCACACAGATGTTGTCATCACCAGGTATGTGAAAACCGGTTATGCTGTCATTTGAACTGTCGGATTTGACTGTCAGGACCTAGAAAAGTTACATGAGGCGATCACGATCCATCCCTCGGGGCACTGAGGACCGTGTGCTGATATCAACCACGCTCCTGCCTACTGCCTGACCAAATTGATCTGCTGTGTACCAAGCCTGTGCCTGCCTGACTAATCTTTCACCTGCCGTATCAGAAAATAAAATCATTAAAATATCTGAACTGGCCTTGACGGACACAGCAGCCAGAGGGAACATAGACGAGCTCTTGAATGCCGTCTCTCTCCAAAGAGGGGCTAATGGGAGACAAGGAGAAATCCTGCAAAGTGTCATGGCGAAGTCTCCAGACTTTCAACCAATGCCATGACCGTGCCTTTGGCAAAAATCTATTAGGCAACCAGTCAGCATGGTAACCGCTCCTGCTCCCGATGACCACATGCCTAGAGAGGTTCACTCGACACAGCCACACCAGTCTCTTGTGAACCTTGCTTTCCCCCACCGGAGCACTACACTGGCGACCCAGGTACCTGTCGCTTGTTCCTCTTCCAGTGATCCCTTATTTTCGACCTCCAGCCATCATCGTTCCCCTCGGATCGTGCCAAAATAGTGTACCTTCATTACCTTTATGTCCGAGAGGGAGGCAAGTTTGGGCGAAAGTGCAATCTTCTATCTGCATCAGAGTGAAAGACTTTGTGGCTGAGTTAAAAAAGTTTTTGTGTCTCTAGCATCTGGCAGTGTGGCAGCATGAAAACTCTCACTCCATCGAGTTTCGCATTCTAGCCACAAAAAACAATCAGAATCAGGATTCGCTGTTAGACGCTTTTCTTGTTCACATGTTATCAGACGGCATCAAGGATGAGCTGGCAGCCCGAAAACTTCCCCTAGACCTTGATTCCTTGATTTCGCTAGCCAATCGTATCAACAGCCACCTACAAGAATGCAGACAAAAGCCAAAAGCTACACCTCATGTTTCTCTACAACATGGAAGTCCCTGAATCTTCAACTACCAAGACTGCCAGGTTTTCCCAGGGACTTTCAGAAGATTCCTGAGTTTCCCAGAGGCTCTCCTCCGAGCCCATGGAACTGGGAAGGGTTAGATTGACCTCGACTGAGCGAGAACGGGGGATGCACAGCCGGAGCAGCCTGTATTGCGGGCACCTGTGCCATTTCATTTCTGCTTGCCTGTTAAAAAACCAAGCCCATCAGTAGGTGCAGGGCTGCTGGTGGGTCAAGCTGGGACTCTACTACATCCCGCTTTCTGCTTCATGCCACCCTTCTTTGGGGATCCAAATGCAACAATTTCTAAGCACTCATCGACTCCAGGTCTGACGAAAGTTTTACAGACACTGGGGATTACCACTCAATTTAAAATATTCTATTCAGGTATTTTATTGTTCTTTTCATTGAGTCATATGAGTACTAAATAACAAATAATAGATGATTTTGCTAACATGATCCTCAGTGATCAAAAAAGAATTAACATGAACGAGTGCACACAAAGAATAAATGTAACCTCGACCAAGACAGAGACCCGCAAAACTGGTCTCCAGACCGGACATGAGACCAGCCTAGATACTTCACATAGTTTTCTTGAGACAGGTTGAAATGTTTATAAAATAAAATGGTGTCTGGTAAGGTCATGGCCTTGATAGCTGTCACTCGGCATCATGAAATTAGACCAATTTCTCCCTGTAACAATTTAAACTACACTCCTGTAGTTAAGACCCCAATCCCTCTTGGCTTTTCCTCGCCAGCGCTTGGAGCAGAACAACTTCTCATTTTTCACGGTACAAGCCCCCAGGTCATCTGCATACTGGATGAGAATGTTACCTTTAGAGTCTTTGTATGGGCATAGCTATTTTTTCTTTGCCAAAAAGACATTTACAACAGTGTTGTACTTTGTAAGAGGTGAAATGGAGAACAGGATAGCAGCTGGGTTGGGCACCATTGGTAAATGTGCGATCACACAAGCATTTATCGCCTACAAGTCCAATACAAAGGAATATTTGTCAGTTCCTGGCTTTTTGACATGAAGAATAGGGGTGTTAGAACCACGAGTAGTCTCTATACGAACATCCTGATGCATTCCAACACAGATGTGATACCTTTGATGGTCTCTCTAGAGAGTGGGTATTGGTTACACCCAGGCAATGATTTGTTCATGTAAACGGGTTCAGCAAACTCCTTACCCCCTATCATTTCAGTGTGTTCCCCTGACTGTAGGAAAAGCACGGGAATCAACTGGTGTCTGCAGTTGCAGGGACTAGACTTTTTCCTTTAAATTCATAATAATGCCACAGAAAAGTATGACAGGTGGCCAGGTAGGTAGTGGAAAGCCGCCATCGGCTCGTCGACAGGCAGCAAATAAGAAACAGGAAACATTCTGCAATGGAGGCTTTCAATTGTGTTTGCAGGAAAGGGCATGCCAACATGTCAACTGGAAAGGGCAATATATAGCTGAGAAGAATGTGCTATGTGCTCTGCACAGGAACCTTAGTTGTGTACATGCCAGCAGTCACCAAATTCTACATCCACAGGATTGGAAACACAAATATGAGTCTACAGGACAGGTTTATGTGAGTAAGGGTTAGGGTTCATGTACAAGAGGCATTATTGTTATTAAAAATGGTGTTGTTATTACAAACAAAGTACACATGATGACATGACATAATTCAATCATGCCTGACTTAAAATGAAACATAAAACATAGATCAAGTTACCCATTTCAGATGTTTGATTATACTGATGAGCCACAACATTATGACCACTCACAGGTGAAGCAAATAACATGTATCATCTCCTAACAAGAGCACATGTCAAGATCTGGGTAGATTACGTGGTAAGTACAAACCAGAACGACTTTGACAAGGGTCAAATTGTTATGGCCAAATGACTAGGTCAGAGCCTCTCTGAAACGGCAAAGCTAGTGCTGTGGCTACCAACAGTGGTCCGAGGAGGGACAACCACAAACCAGCGACAGGATGTTTGGCTCTGAAGGCTCATCAATGCACGAGGGCAACAAAAGCTATCCCGTCTGGTCTGAAACCAGAAAGGTTTGCAGGCCAGGTACACCCCATCATGGCAATGCTATTCCCTAATGGTAGTGGACTCTTTCAGCTGTATAATGCTTCCTGCAACACTGCACACATTATTCGGGAATGGTTTGAGGAACATGATGAAAAGTTCAAGGTGTTGTCCTGGCCTCCAAATTCTCCAGTTCTGAGTCCCTGTTCAGCATCTGTGGGATGTGCTGGACCAACACATCTGATCCACGGCGGCTCCACAGTGCATAATGTTTAGGCTCATCAGTGTATAATCATGTTGTAATTTGTGTTAGCTTAATTTGTGCTAATAAAGGGTTTTCCCCACTAGTGCCCAACTGATTCTCATTCGCTGCATACTCAACTGCACATAAAATACACGCTGCGGCCAATTGGTCAAAGCAAGTAAAACAATAAATAACTAAAATCAAGTATTTCACAATAGAAAAGCTAGATTTATATATGTTTTTATATAATACAAATGATGGGATTGAGTGTCAATGTAAGCTGTCCCCACTGCTCATTTAACATCCTCCTTGCAGTCATAAGTTAATTAGTCTGGAAGTGTGTGATGAACTGGGTCATGTGTTACTGAATCATGGCCCAAAATAAATCAAGCGTCCCGATGGCAAATATGTTCATTAAAAGAAGATTTAAATAGACTTTAAGTTAGATTTATGTATCTATTTTCAAGGCCCTATAATATATGGAGTGGGCGAAGTGAGCTTGCAAATGTGGCTATCCTCAACAGCGCCCCTATGAAATGGGTTGCGCACACATCGTCAAATGATGTGGGCGTGGCTACTTTAGAGGCTTATTTTAGCGCATCCATGAGCTCAATTTACATGGCAGTCCATCTAAAGTTGTGGCTCATTAAAATAATAGTACTATGCCTGTACAACCTGTGCCTGTACTACATACATCTCTCACGTTGGGTACTTACTGTGTGAAAAATACAAACCTTTGTTTTTTATACCCACATTTCCACTATGCCAAGAGCTTTTAGAATGTGTTTTCTTCTTAAACCTGTATTGATTTAAAGCAATGTACAGTCAAACATTGTTGTTACTATACTATACTGTTGACACATTGCATCCTGATCTCTTGCCAGAAAACATATACTTTGTTATAACAGGCATTAAGTTCAGATAAGGTCAACTTTTATCATATTGGTCATCATATTTATTTTTTAATTCTAAGAGATGGTGTAGAGGTGGGTTTCCCGAAGACAGAGAAAATGTATTTGCTATAAACTATTCAACTACACTTAAATTCTTTAACAACGCTATAATTAATAATATATATTATTTTGGCATACAAAAGAATAGGCGTGCCTAGTGCTATGACTTGTGCATTGTTTTTATCTGATTCGGAACCCGACATTCAAAACAGATTAATCCGAAATTAACGACTTAATTTTCTGTTATGTATATTTCTTCAACGATAAGAAGGATTTGGAAATTAGAATTGCATGACTGTTTCAAGTTCAGACAGGGCACCAAATTTGAAGCATTTTTCAACCCCTGTCACTCGTGACCATGGGGGGACCTCCAAGAAAGTGACAGCATCTCATTTTGCATAATTTACTACATTCTAAAAGTGGTGAGGAAAAATAACTTACAGTTAAGAATATAGTAAGCCAGTATGGAGACATGCTCTACCACCTTAAATTGCAGCTTGACCTTGTATTTGTTGTAAAATAAAATCCATCTAAATTGTAATATTTAGCACTAAGCATTTTTGTAAAAATTGAAAAATATTTTATACCAAAAAATTGAAACAATACCTCAACAAACCCAGAATACATCTGAAAACAGTGTTAAAGAGACAGTCCAACGTTGACAGATTTATTTATGAATTCAGCCAATGAGCTGCTTCTAAGCAAACGGGGGGAGGCGCATGTTTTTGAAAAGACGCGCTGATCTTGGAAGAATTAGTTAGCTCCGCGGTAGCTAACGCGCTGTAAGGACTGTTTTCTGCCTGAAATAATAACTGTCTAAGGTAAGCAATGGCGTTTTATGTTGTACTAAAGTGATGTTTATATTGTGCTTTTAAATTTGCCGCAGTTGCGTTTCTTAGCGGATGGTGAGAACTCCGTGATTGAAGTTAGCCTGACAAGTGTTTCACCCCTTACACTACTACTACATACTATTGACTACTAGCGACAACATTAAGTTCAAGTTCCTCCGTTTATATTGACAATAACTATATGTATATGTTAACTGATTAAATATTATCTAATTGTAAATACACTGGCTAATTAACTATGAGTACGTGTGTATTTCGGCTGTACATTTGCCTTGTTTGCTAGTTAAAATTAGCACGCTAGTATTAGCTTCAACAATACCAACCACAGCCTGATCATGTAGACATCACTACTTGTGTGGTTTGACTAACCGGAGATAAAACTAGCAGCATCTGTACGGGAACGTGAGGCGATATGCGGTAACTCCATTACCTCTATTAGTAATATACTATGTATTCATCGAAGCACTTCAGTGGGCCGGAAACTCTGCATTTAGAGTATTATCACCCAGACAACCACCCAGCGCGCGTGCTGCTCGTGCGCCCACTATAAGTTACTAGTTGCACGTGCTCTCTAAGCTTTATTTACGTTATTGATTTGATGGATCTTGACACGCGTGTCAGAATCGTAAAGGTGCCCAATCAATCAAGTCGGTTTTATAAAGCCCGTTTTACAACACAAGTTGTCACCAAGTGCTTTTACCCCAGCCTGAATGCAACAATGTGCGCATCAACAAGTTGATACACTGATGGGTGGAATTTAGGAAGAAACCTAGAGAGGAACAAGGCTCTGAGGGGTGACCAGTCCCTCTGGCTGTGCTGGGTAAACTTTTATAATAGCTAGCTAGCTATCTATTGCATCCGATGCATTGTCATCTTTCAGAGACTTGTTGATGGCTAGTTGGTGAACTTGAAAGCATATTCGTGCTAGCTACAGTAAGAATACTGGTGGGGTCACAAAGGCACATTTTGACTAGTTAAATGCTGCAATATAATAAATGGGCAATATAATTGCTTGCAATTGTTGCTTATGCATTATTAGGCTTGGTCAAACAACCTACAATGCATGTTTTTTTTTATCTTGCAAAGAACATCAAAAATGATTAGCTGATGTTAAAACACTATTTTCCAGCATGAAATTCTACTCGGACACACATTATATATTCTTATCTTCTTCTGGGCCATACCAGGATTGGAGGACAATTTTGGCATTAACACTTCTGTAAAATGTACCAGATTGCGGGAGGGTAGCGCTATGATGACTAGAGAGCTCAGGTACAGCGGGACTTTGCTTAGCAGAGACTTGTAAATTAGTTGGTACCAATCGGTTAAACGGCTGATTAACGACGGCCAGCCGACTAATACGTAACGGTCACAGTGAAAATAAAAATACGTGTTACACTAGCTATATGTAAATTACATTAAAAAAATTCTGGAGAGAGTTTGAGGCAGTTCTATAAATGACATCACCAAAGTGGAACATTGGTATAATAGTCATCTTCAACAAGGCAAGTTTGGCCGCATGCGTGAAGGAGGCCCTGTTGCAGAATAGGAAACCGATTCTCGACTGGGATGTTAGATTTTAGTTTGTGTATGTGGGGCTGGAAGGATAGAGCTCTCTACAAAATACTTTGGTATTTGTATGTATCCACATTCTAGTTCAGACCCATCTAGCGTTGTGATGCTAGTTAGACGAGCAGGTGTGTGCACCGATCTGTTGAAAAGCATGCACTTATTTTTTTCAGAAATTAGTAGTAACTGTAGGTTTTGAATGAATGCTGAATGGCATTAATACTGTCCTGGAGATTTGAAAGCATCGTATTTAGTGAAGGGCCTGATGTTTACAGAATTGTTTCATAGAGTTGGCCCGAGAATCAAACCCTGTGGCACCGTCATGGAGACAGTCATCATGGGTCCTGGCAGCAGGCCCTTTGATTTAACACGTTGGACCCTGTCAGAGAGGTAGTTTGAGTCATTAGAGAAACCCAGGCTATTGAGTCGGCTGATCAGAACACAATGGTTAACCAAATCAAATGCCTTGGACAGATCAATGTACACAGCTGCACAGTAGTGGTTTTATCAAATGCGGCTATAATGTCGGTTAAATGCGAGCGGTTACCATCCCTCGGTGTAATAGTTACGCTTATCCA
The DNA here is from genome assembly GCA_029465975.1 of Dallia pectoralis. Taxonomy (NCBI): domain Eukaryota; kingdom Metazoa; phylum Chordata; class Actinopteri; order Esociformes; family Umbridae; genus Dallia; species Dallia pectoralis. Next base: position 14,274,561 of record CM055749.1, on the reverse strand, counting down.
ACAAACTATTAAGCTAAGTGGTGCACCCACAACAGCGTGTCAAATGCTACAATTTTTCACCATTACACTTCAGTAGAACATGCAAGTGTAATTGCAATGTATGTCCGTGCTTTGTAATCATGCGTTTGGTAAAGACTAGCTGTCGTTGTCAACATTTCCTCTGATTTCTCCTCTAGGTAAATGTTTAGGAAGAAGAGTCATGGATGTGTGCAGCCATGTAAAAGTTGTTGTTCGTGTGCGGCCAACCAATGACAACGAGTGTGAGAATTTTAAGAATGTAGTCCAAGTTGTAGACAACCACATGCTTATATTTGACCCCAAGGAACAGCAGACTACGTTTTTTGGTGGACAAAGACTTCGGAACAGAGATCTCAACAAAAGATCCAACAAGGACCTGCAATTTGTCTTTGATCGTGTTTTTGGGAAGCAATCTTCTCAGGTGGATATCTTTGAGAACACAACTAAAGGGATACTTGATGGGGTGCTAAATGGTTATAACTGTACAGGTATGTCAGTTTACTGTGCCCAATGTCCTTATGTTTATGTACACTCTAATTGATTTTGTAAAATATATTTGCCATCAACATACATTTTAATGACAGTGTTAATGTTTTTTTTTAACGAGGTTTAAAAATAACAATTTAATGTAACTAGCTTCACTATGCAACTCCAGAAATGATTAGTGTTGCAGTTGCATTCTGAAAGGTCTTTGCTTTATCAATGCAAACCGAACACTTGGACATGCTACGGATGATGACGAACAAATTGTGGATTAAACGGATATGACTATTCTGCCGGACAGTAGTATGATGGGGTTTGATTGATAGGGTTATATTATCTGTTCTCTGAGAAAGTTAACTAAAAATAAACTCCTTCATAGTCGACTGTAAACATAAGCCTGAAAAGCTTTCCATTTTAAGTTGACACTGTGGGAGAGGCTTTACTGATATTTTTTTCTGACAGTAGTGAGCCATTGCTTTAAAGATAGTCTAAACCTTTTTATATTCTCCTTATGAGCAGTATTACTACAGAACAGGCACTACATCTTACATTTCAATTCAATTGTATCACATTTAAACCCATCGAATGATGTTATGTGGTAACAAAAGTTCACATTAAGGCTGTATTATATGGAGATTTTTTTTGTGCTTATATTGAAATATGAGTTCCCCTCAGTCAATCACATTTATTTTTACACGATAGTTGTCACAAAGTGATTTTACAAACACCAAGCCTGAACCTGACGGAGCACACATCTACAAGTAGATACACAGCGGCTAGGAAAACTCCCTGATGGGTCAAATTTGAGAAGAGACCTGGAACCAGGCTCTGAGGGGTGGCCAGTCCTCTTCTGGCTGTGCTGGGTGAACTTCTAATAGTTTAGTTTAATAATAATTAAATGCAGAGAGTATAGTCTAGGTCAATACAGTCAGAAGGGGACTACTGGTAGGATTGAGGGTTAGGCAGATTGGATGCCAAAACTGTCCTGTAGCATCAGCTGCTCAGCCTGCAACACAACCAGGGGGCCCCAGGAGGGTTCCAACACATGTTCCCAGGGCCGATCGGTCCCACAGCGTGGCCAGCAGGCACATGTCCTCCTTAATGGACGTGGAAACAAGACGCAGGGAAAAGATTCTCTACGTCCCCGTCACAATAATATGGCAGAATAATCTTAACTGAGAAGGGGGGTCCAGAGTAACATATACATCCAGTGGAACATGGTAAACCCTGGACAGGGCCCAACAAGCTGGAAAACATGCACCTTCTTTACCAAGCATCAACAAAGGGACACCAGTCAACCCCAACCGCTCTGGGAAGGTTTAGCTTTGCTCACAGTGTTACTTGATTTGAGGGAACAAAAGAGAACAATGGCGAGCCAGTGACTCCACCCACTGGTTAGGAAATGAGCAGAGAGGACATCCCAGGGGAGATGAGAACCCGCCCGGCAAAGACAACAGGCCGGTTCACTTTCGTACCCTGGGCCATACTACATTTAACCATAGAACGTGCTAAGATACGTTTTTAATAGTGACTTATATAGTGACTGCATTTCTTACCCAGATTGGCAGCTCATTCCATAATAGAGGAGCTCTATAGGAAATAGCTCTACCTCTGGCTGTTTGCACTATCCAAGCGCTCGGGTCAAAATAACTTCCCTTCAGAAATGAAATCATAAAGATAGCCTACAATTAGTGGTTCCTAATCAGGGATAGGACCACAATTCACTTGGTGGTACAGTGTCTGAAAAAGGTTAGGAATCGCTGACCTACATCAGTTTCTGTGTAAGAAAAACAGTTTAGTGAAGTACTTGAGAAACTTGTAACAATTATCACTAATTCCAAGGTACAGCCTGTGGCGTCAACAACGTAGTGTACTAATTGAATGCGTTGGCTTTTTGTTAGTTTGCCTTACTCGTGCTTTGTTCACCTTTTTAAACTATAAATTGAGGCTTTGGTTAATATCAGTATTGCAATTTGTATTATAATTCCAATAATAATGCAGCCATATTTTTTTATTACTAATCCTTATTTCCAAATTCTTCAGTTTTTGCTTATGGTGCAACCGGAGCAGGCAAGACGCACACCATGTTGGGCTCAAGCAATGACCCAGGGGTTATGTATCTCACGATGAATGAACTCTTCAATCGCATGGATCAAGTGAAGGAAGAAAAAATATTTGATGTTGCATTCTCTTATCTTGAGGTAATTTTTTATTTTGGTTGTCTGATAGTATCTTGCAAAATGTTTTTGTTTACACAAACAAGGAGTTTGTTCTGACCCCTTGCTGCAACATTTAATACACACATTTGTGCATAGCAAGAATATTTAATATGTTAATATGATATGTGATATATGTATATGCAATTGTGCAATGTCTAGTTAGAGTTTAGGTGTCAGAGTTTTGTATCTGTCCATACTGTTCGGGGTTGGTAATCTATGACAATGTGGTGGTCTGTCTATGGCCTGCTTAGTGCTAGAGACGTGTTCTTTGTACTTACTGCTGTGGAAAAGAAACTGTTCCTGTGGCCAGACATTTTGGTCTTCATTGACCTCAGCCATTCTGAATAGTCAGTTTACTGTATGGGAGGGGCCTGCCACAATCTTTGCTGCCCGCCTCTGTGACCTGGCGGTGTACAGTTCTCTTGTGGATGGGAGGTCACACCCATTTATCCGCTCAACAGGGCTGATGTTGTGTTGCATGATGGCTGCTTAAGAGTTAATCGCCATGGACATTGGCAGATTGTACTTTTTAAGCTACCGCAGTCAGTACAGCCTTTTTTGCGCTTTCTTTGTAAGATAAATTATATACAGCTCCCACTTGAGGTTTTGGGCGATGGTGGTGCCCTGGAAGCGGAAGGAATCCAAAATGTTGACTGGGGAGCCACCCAGGACGATGGTACAAAAGTCTGCTAGGCTTTTACTAAAGTCCGATCTCATCTCTAATAGGGCAGAACAATTTTGGACATAATCTAATTGCATTTTTACCAATCAATTGAATCGACAATTCTTTTTAAGCCCTTTATCTTCTGTGTTATTTTGATTTAACTTTTATTTTTCCCTGGAGACTAGGGATGCACCGATTGGGAAATTCTGGACCGATACCGATGTTTAACATAACAATTTGGCCGATGCCGATGTTTTTATTTTTATTATTTATTCCTTCTTTTGTGCCACGGAAACATACAAGTCTTTCGGCTCTTGTACTTTATTGACGGTCCCTAACTATAAGCACACGGAGGTTTCTGTCCGCGGGTGATCTGTGTGTAGTGAGGCTGCTTGCGGGAAAACCGGACCTGATCTCGGGCTCCGTATATCCGTTGAATATCCAATATCGAATATCCCACCAACTTTACCGGTCTGAGATGAAGCAAATATATTTGTGCGGGAATCTCGCACTATAAAAAGTAACCTTGCGGGAATGGTTTAAATTATGCGCAATCCCGCACCGAAATTTAAGCCCTGATATAAACAAGCCAATCTACTTGCCCGACATACTTTTTTACTGGCCCCGGGCCATCGGTTATGTCGAACACTGCCGTCTCAGGGCTGTCACAGAGGGGATGACATCTGCAGCTGATGCTTCTGATGAGCTAACTTCTCTCGTCAATTGTTCAAATGGGGAGAGGAGTGTTATAAAGTTTAATTAATTGCCACTGGTGCGCACTGAGAGTGTCCGGGAGGTCGTAGTCTGCGGCATATGTAGCAAGTGCGCGCTTTTGTTCCAGCAAGCTCTCCAAAAAAAGTTTCTCCTGAGCACAGCGTTCATGACACAAATAAAAATCGGCAAATGTAATTTTTATTTCCCGATGGCAGTTAACGAGGCAAATACCGGCCGATACCGATGTTCAGCCGATGCATCGGGGCATCCCTACTGGAGACACATTGATACCAAGGCATCCAAACGAAACTCAAATTGGATACTGTTCTACAGCTGAAAACTTCCCAACTCTGCAGTTATAAAAGGTTTATTTAAAACTATGCAACTCTTAGATCTACTATGGAATCCAGGTGATATGTGTCAACAGTGCTGTTAAGTATACTGGAAGCGTTGTAAACAAGAATAGAGTAATTGAGGGATCTTCATACTTTTAAGGAGGTCCTGACATCTTTATGGTATAAAATGCATGGATGAGTATAATAAATGTCCATAGTAATACAATGCAGGGCACTATGATAAACAGAGTCAAGCAACTTCAGAGTAGAAGCCGATGCACTTTGGTTTATTGTATCATCATAGTCGAGCACAGGCAAGAAAGTTGACTGAACAATTTGTCTCCTGTTCCCCAAGGACAAGCAATATTTGTTTCTAAAGAAAACCCACTTCACCCTTAACCTTCGTGTTGTCCTGGGGTCATTTTGACCCCAAAAAAAATATTTTGCCGAAAAATATGTTTTTTTTTCATTAATTGGTCTGAAAATAAGGGTAGTTGGTATTACTATGCTCTTTATGAGTCAAACTAATTAGTAGTAATTTGATTGAATTCTGGGTGTTTCACTAAATGTAATAACCTCTGTTGTCCTCTGGGGTCAAAAAGACCCCACAGCTCAAAGTAGTCCAATGGAGCAAATTGTCACATAATACTGCTTGGCAAAACAACTTTGATCTTGTGTGTTTGTTGTGTGGGGTCAAGCAATGGTTATGACAACAACACAAAACAAGTATTTTCTCACAGGTGTTTGGGGCATTTCACATGTTAGTCTGAGAGAGTCAGGCAGCACAATGAGGAGGCAGACGTTTTATATTGCACATGAGGCTTGCAAGATAATTTACGATATAAAAGAAAATAATGACCAGGAGGACAATGCTGCATATAATGAGGATGAATGAACTGATGAAGCGGGTTCAGGGTCAGAGGAGGAACATAATGGTGAGGTGATAGATCCAACATACAGACAGCATGCTAGTTCTTCCTCTGAAGAAGCCCCCACATCTCTTGCTGCAGAAATGGAAGATGATTATGAATTTTAGGAAATGGATGAACGTGATGAAGATGAAGAATCAACAGATGAGGTAGAATGAGGAAGAGGACCCAGCTGAGATAGAAGAATATTTGTCTAGTCAAAGGATGAAACATTGATCTGGTCTTCCATCCCTCCCAGTGACCGGCGAAGAATGTTGTCAGCAGAGAGAGAGACAAGCCACAATGGTGAAACTGCATATGCAAGGTCTCAGATTGATGACATAAAGTCCACGTTTGACCTGTTTCTGCCTATTGAAGACAGTGCTGAATATGACAAACAAGGAGGGGCAACGCATTTATGGTCACAAGTGGAGAAAGATGAATCAAATGGATTTGCAGGCCTATGTGGGTATGTTTTATGTCAATAAGGTCTATTGGCTCTAAATTCCCCCAAAAAATCTAAAAATTTCTAATAATGGGTTGAACTGAAGTATGACTAAAGGTGTAACACAAAATCTATTGAAAATTTATACTGTATGCTTTATAAACAGTCAAACCAGGCGGGGTCATTTTTGACCCCAGAGGACAAAAGGTGTGATTATGGGCTGCCATTTCTAAAAATAAAATTATTCAAAAACAGCATCCTGACTATACTTTGACAAATACCACTCAGTGATAAGTCAAATAGTCAAAATAATATTAGGTCAAAATAATTCATAGTTTTTTTTCAGTTTTGTACTCAAAAACAGGGTATACTTTTATGTAAACAGGGTCATTTGGCTCTAATTTCCCCAAAAAAGCATTTTTTTCTATTAATGGGTTGAACTGAAGTAAGACTAAAGGTGTAATACAAAATCTATTGAAAATTTATACTGTATGCTTTATAAACAGCCAAACCAGGCGGGGTCATTTTTGACCCCAGAGGAGGACAACACGAGGGTTAAGGTTTTAACAAGCTGATGGGTATGTTTCTTAAATGAAAGTTCATTGTCAATCCAAATTCCAAGGTATTTGCATGAGGGGACCCGTTTAATTATAGTGCCATCCAAAGAGTGAAGCTGTATATCCAGTGAGGTCATCTGACAGAAATTTAAAAAAGCATTTATTTGGTTTTGCTAATGTTAAGTACAAGCTTTATATTTGCCATCTAGGGTTGGTTGCTCCCAAAAGAGAACATTATAGTTTTTTAAACTCTCATGACTTTCATATTTAAGTTAATACCTAGTTCTAGGCTTCAAAATTCAAATTGCTTTGGAATTGTAACATATTTCAATAAATAAATACTTTTCTGTAAATATTATTCAACCAAGACAAGTAATAAATAATTGTATAGTATGACCAACACAATATTGGATTAAACATAAACTATTCTTTCCTGTAGGCCGGGCCAATATGTTTTAGTGAAATTTGGTGAGGCATGAATTTATATTAATGACATACTTTTATTTAACGGTATCACAGCAGTATATTGACTGATTTGTTGAACCTCCAGCCTTGTAAACATGTCATAATTATGACAACATAAAGCACTGATAAATAAGCCCGGTGTAAACCTTAATATAAAAGTCAGTAACAAATCACACAAACTTAAGTGGATATCGCAGTAATATAAAAAAATCTGTGGCTTTGCCAGACTCAGTATTTAGGTAGTTCAAAGTCATTGTAATAAACATATAATATATAGACATGTGGATTGCACTCTTTTAACATGGTCTGTGAACTTTAAATCTGTGAGTCTTTAAATAAATAAAAAATCAATATATATTATCCTACTGATCTCCAGTCAGTAACATAACACACAACGTGCAGAATAACAAGCTATCAGTGAGGTTGCAGCGTTATGAAGGCAGGTCTTGCACAATACCGTTTCTAATGTAAAAAGAATTCACACACAGCTGCCGTACTTTTCCTGTTTGACACCAATGTTTCCCTAGTGTCAGGATTTATCAACCTTGAGGCCATTTTAAAAATATTTCTATATATATTTAATTGCGTTTGCATTTTCAAAATCACGTTTTATAATATTGTGATATTATCGCACATTGAATTGATCGTTCAGCTACTGTCTTCTGTGCATTGAGCTCCAAGTTTTTCAGGCTGACTATCTTTTTTATTGGTGTTTTAGTGGTGGTTTCCTCCTAAAGGTGCACTTTCCATCAAGAGTAAGTCAGAGGAGGGTGGTGTCATCCACAAACTTCAGAAGCTTTACAGAGTGGTAGCTGGAGGTGCAGCTGTTGGTGGGTTAGGTAGAAGAATTGGGGGAACATGATGACACAGCCTCGAAGGAAGCCGCTGCTGATGGTCAGAAGGTTTGCCATTTGCTTCCCAGCTTCACAAGCTGCCTCCAGTTGGACAGGAAGGCTGTGATTCACCTGCAAGTGGACTCGGGCACTTCCATTTGGGAGAGATTGTCCTGGAGCAATGCTGGAATGATGGTGTTAAACTAAAGTCTACAATCAATATTCTGGCATGGGTTCCAGGGGAGTCTAGATGCTGGAGGATAAAGTGGAGAGCCTGTTTGCTCTGAGGTGGACAGCACAAGGCGTTGATTGGGATGGTTGAATTAGGATGGGCCCTGATGATGGGGTGCTGGGGCTAGACACACCCGGGGTTGCTTTGTAGTTCGTGATCATTTTATGCCTCTCCATACAGGCCCTTGGCCTCTTTCACTTCTTTTCTAAAGCTGTACTTTGCCTCCCTGAATCTATCCCTGCCCCTGCTCTTAACACTTAAAGCGCTGGAACTGGGTCTTTTGACGCATAGACACTTAACAAAAAAAAACGATTTGGCCGCACTCAAAAAACTTACAGAAAGTGTCTTTTAGGAATGCTCTTGGTTATGCATGCTTTAAAAGCTAGTTTGCCCAAATCACGTGCTAATTCTGCCATTTTGATTGCATCTGTGAATCTTGTTGACTGTCACCAGGTGGTGCATAAAACAGAGAAACCAAAACGTTGAAGGTGCACTGTAGAGATACATTTTTTTCTCTGTGTGTAGATGTTGTGTTTTTCAACACACAATGTAGAAAACTTCTCAGTCAATGCACAGCAAAGGAATGAAGAAAAATCTATAATACCAAAATTTTATATAAAGTACAAAATTTGCTTTCAAATCAAATTGACACAGTTACAATGCTTAGTAAGGAGGAATAAACTATACAATTTACAAATATATATATATCCTGTTTGTAATATTCATGGACAGGATATCAAGGCGTAGTCATGGGGGGGGAGGGGTTTCCCTTCGGTGGGCTGATGGTCACATCACTGCTTTTTGCGGATGATGTGGTCCTGATGGCCTCATCGGTCGGTGACCTTAAGCACTCACTGGATCGGTTCGCAGCCGAGTGTGAAGCGGCTGGGATGAGGGTTAGCACCTCTAAATCTGAGGCCATGACTCTCAGCAGGAAACCGGTGGAGTGCCTACTCCGGGTAGGGAATGAGTCCTTACTCCAAGTGAAGGAGTTCAAGTACCTCGGGGTCTTGTTCGCGAGTGAGGGAACAATGGAGCGGGAGATTTGTCGGAGGATCGGAGCAGCAGGGAAGGTGTTGCATTCGCTTCACCGCACCGTTGTGACGAAAAGAGAGCTGAGCCGAAAGGCAAAGCTCTCGATCTACCGGTCAATCTTTGTTCCTACCCTCACCTATGGTCATGAAAGCTGGGTCATGACCGAAAGAACGAGATCGCGGGTACAAGCGGCCAAAATGGGTTTTCTCAGAAAGGTGGCTGGCCTCTCCCTTAGGGATAGGGTGAGAAGCTCAGTCATCCGAGAGGAACTCGGAGTAGAGCCGCTGCTCCTTTGCGTAGAAAGGAGCCAGTTGAGGTGGTTCGGGCATCTTGTACGAATGCCACCTGGGCGCCTCCCTAGAGAGGTGTTCCAGGCACGTCCAGCTGGGAGGAGACCTCGGGGAAGACCCAGGACTAGGTGGAGAGATTATATCTCCACACTGGCCTGGGAACGCCTCGGGATTCCCCAGTCAGAGCTGGCTAATGTTGCCCGGGAAAGGGAAGTTTGGGGTCCCCTGCTAGAGCTGCTACCCCCGCGACCCGACCCCGAATAAGCGGTTGAAGATGAGATGAGATGAGATGTTGTAGCCGCCGGGTAGCATAAAGGCCTATATCTATGTGCACTTAAATGATTGTGTACACATTTAGGCTGTCTCTATGCCTTTGCAAGGAGGCTTTAACATTTTGGTTTCACTTCATGTGCCACTGTAATTATACAACATCCTGGTCCTTCTGATGCAAAGACTGAACAAGATGCGCCATCTTCTGGTCATTGTGCGATAACATGGGTCAAATGACCCATCACTGTGAAAACAAGTAGGTGTCAATGCCTCAGAGCTTCTAGTGTTAAGCGCCTCCTCCGTGTCCAACTGCAGCTGCCTGAGTTTAGCTGTGAATCAGGGTTTGTAATTATAGTAACTTTCCCTGGTCCATGTTGTCACATCATCAGTGTACTTGTCCAGTCTATTAGTGGCAGACCTGAAAATGTCCCAATCAGTGCATTCCAGACAGAGTCTCTGTATCATCATCATTATTTTATCATGATAATTTCCTTTTATTGCCAAACCTTATAGGAACAGCAATTGTAAACATGCGTGTCACTGTCTGCTTTTTTAAAATGTAAGTCTTTCTTAAGTGGATTCTCTCCTTTAATCTTGATTTCATTGAGTTTTGCTCAACATTAGCACACCCAATTTGTTGGGATCGTTGTTCCTGTGGCGTTGGTTTATAGCCAAGTTGCGCATGTTGGTTAAGCAATTCAGTGAGTTTCTAAAGGATCGAGACGTCTATCAGATCACAAATCCAATATTCCGTTTCATTAAAACTCATTGAAACCAGACTAACATGGCCAAACTAAAGTAGATAAACAGTTTACATTTTGAATTACTTTTTGATTGCCATATAATCTACTTGAAACTGGACCGAATAGCTCATGTCAATGATCCGTTTCTTTAAGTTCAAACAGGCTTTGTCCAGGAGATGTTTTGATCAGCTGAAAGTATTTAGAACTGTAGCTTGTAAATCAGAGTTACCAAATCATTTTCTTTCAGTTGGCTGGACAATGCTCATGCATTACAATATGGAAATGGGGACACGTATCCTTAATAGGTTTGAGATCAGAACTTTGAATTTTGTTTTTGAGCGTCTCCAGAGTTGCTTCGGCTTTATGCTAAGGTTTATTACGTTTATAAGCAGTCCTGCTCAGAGGTGAATTTATTCCCAATGTCTTTTTTTGCCGACTAAAGCAAGATCTCTGCAGGTGTTGTGTTTTTTATATTTTGAGTTTTTGCCAAAAAGCACTATCCCTTATCTCACCAGAAAACCGTTTCCCACATTGCAGCTGGGTCGCTGATGCTTTTAGATGGGACATTTTGAGCAATGTCAGTTTAATGCAATGCTCTTTGATTGTCTGTTGCATAATTTTTCCACTCCCAGCTATTGAAATTGTAGTTTATTCTAAATTAATGTGGTCTTTGCTGTGGCTTCCTATAAGTGTATTTTTGCTTGAGCGTACACTTCTTGGTTTTTCTGTGTAATTAAATTAGCACAAAAGATACAGAAAGTAATGTCTATGTTTTTGAGAGACCTGGTTTGTGCAAAATGTGTGATTATGCAATTTTTCAACATTGCAATATAGATGTATGTTGATGGAATCGATGTGCTGCGTAATGTAAGGTTAGCAGCTGTACTAAACATGAAATTATACTTTTTTGTGTTTTCTTGGCAAATGCAGGTCTTCTGGAAAAAAACACAATCTTGTTTTGTAGTTTTATCTGCAAATAGACTGAGACATTTGTTTGGTTGTATTTTGAACTGCCCTCACTGGGATATCAACACTCCTGGATATCATTTTGTACCCTTTTCCTAATCTTTGCCTATTTAGCAAGCTTTTTTTAATACATTTAATAGTCTTCATTTTCTTTCATATTCAAAGGCCAAATCCCAATGTCCAAAATCACAGACTCACAGACTTTGAAGTCTGTGAGGGTTTAGTGCTGTCCCACTGTCATTTCCTGCAGACTTTGCATGAGGAAATTGCCCAGAGTTTACAGTGTTGTGACAGGAAACACAGGGTTACCAGGGGATGCCTTAAAGCGAAAGAAAAAACATCCAGACAAACATTCCTCTTAAGAGAATTACGTTGAACAAACAAGCATGAAAGGAGCAATTAACCCTGACGTCAGCATGATTACAAGTGAAATTTACATATAAGTACAAACACAAAAACTCACTCGTATATCGGTTCATATAGTCAGGACGGCGTGTAGTTTGTCCTATGTTGGCATAACAAAGAAAGTAATTAACCTAAAATAGAAAGGGAACATGCTAATTTTGCAATTGATGGACATCCTGAACTATTACTGGACATGGCTTTTATTTGCACAACTGTATATACAATTACATATTGCTCTTTGCACATTTTGAAATCATCTAGACATTGCTCCTTTGCACTACTTGGATATATATGACACATACTATTTATCCATTACTTATGCCACTAGGCATGGTCTCTTGTCAAACTGTTTTGTCTTGTGTGTTTTTTGCTCTATTAGCACTGTCGTTGTACGTTTTAAAATGTGTGTCCTAAATGCTGCAGCTATGGGTCAGAACAACTTCTTTGTATGTGTAAACAATCTTGGCAATAAACCTGATTCTGAAATGGTTTGCAGGTCTATAATGAGCAAATCCGGGACCTGTTGGCTAATGTGGGCCCACTTGCAGTGAGGGAGGACCCCATAAAAGGTGTGGTTATTCAAGGCCTTACCCTTCACAAGGTTTGTAAAAAGCATTTTGTTTTATACACAACTGTTCAAAATAATGGTGCCAGTTAGAAAGATACAATAATATCAGATTGATCAGAAATGCAGTGTAGACATAGTTCATGTTGTAAATGACTATTGTAGCTTCAAATTAATGGGCTTCTTTCACCAATGTAAATGTTTCAGAAGAAATATGCTGCTTGTTATGACTGGCATTTACAACATTACTATGTCTACACGGTATTTATTAATCTAAAACACTATTAATCTCTATGTCCACTTTTGTAGCCAAAGTCTGCTGAGCACATCCTTGAAGCTTTGGATTATGGCAATCGAAATCGAACGCAGCACCCCACTGACATGAATGCCACCTCTTCAAGGTCTCATGCTGTATTTCAGGTACACCATGCCACCCAGCCCTCAATCTTTCCTTCTTTTTCCAGGTGGCAAGCAGTCATTAACATTTCACCGACAGAAATCATCACACACGGGATAATTTAAATTGTTTTGTTGTCCTCTAGATCTACTTGAAACAACAGGACAGAACAGCCAGCCTCAATCCAAATGTCCGTGTGGCCAAAATGAGTCTGATTGACCTTGCTGGCTCAGAGCGAGTAAGCGCTACTAATGCAAAGGGGCCACGTCAGAGGGAAGGTGCTAACATCAATCGCTCACTTCTTGCTTTGGGAAATGTCATCAATGCTCTGGCTGACCCTAAGGTATGTGCAGATTGGGGTTTGACTGAAATGTATTTTCAATCGGGAGAAAATGTTGCAATTCAAGTGTTGTGTTTAATTCAGAAAGGTGGTTGTTTTGAGAGTTACACAGGCATTGCTGTGTAATGTCTGTGTAAAATGTTGTGTTGCCCTGGGTGATAAATGTAGTGTTTGCTGTTCATGTTTTTGTTTTATAATGCAACCTCACTTGTATTTATTATTGTGCCAGTTACTTTGTGGCCTGTATTCGGTCGATGCTAGGTTTTCAGAAATCAGGTAATCTTATTAACATTTTGCGAGTGGAACTTGAGTGTTGCGGGTAAAAAAGCAGCATACTTAATTATTATGTATATTATGGACATTTCTGACACAGCAGACATCAGTGTTTGGACAGTATTCAGACCCATTCACCATTTCCACCCTATGTTACCGCCTTTCCTTTTTCTTAGTCTACTTACAATACCCCATTATGACCAATCAAAGAGGTTTTCAACTGTGGGACCCTGTTATAGAGAGCTGTGTTCTTTTCCAAATTAAGTCCAATCAATTGAAGTTTTATAGTTGGACTCCAAGTTGTAGAAACATCTCAAGGATGATTTATGGAAAAAGGATGTGCCTACGAGTGACATAGCAAAAGTTTTGAGTACTTATGTAAATGTAAATGTAATGTAATGTAATACACTTGCAAAAATGTCTAACCGTTTTTTGCTTTGTCATTATGATTCATTATGCGGATACAATGACTGAGGTGAAATACTTGACAAATTCACTGTATTTCACACTGTCTGAAATGACAAATAATAGTTATTTAGGTGCTTATAAATGTATTGTTTAAAATGCAGTCTTTTAATTGGACAACAGAAGGCAGGGTAGGGTGGCTTTTTCACTAGAGTCACTAAGGGCAAGCCTGCTAGCTAGTCACTGTACCTTGCATATTACCTGTGATCAGCCATCCTCCTAAAATGACTGGTCAGCAGTATTCATTTCATTGTCACGCTGCCTGTAACCTAAACTATACAGCTTTACTGAAATCTCATTTTTATCCAAAACCTTTGAGCGCTGTTAGTATGTATTTTAATTTCTCACTGCAACTGCATAATTAATGTTTTTTAAAACATTTTCTCTACATTCTGTATCTATAGCGTCCCCATAATAGGCATTTGACTTGAATGCTTAAATGTTAAAATGTGTATTCTCAATGTTAAATCCTCAGAGTACATTGCATGTACATCATTATTTTAGTTGAGAACATCACAACTCTTTCATAGCCCTTCTCCACAGAACAATCACATTTATCAAAAAGTTATTAACACACAATTTATCTGTTTATTTTTGTGCCGTCAAATGACACACAGATTTTTCTATTCATAAAGCATTTGTGGCCAAGTAATTTATGTAAATTTACTTTGATCCGTGACACCAATGTAATGTTTGAACAGAAAGCATTTGCTGAGGGACTCCCATAACTGTATTAACATTTTGATTGTTGCTTTTCTTGATTTAATATAGCATGAGTTCCATGCATTCAAAAGTACTCCCCCTGTTATGATAGATGACTATTTATTTGCATTAACTGAAGCTAATGCTTTGAGTTAAATGGAAACATACTAACACACGCTGATGAACTGAATAGTTCCCCATTAGGGCTCTCATTATTATGACATTTTAGTTGACGATTGTCACAAATAATTGAAATAATTAGTGTCCTAAGCCTAATAATATTGCAATAATAAACAAACTTTAGGAATAAGTAATTTATTTGACAATGAACATTGAAACTATATTTTTGAATGTTCACTGGTTATTAGCATTTGTCAGCCAAATGAAGATTATGACCAAAGAAATTTTGCCATGACCAGCCGAGTTTACGAATTGTAGCGACCATTTATAGCCATTATCTGTAGTTGTAGGCCTACAGGGCCTTCTCTGCTCATCTAATTCTTAATCTGCTAAGCAGCCTAAAGGCATTCTACAAGTTTATCATCTGTGTGGTTTATGGTGTATATCTTGTTTCTATACACATTGACTGTAGAGTCCAGTAATGTATTGTTAAGCTCATATTTAAGGTTGTATAAGTTGGGTGTTGTAGTTTTTCGAGGCACTTCATACTGCGCGTTTATTTAAATGCTGTTTTTTCAACCGTATTGAACAGCATAATTTAGTTGGCTATATATTGGGTTAGACAGACTGTTAACGTGCACCCTCTGGCACCGTTACGTTGGTGTTTTTAGACACTCTCCCCAAAGCCTCCGCAATGGCCAATTCCAGGGAAGGTGCTGCGTATAATTGTATGCAGGGTTCCTACGGGTGCTTGAAATCCTTGAAAGTGCTTGAATTTTGATGATGTGTTTTCAAGGTTTGAAAAGTGCTTAAATGTTGGATAAAGTGCTTGAAAATGCTTGAAATTGTAACTGTATTTATTTCACAACAAATATCTAATCTGCATGAATAGTTCGTTATTTAAATGGAGAAAAAAATTTTGGACATAGTAAAATTAAACCTGCTGCGCTCGCTTATGCATGTGTGACTGCGATCTGCCAGTCTATTCCTTGTGTTCCTCCCCCATGGTCAAGCCTCTGTCGAGAGAGGGTTTTCTGTTAACAAAGAGGTGATGGTGGAGAACCTGCAAGAGCATTCTCTTATTGCTCAGCGGATCATTCATGACCATGTGAACCATATTGGAGGGCTGATCAACATAGTCTACACGAAGGAGCTACTCCTCTCTGCAGCTGCTGCCTGGCAGAAATAATATATGGATGACCAAAAACGTAGAAAAAAAGATGAGGAGACTGCTCAGAAGAGAAAGGGAGTAATGGAGAAGATAGCTGAGATCAAGGCCAAAAAGAAGAGAATGGAGGAGGACAGAAGGGTCCTTCTGAAATCTGCAGATAGTAATGCAGAGAAAGCTGAATCGGTTGGAAAACTCAGCTTCATCTCGAAATCAAATGGTCTTTGCAGAGCTGCAGAAGAAAAACAAAAAAGTCTGGAGGCTGTAGAAAAACAGCTAAACGACAAGCTGAAGGAGCTCAAAGACACTCCTTAATAGGTCCTAATGTATTATTTGGCCTAAACGTGCATTGTTCGGTGTTTAGTGCAGTTTTTTGTTTTGTTTTATTTAACAGAGTAAGTTGATTTGTTTAGTTTTGCAGTATTTTGTATTTGGGCGTATTCATTTGTATTTATTTTTGCAGGATAAAGTCCACCAAAGTCAATTTTAAGTTGATTTTGTTTACATTAAAATATCTTGTTGAGTTGATTAAATTAAGTTAAATATGTACTTGAGGTATACCATATATATAAAGTGCAACTTTTGGCCTAATCTCTCATCTCCAACCGCTTATCCGGGGTCGGGTCGCGGGGGTAGCAGCTCTAGCAGGGGACCTCAAACTTCCCTTTCCCGGGCAACATTAGCCAGCTCTGACTGGGGAATCCCGAGGCGTTCCCAGGCCAGTGTGGAGATATAATCTCTCCATCTAGTCCTGGGTCTTCCCCGAGGTCTCCTCCCAGCTGGACGTGCCTGGAACACCTCTCTAGGGAGGCGCCCAGGTGGCATTCTTACTAGATGCCCGAACCACCTCAACTGGCTCCTTTCTACGCAAAGGAGCAGCGGCTCTACTCCAAGTTCCTCTCGGATGACTGAGCTTCTCACCCTATCCCTAAGGGAGAGGCCAGCCACCTTTCTGAGAAAACCCATTTCGGCCGCTTGTACCCGCGATCTCGTTCTTTCGGTCATAATCCAGCTTTCATGACCATAGGTGAGAGTAGGAACAAAGATTGACCGGTAGATCGAGAGCTTTGCCTTCCGGCTCAGCTCTCTTTTCGTCACAACGGTGCGGTGAAGCGAATGCAACACCGCCCCCGCTGCTCCGATTTTCCGACCAATCTCCCGCTCCATTGTTCCCTCACTCGCGAACAAGACCCCAGGTACTTGAACTCCTTCACTTGGAGTAAGGACACATTCCCTACCCGGAGTAGGCACTCCACCGGTTTCCTGCTGAGAGTCATGGCCTCAGATTTAGAGGAGCTAATCCTCATCCCAGCCGCTTCACACTCGGCTGCGAACCGATCCAGTGAGTGCTGAAGGTCACCGACCGATGAGGCCATCAGGACCACATCATCCGCAAAAAGCAGTGATGTAACCATCAGCCCACCGAACGGAAACCCCTCTCCCTCATGACTACGCCTTGATATCCTGTCCATGAATATTACAAACAGGATTGGTGACAAAGCGCAGCCCTAACGAATCCGAATTACTGCCGAGAACACGGACACAGCTCATGCTTTGAGCGTACAGAGATTGGCTGGCCCTGATAAGAGACCCCATACTCCCGCAGGAACTCCCACAAAATATCCCGGGGTACCCGGTCATACGCTTTCTCCAGATCCACAAAACACATATAGACTGGATGGGCATACTCCCAGGCCCCCTCCAGGATCCTTGCGAGAGTAAAGAGCTGATTTGGAGTACACTTTACCAGGGAGGCTGAGGAGTGTGATACCTCTGTAATTGGCACACACTCTCTGGTCCCCCTTTTTGAAGAGGGGAACCACCACCCCGGTCTGCCACTCCTCTGGCACTGTCCCAGACATCCACGCAATGTTGAAGAGGCGTGTCAACCAAGACAGCCCTTCCCCACCCAAAGCTTTTAGCATTTCTGAATGAATCTCATCAGTCCCTGGGGCTTTGCCACTGTGTAGTTGTTTGACTACCTCAGCGACTTCCCCCAGGGAAACTGACGATGACCCTTCATCAGCCTCCAGCTCTGCCTCTATACTAGAGGGCGTGTAGGTCGGATTCAGGAGCTCCTCAAAATGCTCTTTCCACCGCCTGATCACATCAGTTGAGGTCAACAGTGTCCCATCCTTACTGTACACAGCTTGGATGGTTCCCCGTTTTCCCCTTCTGAGGTGCCGAACGGTTTTCCAGAACCATCTTGGTGCCGACCAAAAGTCCTTCTCCATAGCTTCTCCAAACTTTTCCCACACCCGCGGCCTAATCTGTAATTGCCTAATCGCATACTTTAGCACTATTTTGTGTTGTTATTTCTGTGTTTGTCAACTGAAGTTGTTTTGATTTGCACAATATTGAAAAAAGTTCAGAGGTGAATCTGATTGACTACCTCATATCTGATCCTTCTGCTATTTCAAAAGACAATTTTAGCTGTTTATAGCGTTTATCTCTAATGTGATATAAACAATAGATATTAAATTTGACTATGTATTGGTGTGTAATTCACGGTGATGTAAGGTGCTGGAAAAAGCTTTAAAAAATACCTTGAAAGTGCTTGAAAAGTGCTTGAATTTGACCTTGGAAAAGGTGTATGAACCCTGTGTATGGGATGCTGGATTCATAGATGTTTCTCTAGGTTTTTTGTGTTCCCGCTTTTGACTGCCACCTATCTGCAGCAAATCTGGCAATTAGTAATTCAGGATGGAAACGCTAGCTAGTGTTTTCCTTATTGAATAATCTGATTTAGTTTCTAGGCGATTTACATTAGCAGGCTACTGTGCCTCAGTCGTGGTAAAGGAATTACTAACTAACTATAATGCTGGAATTGTAGCGATTGACATGCTTTCAGAATAATTTTGGCTCTTTTTTGTTATGTTCAAATATTAGTTTTGCTGTATGTACAGAAAACGTGCTTGCACATGTAGGCAATATGTGTGCTAGCAGGTAAGTACTGATTGAGTAAACACATGGCATTGGGTTTCCCTCATGTATTTACTGGGTGTGCTCCGTGTTTTGTCTTTCTTTGAATTGTATGTAGGAGGAAATGACGCACATAAATGACGAGGTCCTCACTCTAAAGTAAACAAACCTAAGGGAAGTCTGTGGGAGTACTTTTTCCTCACTCCTGCAAGTTTTTGTTATGTTATTTCATCCAGTAAAGGAACATTTTGAGAACAAGTAGATCGGCAAAAAAATACTCCCACGATGTATATTAAGGCATCAGGTCAGAATATGATCTGAGTCAGTGTAACAGTTTTCTATTTATTCAGGATCCACACTGTCAACTTGTTTTAGGTATATAACCATGCCATGTCATAAGTCCTTAATTGAAGACAACTTGTGTGATCAGCCATCAGCTTGATCAGCTTAACAAGTGAAGGGTGGACCATCACCACATTACACCAGTTGTTTTAAAAGGGGGTTTCTAGAAGTACAGTTAATTGTTGTTTCCTAACGTTTTTAGAGGTAAATAATGAATACATCGGTTTTGTAACAAAACATCAAATTATTATCAGTATTTTTGACAGGCAAGGTGTATACGAGAAGACATTGTCAATTAATATCTAATGACATTGTAGCATCCATTAGTGATATTTGCTGATTCGGTAGCGCTAAACCTTTTTAAACATGCTTGTGATTATGCAAATAATCTGCAAATCAGTTGTGAACTTTCGGCAATAACCAGTGACTCTAAATGCTGTGTACATGATTTGCCAGGAACCTTTTCTCTGCTGGCTCTAAGCACGTTCTCCTGTTGTCTGGCTGCGGCTTTATAGTCTCTACGTTGAGTCAGTGTTTGCTTACCTGGACAACTGGTTTTGGCAAGCTCAGCTGAGTTGGCTGTAAGGCACACTACAATGATGGTTACACACTTGTAAAGCCTAGGTTTTACAGTGAAGCCCATGGTTTTGTTCTATATATAAATAAACAAGTATTTATTTCGGTCTCCAGTTGGATACGGTCTCTATGGTGGTGCTTGTGTCGGACGCACAAAGACACCTTACTGATTGCTCGAGTTGTGAGCTTTTTCTACATCAATTTGAGGTATAGTAGTGTCTCCTTCGGTTGTGCAGGGTGCGTGCGTTCGCAGGTTATGTGGCGTGCACGGTGGAGCGTTGGCAGGTTATGCCGCTTGCACGGTGGAGCGTTGGCAGGTTATGTGGCGTGCACGGTGGAGCGATGAAACCTCAGTTGTTTGTGTGTTACTGCACTTTGGTGTTAGGCAAGGCAATGTCTAAACAGCGACTGGCGCATTGTCTTAAGGACGTTATTGAGCTAATTTATGAAGTATTTTGCCCTTTTCCACTCGTAGCATGGCTGCTTCTGCTGCACTTTTTAGAGGCATTGGGGTGGAGGATATTTGTAAGGTGTCCTTTTGGTAGACACCTTCCTCTTTTATTCAATACTATCTTGTGGACATGTCCTCTCATCCTCTCGCTCAATCTGTGCTTGGTGTTGCCATGGAGACGGGTTGAGAGGTGAGCCAGGTGACGCATGGTACTTTGATGGGGTATCTCGACTCCTCGCTTAGGGGACTATTCGTGTGAGTTATCTGTTAGTGCTTTTGGCTGGTTAGTGTTCATGCCTGGCTGGCCGCTTGTCTGTTTGTGGGCGTGGTGGTGCCGTGGACACGCTTGTTGCCACATTGTGTGCATTTCTTTTTGGTGGGTTTACGCCGGCAATTCTTGGTTTTAGCAGTACTTGAGCTGATTCCAAGTGGGTGTGTTTGGGTCTGTCAGGGAGTACGTCTTGGCAGCAGCTTGCTCTCCCTCATGCCACTAGGAGCGGCAGAGTTATGGATCTCTAGTTCTGTGAACGGAGCGGAGCCCTATAAGGCTTTTTGGCCCTGAGCAGAGCCCCAGGAGTCGCCTAATGTTTGAGAGGACGATCGGTGCGATCGCTTTTACTATATTCAACTATACACTGCTGCACTCTCATTGGTTGACGCTGAGTGCGTACATTGGTGGGGGGGGGGGTTACATGTTGACTCTATTTTCTCCACTTCTGCCTTTCTAGTTTGTCTCTGCACTATCTTCATCCCCTGGAGCTAAAGTCCTTTAGTATAGAATGCTGTTTGGTTCTCAAAATGAATGTGTTATATAACACAGTTTAATCTTTTTGACCAATCAGCATTGAGTATGAACCATCTTGACTAGATTCTTTTTGTAAACAGATACAGGCACAAACAGGTGTAATGCATACGTCACAGTGATTCAACCATGTTTATGTATTTATGTGGTGCCAATGGATGCAAACAATGTTCTACCCTAACAAACATGTATAACATTGTTCGATAATCAATCATGTTTTTAACTGGTAAAGCTGCCCAGCAATAAACCTGGCTGGGAATGGAAAGAAAAAATATACTTAGAAATAACAACTGAAAAGTGTCAATGTTATCCTATCAAAATGTTTTATTTAGACGGCAAAGTGTAATTTCAGTACTTAGAATTTAGACTACGGTTTTGAAGCTGTGCATTATCTTGGTGTTGAAGAATAAAGTGCATGCCCTTGTTGACTTGATTGCCCACGTTGACCTCTGTTATCCCAGTAGGGTTCATGAGCAATGCCAAGTGCTCTGCCTACCTAGGTTTCTGCACACTGCCAATGCTATATTGACAATGAATGAGTTGCCATGTCCACCGCCTGCTGTTTAATACCACCTATAGCAGTAAACCAATTCAGAGCTAAAATTGCTTGCACATACTCTCCTCTTGATGCCTGCTCCCTGGTCGCCGCAGTCACTTCACTACAGTATTTCTAGTTTGTAAAGCACACACAAGCTCGTAAAAAGCAGTTACGAAGTTGACTTTTCTTTAAGATTCCAAAGATGGCTTGCTGACTCACTGCAGTCTATGGATGAGATAAAAATTCAACTTTAACTGGCATGTATAACACGAAATGTAAATGTTATGCTTCAGGTTCCCCATTGCTTGTGTTTTTTTTGCTGTAACAGAACATTTGTGTTCCGCATAGAAAATAGTTTTCAAATCCAATACTGTTGGTGGAAAGCGTCAATGTCAAATGTCAGCAGGTAGCATAAGTGTTGTGTCATCTTGTCTCTACTTTCCCTGAGTGAGAGTTGCATGCATAAAGAATCAGTGCCAACAATTACGTCAAGCACTTCCCAATAGAGGTTGTCTCAGTTTACCTCTTTCCTTTGGGAATGTAGGAAGTAGGCGACTTGGATTT
Organism: Dallia pectoralis; assembly: GCA_029465975.1. NCBI lineage: Eukaryota > Metazoa > Chordata > Actinopteri > Esociformes > Umbridae > Dallia > Dallia pectoralis. Next base: position 14,252,754 of record CM055749.1, on the reverse strand, counting down.
CGTAAATACTGCTCATATGTGATGCCCATGTGGTCTCCCCTACCATGCCATTATTCACTTTGCGAAATGCTACCTGCCCCAGCGAGGTCCCATGGCCATGAGTTTTTCTTACACTGATAACTTTTGCTACTGTATTTTATGGCATATCATTTGCTATAACTATGAACTCTCATAGGATCATGTGAAATAATAAATATTTACATATTCCAGATGTAGGTTTTGGCAACTCCAAGCCAGTTGTGGATTACTTTTCTGTTGTATCTCCTTATGTCTCCTGCTAATGGCTGCAATTTGAATATCCATGGACTGACACTCACCTGAACAGCAATGATGAACTTACACAGCCATTGAAAATGTTGGAGTCACTTTGAAATGTACTTGTTGTTTTTTTTTAAGAATAGCAATTATTCCGTCCTAAAATAACTTTTTTTGGTATATCTGCATAGGAGTACGAAGGCCAATTATCCGCAACTGGCTGTCCTTTGTTCCAATGGCACACTGTGTTTGCTAGTCCATGTTTATCATTTCGAAAGGCTATTTGAAAACCCTTTTGCAAGTATGTAAGCACTGCTGAAAGCTGTTGAGCTGAATAAAGAAGAAATGAAACTGTTTTTTAGGCTTGTTAAATATCTGGAGCATCAGCAATTGTGGGTTTGAGAACAGGCTCAAAATGGCCAGAAACGAATAACTTTCTGTGCGAGTAATTAATTGCCAAGAAACTTTCCAATGCGATTAATTGCCAAGAAACTGAAGATCGTGTCCATTGCTGTGTACTACTCCAAAGAACAGCGCAAACTGTCTTAAGCCAGAACAGAAAGAAGAGTGGGAGGATCCGGTGCACAACTGAGCAAGAGGCCAAATACATTAGTGTCTAGTTTGAGAAATGGGTGCCTCACAGGTCCTCAACTGTGAGTTTCATTAATTAGTAATCGCAAATCATCAGTCACAACATAACCATGAAGATACTACTCTGGGATGCTTGCCTTTTAGTCAGAGTTGCAAATATGAAGCCTGGCCAATTGAAGAAAACATGTGTGATGGGCTGAAAAACACAGACACTGGAAAGAGGAAGGTTGACAAAGTATTATGGACAGACTAATCTATCTTTCAAGCATGGTGGAGGCTATGTGATGGTGCCAAGGTGCTTTGTTTGTTGTAAAGTGGGATATGAAGGGATCTTGAAGAAGTGAGACTTTTGCATTTCCATGCTATACCATGTGGACGGTGCTTGATTGGAACCAGCTACCTCTTACCATAGGACAATGACTCAAACCACCGCTCAAAACTCTGAACTATTCTGTCTATATTGATGTGGCCAGTACAGTCACCAGATCTCAACCCGTTTGAGCTGTTGTGTGAGTACCTTGACCATATGTTATGTAAGTTATCCCATCAAGCCAATCCAACTTGTGGTATGTGCTTCAGAAGCCATGGGGTTAAGTCTCATCAGAATACATAAACAAGTTGATGACTAGAATGCCAATGGTCTGCAAGGCTGTAACTGCTGCAAATGTAGGGTTCTTTGACAAAAGCCGAGGTTGAAGGACACTTATTATTATTTGAATTACTATTTCAGCTTAAAATCGTTATTTCTAAACTTTTCAAGTAATATTTTCTATTGAAACTCATTTCATGTCTGTTTTCATGGAGGACAAGGACAATACTAAGTGACCCCAAACTTTTGAAAGCCTTTGTAAGTTTCATTTGCCAGGCCTGTCTGAATTTACAGCTCTTGTGAATGTGCTTGAGATTTTGTGTAGAAATGCAGCGCATTAATAAATCCATTTTTACTGCCTGTGGAAGTTAAACATGTATGATAACCTAAAGCAGTCTTATTAGTGTCTTTTTGTCTAAAGCTCAGTCAATTATTAATTCATTTTTGATTTTTTCAGATATTTTCCTACCCCAAACCTGAATGTGTACCCTGTTATTGCACATTTCATTAGCAAATGTTTCTTTATCTTTTTATAGGTCAGAAAGAAAGCCCACATACCATACAGGGACAGCAAGCTAACACGACTCTTGAAAGACTCTCTTGGTGGAAACTGCAGGACAGTCATGATTGCCAACATTAGTCCCTCCTCCAAGTCTTTTGACGATACCCACAACACGCTAAAATACGCCAACAGGGCCAAAGAGATCAAATCATCGGTCAGTGCTTTCCTTTGTGTACATCCATCAGTAATAAGATTCGTCTTTGAAAACCCCCAATGTGCATATCCACACGCATATAAATATATGCATACATTTATCTGTCCTCAGCTCAAAAGCAATGTTGTTAGCTTGGACAGTCACATCAGCGAGTATGCAGTGATTTGTGAGAAGCAGCGAGAAGAGGTAAGGCAAAGAGTCCATGTTATTACAAACAGTTGGCCACCGTTTACCTGTTTTGCCTTTTATGACATCATATTATACGATATTACTATGAAATGGTTTAATGTTTGTGTCTGATGTTATAAAATGTTCTCTGCACTTCAGATCGTTCAGTTAAAGAAGCAGCTAAAAGCGTATGAAGAGAAGGCGATTTGCTCTAAAACTATCACCAATACCAATGTGTAAGTTATTTATTCTGCCTGTGTGCATGCAACAAACAAAATGCAGTAATACCAATTATATATAACATTTAATACCAATTGAGTGTTGCCATTTTAATGTGTATATATTGCATATAATTTCAAAAGGGGGAAAAAAATAACAAACCACAAGGTGGAGAGTTTGCTCTGTATTTTTGATAGACGCAGTGAGCTACAAAATAATCAAATATAGACTACACTGACATTTATTTGAGGTGCCCCAGAAAGCAATAAATATCCTTCCTTCAGTACCCCCCAAAGGTAGAAGCGGCAACTGCATAGAATGAATGAATGGGGGGGATGGGCGAAAAGCTGAATGAGTCTTACGCCTACGCATTTCATTCACCGGCATGAGAATTCTGAACTCACACAATGAGAGGCTCTGAAGAGAGGCAGCATGCTTCTCACACTATTAAAATTTCAGCAGTCTGGCAAGGCTACTGCGGCTACTACGTCACAGGGGTTATAATGAAGAGTGCAGTCACATCTCAGCGACAGCTCTGCTCCGTGTCTATTTATTTGCATCCATATTGGGTCATATCTGCAGAGCATTATCCAGGGCAAGCAGTCTGACTTTGTGCACTTTTAGACGTCATTAATTGTACAGTATTGACAGCTTTTTATTGTTAACATTGAAAACGTTTTCTTCTGCTGAATCTATTGCCCTGCCCTCCTTTGTTGATGATGCTTTTATTTTTTTGGTCAGAATGTCAGAGTCCCTGAGGAGCATCTTCTCCGGTCGTACTCAGATCAGAATGGAGCACCTTGTCCTGGAGCGGAAGCTGAAGGAGAATGAGCTGCGTCAGCGCAATAGTGAGGAGTGCTACCTCCATGTTCAGCTCTTCGGTGCCAAAGACAAGACTGATAAGGTCTGAAAATGGCTATGCTGTTAATCACTACATTCGTTTTAGGAAGTATTCTGCAATCCATAATCTATGACGCATGTTTAAACCACATGGGTCTCACCAGTGTAGGGGGTTGAAACTACACAATAATAAGTGGGACTGGTAGGAAAGGGGAAGCAGATCACAAAAACGACTCTACATAACTCCCAGGTTATTGAAAATATCCTAATTAAATAGCACTTTCATTAAATAGGTCTGACTGGCCATGTGAAACACCTAGATTCTCTCATTGCAAATCCACCTTGATGAGCAAACACTAACCCTGGGTATAACACAATAATATATAATACATTGCTATGCTATGTCTATTCTCTTTTGCATGCAAAGTGTACTGCTTTCCTGTTGCATGCCCATAGTCGATAGCCAGGCCGGGGTTATCTGCAGGGTCGTAAGTTTGCCAGGTCATCCAAGTGCTTACGCTAAATGAAATGGCCAGTGAGTGACATTGTTACTGGGACTTGCCAAACATTGGTGCCGAATTTGAATCTTCAATATAATTCTTAATTGTAATGCCACTCCCTGACTCATTTAAATTAAACATTTTATTATTTAAATATTATATATTGACAATATTATTTAAAATCACCCATTGTTTTATCAACAGTTAAAAGTATTTACTGCGAAGAACAAATGTGTTAGTACTATCAAGAACTGCTTAAGTGACATCAATGAGTCAAATGTAAATTACATGTCATAATGAAAAAACCTACATAAGATACATTTGATTAACTACATTTAACATTGTTACATATAGAAAGATAAGGCATACTGTTGAACAGACCACAAGCTATTACTATTTTCAACAGTGAAAAGTGAACTAATTATAAGAGTTAACTCTCTTCAGTGGGCAAGTGTTGTCATTCAGTGGCTCCTGGCACACAGTGTGCTCTTCATGCTGTACTGGACAGACTGTAGGCAGTGTGTATGGTGTCATGTGGGTGAGTGATGTGTAGTCAATGTTGTTTACACTGTCTTGTGGTGGCAGAGGCGTTATGGTGTGTGCAGGCAAGGTTTGACGACAAACAAAATGGCAAATCTGTGCGTGAATCATGCGTTTGGTCATTTTCAGAAAGTATTAAATCCATTAATAACCGTGTCTGCTTAAACGTTGTTTCGTTTACACACTGCTATTACAAATTGTGCACATTGTGGTTTCAACCTTCACGGAACCCCGCAAACTGTCTCTATGCAGAGTAGAAAGAGGAGTGGGAGGCCCCAGTGCACAACTGAGCAAGAGGTCTAATACATAAGTGTCTAGTTTGAGAAACAGACGGCTCACAGGTCCTCAACTGGCAGCTTCTTTAAATAGTACCCGCAAAACATCAGTCTAAGGTGCCTCTGGGATGCTGGCCTTCTAGGCAGAGTAGCTAAGAAAAATGTGTATGGGAAAAACTAATACAGAGGGAGATTGGAAAAAAGTGTTTCAATTCTAAGTTTGAGGTGTTCGAATCACAGAGAAGAGCATTTGTGAGATGCAGACCAAATGAAAAGATGCTGGTGGAGTGCTTGATAGTTTTATTCCAGCATGGCAGATACAATGTGATGGTGTTGGGTGCTTTGGTCGTGGTATCGTGGTAAAGTCTCTTGAAGAAGGAAAGCTTTCACTCGATTTTGCAACACCATGCCATACCCTGTGGTCGGTGCTTGATTGCATCCAATTTCTGACATCAACAGGAACAGAACTATTTAGGGAAGAAGCAGTCAGCTGCTGGTCTGTCTAATGGAGTTGCCAGAACATTCACGAGATCTTGGCGCATAATATGTGCCCAGGAGTGATCCGGGTGAAAAGCTCTTTTCAACGATACCAGACATGACTATGTGGGATAATGGCTTCGTATAGAGTTAGCGTTATATAGGCCAAATGAGGGGAGTAGGTTACATGGCTGCGCCTCTCTATTGGCGACTGCTCAGGCTTGGATGATCCGATTTTACACATTCATGCTTGCTATATTCAGGCTTAGTTCCCTGTCAAAAGCAGACAACTCGTAGGTTGAGATGTCACCAGGAAGGTCTCAAAGACCCAATTCAGGCGGGCTTTATTTGGCAGGCGCTGTTCAATGTTTACTGGTACCTGTGATGTTTACCGGTACCTGTAACATATTCATTTGCGTTTAGAAAATCATAATATATTGTCCTTACATATGTATGTCAGTTCTGGCTATTTTCAGCGCTCCAATAGGCTGCACACAACATGCATCTTTGTACACACAAAATGTTTTATACTGTCTTTACATAATAACAGTTTTGTATCAAAGCCTATTGTACCAACAGACACAAGTCTGTTAGGCTATATAACTTGATTTGATTGCCATTTTTAGATCCAGGCAACAAAGTATTTTTTGGTAACAATTATTTTAACCATTTATTAAAAATCCATCACATCAGTGTTTTTATTATGGACAATTGACTTTCCTATCAATATTTTACAATATCCTATTGATGATAATTGATACATATTGACGTTCTCAAATTGGGCAACGTGCTGGGAACAATCAAATGTCTTATTATTGACTGCATTCATTGTATGATACAGCGCCCTGCACTGACTGACATTAACTTAATATTTTCTACAATACGAAATTCATTTGGTTTGATTTAAAATTAGTCTGATGATATGGTACTATAAGTGCATCTCTATTACATGAAAGTGTACACGTAGGCCCTCTATGTTTATTTAGGTTATAATGCGCATTGAACTTTTTGGTTTCTCTTTGTACCACCTGTTTTTTTAACCTTTTTTTAACCAGGTAGGACGCTAAGAAATACATTGGGTGGATAGCGTCTGGCTGTTATTGGGCAAAATAGCTAAAAATGTGCTTTTCCTGTTGTTATTTTAAAAGCAATAATATACAGGGGGATAAAGCATGCATATCTTGGAGCATTCAATAAATAACATTTATTTTCTAAAGCCCTTTTTACAACAAAGTACTTTTACAAACACCCAGCCTAAACCCAACAGAGCACACTTCTACAAGTTGATACACAGCGGTAGAAAAAACTCCTCAATGGGTTAAATTTAGGAAGAAACCTGGAGGAACCAGCCTCTGAGGGGTGGCCAGTTCTCTTCTGGTTCTGCTCGGTCAACTCCTAATAAGTTAAGTTTAATAATTATTAAATGCATTTTAAATATGTTTAGTCTTATAAAATTGAACTGTCAGGTAGCATCAGCTGCTCAGCTTGCAACACAACCAGGGGGCCCCAGGAGGGTTCTGCCACGTTCCCATGGCCAATCAGTCCCACAGCGTGGCCTACGTCCCTGGCACAATAGTATAGCAGCATAAATCTTGAAACTGGGACATGGGGGGGGTTCAGTAAACCTGGCACTAGACAGGGCCCAACAAACAACGAAAACATCCACCCACATTACCAAGCATCAATCAAGGGACACCAGTCAACCGCAACCACTCGGGGAAGGTTTAGTTTTACAATTAGAAGGCCAGCGTCTTTTGATCTTAGGTTACGCGTAGGTATGTATGGCTTGACTAATTTGGCGAGGTAGGTAGGAGCAAGTTCATGTAAAACTTTATACGTAAACAATAGAACTTTAATGTCTGCCCTAGCCTTAACAGGCAGCCAATGTAAAGATGCCAATACCGGGGGAATGTGAACAAATTATTTTGTTCTAGTTAAGATTCTAGCAGCCGTATTACTATCTACTAATTGAGGTTTGTTTATTGATTTATCAGGATAACCACAGAATATAATAATACAGTAATCTAATCTTGATGTAACCAAAGCATGGATTTGTTTTTCTGCATCATTATTTGATAAATGGTTTCTGATTTTTTATAATATTCAGAGGGAAAAATGTTGTCCTTGAAATGTATTTTATATGTTCGTCAAACGAGAGATCCGGGTCAAGGGTCATGCCAAGGTTTCTCACAGTTTTTTTGCGATAAGACCATGTGTTTAGGTTTGTGATCTGTCAACAAGGCTCTTCGTTTCTTAGGTCTTAAAAACTAGCATTTCATTTTTTCTGAATTTAAGAGCTGTCATTCACTTTCGTATGTCTGAAACGCATGCTTCCATATTAGGTGCTTCTCCATGTTTCATTGAAAATGTACATGATGGTTTCGGATGACATCACCCAGAGGCAGCATGTATAGTGAGAACAAAAGTGGTCCTAAAACAGAGCCTTGAGGAACACCAAAGCATACCTTTGATTTGTCAGAGGATAGGCCATCCAAACAAATTGACTGAAGTCTATCTGATAAATAAGATCTAAACCAGTCGAGAACATGTCCTCATAGCCCAACATGTGTCTCCAATATTTTCAAGTGAAGGAAGTGATCAATAGTGTCAAGGCAGCACTTAGATTAGGAAGCAATAGGAGAGATGCAGAACCTTTATATGAAGTTGAGAATTTGAATCCAATAAAGGTAATTTGCCACTTAAACTTGCAGTCTCTGTGCTATAATCGGGTCTAAAACCGGACTGGAGCTTTTCTTAAATATTATTTGTCTTCAGAAAGGCAGTAAGTTGTGGTGAGACTGATTTTCTTTAGAGGACGGGAGGTTCGATATTTGTCGGATCTGTTTGGATCTAGTTTTTTATTACGTAAGTTATTGGTTGTCTTCGAACTTCTTATTAATTTCGTAAATGTTTCAAAAGACAAAGGTGTTTAATATTCACAGGACAAATCTCTTTTGAATAGGGTCATTGTTTTTTCCCCAAGTGGTTAAAATAAAATTCCAAGAGATTAAAAATGAATCTGCCATGACTACCATGTTGGACAATAATTCTAGATACCCACTGAGAAACAGTGTGTATGGCCCAAGAGGCCTGTATATAGTAGCTTTATTACCCTGGTTTGTTCTCATGTCTTCAAAAGACTGAAACCCACTCATATGTTTTAGTGAAAATGTATATTGTGTAGCATAAATATTAGCAATACCCCCTCCCCCCTACCGATATGCACAGGGAATCTAATCACTTGTTTAACCAGTAGGAGGGGCCTGATTTAAAGCAGTAAATTTGTTAGGATTGAGCCAAGTCTCACAAAGGCCAATTAAATCTTATTTAGGCAAGCGGTCTAATATTGAGGAGACTTATCTTAAGATACGAGGTATTAATGTCACTTTTGTTTATGACTGGTTTATTTTGATAAAGTTGATTTTATTTACACTACCTTTTTTATTTTATTGAGCCTAGTTTGAATCACGGTGTCAATGGTGAAGGCTTTGCTATTTACGCTGGCCTATCCTATCGACCGATTACACTTTGCTAGCAGGCTCGCTATCTCATGTTAAGGCTTTAGGAGTGAGACTATATTCCTAGACAAAAGAAGCGCTCCTCTCCAGCTTGGATGGTGTTCATCACTCTTCAGCAGATCAGGCTTAACCCTGTTCATGGGCAAGTCCCAAACAGAGGGCAGAACTCTGTCTTCAGCCAGCGATTGAGCTGTGAGTGTAAATCTATTGACTGCCCCTAGCTGGGATGGGGCCAGAGACAATTACACGATGCTGTCACATCTTTCTAGCTAATTTACATGCTGACGCTAGGTTCTGGTTCGTTACCTCTGACTGCTTCATCCTAACATTGTTGGTGCTAATGTGAATAACAATATCTCTATACTCTTTACACTTGCCTGTTTAAGACTTCGCTAGCACCAACTCCAGATTAGCGGCTACGTCGGTGCCCCTGCCCCCCGGTAAAAAGTGTATGATCGCCGGCTGATTCTTTAGTCAAATGCTGCGGGAAATGGAATTGCCGATATCTAGGGTTTTCAGTTTTTCCGGGCTGCCCGTAGAAAATGCCTGCCGATCGTTCCCATCAGAGCACGGGCTCGGGTCTTAATTCAAGCTCTGACGGGGGTAAATCGGTTGAAAAGCCACATTTTCGCCGGTCGGTGGCATTTCTCTCCAATTGCCGTGAAAGACTTGCCCGGCTGCGATGGCTGTGCTGAGGGGCTAACACTGCGTTTTATTCCTGGTGGCACAGGCACAGTATTTTCCCTGTCTACACAGTTATGAGTCTTCCCTGACATGTGCGCTTGTAACAGAGCCTCTAACATTGTTATCTTCATTTGAGACTGATAGTTTCCCCTCAGGTTAATGGTACAACGACTACATTGAAAAAGCATTAACGATAGTTAATGACACTAATCAATACTTAACGGCTGGTGCAGAGACGAGTAGGACGACTTGTCCAAATAGAATCCTGGGAAGGTCCCGGTGAAGAGTCAGATAAGGATAGCTTGTTGGTAAACTGTAAAACAGAATCTAAGAGTTTAAGCAAGTTATTTTATAAGTATGAACAGAAAACTAAGGCTAGGTAGGCAACAGCAGCTGCATGGGGCACGTCGAATTGCAAACCGGAAACTCTGGAGAGCAGGCAGGCTGGAGGTGCATTCCTAAAAGGAGCGTTTAGTGTTAAAGTACACAATTATTATATAAAAATCATTATTTTTTACTCTGTCAATGACTATTTTTCATATACATTTCCTATTCGAACTCGTACAAAAAGTACATTTCTAAAAGTGACCCCAAATGTTTGATAAGTGTTTTTTCTATTTATTTGGAACTCACATACACCTATGTCGCTTTCAAATCTGAGTGTCTCTCTATTTTTTTGTAACAGGCTACCTGCAAACACGAGCGCAAGCTGGCATCCCTGCTCTCACAGCAGCAGCACATACAAAAGAGGCTGGAAGAGACTGAGCAGCGCTTCCTTGAGAATGACAACTTGCTGCACTGTCTGGAGAACGAGATGAAGCTGCTAGGACAAGACTCCCAGCCTCCACAGGTGAGTCAACTGCTGGAGGGGTCAGGAGATGGGAATATTGACCTAGATGGGGTTAGGATGTGTGGATTTTGTTAGTTTTGTCCACATGTTTAAAGGGATTGGTCTTCTTTAAACATGGTAATTTTAAAATGCAGTTTCATACAGTGTTCCATAACTGCCCTGGGGTAATATCTTGTCCCCATCTTTTTTGTCAGAGCAAAATATTCTAAGCTCTTTACTATGAGGAAGTTTTTGAGTGACATTAACTAAATGTATTACTGCATCTATGTGTGTCTGTGTTGCCCCCATTACTATTTCCACATCCAGGTGTATAATTATTTACTCTTGAATAATTAGTAAAGCCTATTTCAGATCTCCCTCTGACTGAGATGAAGTGTTACTGTGACCACTCAGGGACACTCAGAAATTGCGAAGAAATAAAACATTATTTTCGGGATGTAGAATAATTTACATTGTAATGTTGGCCTACTGGTTTTTGGTTAGAGGCTTATTGTGATTTCAAGGATAACGACATTTTGGGATTGATTTCTTTATGTTTGAGACACTAGGAACTGAATAATATTAATAACTGATAACATTAGCACGAAAATATCACGGGTAGTGATAGGACCATTATGGACAACAGGCTTCCTACTAAAACGCTAGATTGACAAGGAAGAAAGCCAGTTAAAGGTTGTTGAAACTTTCCTGAATAGTGTGTAGAGTCGCCGGGGATCCCTACTGAATACAAAACTGTGTTGTTTATGTAGATTAAAAAAGATTGGGACCTAGGATTGAACCTTGGGGTAGTGGGCCATGCTAGCTGTTGTTCTTATTAAACACTAAACCCTACCGGACAAATGGTCGGAAATCCATGCCAAGGAGTGTTTAGAAGCCCTATTGTTCTGCAACCTATCAAAGTAATGTGATGGTCAACAGTGCCAAATTGTTTTGCCCGATCGATAAAAATACTAGCACAGTATTGTTTATAGTCCATATTTAGGACAATGCCACGTCAATTGTTCAAATATTAATAGAACACAATTTATTGGAAGTCTCTGGGAATTGATCATTGAGATATGTGGCTACAAGTAAACTACATTACATGTACATTTACTGTGAAATGTATACTCAATTTAGATAAGGCTGCTGTTGTTAAAATGGCAAGTTTACTAAAGTATTGGAGGAAGACCATTTTAATCATTTAGCAGAAGCTCTTATCCAGAGTGACTTTGAGTAAGTGCATACATTTTAAAAGAGATAGGTGAAACAACTGCACAGTTTAGTAGTAAGTGCATTCTACTCGATTAATTAGTTATTGGCAAAGGGCTTTACTGGAAAGAAGCCTATATTGATAAGTATACAACATCTATGGTTAGCAAAATACAACAGATTGGGAAAGACCGCATGGATTGGGAACGTCCAGAGACCAAAGGTGGTTGAAGCCCGGGTGCGGTGGGTATGTTTGGTTTAAGCAATGCTAGAAGGTATGGAGAAGTTTCTCTGGTTTTTCTGTAAGCGAGAACCATGGCCTTGATGTGTATTAGAGCTTCAACTGTGAGCCAGTGTAAAGTGAGGAAGCAGGATGACATAAAGAAATTGGAAAGGTTCTAGAAAGGCTTCTACATTCTGAATGTATTGCAAGGAGTTGGTTGCACACACCAGAAACCCCACCAAGAGTAAGTTGCAGTTGTCCAGACGTGATGTGACAAGTACCTGATGGGTTTTCTGTTGTGAGGTATGGTCATACTCTACGGAAGTTGTAGCGCATGAACCTGCAGGAGCAAGTCAAGGCATTGATGTAAGAGAACCACAGCGTAATGTGGATGGTCACCCCAAGTTTCTTTGCACACTGGGAGTAGGACACTGTCTAGGCCTTTTCGCAATTGAAGAGCTGCTTAATCTTGTCACGGTTAAGCTTGAGGTGGTGTGCCAACATCCAAGTGGAGTTGTCGTTCAGACATGCAAAGATGCATATTGTTACTACCGACCTGTAGTTTTTGACATCAGAGGGGTTGTGTTTTAGTTTCTTGAAGGGGAAAGCTACTCAGACAACTTAAAATCCGTTGGGAGACGGCCAGTGCTCGGCGCAGAATTGATAAGCAAAGTAAGGAATGGGAGGCCTGAGGTGGTCTGTAGAAGTACTTTTAAATAGCAAATATTTTAGTCTTGCCCATTATAAACAGTGCTTGTTGGAGTTCACTGTTTAGATCTGTGGCTAGTTGTCTTTATTCTGTAATGCTACAGCCTACGCATCTTGGATATGGCTATTGTTTTTTATTTAACCAGGCAAGTGAATTACAAACATAATGTTATTGACCATGGCCTGGCAAGAGTAAGACATCCAGTGAGATTGGAGAGATGTGGCGGCGTAAGACATTTGCGGGGCTGACCGTGGAGATATTAGTGGTGTTATTAGGTGAAATTAGTCTACGGGCGGCCTCTAGTAAAGATTAGATAGTGTATTGCCTGCTTTGTGAGTTGTAGTTGAGGTCAAAAATGAAAGGCATGGAAAAATATATTTGGAAAATTATTTAAAGGCAGATGTTGGAAGGATAAGTCACTTAATTTTGATTGCTTAGCCATCATCTGGGTATGAACTAATAAGCTCGTTAAGGAAATCCCCAAGAAGACCAGGTGAACGACGACTAGGGCTGAGCGATTAATTACATTCATGATGATATTGCGATATGATTTTTGTACTATAAAACCGGTTATTCTTTTTAACTTTTTCGTTTTTGAGGGTGAAATTAAATGGCGCATGTCGGAATCGCGTTCTGCGATTGCCAGTAGAGATGTTTGAGATGTTTGTTTCCAACGATTAATGGAGATGCTTGTTGCAGAGCCGTGGTTGTACGTTACTGCAATATGTATGATGCAGTTCACTCTTGTACAATGGTTACTTTTGTTGTCTACCCTGCGTTTCAGTTCTGAAACTGTTTTGCATAATAAATTGGCACACTGCATTTTTGTATTTTTATTTTTGGACAAAAATACTGTTCATTGGGTAGTTTGTTTAATGAAATTCGACTTATATCGTAACGGTTGGTGACTTGAAAATTATTCTGACTGGCATTTGCATCGACTATTTAGGAAAATCGTGTCAAATATAATTTGCATAATTATTTGGAATAATTATATGGATAATGCTTACATTCGTTTTTCAAATCGACAATGACCCAAAGCTTGCTTGCAAGGTTTTGGCAAAATAGCCTGAGGACAACAAAGTCAAGGTATTGCAGTGCCCATCACAAAACCCTGACCTTCATCCTGTACAACATTTTTGAGCACAACTGAAAAAGCTTCTTCGAGCATGGAGGCCTTCAAACCTGCCTCAGACTCAGTTACACAGTTACTCAGTACTGTTTGGAGAGATGGGTTACAATTCACCCAACGTGTTGGCAGCTTGTGTAAGGCTACCTGAAACGTTTGACCTAAGTACAACTATTTAAAGGCAATCCTACCTGATGAAAGCTGAAATAAATATTAGTTTGTTTTTTTAATTAGAAATCTCCAAATAAAGTCAAGTTATCAAGATTTTAACAAAATATACGCTGGCTGATTGCTTAATGCATAGAGCTTTGTTTGAATCCAAACCAGGCTTTTTAATATATTGTTGTTGAAAAACTGCGTTTGTAATTTCTACTTTGGTACTTGGTACTTTTAAGGGTATAGACCGAATTACGTTGGACTCTGTTCTACAGAGTAACTATTCACTTAAAAATTATTTGGTGCCAAATTTCCATACCTGAGAGAGCGAGACTTTGAGAGTGAGATTACCTCACCCCTACAACTTGCTTAATGTTAAACACCAGCAGTCAAGACAATGGCAAGCCCAATGCGGTCTGAGGTGTGGTTACGCTTGCTGCAATATTTATGACCCGAAATGCAAAGCTGGCCATGGTAACGCTTCTGACCTGAGGAAACATGTGCTCAAACATAAATATTTCTTAAAGCTGAAGCGTGTACCGTATTTAATAACATGAAAGCAAAGTCGCCCGCTGCAGCTAATCTTTTTTTATAACTGCTAGAGTAGCCTAGTTCATTTCTAGAGTAGTTAAGAGCTGTTCTTTGCAAGTGTAGTTTGTTTTATACTTGAACTTGTAAAATACAATATATTTTATTTATTCAAATAAATATTGTTTTATTTTTTATACCATGACCTTTTTCATTTATATTTATTTTTTAAATTAATAACAATATTGAATTTGAGTTTTATTTGGGGCAAATTCCTGTACCAGTTCCAGTACATTGGTTCAAATGGGAACTTCACCCAACCCTAGTCATCAAACAGCATTTTTTGTAATACAGTAGCTCAAACCTGAGGTAGTCCTATGTGTTGTCAGTAAAGCTAACCCAGTCACCATGTGTATGTTTATTGCTGGAGTGGAGCCACTACTAAAGAAAAACAAATGTTCGGGCCAACAAGACCACGCCTACCATGTCTAATGCAAGTATCTCTTCGCATCTCATCCACCAAAGATATTTATGATTTATATATTGAGTCCTTAATATATTCTTCTTCTTGCCTGCACACTACTATAATATTGATTGAGAATCACATACGAGACAAGGATGACATGCTAAATTCAACTTAAATTGTCTCTAATAAATGGTTAAACAAAAATGTGAAGCGTATCTAGTTTCCCTCTCCCAGAGTGGGTTTTGAAAGAATGGGTATATTACAGGCAGGTAAATCTTGTGCAATTATTTTTGTTGGTTTGTGCAAAATCTTCTCTGTTTTTCTCTTAATTTGAATGGTGCATTTTTGCTCTTGTTTTCTGGTGGATGACTGAGGGGAATAAATCAATGGTCTTTATGCTTCCCTCACAGAGCCAGTTACCTAAAACCATGTCAGTGTTTTTCCTCGTGTTCTAGGAAGCGGCACAGAACAATGACGCATCTGCTTGTCAGATGTTCTCTGTTGTCGTTTTCTATACTCTTGCGTCAGTGGTGGATGGCAGATTCTTTTTATTTTTACCCATAAGAAAGGTTCTCAGAGATGAAGCATGGCACAAAATAAAAACCCTGAAGACTCGTTCCCGTGCCTGTGATGACTCCCTACCTAGCCTGTTGTCTAGCTGTAGACAGGTCACTCAATATTCCCTTGCTGTAATGTAACTTTCTACTTTTTTTCCCCATCAGGAACTCCAGAAAGACCTTCAGTGCCACAGGCTCCTGCTACAGGTAGAGGACCTCAAGCAGCACATTGAGCAAATGACCCACCTCATCAGTCATCAGGACCAGGAGAACAAACAGAATAAAAAGTAGGTAATGTCTCCTATTAGAGGGTTAATAACACGTCATGTACAATACTGTCGTCATAACAAAATGTGGATTTATTTACAATAGTTGTTGTCCATACTTTGTTCAGTGATGGACAGAAATTTCAAAATGGCTAATGTGCTGTTAGAATAAAAACTATTTTGTTCATGCATTAAAAAAGGGCCTAAATAAGTTTCCTAAAGCCACAAACACTACTTTAATCTGTTCCAAAGCATTTATAATGGTTGTGCTTTGTAAACTGTTCATAAACATGGTATTACTGTGTGACATCAATACAGTTTCAAAACTAAGAAAGTTGTGCCTTATAATAAATCATTTTCAGTTCAGGCTACACAATGTATTTAGAAGCGTGTCATGCAATGCAAGTATAGTGGTTTTCATTTCCAGGACTTCCCATTATAATGCAAAGGTATCTCTTTGGCAAAATAAGAATAATATAAATGCTAAAGGTAAAGGTATTTCGCCAATATAAATGCTGTTCTTTGCCTGCAGTGTAGGCGCACACACTCATGTTAATACCTACCCAATGATAATGACACTAAACTAGGGCTGTCGTGGTTAGGAATATATTTTGCCCACTGTTCTGTATGTGGCTCAACACTGCCGTACAACCAATGATTGTCACTGGGGAAGCGGATTTGCTGACCGCTGAGCTGGGGGGTTTGAAACAGACATCTCTAAAGCGCACCATGCTTGTTTCAGGAGCACAGCGCACCTCTTCTGACGGTGTGGTTCTAAAAGGAAGTGGACAACTAGAATAATATCATTCTTTAGAAATGTATTGCAGTAACCTCTTGTAAAAGCAGTCTTTCAACCAGACACGCCAACAGTCATCATGTTAGCACTGCTTCACCTAAAGATCTGTCAGTAAAGATCGTAAACCTCATTTAACTGTCAACATTGCTGAGCATTTGAGTGCTCCATCTGTTACTATTGTGCTCTCTCTGGATTCAACCTACCTGATTAAAAATGAGAATATCATTTGTAATGGATGCTATAGTTGTCTCAAGCTAGGGAAGGCGCTTTGCATTATTGCGGCCATAAATGCTATGTTTTTAAATCGATGCGCGATGCTCCCAGTAGAATGGACTGTATCGGTGTATATATAGTACCTCTTAGTTGGCAGCAGTTTGTGCCTTGCAATTCTCCCATGAATTCCATGTTAGCCCAGTCTTTCTTGTTGTATCATCAATGCTGAACTTGGCAACGCAGAAAATGACAAGCCTGCAGTGCCTTCGGTTTTGGTAAGCCTCACACAGAATTTTGTGTTTACTCAAGTTATCTTCGTCTTTCGTGATCGTCATCACATTTTGTATAAAGATTTTAAATCATTCAGTGATCAGCTTTTCTAACTCTATTTTTCCATAACAAGTAGAAACGTGTGGTTTGAACTCTGTAGTTATTGCTAAACTACCCAGATTGTAATAGATAATTGGTAGACTGGTGGCTATCTGTAGGCCTTGAGGCTCTCACACTATCGTGATTGTAAACCGTTTTATTGACAGCAATAGACACTTTCAAAACGCGGCATTCAAGCTCTTACTTATATTTGTGCCAGTATTCTCCTAGCCCAGCCAGGATCCCCAAGCTCATAACCAATAGGCCAAGTTTGAAATTCTTCTCCACCAGACCCCAATAAATGTTGGTGTAATTCTCTGGGTACATGACTAGATGAATACAACTATCAGAATTGGTTCTGAGTGTGCATGAAGCCTTCCAGGCTTGAATATTTTGTTAAATAACTGTTTAAAGTTATCCATGAGTTATTCTGAATTAAGTCTTTATTTCACCTGCAGGGGAGAACATATCTTCGCCTAAGCCTGGCAAGCGACTTGTAGTTTATGCACACATTTGTTATTTATACAGTTCAAGTAGGCGTTGGACCAGGTTAGTCAACTGAAGAAATACAAGGTCAGAACAACAGTTCTGGAACATGTTATAAAGAGCAGTCCTGTTGTTCATTCTACTTATTTTGAATAAACAGAAACAGTCGTTTGAAATAATTTCAGTCACTACAGCTGCAGCGTTTTCGCTTTCTGAGCTTGCTAGCTAGTGCTACTTGTATAATGTTCTCTATGGCCACTTGCAATTACGTTAAGCGGTCACTATAATTATTTTAATGGGCGGTTATATAATCTAACTAAACACGCACAGTACTAGCCAAGTTTAAACACTTACTGTTTAAGGGTCATGGGTATTTTTATATTTTTACTATTGTAATAGATTGAGTGTAGATTAATTCAAGGTTAACTACTACAAAAAAATGTCACTTAAATATAGTCCACTGACATGTTAATAATTTTGGTGAACACAAAAGTATTTGTTTTTTATAATAAGTGCGATAAAACGTGAAATATGGAATCTGGTAAAAACAAAGTGTTTAGCATTAGCCTTACAGCTACGCAGCAAAGATGAGTGCCTGTGATTTCTTTGTGCCTAAGACTTTTAGTTGTGGAATCTTGGTCATATACTACAAATCCCTGAAGTGCCTCATTGCTTAATGTAGTGTTTAGCAGGTTTTATTTCCCAAAACAAGTTATAATCTTGATTGCATATTAGGGAAGCAGTTTAGAGTTTACATTCATCCCCTCTAGGCAGGGTACCAAACTCTGTGACATTTGGATCAGCCCCTTTGACAACATTCCCTCCTCCACCCTGACCCTGAACACCAGTGTCCCACAGGGCTATGTGCTTAGCCCACCCTTGTTCTCCCTCTTCACCCATGGCCGCGTCCCTGTACACAGCTCCAATACCATTGTCAAGTTCGTAGTTGACACCACAGTAGTTGGTCTGATCAGGGACAATGACGAGGTAGCCTACAGAGAGGAGGTTAAGCACTTAGTGGCTTGTTCTGCGGCTAACAACCTGGCCATCTATACCAGGAAAATCCCTGCCATCGTGCAAGCATTACAGATCTCTCCTCATACGCAGCAGCAGGCTTAGGAACAAGTTCTTCCCAACTGCTCTTAACCTGCTGATCTCTGAAACCTTTCTATAAACCTGCTGCACACTGCTTTTAGCTAGTATTGCCCGCCTAACACTTGCAATTTGTGACATTGTTGAACTGAACACTGCACATTTTCTTATCCATGTCATTTTCACATCTTTACATTGTACTCCAGCTCATTTAACCAATTACATTGCCACATTGACACGATGTCATGTATACTTTTTTTGCACTGCTCTTTTTGCACTGGTTGGACGTAAATGGCATTTCGTTGTACTTTTCAACACATCCAAAAAATGTACCCTTTATTTGATCATTTTCTGCTGTGTAATCAAGAAAACCAATGACAAGATTTGATTTTGTGTTCTATGCTTGTCGCAACCCTGTTACCAATACTCTGGAACTTAAAAAATATCTATTTCAAAAAATATATAGCTTGACAGATTTTTGACTGTTAAATAAGAAGTCATATTTATACTGTATACTCATCTAATTCCAGATAATACTTGATTTTAAGCAACTCCTGAAATGTTTGTTGCACAAAATAGTCACATGTAGATTTTTTCGTAATGTTTCATTTTTTGAATGTTCGTTCATGTTCGTTATGCATATAACTATTCAACATTTTAAAACAACAATAGACTAAACCTGTGTGAGTTTAAAGATTAAGCTTATTTTAAGAAAAATAAATGGTAACGGGGTTGACATTATTGTAACAGGGCTGTGCAAAAGTTACATGATTCAATGTATATATTACTTTAGATTGTAGATCATTACATAAATATGACAAATACATACTCTGGACCAGAGGTATGTTGTCTAATGATGTTTTATATGTCTTTGGCATTGGATATGCATGGCAATATGACAAATGTAATTAATCAACGTTATATGAATGAACTCTATTAACATATTTGAAAGCCAATGTCTTAATGTTTATATTTCCGTGGCTGTCCAGAGATACCCACACCACTCCCCTAATGGCCATGTGGCATTTGGTAACATTCTCTGGAGGAGGATTGAGGTATAGAATATCCTCAAAGGGATACCAGGGGACATCATCCTTTTTTGGCCAATAGAATCGATTTCTCTCCACTCTATGCACACATTGCACCTGGCAGTGGGTCTCATTCACCTCGTATTTCTACATCGTTCCTCCACTTCTCTTTTTCCAAGTACCGCTGTCTCCTCTGTTCATCAGCATCACGCCTGGCACGGTTGCGCCTCTGCTTTTCAGCATCACCATGGTTTTGAAGAACTCTATTGAAATGTGTATTTATCGATTGCAATATCCTGAACATGATTTACACATTCGGTTTAGTAATTTTTTTCTAGTGAATAATCCCATCTAAATTGTGCAACCTTAAAATTCTTAGGCTCCTAGGCAGCAATACATGAAAACAAAAAGGCAATTTACAGTTTGTGAAATACAATAATGCATTTAAACATGTAGATTATGCACAATTAAACACATGTCATTTTACTATAGATAATACATGTTACCTTTACAATAAACTTAAAGATTCAACCCTGTTACTGTAGTGCAACCCAGTTACTCTAATTACAGTAACTACAGAAATGTGTCTTATGATGAGTAACAGAGTTGTGTGGTTATAGTGATACACTCAAACAAAACTGAAAAGTTTGGAGAAATATACAAAATAGTAGAGAAGACTTATCTTGGGTCTTCCCATGGTGTTTTTATAAAATTATATATACGTTTTGTCCCTGGAAGTATAATTTACACAACATTTGTACTTTTTGTACATTTTGATTACTGATTAGTTGAAATGTAATGTGGGTGGGGGAGAAAATGTCCTCCAATTCTGGAATGAGCGATGTATTAAACATCAAGGAATTAAGAATGTATTATTATTACTTTCCTCCATGATCTTTCACTATCCCCATAAGATAAAATGTTTTCATATTTTTGTCTTGTCCCTAAAAAGCATAATTCATTGTGAAAATAACGTATGTTTCATGCTTTTTCTCATCAGACTGGTACACATGCTGCTGCCAGCCTACAGCAAACAGTACTGCAAGTTGAAAGGGTCGGGACTCATTACAGCTGCCGATGAGGCTGAAAACCAGGACCTGGAGCACCTGGTCCTCAGGGAGAGGGGTGTGGTGTGGGCCGATCAAGAGATTGCAGGGGAGCAGATGGACAAGGATATCCAGACTAAAGGCTCCAAGTGTAGACCAGAGCTTGCGCCCATCCTGTCATTTTCACATCTCATTTGTCCCCTTCAAGACAGCCCTTGCAGTAAGTCATATTTTCATCTCTTATGTTGGCTCACTCCCTGCATATGCTTGACCTCATTGTCCTCTTCCTCTGGGGGGCTGTTAAATCATCAGTTTCATATTCATACACAATTTATTAGGAGTTTATTTTAGAATCTGTATACTTATTGTAAATATAATAATTCTGGTTATTTTTTGTAAGTTGGAGCCTGGCAAGCAAACAGCCTGATCGTGTCAGCCGGAACATAACAACAAGCGCTATTACACTTAATTCTTCCCCCCTGATTGATTAGATACTTGTCTTTAACAATCTAGTTATACAATGCATTGTATTGTTGGTCACACTCATCCAAATGTATTTACAGTGAATTACATTGACATCCAAAGTACATTATTTTCATTGGGCATTCTTTTCAATGAATGAAAAATAACAATGATTTGCTATATTGTATTGTTATAATTCTGGAAATTTTTGATGAGTGGTCCCTATAATGAATGTAATTGCCACAAACGTAAAAAATGAAATGAACATGCGTGGATCAGGGAGTCGCTATATAAAGCTTTTCATGCACTTTGAATAGTAAATTCTCACCAATATTAAACATAAAACATGCCAAGAAATAGTGAAGAGTAGGGTGTGCTGTTTGTGAGAGAGTTGAAGGAACGTTTAAGAAAATGAACTTAGAGGAGATGCTTACACATTATTGTTGCTTAGTATGATACAAAATAAATCATTTCACAAGATCATTTTGGAGGACGTAAGTCTTAAGCTCTAACATGGCCTTAAAAACAGTGCAAGTGGTTAACATCTGCTTAGCTATGGTAGTTCATTTTGTTGGTCTGTAGAATTTGGCCCAGAGTTGGCATGTAGAGATTTGATAGAAGAGGCCAGAGAACTGATCCCTGGGGAATTTCACATGTCATAGCCACCTTATCACTTATACTGCTGTTAAAACATTTGAGGGTGCTTAGAAATGTCCCTGTTTCCAAGAAAGGCAATTTTTTATTTGTCCAATATACTAACATCAAAATGATAAATTCAGTGCATATGTTGTTAATGTTTAGGACTCTTGTAACTGGAAATGGGTTGATTTCCAATGGAATATCTGCATAGGTGTACAGAAGCCCATTATCAGCAACCAACAGTCCTGTGTTCCATTGCTATTTTCTGTTTGCTAATCGAACTAATTATCATTTTAAAAGGCTATTTGATCATTAGAAAACCTTTGCAATTATGTTCGCACAACTGAAACCTGTATCTGTACAGTACATCACAGGACGTTTCGTTCAGTATGCTTTGTAGTCCGAATTAATATGGTCTAGTGTATGGTACTACAATTCTGAACTCCTAGTATCCCCATTCAGACGGATCATGTAGCCGTAACTTACGGTGGATCATTTTTCCCACTTTAGTTAATTTTCGTTTGCAATTAGATTTCTTTTGAGATTTGGACACAATTGAGCAAGTTCCAGATTACGACACAACTAGAGAATGTTGAGTTTATAATGGGTTTATTGCTTTACTTGTATTTTTTGTCATTTTTCTTTTGCCATGGTCTGTTGCTAGTTATATTTCTCCAGGCTTGACTTTTCACTGGCATGGGGCCATTGGGCCATATACTTAAGCCCTGAAATGTTTCGTTTTGCATGTCTTTCCACTGTACTGTACCAACATCGTACTAAACCGTGACAAAGATATGCTGTACATACCGAATTGTGGCTTGCATATCGTTACACCTGTAGCCTTTATATACACTGCCTATAGAAAAGCATCATACTTTGTCAAAATCCTTACCTTTTTTCACATTACACCCTGGAAATGTAAATAAATTAAATCAAACTTTTTACAGCTGTATTTACACATAATAATTTTCAACATCAAAGTGGAAATAACATTCAAAGGCGTTTTAAACAATTATTCAAATGCATTTAGTGAAGCACCTGGTTTGGATAGAATAACCATTTTAAACTAGCTTGAGTACAACCAGTCACTTACCAGATTACAAATAATTCTAATTGCCCCCACCTGACATCAAGTGTAGTGGTTTTGATAATTTCATAAGAAAATTGGTTTCATGATTTCATTACTAGTAGTGCCTGGCAACACAGAGAATACCGAATACCCCATGGTTGGAAAGGTGCTTTCAAAAGGACTATGGGTCAACGTTCAATTAATCAAATTTATTTTATAAAGCCCTCTCTACAACAAAGTTGTCACAAAGTGCTTTTACAAACACCCATCATGAATCTGACAGCGCACACATCGACAAGTTGAAAAAGATGAACAAGTTGATACATGGCGGCTAGGAAAAATTCCCTGAAGGTCAAATTTAGGAAGGAACCTAGAGAGGAACCAGGCTCTGGGGGGTGACCAGTCCTCTTATGGCTATCCTGGGTGAACTTATGATAGTTTAGTTTAATAGTTATTTAAATGCATTATGCGTTGTGGAAAGGCAATGTAAGAAAAATGATACAAAAACATTTCAAAGGCTTTAACTTTCCTCTGAGTACTGTTCAGAGGATTAAAAAGAAGTGGAAAGCATAAGGTGCCACCAACACCTTGCCTAGATCGGGTCCTTTCAAACTGTGTGACCGAGCCAGAAGGATATTGATCAGGGAAACTATCTAAAGGCCAATGGCTACGTTGAATGACTTTCAAGTCCTCACGGCTGAGATTGCTCGATCTGTGCATATGACAACATTCTCACAAGCTTCACACAAAGCCGGCCTATATGTCAAGGTAGCTAGAAAGAAGCCTCTTCTGAAGAAGGGCCGCATAGTCTTGGTTGCACTTTGCAAACAAAAAAACACTTGGAAGATTCTAATGCCATGTGGCAAAACCTTTTATGATCGAATGAGACCAAGATTAAACCGTTGGGACTGAGCTGCAAGCATAATGTTTTTGCGAAAACCAAACACAGCACACACACCCCTGTTACATTTAGGTCATGATATTCATTTGCAGAATGCAACTTGGTTTCTCTGTTTTATGCGCCACCTGGTGACAGACAACAAGATATACAGATGAAAAAAATACTATCAAATGGCGGATAGGGCGTTAGCACATTTTGACAAAATAACTATACATTTGCTTTTCCAGTGATTATTTAAACAGATAAAAACACAGGGGATAAAGCATGCATATCTAAGAGCATTCCTAAAAGGAGCTTTCTGTAAGTGTATAGAGTGGCGTATTTAAGTGTATTTAAGTGCCTCTAGGTCAAATGACCCACATCCGGCACTTCTAGAGTTTAGGCAAAAGGTAGTTTTACGAAATATTAATTCATGAGACTGATCACTTTTCCAACTTTGTTTTAATTTGTTTTTACATTAAAGAACAGTTGCCTTTTTACATTGCTTGAATGTTGTAAGGCAGAATGTCTAAATTAAAGCTAGAACCAAAAAATATATTATTGGGTTTTGAGTCCACGCTGCAAGACAAAAGTGACTTTTTAAGGGGATTTTCTATAGGCACTGTGAATATATATGTATGTATGTTAGAGTTTGGTACCGTTCACATTTGAATTGATACCGGTATTGTACTGATACCTGGAATTCTGTACTGGTATCCAATGGTACCTTTTTTCTGTAGCTTTGGGGTTTTGGTGCTATGCATACTTTGGAATGGACTGTATCTGTGTACATTGGTCATATGACTTGAAGGTATTATTGTGACATTGGCTATCGCTAACACAGGCTGCGTCACTTTCAATACTTCAATATTATGTCCAGCATCCTATACAGAATATAGGATGTCTTTGTTTCATATAATGAGAACTGGCCTTACCTCAGGTTGGGCTGGTTCAGGGGTATGGGGAGACTGGTCTGCCGGGCCTGAAGCTGCATCTGTTGTTCCTGGCACCAGGCAGCTATCAATAGTTTGCTAAAAGTTTGCCTGCATTGATAAAATGTTGACTCAGAGGAACGTAATGTAAAAAACTGTGAATTTTCTGTGAATATATTAAGTAACTAATATTAGTAGAGCAAAAGAAGCCTATTTCACTATGGACTAAACCCATATGTTTTTTGCTTTGTTTTGCCCTCTGCACATATGCAATTTGCTATGTTCTTGAACTGAATACCTGCACATTTACTTATCCATGTTGCATATCCTTACACTTTACTCCAGGTCTTTCTGCACTGCTCCAATAGTTATGGGTTTAAAAACATAATAGGCAAAACAAAAAACAAACCAACATGAAGTGCATGTCGAACCATGAAAAATATGGGTGTATCAGATGTTCTTGGACAAGCGAACCAAAGACCTATTTCTATGTAAACAATGCAAGAGATTCAATATGATATTAAATAAATTTAATTCAGACATTTTTCCAAAAAAATAAATGCCCCATAACTGAGCATTTTGTTTGTCATCTGATACCATGAAATGTTTTCGGCTGCATCTCTATGCCCGCTCTAGTTTCTCTACACAATGTGGACATGTGGAAAGTAACGCGCAGTCGTGCACACTGAGGTGAGCTATAACCAGATCTATTAGTATTAACAATTTCAGCTCTTTCTAATATCTATATTATAGCCTTTAGCTGTCAAAACGTGTTCTAGTGTAGCCTACTATTGCAAAGTTTTGTTGCAAAAGATTTACAAAAACAAAGCTTCTGAATACTGATTAAGAACCGAATACCAATTTAATGAACGAATACTGGAATAGTCTAAGTATTTGGGCCACTCCTAATTTTATGGCAAAGTATCAAAGCCTGAAGAACCCTTTTATGAACTGCAATGAATTAAAATTCACAGGCATCGTTCACAACAGCCGGAGTCCTATACCTGAGAGTTTTAAGGCCGTACACAAATGTCCAATTTCATGCCCAAGAAAGATTGTTTCTAGGTCAAGATTGCTTTGCTGGTGGTTAAGTGGGTGATTAGTACCGGGTGAAAGATCTTGAAGGCTATCACTCCATTTTGCAACGCCCAGCCAATTCCTGTGCTTCATTAGAGCAAATTTCTTCCTACAACAGGACAATGACCTAAAACAGAGCTTCGTGCTATGCAACAAGAAGGAGCAGTCAGTTGGTGTTTTGTCTATAATGGAGTGGCCAGTACAGTCACTAGATCTCAACCTTGTTGAGCTGTTGTGGAAGCACAACTAATTTGACAATGGTCTGCGAGGCTATAGTTGCTGCAAATGGAGGATTTTTGATGAACGCAAAATTTGAAGGACAGTTCAACTTATACATTTTATGTGATATGTCATTCGTGTCAGAGTTGAGTAGATCTATTTTTTCTGGTACCCTACCGTAAATAGCGCAGAAGTTAAAGTAAATGCAGAATCTAACCATCAGTGAAGACAACTTGGCCAGTTCTAGTTGCAGCCATACATGTATAAGCCATAACAGAACCTCCACAATGTTTAGCATACTAAATGCTTTTCTGTAATTATTGGTGAGTTTTGAAAGTGAAAGTCACGATCAACTACGTCTGAATGCTAGGCAGTATACTGACTAATACACAGCAAAAAGGCACAGCTCAGAAGAGAATATAGTGTAATTGATTCAAAAGATTTCCAGCCCGCAAAATTGTTCTTAACCCCCAACCAACCAACATGTTGAAGGAATGTTTTAATTTAGATTTTTCTGTGCGTCACCTGCAGTGTTCTGTGTATGATGCACGGGACACTGACTCTAGACTCTCATAACTGTGTTTGTGTTAATAACTGGGTGGTGATTATGGATATCATGTATCATGAGGATGTGTTGATAGTTGTTGTCTCTCACTCAGGTGCTGAGAAACATAATAAGCGGGGAGTGTCATTGCGCATTCAAGATATGCCGTCATCAAAAGGTAACGGATTAACTTAGCACAATGCCTGATGACCAGGTCATTTATTTAGTACAGGGTTTTTTCCCTGGATGAAAAACTGGCTCAAGTAGTGGATGTGGTGTTTGGCTTGGTTGTGCCTTCTCCCTGCAGAATTTGGCCTTACCTTTGGAATGTTATTTTATTTACTGCAGAAAACCAAAAAGAAGAAAGTTTATTTACAACTGTATCTTATTTACTGTGATGAAAGCAGTGTTCTATTCACCCTTTTCTCCAGTTTATATCACCTTCTAGAGTGCATCTGCAACAAGTATGAGTGTCTTACATTTTTATTCTACACTTTTTTTTTAGATTATATACATTTTTGCAATTTCCAAGTTAATTCCCTGTAATTTATTTTTGTTTTTGCTGAGATTAATGGCACTACCAACATTGACGATGTTAGTGTTTTTTTAATATATTTTTATGTTGTGTAATTATTTTGGCTACAAAATGTTTCCACAATAACTCATCAGACATTTAGGCAAATAGGACTTTGTCCTTTGATATGGGGTGATTATTGATCATAGGCCATTTAAAAAAAGAAATGCTGATCAAAACAGTAATTAACAGTAATTATGAAATGTTACATATTACAATTTGGAGCAGTTTGATCAGGGGATGTTTTTACATCCAAAATACTGCTGCTTGGGATTGTAAATATCACAGCCTGAAGTAAGGCTGAGGATTCATTTTTGGATCTGAAATAAAGAATTTAAATTGAGAAACCGATTGTGTAAATCTACACCTTTTCTCCTTGGAGGTGTTTAATGTGTGGGATGTTAAAGCACACACATGAAACTTACTCTAGCTGCTCTCATACTTCCTGTGTTTGCTTGGTCTTTGATACCAGCTTGATAGTTATACAATATTGGAATATTAGGGCAGTATTTCAAAATTGCGATTTAATATGCAATTGTTTTTAAGCTCTTTATTTTTTGTATTATATAACATTGACGAGCAATACATTATTTTATTGTATTAGTTGTATAATTGTAAAATTGTACTATAGATTAAACAAACCGTTCTTTCCTGTAGGCCCGACCTAAATGTTATGGTGAAATTTGGTAATGCTAGTATTGATATGAATTCCATTTTATTTAACTACTTCAATCACATTAGTATATTGACTAATTTTTTGAACTTCCAGCATTGCAAACATGTAATAATTATCATGATAACATAAAGCACTGACAAATAATCTGGTGTAAACATTAATATAAATGTCAGTAACAAATCACACAAATGGTGTCTTTACCAGACTCAGTAAATAATTCAAAGTCACTGTAATAATGATATGTGAACATGTCTATATATATTTATTTATAGACCGTGTTTAAATAGTGCAATCCACATATTTCATATAATATGTTCACTACAGTAACTTTGAATTATTTAAATACATATATATTTATAAAATAAATTATAATATTTTAGCCTATGCGGTTAAAAATGTTGTTTAATCATAAAATGATATTATTGCGAATGCAATAAATTGTTCAGCCCTACTAGATATTCTAGATCATTCTGTCTTTAAAGACAACGAAACACATACTTTTGTATTTTTTTATAAATGTATCATAAAAGATTTGTACGACATTATAAGAAAATGCTATAATCTACTTGAGAATATCTAGCTCTTATTATGAATACATTTATAAACATAATGTCTTATCAGTTTGATGAAATATTAAAATAACATTATCACAGGGTCGCAGCTGAATGAATTGCGAAAGTCAGTGGTCAAGCTCTTCCAAACTACACTTAGATTCCAATGATGTCCAGTTAACTCAAGGTGCCAATGTTTACTTATTGAGGAGTACACGTGCAAATCTGTGGCTGTGCACACGTCTACTTGATTCATCCGTTAATTAGATAACAATTAATGCAAGAGTTTTTATTATAACATAAGTACAAAATGTGTGTTTTTCTTAAGAATATTAAAACATAATGGGTCTTATCCTTAGCAATGTGTGTTGTTATTTATTCACATGGTCAAGTAAGTAAATTGTGATTTCGTTTTTTGTCGACTAGGCTCGGAGACCCAGGTGGATAGGTTGGAACCCCTTCCCAAAAAACCTACCCGTAGAAAGCTAGCAGTGTCTCCGCCAAAACCTAGGAGTGTTTTTCCCACCTTAAAGAAGGTTCCCACAGTCTTTCAGGAGGTGTTCAGACAAGAGGGGATGTTTCCACTCCAGTACACTCCAGAGCCAAGCGGTGCACTCAACAGGTCTTCAACCCTGCCTATCCAGGTGTCAGCAGACAATGACCACAACATGACATTTGACATTGAAGATGAAAACAATGAAGTACCCTCTGCCAACACTACCATCAGCCTTTATCAATGCCGGCCCAATAATCAATCTCAGTCATGCCACTCTGGCCCAAGGAAACTGCCAGATCTGCGAGCTAATGACAGGAACAAACCCCTCAATAGGTATGGATTTCTGAAATACCTGTTATACTGCCATTCCAAAAATCACATTTATTAGCTGTTGAACAATGCACCAGTTTTATTTGTAAATATGTGTAAAAAAAAAATGTGTTTTACCGTGGAGTGCTTATTTCTGGGTTCTTGGGCTCAAAGCGTCTGTGCAGTCTTTGAAATTAGTTTGGGTGTTAAGAAACAAAATTGAAGGTGTTTATATAGCCACAATTGAATAATGTTCTACAGCCCACCATTTTTCTATCCTAAAAATCTAGTGAGGCATTTTTTTTTAAATAATTGATTGACAGTAACAGTGCTCATACAATGTTAAATATTGAGAAGGGAAGTGACATGAACCGGTTTGTTTCCCACAGATTGGCGATGCTAGATGTCCGACATGGCAAGACCTACATGGCCACAACTTCAGCTGTGCATGGCAAACGCAAAATAAACCTAAATTAGTAAGTGTGGTTATGACGTACTCGATCTTCATTGTGGTGTTGTATAACTCAGATTAACATGTATTGTGTTTCTCACCCTGCAGCCAATCACAGCACAGTCTTGCAGCACCCAAGCGCATAAAGCAGGACCCCTCAGTTTCCTCAAGCAGACCTCTACGAGTGCATCGCTTACCCAGTGAGAGCCACAATACCCGGAATTTTAAGTGACTTAGGAAGAGGGTTTGTTTTCTTTAACAATTTGTAAAATATTTTAAGTGTAGATTTTTAAGTGTAGATTTTTTTTGATAACGGACAATAATCTTGCTGTCTGTCTTTATGTTTATTCATTAATTGTAAATAGCAAATATGTTCTTAATCGCAGGAAGGATTTCTCAATACCTGAATTTTGAACATTGAAGCGTTAACAGTGAAATTACACAGTTCTCTAATACAATTTTGATACCAGAAAAAAGTCTTAATGTATCGATAGTGTTTTTAAAATGAACACTTGCCATTAAAGCATAATGTGAATCTTTTGTCTACTTTATACTTTCTCGAAATCTGGTTCTGTGGTGTGAATGCTTGACATATCCCTAATGAGAAAATCTCATTGATAGTGTTGCCACTTTTTTCATAAAACCAGTGTTACAATTGTTCCCACTGTAGTGTCCATTACTTTTTGGTTGGCACATATCGAGTACTTTTATGAATTTGACGCTAGTTTTTTTAATTATGAACACCCCTTAAATTGAGATTGTATGAGACTCAGAAACACATTTTTTTCCTATGATGCTAACAAGCTTAGTAAGACACATCAATAGAGACTCCATTATGACTTGAAACTGTACAGTAACATTATGATGCATTTCGGTAGATACAAACCTTCGACCTAAATCCTCCAGATTTCAATGAAATAATTTCACTTTTTTAAATGTGTGTGTTTTGTCTTACCACTTGAGCATCAATATCTTCCTGCTTTTGGCTGTGGCCATGTAAATGCATTTGTGACAACTGCTTGTGTCTAATCAATTATTTTGAAGGCCCTATCCACACTTATTTGATAGATATAGATTATTATGGAAGACCGTAAGGGACTATATTCAAAAGATATATTTACAAATGCTCCAATTCCGAAAAAGTTTGGACAGTATGGCAAATGCTAATGAAAACCAAGCTGACTAACTTGTAAATGTACTTTGATTTCTTTATAAACCAAAAAACGTATAAAGACAAGGTATTTCATGTTTTACATGATTAACTGCATAGTCTTTAGAAGGTTAACGTTTCTTTTGTAATTGATGCATGCAACAATAAGGGGCCATTTTGGACTAATAGTTGTGACATTTTCAAATAATAAGGTGATGTGAAACTGGTGAGGAAATCGTGTAAACATAGTGTACAAAGGGCCTCCAACAAAAGGCCTAGTCCTTCAAGATTAAGGCTGGGGCGAGGCTCGCTGATTTGCCAACAGATGTCAGCAAATAATCCAACATTTTGAAGACAACATTTTGCAAAGACAAATCGGTAGGACCTTCTACAGTGCACAATATAATTAAAAGATTCAAGAAATCTGGTACACACATACAAGGAATTAGTTCTGACCCAAAGCTGCAGCATTTAGGACACATTTTTAAACGTACATGTACTGTGCCTAGTGTTATAAGTAATGGATAAATATAGGATGTGTCGTATATCCGATTATTGCCAAGGAGAAATTTCTAGATGTGAGAGCAGATTTCAGATGGCCTTACTTAGCAAAGCTGAAGCCATACATCAACACTGTCTAGAAGCTCCTGTAACTTTTCTCGGCTCTGTCTCATCTGAGATGGACAGTGGAATCGTGTTTAGTGGTCCGATAAGTGAACATTTATAATGCTATCAGTGTAATGTCCAAAAGCCAGCGTCTGTCATGGTATTGGGGTGTGTCATTGCCCATGGTATGGCTAACATGCGCATCTGTGAGGGCACCATCATTGCAGAAAGATATGTAAACATTTTGGTGCATTTTACAGCAGAAATTATTTCTGAACTTGACCATCTGGAGTCTTCAAAGTTCCTGAATGCTTAATAAGTGTCATTAAAAGAAAAGGTGAGGCTACACAGTGGTAAACAGTTGTCTGTTCCAACTTCTTCAAATAAGACTGAAAACACATCAATTACCGTGTCAGAGGCAAAGCAGCGGGTGTGGAAGGAGTTCGGAGAAGCTATGGAGAAGGACTTTTGGTCGGCAACAAGATGCTTCTGGAAAACATTATCGGCACCTCAGAAGGGGGTGACGGGGAACCATCCAAGCTGTGTACAGTAAGGATGGGAAACTGTTGACCTCAACTGAAAGAGCATTTTGAGGAACTCCTGAATCCGACGTACATGCCCTCTAGTATAGAGGCAGAGCTGGAGGCTGATGGAGGGTCATCGTCAGTTTCCCTGTGGGAGGTAGTTAAACAACTACGCAGTGGCAAAGCCCCAGGGACTGATGAGATTCGTCCAGAAATGCTAAAAGCTTTGGGTGGGGAAGGGCTGTCTTGGTTGACACGCCTCTTCAACATTGCGTGAAAGTCTGGGACAGTGCCAGAGGAGTGGCAGACCGGGGTGGTGGGTCCCCTCTTCAAAAAGGGGGACCTGGTAAAGTTTACTCCAAAGTGCTGGAAAGGAGGGTTCGGCCAATGGTCAAACCTCAGATTGAAGAGGAACAATGCGGTTTTCGTCCTGGCCGGGGAACTACGGACCAGCTCTTTACTCACGCAAGGTTCCTGGAGGGGGCCTGGGAGTATTCCCACCCAAGCGGCCGAAATGGGTTTTCTCAGGAAGGTGGCTGGCCTCTCCCTTAGGGATAGGGTGAGAAGCTCAGTCATCCGAGAGGAACTCGGAGTAGAGCCGCTGCTCCTTCGCGTAGAAAGGAGCGAGTTGAGGTGGTTCGGGCATCTAGGAAGAATGCCACCTGGGCGTCCCCTAGAGAGGTGTTCCAGGCACGTCCAGCTCGGAGGAGATCGAGGGGAAGACCCAGGACTAGGTGGAGAGATTATATCTCCACACTGGCCTGGGAACGCCTCGGGATTCCTCAGTCGGAGCTGGCTAATGTTACCAGGGAAAGGGAAGTCTGGGGTCCCCTGCTAGAGCTGCTACCCCCGCGACCCGACCCCGGATAAGCGGTTGAAGATGATGATAATGATGAACACATCAATTAATGTGTTTTTGATTATGTACATGGAAAATTGAATTTAAAAATTGCTCTGTTCTTTTTTTGTGTTTTTCATGCTGTCACAACTTTTTCAGAGTTGTGGTTGTATGCCACTGTTATTTGATACAACTGGAAATAGCATTTTCACAAAGTGATGTGGTTGTTCTATGACAATAATATAATGGAATAACAGATTGTCATTACCAAAGACGTACCCTGCTTTACAGTGGACTGTATTGAAATGCAATAAGCTAAACAGCGCCCCCGGGTCAAATGCATTTCAATTTTCAAGTCACTTCGCTCTTTTGGGGACAAAATTTAATCATGAATATGTGATGAGTCAGACCTCAGACGGGTCTTCAGTTAGGATTTAATTTCCTAGAGATTCTAGGTACAATTAGTAGGCCTTCATTTTGTGTTCTTAGGTATGAATGCCTGGACCAATTCGGTGAGTAATGTAAGTTGGAGCAACTCCATGTAATGCTTCATAGGTTAACAATATAACCTGAGAAAAAGCCTTAACAGGCAGCTATTGTCGAGATGCTAATACTGGCGTAATGTGTCCCAATTTTTTTTGAGGTAGTTAAAATCATAGCTGCCATGTTCAGTACTAATTTAAGGTGATTTACTTATGTATCTGGGTAAAGGGAGAAAAGAGCATTGAAGTAATCTTATGTCTGAAACGCATGCTTCCAGAGTAGCTAGTTTAAGGCCTTCTCCATGTTTCATTGAAATATACATCTGTGTGTCATCAGCAAAACAGGAAAATGTACATTCTGATAAATAATGTACATTTACATAATCCGGAGGCATGATATATAGTGAAAACTATATTGGTCCCAAAACCAAGATTTGAGGGACATCAAAACATAGCTTTGATTTGTCAGAGGTCAGGTAAACCACCAGAAGAACTGATTCTTCACGATAAATAAGATCTTAACCAGGCAAAAATGTGTCCTTGTAGCCCAAAATGGGTTTCCAATCTCTCTGTGAGAAGTGAGTGATCAATGGCGTGAAGGCAGTACTAGGAGCAGTAGAACAGATGAAACAAAGACACATTGTCTGAATCCATTAAAAGGTCATTTACCACTATCATGAGTGCGGTCCTAGTGCTATGACGGGTTTGAGCATTTTATTAAAAAAAAAAAAGATTTGTCTTCAGGCTAGAGTTGTTGGAAAACAGATTTTTCATGGAAACAAAAATCGTTAATGGCATTGGCCTCTTTCAACAGAATAATGCTCCCTACCAAAAAGCAAACATGGTTCAGGAATCGTTTGAGGAACACAACGAGTTCAAGATGTTGACTTGGTCTCCAAATTCCCCAGATCTCAATCCAATCGAGCATCTATGGGATGTGCTGGGCAAACAAGTCCGATCCATGGAGGCCCCACCTTGCAACTTACTGGACTTCAGCCCCCAAAGACTGGAACAAATTACAAAAAAAAAAACTTGAAACCATTATCTCAGCAGTTGCCTTTAAACTACTCCTGTCTGAACACCTGTCCATTCTCAAATGACCTACCTGCTAGACACACTTTAATCTTTGTACATCCTGTATTTAGATACTCATTGTATTTTATATATAGTTGTTATTGCCATAACAATGCTGCTCAACTGAACTATATATACCTCATTTTGTATAACTTGACCCTGTATTGCCTTATTGTGTCACATTGCTAATTGTGTTCTGTGTATTTATTGTGTAACTGGATGTTGTCTTTTCTTTTTTGCCTTATCTTGGCCAGGTCGCAGGTTTAAATGAGAATTTGTTCTTAATCGGCCTACCTGGTTAAATAAAAGTTAAATACAAAAATAAATGCGTAGGGTGTGCTAGAATAGGACATTGGGAGCTTGTTAGTATGCGACCGAGCTGATAGATTGCATATGTAGTAGTTGCCAGTTAGAATCCTATTAAAAGGGAAATTAAGAAAGTTTGAATATGTTTTTTTAACTATTTGTGTTTTCTTTTCTAAAGAGAAAAGTAGGGATTTTTACTTCGAAGTCACAATGAAGGAATATAACTTTTTTCCGTCAGGAGAACACAGCTCCGAAATTTGTTTGGGGAAACCTTCTGCTTCGGGCTAAGTCGTACGTTTTATAATGAAACCTTTAGTAGTATTGTGCGTGGTTCCAAAGGGTATCCACTGCTAGACTTTTGGTGTTTGCGACCATTCAACAGACAGAAGTGACAACAGTGTCAAGCTAACGGTATCTTGAGGAATAGACTGTCTTCATCACTGAGTTTGGGACTGGGATTTGACATCAAGTCTAGTACGCCCTTTCAATTGATGTCACGTGAGTTACCCGAACATACAGACATCTCCTCAGTGACAGACCCCTTCGGCTAGCAAGGTATTTGGGATTACCTACTCTGTTACCTGCTACTTTGTTATCAACACTGTCTACATTTTGACAAGAGGATTCATAGAAGCAGAAATGTCTATGTCCTAAACATAGAGTACTAATTGTGGTTACACTTTACAGTGTTTAGACTGAATTTGTTAAATTGCTCTTCGAAAAAGTGAACTTTTATTACTTTTATTATTCTGTTTTTTTATAAATGCTTGTGAAGCTATTGGAATAAATGTTTCTATAATCAGTGAAGAGTTCACATGGATGTGGATGTCTAGTACTTTAGAGGAGCCAGCCCTGGTAAATACAATGTTATTGTCTTGATATGATTTTCAGGATACACTGAGATCTTACTGTTGTTTCCTATTGCAATTTATTATTAAAAAGGGTGAGGCATATTAAGACGTTCCTGAGCGGAAGAAATAATAATTAGAATGATTTTCTATACTTACCTTCGAAGTCCAATGGTTATTATTACACTTACCTTAGAGTAGGGGCGTTTCACCTGTCCTGTTAGTTCAGGGGAGTTTATGCTGAGGTTGGCCATCACTAGTTGATTGGCTGACACTCTAGACTTCAGGTCACTAGTTGATTGGCTCTACACTCTTCACTTCAGATTGCTTCCTGAATGCGTAACCTGAAGCCCGCCCCTATTGTGAATAGGGTGTTATGCACTCACCACTCTATTCAGCAGGACCGGCATACACATACTAACACGCGTACTGAAACTAATTGTATTGGGAGTGGGGACCCAGATCCTTTCACTAACCCAATCGTTCAGTGTAGGAAAGTGCTATTACTACCCCTACGCGACGGGTGAACAAAATTCACACATCACTTACAAGTTCAAAGCAAACTAGTAAAAAATACTGCAGTGGTTGTTTTTTCCTTAATTTTTTTAGTCACAGGCCACCACTGGTCTCAATAAATGTCTTAATTTTACCGTGCACAAAATACATTTGGAATGGCAAATTCGACGGTGACATTGCTCAGAAGTGAGGTCATGACAGGGCTTCTCCAATATCTGAAGTGTCATGCTCATGGAAATGGCAGCCATAGACCTTCCACCTCCATGATGAAAAAGACACGAGGATAGGTCTAGGGTCAGGTGTCTAGGGTTGGCCCAGAACACTTTTACCTCTGAATGGCTGTCTATCCTTCTTCATGTTGAAAGACAATGCCTGTGTTCATGTGGTTTATATGGTTAAATGCTAACCTGTTGTAGTTGTTGCTATGGGTGGCAATCATATCCGGTGTAAGATAGAAAGGTATTGTACATATGCAATGCTGTGGTCTTTTATGGCTAACACTTTATAGCTCACACTACCAAACACCAAGGTTGTCGGTTTGAATTGAGTCACAGTAACTCTCATGGTGTGCAGGAATACATTGGTGGAACCGTGTTCCTTTTTGAACTGGCTGCCCATAAAATGTGTCTGAGTTTTAGAATGTCTAACAATAAGGTGTGGTTTGCAATATGATACCAGACCCTCTTTTTGTTGTGGTTGTATTTATCTTCAGAAAGAAAATAATTCAAGACTTACATTGTCTGGAACGAAACCAACTTGTCACTTTGGATGCTGTGCAACTAAAAGTTGCAACACTGAATTCAATGTGATCTTTATTTTTAGCCAGAAAACTCAATGCATATATCAGCACTCGACTGCGTAAGGACTGACACCCTCTTGCTCACATTCACATTAATCTCTTCATTGTTTTTTTATATTCAAAGAGTCAGGTCTCGACTAA
This sequence comes from Dallia pectoralis, assembly GCA_029465975.1. Classification (NCBI taxonomy): domain Eukaryota; kingdom Metazoa; phylum Chordata; class Actinopteri; order Esociformes; family Umbridae; genus Dallia; species Dallia pectoralis. The sequence continues at coordinate 14,216,114 of CM055749.1, read as the reverse complement.
AGTTTATTAACGTTTTCTAAGCCAATAAGACGACTACTGCGTTTCACCAACTGGCCAATAGAACAGATTAAGAGGTTGTAGGTGGGTGTTGCTTAGCAACTGCAGGTAGAATCTAGGATCATGTTGGAGTCTTATCCTACCTCCCTGAGAGACATCTCATGTTGTGTTGTGTTTTTATTTTTTTGATTACCTCTTTACAAGTGCGTCAGAATTTGAAGTTAAGTCTTTTTTGTATACTCAAGTTAAAACTATAATGTCAGTGTGCTGTGTGTCCCTTTAAAGCAGAACACTCCTAACCCATTGGAAATGCCTTTCCCAATCGAGGTGTAAATGTGTTCTTGTAGTTATTCAATGCCCACATTTATTACTGTAGAATAATAGAGCAGACCTGCTATTTTCAGCTACATACTGTTAATTGATATTTTGAGTCGTGCTTCCAAAAGAAATTATGACAAAAGGAAAAGTTGCTTGCACATAAATTTCTTGAACAAATGTTTTTTTCAGTTAGCAGAGGACCTTGTTTAATTCTTTGATTGTCCATTCATTGGTTTGAGGGGGATTAGATTATGAAGTTTACGACAGATTTCAGCTTGCCGTTTCCATGACAGGTAAGCAGGAAGACACGCTCAGACTCCCACACACCAGCGTAAACAAACATACGCACTCAGCTTCTATGATGCTGTCATCTCGTTCAAGGTAGAATGTCACTGTAATGATCCTTTTGTCCCCGGGACTAATTGGTGAAACCTAAAAGAATCTTAAGACTTCTGTTTGAGTGGAGTATTATGAGATGCTTGGAATTAATTATGAATTTTTGTTATCGGAGAAGGCCAGCAAATAAATGTAGTATTATGGTTTGCTTTTAATCAGCGCATGTCTGTTTTTATAATGCACCTAAATTAAAATGTTGCACTGGAGCCTCTTTGCCAGCATTGGCTTTTTCCCAACACCAACACAAAGCAGACAGCTCTGAGACTTCACAGCCAAGCTGTGGGCCTTACAACCCAAACACTACACAACTGTGATGGGTTTTGTAAATATTTCAGCTGTGAAGAGATTGGAACGGTTTGTTTGAAATGAAATTGCCTGCACTTGACTTGAGCTTGGATTGTCTGCAGCCAACTGAGTTGTTATTTGGTCTCTGATAATCATTAACATTGCCTTGCTCGTGTCTTTTGTTTCAAGTGCCATTTTGATATGAGAAGCTGCAATATAAATTAAACGTACTCATTGTTGTATTGCTTATTCAAATTGTATATGCATTTCTTATGAATATGCCAGTTATTGTTGTGTAATTCTTAGAAGGTGGCTAGTCAAATGCTACACTAAAAACTGTATAAGAAAATCCTGTTTGGGAATGATGCATTTTGACTTTAAATCGAATTATCAGCAAGTGATTGAAAGGGGAATTAGATTATAAGATAATGTTTCATTGCCTATTTATCACTCTGTTGCTACTACCTTGTTACATTGGATAGCCAGCAAAAAGTTGCTTTGGGCTATGTGTCCCGTGTTGCCTCATGCTAATATTTAAATAAGAGTTAGGGAAATGTCTGTCATGCACCCTGGATTTGAAATGTAAAGCAGATCGCTAGAACATGGTTACTGGGACACACTCCCTGCTAACTTATCCAGCAGAACAGGTCAAACCCTAACCTTTCGGTGTGTGATCTCTTTATTTGGCCGTAGGAGATAATGTTATCCAGAGAATGCTGTCTGACAAGTGACACCTACTTTAGCGGTAGAATAAGGTGTGCTTTGGGGCACAAATTCCTTTACCCTTGGATCTCAAAGTTGTAGTAGCAACCACATGGTCCAATTCTAATTTTTTTCATTACGGAAGACCAGAGTTGGTCAGGATTTTACAGAGTAATAGGAGATGTTGTATACATGTGTGTATCTTGTTATATTAACATGCTGTAAAATAACGTTATAAACCATGAAACATACTGAGAACGTGTGACAACCAACGGCACCATGGGATTGAGCTTGGTTTAACGCCCCTCTAATACATATGCATTTCTCTGCATTACAAAATGCTAGAATCCCTGTCTTCCATTTGGCCTTCCTGTCATCTTTTACCTTCTAACACTATAGTAACCGACCACCGAAACCGTGTGACAACCAACCCTGGTCTTTCATACATGCAATATTTCAAAATATGTTGAAATAAGATTGTAGTTCTTTAATTGTTAAACGTTTCTACCTTATATTTTGCTTCATTGTTGTATTCCAATGTATTCATTTAATTATTTAAAACTAGGCTAAAAACATTTCATTCATCTTTTAATCATTTTTCAGCCATCTTAAATGTGATGTTTTTATTTGTATGCTTTGCATGCTAAATGTATTTTAAAGTATGCCTGTTTTTCTAAAATAAAGCACTTTGAATTGCCCTGTGTATAAAATGTGCTAAACAAATAAACTTTTGTTCCATTTTCGTTAAATTGGAGGAAAATTGGGAGGTAGGTGTCAACACCAGCATGCAAAAGGAAAACATTGTTGTAGTGATTTATTTTCTTAAGGTGACACCTGTTGACTGTGATGTTAAAACAAAAGCATTTTTTGCATAATGGCTTTTGTATTGCCATATTACCTCACATTAATAAACATCTATTCAATAATTTAAGTAATTCAATGCAGCTTACTATCGTCAACTGTGTGATGGCAGTATTAATGGTAACTGTCATGTACATAGAATTCATATAATTTCATAAATTGTCTTTCTACCAGGTTGTGACATGAAATCACTATAGCTGTGATGGCTCAGCAGTGTTTTTAGACCTGGTACCTTTATTACTCAGGAATTCATCCAGAGCCCAGCCTCAATGTATAGAGCGTGTGGATGACTCACCCCTATGGGAATATGCAGGTAGCCTTGCGTTTTCAGCACTACAGCTGTACCCCCAGCTTGGTAACGCTGAAGCTTTACAGTGGAGTATATTAGTAACCCACACTGTTATTCACCATCTGAATCATGCCGTCTGAGTATGACTTTCAAACTGGTAAGCAATTAGGTTTGGAATAAGGGATGTTGAAATATTGTAGGTAGCCAGAAGACTGTGTTGCTGATGTCCATATTTTACCATTTTATTGTCCCTGCGAATGGAAACTAGTGACTTGTGATATGCAAAAAATATATTGCAAGGTTTTTACCTCATGGAGAGTTGATGCAGGGATCACAGGAAAAGCCTTTTTGCTTAACATTTGTAACTCAACAGTCCAACTGAATATGAGACAGCATAATAATACTTTAATAAACACTGTTATTAATAAATACTGCTTCATTACATTTTTATGGATGTATCTAAATGTAAAAGTAGATGTTGATATAAAAAATGTTGGTAAATTCTATTGTTACGTCGATGCCTATTTTAGGGATGGCCTAGTGTCTGTATTAACTTCGTGTTAAGGGCATGATTGATGAGAGCTGATCTGAGAGCAACGCTTTCAATTCTATAAATCACTCCATGATAAATAACATGTTGATGCACTATTGGGTTGATGTCTGGGGACCGTGCAGGGCACTCAAGTGAACGGAATTCACTGTCATGTTCCTGGAACCACTCTGAAACAATACATTCTTCGTACAAGGAGCCATATCCTGCTGGAAGTATTCATGTGTTCACTGGAAATTTTTAGCTCTGGAAAAAGCCACTAGGGGCCTCATTTATCAATGTGCATATGCATAGGAAACATGGAATTTATCAAATGATCCTATGACTGTTTTACGTATAGCGGTAGGAAATCAGCCTTAAGCCTTTGAGAAACTACAATTTTGAAGCATGAATTACAACCATAAAACGCCCAAATCTAGGGAAACTATTTTTCTGAGAACAGGATAATTATACCTTAAGGGGCTATAGTAACATGATGAATATAACATGTTGAATGCATGCCATAATCATTTATTTTCCCTTACTCGGTTATGGCTCACCTGGCTAGTAATTAAACTTTGTAAGACAACAAAGTTAGGGCTTGGGCACATATAGGCACTGCGCTCAGGTGCGAGAGCAATTAGCATATTGTCCTGATTAGCGATTGTAGTGTTCACGAAGGACTTCTCTTCATTTTGTAAGTTTTGGGCTAGCTGGCAAGACATCAGGAGTAAGATATACTGTGCAAAGTGTTTTGACAATATGTATACAGTTTCGCACACATGGATGTCCTCTTCTCACTGTTGTTGCAGTATGCTAGCAATTTCATCTCCTGTTTTCATCTCCTGTTTCCTGATGGCTCAGAGCTGGAGTCTACAATTGCTGTAGTGCACCAACACTTTTAGGACAATTAATGTGTCGTTACAATTATGGATTTTTGCTGAACATAATATTCAACAATCCCTGAATAGGCCTTCCATCCTCAACAGCTCCCCATTCCCATGAAGGACCGAATCTGGCCTAATTAGAAATGATTATATAGATAAATGTATCTATAAATATATGTATACATATTCATATTTTAAAAAAGTCAATGTAATTGCATTTGTCAATAATAATTACAATAATAATTACCATAATTACCAATTTCCATCATCATATATTTCTGTATTTATTTACTTAATATTTATGTATTTTCATCATCATTTATTTTTGTATTTATTTATCTCTGTATTTTTTTGTCCTTAAGCAAATGAACTAGGCTGTCAGTCAATGTTTGTCACCGTGTCACCTTACTCTCATTGGTTGATCGGGTATCAGAGAGCAAAGATCGTCTTTCCATGCCTTGGTTGCCTTAACTACGTTAGCACACAAATGGCTACCTGCATGCAAGATATTGCCAGAGATGTGAGAGTTTTTAGATCCATTTACTTGATGCTGGAGCGGTTGAACGCCCTTCTCTTATACTGCTTATGGATGCTATGGAAAGTTATGTATAAGCCGTTGTGTCAGTTCGTGACATTGCTACACTTTTTGGTATTATGTGTCAAACTTTCAATGGTCTATTTCGCCACTTGTTGACAAGTTCGCAAGTTCTATCTACCTCTCTTAAGTCCCGCCTCTAATTAGCTTAAGGAGAAGGAAATACAGAAATAAATGAATACAGAAGCAAAGAATGAAGGAAATGAATGAATGTATAAACACGTAGATAACGAATTAATATATGTATACAGAAATTTAAAAAAGATTTGATACATTTATATATATGTATTTTTAATTATGGCTGGTTTGGTCCTCTATATTCACCTAGGTCGTTTAAAATGTAAACTCTTGCAGTAAATTGATGTGGATTAGAGCATCTGCTAAAATTACTAAATGTAATCCAAATCTCTACAATTTAACAAATTACTCTACTTTGCGTTATTATGATAACAAATTAACTGAAGTGGTGAAATTGATAAGATATGAACAATCCAAAGAATTAAGTGAAAATAATTATCTACGTTTTTTAAAGAGTCGTCTCTTTTTGGTGAGCTGAGCCGGAAACATCCAGAATGCCCATCCCTACTAACGTTAATGATAGCTAGCGTGTTTCACTCCAATAAACAAAATAAATGCTACTCATTCGAAAACACAGGCTGCTTGTACTGCTATCGTTTTCCTTTATGCGAATTAAGGACCAACAAGCGAAGATTGTCTGTAATGTATGGGAAATACCCAGTGAAACCCAATGCCCTATCTTGTGTAAATACGGTTACCTGATAACAGAGTGAGATGCGTGCGCAGAGATATGTCATTTGCTGTGTAATGAAGTTGATAGTGAACAGCTAAAGGACCACGTTAACTGTATCTTCTGGTTCATGCCTCTTATATATTATTCATGGTAAATACACTGCAAGGTCCGACTTCTCCAAATTCCAAATAACAGAAACGGATCAAATGGTTATCCATTATTATGTTTAATGTAACATAACGTTTGGCCACGGTGTACACGGATCCCGGACAATCATCTTCCTCCACCCAACATAAGCATGCCCGAAGGTGGGTTTTAAATGTTTTTTATTATAAAAAATGGCAGAAAGTACAAGATGGCAGATTTTATAGACTCCAGAATATCAGAAGGGGCCTGTTTTTTTTAATTGAGCAGGTTTTAGCATTCAACTACTACTACTACTACATTTTTGCCATATTGATCTATAGTTTGCAAATGAGCTATATTCATAAACCTGAGCATCTGTTTCAAACGTATTCACAGATAAAACATTTTGTCAAGTGGCTGTCATAGCACCACTGTGTGGCCGAAGATAATTTACTTGGGTATTTTACAGCGTCATACTGATTACGATAACAATCATACTACTGATCGAGCAATATATTTTTACACTAATAGTTACATCCGCAACAGCCCTTCATAACTCTTGTTAAAATGTAAGCTTATTTTAGTACACCAAATTACTTGTTTTGTCAGTTTTGTCTGTATTATCAGATCTGATCCTGCCAGATGTTTCAGAGGCTGGGCAACAGACACATCAAAAACACCATAATGGTGACCATGACAGCTTTTGTGGGCCATAAGCAGATTAATAATTACGGATCAAAAACTTGATATAATTAGCCTATATGAAACCTGGCAAAAGCCTGATAAATGCATTGCCTTAAATGAGGCATATCCTTCTGGTTTCACTAGTGATCATATCCCTGCACATCTCGTTTTACCAGGCTTGCTTCGCCTGCTCAACGATGATAGAGTAAATAATTCTGTAAACAATCTAATCAAGGATCTAAACCTAACAATGCGTAATACCTTTCATACTGTAGCAGTGCTAAATACAAAATAAATATGCTAAATATGCAAAAACATGCTCCCTGTTATAAAGTATCCAGGAAGTTGGAGCAAATTTGTCCTCCACCAAGTTGGAATACTTAAACCAGCCCCAATAGAGAGTACAGTGCAATTTCGAAAAATGCATGCTCGATCAGCCTATTCTTTTGTGGGGGGTGTTCCTCAAGGCAGAGTTTTGGGACCAAAATTGTTTTCACTAAAATGATGTTTTTGGGTGATATCATCCAAAAACCTAATTTCTCATGTTATGCTGAAAACATACAACTGCCCCCACAAGATTAGCTAGTCTGAAAGCATTGATGACCACTGTGGATGACAACATTTTGCTTTTAAACTCACACTGAATCCTGCCATACTTACCTACACCTAATCTAAGATCACCAGATGCAGGCGTTCTAATTGTTGATTAGAATTTCTAAACAAACAGGCTTTCTCTCATAAAGCTCCACTCCTGTGGAAAGATCTGCCAATTAGGGTTAGAGACACAAACCTTTAAGTATCTTCTAAAGATGTAGATCTCATCAGCAAGGTATATCATTAAGTGTAGTCTGGCCCAGGGGTGTGAAGGTGAATGGAAAAGCTTGGATCAAATCCTGATGACATGTGTTCATCCTGCTGAGTGCAGAAGATGCCTCAGCGATGGACAGACTGCTAGGGACGACGTCTGGGATGGGCTCCAATTTATTGGCTGGGTCTTTGTTGTCCCTGTCGAAGCGGGCATAAAAGGTGTTCAGCTCGTGGGTAATGGAGACATTAGTGGCTGACGGAGTAGGATGCTTTGGTCGGTAGTTAATGATGGCTTGAAGGCCCTGCCACATGCGTCAAAGCTCAGAGTTGGTGTGGAAACGCTCCTCGATCCTCAGTTTGTGGGTCGTGTTTGGCCATCTAAATGCCCCTTTTCAGGTGGGCCTGGATGAACTGTAGGCCTGTTTGTCACGGGATCTGATAGCATCATCATGTGCCTTCAGCAGTAGTCTGACCTCTTTGTATAACCAAGGCTTCTGGTTGGGCAAGGTCTTTATTTGTTTATGAGTGGTGGCATTGTTGGTGCAGGTGTTGATGTAATCCAGAACGGAGGATGCATATGATTCAATGTCAATATGGGAGTCAGTGGTACTCTGAGTGGAGGATGTATATGATTCAATGTCAATATGGGAGTCAGTGGTACTCTGAGTGGAGGATGTATATGATTCAATGTCAATATGGGAGTCAGTGGTAGTCTGAGTGGAGGATGAATATGATTCAATGTCAATATGGGAGTCAGTGGTAGTCTGAGTGGAGGATGAATATGATTCAATGTCAATATGGGAGTCAGTGGTAGTCTGAGTGGAGGATGTATATGATTCAATGTCAATATGGGAGTCAGTGGTAGTCTGAGTGGAGGATGTATATGATTCAATGTCAATATGGGAGTCAGTGGTAGTCTGAGTGGAGGATGAATATGATTCAATGTCAATATGGGAGTCAGTGGTAGTCTGAGTGGGAAACTGACTCCAGTCTGTGTGTTGAAACCAGAGCTGTAGTGATGAGTCTGACCCCTCAGGCCACAATTTGACTGTCCTCATTGTAGGCTTCACACGCTTGCTGATGACTAGCAGGCCTGAATGACTTATAGCTGTCCCTGTCCAAAGTCCTTCTGGTTGTGTCGCAGTTGAAGTAGCTGACGATACCTGATGAACTCACTTGCCCCTCCGCTGACCCCTTCCCTTTCTCCTGATTGTTCCGGTCCTTGATGTTTTATAGACTCTGGATACACCCCGCATGCATTTAGTATTATTACAATTTCTACTCCTAAAATGTTCCGAGCCTAGTTCCTATATAGATATAGGATGTTTTTCCAAGCCACTGTGCATCAACCCCGTTGTTGTTTGCTCTTTGGGGATTCAGGCTGGGTGTTTTGTAGAAGCATTCTGTGACAACTGCTGATGTAAAAAGAGTTTAATAAAATCATTTGATCACTTTGAAATAAGGTACCCTTTTAGCTGTTATAAGCCTTTGTAAATTATTTACAGTTTATAATAAATAAATAAACATTGAAGACCAAAGGCATGTGAAGTTACAATTCACATTAGAGCGCACATTAAATATGGATTATTGAAGAGAAATGTGTTGAGATATGAATTATATAATTACGGATACTACTATATAATACAAAAATTCTATGTATTGAACTGTATGGTCTAACCACAACCAGTCACAATCAATACAAAAAGGTTAATCATAAAAGCAGTTGTAATGGATTTTTAAATACTTTTAAATACCATCTCACAATTTGGCAAGGATTGGCCAGCCATCAGACTTTTTGAGCATTGTATTTGAGCTGTTTATAAATGTTTATTTAATACTTGTATAAACATTATTTGTATCAATATACAGGCTTTATAAACTCTTCAAAGACCTTATTCTAAAGTGTTACCTATTGTCTAAACTGTTACCAATTGAGCCAAAGTCTGACTAAATTGACTAGCAACAGTATCCACTAAGATAGAAAGCAGGCTAACAGCCGGGATTAAATTGTGTCTGCTGTAGATCTCAACACTACCTTTAACAAGGCATTCCATGTATGCAATTTAACTCATTTATACTGAGCCGGTTGACGGCAAAGTGAAAAAGCAGCAGTTAATTTTGAAAGGTCCAACCACGTTCCTCACCAACAAAAGTATGGAAAATGCAAAAATCTAACAAAATATAGTCATTTGGAAATTAAATTAACCCTGTACTATATTTCAAGTACATTATTAATACATTATTCAATGTTTTACTGCAACACACTCTAAAAAAATTGGGAGAGTCTACTGTTTACCACTGCTTAACAACATCCTTTTCTATTAAGTGTTTGAGCACATTTATCCGTTATACATTTCTTCTGCTGCCCAACTGTACAGGGCCTTAGGTACAGGAGTTGCTTTTTTTGCACTTGATAATACGCCACACATTCTCAATTGACAGTTCAGGATTGAAGGCAGGCCATGCTAGCACCCACACTCTCTACTTACACAACTATGCACTTGTAATCTGGAATGTGGTTTATCATTGTCCTGCTGAAAAATGCCTTCCTGGAAAAAACGACTGGATGGCGGCATAAGTTGTTCCAAAATTGGTACATATCTTTCTGCGTTAATGGTGCCCTCACAGATGTGCAAGTTACTCATGCCATAGATACTGGCACACCCCTATACCATGACAGACGCTGGGCTTGAGCCCATGACAGGATATCATTGGAGAATTATGAAGGTTTTTAAGACAGTGACGTCTGAGGAATCAAAGATCGCGCACATTCAAAAGTGGTATTTGGCCTTGCCTTTTACTCATTGAGATATGACTGGATTCCTTAAATCTCTGAGTCATATTCTGCACTGTAGAAGGTGAAATGCCCAAAATCCTACCGATTTGTCTTTGGGGAATGTTATTAAAGTGTTGGATTATTCGCTAACATATCTGTTGGCCGATTGGCGACCCTCGATCAATCCTTGCTCTCATAGGACTAGGCCTTTTTAGGAAGCCCTTCATATACTATGATTACATGATTGGTTTACCTGTTAATCTTTAATTATCCCTGTCACAACTTTTTTGGAACAACTTGCTTTCATTAATTTCAAAATAAACGTTTACCTTCAAATAACTATGCAGTTGATTAGGTAAAACATGAAACTGTCAGAGCTTCCTCCGAAGCCAGTCTACCGCCATCTGCGGGCAGGCTTCGGCATTCATCTTCTCCGGCCTTCTAGCTGCCAACTTTTCCCTCCCCCCTTCACATTATTGTCCGGTCTTGTCATCACAGACACCTGGTGCACATTCCCTCATTAGTAGAGTATATAGGTGCCCTGTGTTTGGTCATGTCTTTGTGTGGTATTGTTCTATGTTACGTGTTCTGCATTGTAAGAGAGAGAGATGACATATTATCAGAGGTCATTGTGGACAACTGTGAGGAATCCCTCTAGCGCAGCTCCCCTGCCCTCTGGTGGCGGGTTTCGTCGTTCGTCGTCGCCGACGTATTAGCGGCCGCCGCCCCCTCATTTGTCACTTTGTCTAGTCCTGTCTATTGCACACACCTGGTGTTCATTCCCCATTAGTCTCCTATATAGGCTTCCTCTGTGGGGTCATGTCCTCGTGTGGTATTGTTGACTGTTGTACGTGTGTACACGCCTCCCGGCGTTATATTAGAGACATTTGTGTGTCTATGTTCATATTGAGCCCTTGTTGTCGGGCCTTTACCTTTAAGCGCTGTGTCGCTGGTTTTGTTTCGGTTACGGTACTAGTGAGTACTTAGCAAGTGGCGTTGTCACGAGAGTGTACATTAAAAACTCATCAACGCTACGGATCCTGGGCCTGCCTCCTTTTCTGCATTCACACACCTCGCCGGCTACGAGACAGAGCCGGCGTGACAGAATACCACACCCAAAGAAAGGGAAAGGACCATGGATCCCGCAGGACAGGCGACCCTCACCCGTCACGAGGAGATGCTCGCGTCCCTGGGAACGGCGATGGACCGGGTGATGACCACCATGGAGCGGCTGGAGAAGAGACTCCCCGATCCTGCCACGGCGGCCACGGTTCCCTTACCGGCATCTCCACCACCGGCGGCTCGGGCGATTGCGCTCCAGCTTCCGGGGCATTATGACGGGGCAGCGGATCGCTGTCAGGGTTTTATTCTCCAGCTCGAGCTGTATTTTAGCTCCCTGAACGCGGTTCCCTCAGACCACGAAAAGGTGGCTGCGTTGGTCTCTCGCCTCACTGGTAAAGCCCTCGCATGGGCTAATTCCATATGGAATGGAGGAGGGCCGATCCTCCATCAGTGGGAGGCATTCGTTCGGACCTTCCGGTCCATTTTCGACAAACCCCCTGAGGGCCGGGAGGCGGGCGAGTGCCTCTTTCACCTGAGGCAGGGGAGCCGGAGCGTTCAGGACTTCGCGTTGGAGTTTAGAACCCTGGCGGCGGGGGCTGGGTGGGGTGAGCGAGCATACATCGATGCTTTTCGGTGTAGTTTGAGACCGGACGTCCGTAAGGAGTTAGCATGCAGGGATGCCACATTGTCCTTTGACCAACTGGTGGACATGGCAATCAAGCTGGATAACCTGCTTGCGGCTCGCGGACGTACCGGTCCGGCTCCGCTCGCTCTGCCTGGTCCCGCGGCTGCTCCCGTTCCTATGGAGGTGGGAGGCGCTGCGCATCGGGAGACCGCGCGGCAGAAGGAGTGCACCTTTTGTGGCAGAAGGGGGCACTCTGCTTCCCACTGTTACCAGAGGCTGGGTAGGAAGTCTGACACTTCTGCGACGCAGGTAAACGCACCTAACACCCGACTGGAACCCTCTGACGCTCATGTCACTCTACCGGTGCGTTTCCCCGGTTTTCACACCATGTCCCAGTGTAAGGCACTAGTCGATTCAGGCGCAGCTGGGATTTTTATGGACAGGTCTTTTGCGCATACGCTGAACATTCCGCTAAAACTGTTGGACTGTCCTCGACCAATCACAGCCCTAGACAATCGTCCGCTGGGGTCTGGGGTGGTGAGGCAGGTCACAGTTCCAATCTCTATGATCTCTAATAACAATCACACCGAACATATTACTTTTCATATAATTGAGTCACCTAATTTTCCCGTGGTGTTGGGGTTGCCCTGGTTGGCGTTGCACAACCCCCAGTTTTCATGGCCTCGGAGGGTTCTAGCGGAGTGGGGACAGGAGTGTCAGGGAAGGTGTCTGGGTGTTTCCATCAATGCGACATCGGTGGAGAGTCCAGACAGTGTCTCCACTGGGCGCATTCCTCCGGAGTATAGTGATTTGGCAGTTGTATTCTCCAAACAGTTGGCTACTAAATTACCACCCCATCGTCCGGGGGATTGCGCGATAGACCTACAGGTAGGCGTTGTACCACCGCACAGTCACGTGTATCCCCTGTCCCAAGCGGAGACAGAGACGATGGAGACGTACATCTCTGAGTCATTGAGTCAGGGGATAATTCGCCATTCCACTTCTTCCGCCTCCTCGAGTTTCTTTTTTGTGAAAAAAAAAGACGGGGGGTTGCGTCCCTGTATAGACTATCGGGCATTGAATAAAATTACAGTTCGTTATCGGTATCCTCTCCCTCTGATTTCGACTGTGATAGAATCAATGCACGGGGCACGTTTTTTCACAAAACTGGATCTCAGGAGCGCGTATAATTTGGTGCGTATCCGAGAGGGAGATGAGTGGAAGACAGCCTTTAGCACCACTTCAGGTCACTATGAGTACCTGGTGATGCCGTATGGGTTAATGAATGCGCCGTCGGTTTTCCAGTCCTTTGTGAATAACCTGTTTCGGGACATGGTCGGCCGCGGTGTGGTGGTGTACATTGACGACATCCTGGTGTACTCTGCTACCCGTGCGGACCATGTCTCCCTTGTTCGCAGAGTACTGGAGCGACTGAGGGAGCATGACCTATATGCCAAATTGGAGAAGTGTCTGTTTTTTCAGCGAGCAGTCTCGTTTCTCGGGTTCCACGTCACAACGCAGGGAGTGGAAATGGAGATTGATCGCGTGGCGGCCGTGCGTAATTGGCCCATTCCCACCACGGTTAAGGCGGTACAACGGTTCATCGGGTTTTCCAACTTCTATCGTAGGTTTATCCGAAACTTTGGCAAGGTAGCAGCTCCTATTACATCCCTGTTGAGGGGTGGGCCATCTCGTATTCGCTGGTCGAACGAGGCAGACTGTGCGTTTAGTGCATTGAAAACACTGTTCACCTCCGCACAGGTGTTGGCCTACCCAGATCCGTCGCTTCCGTTCATAGTGGAGGTTGACGCGTCAGAGGTTGGGATAGGTGCGGTGCTATCCCAGCGCTCGGGCACGCCCCCTCAACTCCGCCCCTGTGCCTTTTACTCGCGGAAGCTCAGTGCGGCGGAGCAAAACTATGACGTAGGTGATAGGGAGCTGCTAGCTGTGGTTAAAGCTCTGTCTGAGTGGAGGCACTGGCTCGAGGGAGCGAGACACCCGTTTGTAGTCTGGACTGACCACCGTAACCTGGAGTATATTAGGGCAGCTAGGAGACTGAATCCTCGTCAGGCTAGGTGGGCGTTATTTTTACTCGGTTTGACTTTACGATCTCGTACATTCCGGGTACAAAAAACGTCAAGGCAGATGCACTGTCCAGATTGTATGACACCACGGAGAGATATGTGGATAATTCTCCCATTATTCCCTCTTCCTGTATAGTGGCACCGGTGGTGTGGGCGGTGGATGCGGACATCCAGCGGGCGTTACGCACAGAACCAGCTCCCCACAATGCCCAGAGGGGCGTGTCTACGTGCCGCTGGATGTTCGTGATCGGCTGATCTGCTGGGCCCACACATCGGTGTCAACGGGACACCCTGGGATTGGTCGGACAGTGCGCTGTCTCACCAATAGATATTGGTGGCCTAGTCTGGCCAAGGATGTGAGGGTGTATGTTACCTCCTGTTCTGTATGCGCTCAGTGTAAGGCACCTAGACACCTTCCGGCGGGTAAGTTACATCCTTTGCCCGTTCCACGGCGACCATGGTCACATATTAGTGTTGATTTTTTGACTGACCTCCCTCTCTCCAAGGGTCACACTACAGTCCTGGTCGTCGTGGACCGTTTCTCAAAGGCCTGCCGCTTTCTGCCCATGCCAGGTCTCCCGACGGCCCTGCAGACCGCGGAAGCCCTGTTCACACACGTCTTCCGGCACTACGGGGTCCCGGAGGACATCGTATCTGACCGGGGTCCCCAGTTTACGTCGAAGGTCTGGAGGGCGTTCATGAGACGGTTGGGGGTCTCGGTCAGTCTGACCTCTGGGTATCACCCCGAGGCTAATGGGCAGGTGGAACGAGTCAATCAGGAGATAGGGAGGTTTCTGAGGTCGTATTGCCAGGACCGGCCAGAGGAGTGGGCGGAGTTTTTGCCATGGGCAGAGTATGCTCAAAACTCGCTCCGTCACTCCTCTACTGACATGTCACCTTTTCAGTGTGTCTTAGGGTATCAGCCGGTCCTGGCCCCTTGGCAGCAGAGCCAGCCCGAGACCGAGACTCCAGCGGTGGACGACTGGTTCCGGCGCGCGGAGGACACGTGGATTGTGGCTCATCGGCACCTGCAGCGTGCCGGACAACGTCAGAAGTCCGCCGCTGACCGGAGACGTAGTGACACGCCAAACTACGCTCCGGGGGATCGGGTCTGGCTCTCGACTCGAAACCTTCCGCTCCGCCTGCCCTGCCGGAAGCTGGCTCCGCGGTTTGTGGGGCCGTTTAAAGTCCTGAGGAGAGTGAACGAGGTAACCTACCGATTACAGCTGCCACCTGATTATCGAATTAATGCCTCGTTCCATGTGTCTCTCCTCAGGCCGGTGGTCGCTGGTCCCCTCCAGCAATCTGAGGTGAGAGAGGTCCCCCCACCCCCCCTGGACATTGAGGGGGGTCCGGCGTACCGTGTCAGCACCATCAGAGACTCCAGACGCCGGAGAGGGGGCCTCCAGTACCTTGTGGAGTGGGAGGGGTACGGTCCGGAGGAACGCTGTTGGGTGCCGGCGAGGGACGTACTCGATCCTACGTTAGTGGAGGCGTTCCATCGTCGGCGGCCTGATCGTCCAGCTCCGCGTCCTCCGGGTCGGCCTCTGGGTCGGCGGCGACGGACGGCTGGAGCCGCCCGTCAGGGGGGGAGTACTGTGAGGAATCCCTCTAGCGCAGCTCCCCTGCCCTCTGGTGGCGGGTTTCGTCGTTCGTCGTCGCCGACGTATTAGCGGCCGCCGCCCCCTCATTTGTCACTTTGTCTAGTCCTGTCTATTGCACACACCTGGTGTTCATTCCCCATTAGTCTCCTATATAGGCTTCCTCTGTGGGGTCATGTCCTCGTGTGGTATTGTTGACTGTTGTACGTGTGTACACGCCTCCCGGCGTTATATTAGAGACATTTGTGTGTCTATGTTCATATTGAGCCCTTGTTGTCGGGCCTTTACCTTTAAGCGCTGTGTCGCTGGTTTTGTTTCGGTTACGGTACTAGTGAGTACTTAGCAAGTGGCGTTGTCACGAGAGTGTACATTAAAAACTCATCAACGCTACGGATCCTGGGCCTGCCTCCTTTTCTGCATTCACACACCTCGCCGGCTACGAGACAGAGCCGGCGTGACAACATCTAATGTATTATTAATTGTTGGTTGACATTCAATTGCTGTGTCGCTCATTTTGTTATTTCATACCAGTACTAGTGAGTACGGTTTTGTTAACGTTGGTCGGTGAAGGACTGTTAATTAAAAAACACCATCAACTTTATGGATCCTGTGCGTGGCTTCTTCTTCTATGCGTCTCACCCAGATATGTTACTGAAATACCTTGTCTTTATAAGTTTTTTGGTTAAATACAAGTCAAAATACATTTACACGTTTCTCCTTTATTTTTTTATTAGCTATGTGTGAATGTTGTTCTTTGTAAAAGTAGTTTGATTATCAACTTTAAATATAGAGAAATACAATACCATTTATTTATTTAAATTAACAAAAAAAAATTACACTGCCCTTTGATCATTTGTTTTTAGAATGTTTCATATAAATAACAATATTAAAATCGAGTCAATTGTTTTTAATTACGAAAGTACAGAGTTTTGATCACATAAACAGTGTGAGTATTATATTTCACAGGTTGAGTAAATGATATTGTGTTTATGTTTACAAATCAAATGAAAACACAATCAATAGTTTTAAATGCCAGACTTTCTGTGATCCAAATGTGGTCTGTTTGGAGTTTTGAAAAATCACCACAATATCATTCACAATAGTAACAAAGCGACTATAAAAAAATGTAACACTCAAAACCCCAACCAGCATTACATAATTTAGTTGGGTCATTCATTAGGAGGGTGCCAGTGCATACATGTCTGTTAAGCTCACGCCATAATGTACGTTTACTGGAGGAGCTGTAACGTTCTCCAGGAGGAGGTTACGAGACACAAGCGCCGACGTTCAAACAAAAACTTATTTTGATCTACAGACTTGAATAAACAATGACTCGGATGACAACATCAGAGGATACAATGACAAACCAGAAACACATGGACAAGAGGAACGTAAGTAGGGACATAACGAAGGGCAAACAACGCACAGATGACAAGACTAAACTAGACACAGGTAAAAGCAATAAATACAGGGGGTCCAAACACAACATAAAGACAGAGAAAATATATGTAAAACACATATAGAGAGTACACATGAAATAACCGGCACTCGGCAGAGTAGCTCCAATCAGGGTTAATAATACAAGTTTTATCAGTTACTATTGGTTACTCTTACCCCAATTACATTGTGGCCAGAGTGAACTTGCTAAATAGCTTCATATAAATATTCTCACCAGTGCTTTAAGGTAGCTTGTATGTATGGTGTAGTGTGGATGTATGATGCAGTCATGGTATTATTAAAGCATACTGAGGTTTTAATAGCTAGTGCGAACGATCAGCATAAAAGCAACTTCCTGTTCTATGATGCATCGTTACATGCAACAATTGTGGTTTCATAGATGCTGCTCAATTAGCCGCAAACATGTATTCACAAACGTAATGTTGTATTCGGTTCATAAGCACATACCAGAATGTGTTGCCATCAAGTAACCACATACCTCAACAGAGTGAGTGGACATGAGGCAACACAAAGACTGCTGTGTTCAAACATACTTGGGATTAGCAACAAATTGTTAGCCAATAGGATGCTGTATTTTTTTTAGTATTAATTGCGTTCATGAACATAGTCAGGATTTAAACATAAAGGGGATATCAAAATAAAAATGTTTACAGCTGTACAAATACAATTTGTGGAGTCAATGGAAGAAATCTTAGCAATTGGATTATTGGCAATCCGAAAATTATTCAACATAATACTAAACAGATGACAAGGTTTTCTTATTATTTAATAATTTAAGGGACTCAATTAAAGAAATAAAATATTCCCTCTTGGTGAATAAGATGCTGTTACATAAGTTAAATCGATTCATGCACTGACACAACAAACAATAATTTTATATATTTATTACTTGCGTTCAAAAACTCTTCTGTGTTCTCTTCCTAAATACAAAAACTGTGTAATAATACATTTAATGAATGCACAGAAAATACGTAGGGCAGACCGGGAAGTGTTGTAACATTGAGTTAGTTGTAACACTCTCAGTTTGACCAATCAGAAAAGCGCTGCGTTGATGTCATCAATGTTGTGGACTCATATTTCCATTTCAAGCTCACGTGAGTAGTGTCATGTCTTTGTTAGCAAACATGTGAATTTTACATCCAAAAAACTGATTTTCTGGTAAGAAAGTATTTTTGTTTTAATAAAGGTTTTTTTGCCTAGCATTCATTCTATTATTTATGGAATGTTGCAACTTATATCCCCTGAAGTGGCAGTTTCTGAAGTGTATTTGATTCTTTGCATTCATGCTAACATGTTCTCCACATAACTTAAACAGATTGTAGGGATAATTGTATCAGTATTTCTGCATTACATGGCTCTAAACGTTACGTTAGCATTTCTGCACTGGCTGGATTTATTAAACTTAATAGATAAATACCAATAGGTATGATAATGCATGCTATTGGCAAGTCAACTAATCGTAGCACACTAGGGTAACATTATAGCTGTATAAAATATGAATGTTCTTTACATTGGCGTAAAGATTTCTGCCTAAAAGGTGACCATACACCCGTTAAATAGCATTTTCATAAAGAATACCACAACTACCAGAACAGCAGCAGAACTCGGTGAAACAGGAAGGCAGACACTTTAAGATACTAAAAGTTTTTGTTTTACCGGCTAAGAAAGTTTTTGTGAAACGTTAAAAGATTGCGTTAATATGGTTACCAAAACAGTATCATTATGTCTTGCGTAATATAGAGAGAGCCAGGTGCAGGATAAATGTCCTTTTATTCACAGCCGAAATGGCGTATTAAAAAAAAAGCAGACTAAAGACGAACAACCCCGTCTTATAGAAAATAAAGTCGAACTCAGATGACGCGCATTCAATTCAATACACGCTCAAATAAAAGTTAGAGAAATCTAATGAAAGTAAAAGGACCAGAGGCTTAATTGTATATCAAAGCATTGTACATGAATGAGTATGGTATGTTCTATGTCATCCTTTAAAAATTGTTATAGTAGAGCTCCCTGCCGGCTGCCACAAAAATGTATGTATTATCCAGTCAAATCAGGGCCTCTTTGCTAAAAGTTGTTAGAACCTAAAACAGTTTTCTGGCCCAAAGTTGTAATTGTTAAACACAATCTATGTCTTTTCTGGCTGCATCAAGTTACCCTAAATTACATTTAAACTGATGTGTTTGTGTGCATGTGGGTGGGAGTGGTGGTGTGTAATGGGAGTCTTTAACAGGTAGTAAAGGAGACAGAAACGTTTTTTGATGCTGTGATATTATATATCTGTCCTGGTCAGGGAAGACAAAGCGCACAGCAAACTTCTATAGCAAAGCATGTCATATGAATGGTAAGTCCTCTTTTCAATGTATAACATCTAAGGCTTTGTGTCCCTGCATTTGACTGGTAGATGCACAAAGGAGGCAGTTTGTTCACCCCTGTCAAGTGTGCTTTCATTTGCAGCGGCCCTTTGATGTATAGAAAAACTTTGTCTGGAATATTCCTTGTGGACAAATGCAGGAGAAATCCCACTCTCAGCCTTTATTCACTTCAAAATTAACGTTATCTTTGAACCTTTGTGCTTACCATCTGTTGCTTAAGAGTAATTCATAATTTTTTGGGACTTTGTTGATGGGATGGATTGTTGGTTAAAGTGCAGAGACAAGTTAGTTGAGTACTGAAATAGAAGCATCACATTAAAAGCACATTAACCCTGTGTTGATGCTTTGTTATATATCCTACAGTGGTATTTATCTCTGCACCTGCTGAATTTAAAAGGATTTCGTGCTGTGAAACACATTTTCTGCCTTAGTGATATTCAACATCAATACCAAATTGCTTGCTCTATTGAAACAAAATGTGTGTGACAGGTTCAGAAGTATTTATTTGTAAATTAAATTAATGAAAACACTGAATGGGTCTGATCATTTCCTTGGGTATAGGTTGACAAAAAATCTGCATGGAGCCTGAGGCGTTTTTGCTTTACACAGCGCCATAACACTGTAATTGTGTGTTGAGTGACAGCTTTATTCTGACTATTTGCTTGAATAAACGTATTTCCTCAGCTGCCCTTGTTGAATGAAACCCAGCCAATGATAATCCTTAAACAGATTTTCCATAGCATAGAGTGAATTATCTATTAGTGCCACTCCAGTAAATAGAGTAAGGGTGTAAGATGGCGTAACAGATAGCTTTTTGGGGTTTGATTGTTGGGTGTGAAAAGACGGGTGACTTAACCAGTATTTCCCTTTCATTTATTGGTAATGGGAGTGGTTACCTTAGAACTTGAACATCTGGCCCCAAGCTGAAACGTACATGAGTATCATTCATGTACAGACACAGTCTCTGACTACCTGACTACTATCACTTCTCATACTGTATTTTACTATTAATGTAATGGACTGTGGGGGTTGTCAATGTAGTCATACATGCAAATCATCAGGTCAGCACTCCTCGGAAGCCTGTAATGCCTTTGGCCTGGATAAGGAAGAGTATGCAAATGTACTTATTCAAATGTACACTGATGTACTACTGCTTTTGGATTTAGCAATACCATGAATCTGTAGACTAAATCGTTTTTAGTATGGGAAACTCAAACCCGTGTGATAGGTGTAACAGCAATATCTACTTTGTTTTTAAATACACTGTAGGTTTAATAATGTTGCTATTTAGTGATGAGCTCAGGCAAACTGGACAGAGTATGATTTATCAATGGCAAACAGGAAAGAGCATGATTTATGGGAAGCCCAGGGCTGGCAGCATGCAACAGTCCCTAACAGAGCCATAAACAAACACACACATCAAGTGAAAACAAGTAAAATGATCGGGGAAAAGTTTGGCATAAGTTTGCTGACTGAATGTCTGAAATGACTGTAGGGACCCATTGAGATTTGTGTAACATCTGCACTTTTAACCCATACCAATTTGGTCATCCCTGGAGCTTTGGTTATGAAGGCCAGGCACTTAATGTCACACATTGGGCTAACATAATATGACTAGCAAGAAACACATGTAAGAGAACAGACTGTAATCTGATAAACCTATATTGATTCTGATTTTGCTGAGCAAAGTGAGGGAGAGGAACTACTAAGAGTACTGTTTACCTGGATGAGAAGTTACATTGTTTTTTCCAGTGTTCTTTTCCTATAGGTGAGTTAAATATAAGCAGGTGTTGATGCTACAAAAGTTTTTAGAAGTACAATTTTTTTTAAACCTTTTGAAAAGAAAAGCTCTACTATTTCTGTATATTTGATTCCTAAAGTGTAAATAAAAAGCGAGCCGGTTTCACTGTCATGCTAGTGATGAGAAAGACATGGGAAAATACGTTGACGAGATAAAAAGGGATGTAGACAGTTTCAATGTCATGCTACTGATGTAGACAGCGCAACTGGGAGGGAGGTTCAATAGATGGCCTGGGATCTGAGTGTTTGAGACACCAGAACAGGAGTATGAATACTATTTTTAACCGCAGGTATAGTAATAGTAACTCATGACGTAAGATGCTCCTTCTCAATATTTATGGAGGACAGACTGATACACAGCCCCCCTTAGGACCCATCCACCCCTAATACTTGTCATTACAGGCAACACAAGGAAACGCTGATAGACATATATAATTTAGGCTGGCACTTCACATTTAGTAATGTTTTCAGAGACCAGGCTAAGCCCAAATGTAATTATCTCATGTAAACAAGAATGCTGGATGATCTAAAAAATATACAGTTGTTTTAGGTGAATGCATTCTAAATAAATTAGCTACACGTAAACAAGATAAGTTATATATTTGTTATGCATAATGCAGGAAGGTATTGTTTGGGGATATCTTACAGTATTAACTTACAAGCTAACAACAAGTGATTGAATTCTGCCAATGATGTTCGACAAACCATTTAATGTTACTAAATGACCTGTGAATTAAACAAATGATAATAGACTAACATACTTATCAAAATATGGTTAATAGGGGGACAGTATTGACCAATAAACTAACAATATTGACCTGTAAACTAACAGTATTGACCTATAAACAAACAGTATTGACCTATAAACTAACAGTATTGACCTATAAACTAACAGTATTGACCTATAAACTAACAGTATTGACCTATAAACTAACAGTATTGACCTATAAACTAACAATATTGACCAATAAACGAACAGTATTGACTTATAGACTAACAGTATTGACCTATAAACTAACAATATTGACCAATAAACTAACAGTATTGATCTATAACAAGCGTTATTGACCTATAAACTAACAATATTGACCTATAAACTAACAGTATTGACCTATAAACTAACAGTATTGACCTATTAACTAACAATATTGACCTATAAACTAACAGTATTGACCTATAAACTAACAGTATTGACCAATAAACTAACAATATTGACCAATAAACTAACAGTATTGACCTATAAACAAACAGTATTGACCTATAAACTAACAGTATTGACCTATAAACTAACAGTATTGACCTATAAACTAACAGTATTGACCTATTAACTAACAATATTGACCTATAAACTAACAGTATTGACCTATAAACTAACAGTATTGACCAATAAACTAACAATATTGACCTATAAACTAACAATATTGACCAATAAACTAACAGTACTATTGACCTATAAACTAACAATATTGACCTGTAAACTAACAGTATTGACCTATAAACTAACAGTATTGACTTATAAACTAACAGTATTGACCAATAAACTAACAATATTGACCTATAAACTAACAGTATTAACCAAAAAACTAACAATATCGACCAATAAACTAACAGTACTATTGACCTATAAACTAACAGTATTGACCTATAAACTAACAATATTGACCAATAAACTAACAGTATTGACCTATAATTTACCAGTATTAAACAAAAAACTAACAATATCGACCAATAAACTAACATTATTGACCTATAAACTAACAGTATTGACCAATAAACTAACAGTATTGATCTATAACAAGCATTATTGACTACTATATAATATTTGCAAAAAGAGACCTTATAGGTTGGAGATTCAACCAAACTAAATAACAATATATTTAAATATACTTTCGACTATTTAAATTGGAACGAACTTTAACACAGGCAATGTTTGTGATATGAAAGGTATTCATATTTTAATAGCATGTAAGTATACTAAAACATTTTACATATATTTATTATATAGTATACATTTTATAACTCTACAGAAATTGTATATATTTGTCCTAGTGAGCAGCAGTAAATATCGGTTTTGCTCTGAATTATTATTTTTATTAAGCGGGCCAGGGGTCGGAAATGCATCTGCCAATTTCAGGGTTCAGTCTTTCTCGTTGCAAGAGTATGTCTAGTTCGTTTTGAGGGTTCAGCAATTGGACATTTTTCAGATCAATCTGTAAATTCAGACTAACAAGTTGCGTCCAATGTTTCATTGTTTTTTGTGAATACATATTTCTATATTAGCCTAATGGGATTTTTGTTTCAACATTACTAATAGGGGCTCCAAGTTTTGCTTATTTAACATGGTCCTGATGCAGGGATTAATACATTTGAATGGTTTTATCATGGTATGTCTAATGACAGTATTCAAAAAAGACTAGTTCAATTCTCTATTGAGGTGACTGATGTTGTAGGGTAGAACGTAGGGGAGACTGCCATGCCAACTAATATGAAGTCAAGGAATCAAGTGATCGATTGGTGACCTCGGAGTGAGCCATATGATATTATGGTGCAGGGTGCGGGGGAGGGCATGGATAGTGGAAAAGGGGCGAGCATGAGTCAGTGGCAGAGTCTGTGAAAGCTGTGGGAGCAGAGGAAGCGTTAACATAACAAGTAGAAGTCAAGTTGCCATGTTGTGAGGCAGACAAAGGAGGACTGAGAGTAGGATGACGGTAGAAGACAGAAAAGTGACGGGCAAAGTACATTCTAATGTACCACCTTCTAGAGAGCTATGCTTTGTCTATGTGGGTGGGCAAATGCCAATCAAACCATGAAACGTTGTGATCTAATGTGTGGTTTTCCCACAGTTGGCCCTGTAAATAGATAGTATTAGGTTCTGGATGGCTCTATTCAAACTGATTTTCTATTATCTGCCAGAAACCTTATATAAGGTGAACACTTTGTATGTATATTTCTCATACATGCGTAGCACACATTTTGACATGTTGAAGACAATAGGCATTCGCTAGTCCAATATTAGCAAAGCATTGCAGTTATAATAATAGTAGAACACAATATACTACTAAATTGTATGGTAGATACTACACATGATCAAAAAATTACCAAGAAAGTTTAAAGTATACAAAGTAATTGTAGTATAATGTAGTATAACTGTAGTATAATGCAGTAGTATAGTGTTAAG
Source organism: Dallia pectoralis (assembly GCA_029465975.1). Taxonomy (NCBI): domain Eukaryota; kingdom Metazoa; phylum Chordata; class Actinopteri; order Esociformes; family Umbridae; genus Dallia; species Dallia pectoralis. The sequence continues at coordinate 14,191,931 of CM055749.1, read as the reverse complement.
GAATTTCAAAGTGGACACATTTGTCCTACATGATACCTTAGTTTTTTTTTTTCTAAAAACAGAGTGGCAACAACAAAGTTGCAGCTGAAGATTTTAGGTTTAAGGATATAGCAGGAGTGAAAACATAAGAGATGTGTCAATTAAAACTAATTTAAATATAGCATCAATGCAATTTAGGAAGACGAGCTGTTTGTGTGATGTACATTTTTTCTATCAGAAACGGGGTAGGGAACAAGTGTAGAACAAGAGAAATGGCATAACCTTTATTGAAAATGTGATGAGCTGTGTAACCAACAATATGAAATCACGAATTAGGCTCAGGGTGTGATGAAGTTGATTTCCGGGAATTCACAGTCTTGCACAACACCGTTGACGTCCATACCCCCCCCCACACACACACACACCCCAACCCCACACACACATGGGATTGGAGTTTTCATGTAATGATCCACGTTTACCTGCAGGGAGGGGACTTGTAGCCTGGATCTCTCAATACCCCGAATGTTGTTTTTCTCAAACAGGTTTACAGAATCAGAATTCTGGATGTGCGGGTTCTAAATGAGCGCGTCAGTGGCATCGTGTTCTCCGGTACTGCCCTCAGATTGAGCAATATCTTACACCAAGCACAGGTTTACTCATTAGTGTGACAGTGTGTGCGTGTGCGTGTGTGTGCGTGCGTGTGCGGGCACCCACGTCGCCTACACACCCGTGCCTATATGATGCGTATGCGAGGGATCCTACAGTATTTCCAATGAGCTGCGAGTTAATTTAAGACCCCCGTGTTCCACTTATCACCACTCCGTTGATAGTTCGAGTCATGTCTCAGATAAGCACATATCACCTTATTACTCATGTTACTCTCCAGTACATGTGTGCTGCACATGCAAGCATAGCGATTCGTCACTGGTTAACTATTTAATGGCTGACTGCTCGTCCAGCATCTGATGGAATTCCTCTGAAAACAGACATCGCTTATTGGTTACTTGGGATGCTTTATTATTGACCAACACGTTAAAGATACGGGTAAAACTACACAAAGGTCTGGGCCTATAACAAAAGATCTAACCATATCTATACGTGTTGTGCATAGCCTACTAGTGGATTTCACTTCGGATTTATCCAGATATTTGAAAACGAAACAAATAGGGCCAGACAGGAGACTATATGGTAAATGTAAGTACATGAGTCTGGTTGTGTTCCCCCTGAAAGACATTATTATAGGCAGCAACAAGTTCCATAAGTACTGGATCTCATAACCAACAGGGAGGCAAAATGATTTTAAGACAGTTATCGTGTCTTGATTTGAAAAACAAGTAAGTTGTGTTGGATGTGCATGACATATGGCCATAATAAGATAACACAAAAGATTGAGAGCAACAGATGAAGCCTTGGTTACTTTATTGTTATGCTTTATACATTACTTCTGTCCGATGACATCCTTGTGCAAACATAATACAAATGATATGCATGTAATTAATCCAGAGGTCCCCCCTATAAACGTGTCTGACTGTGCGTATTTCGGTCACGTATAAGACCTAATGGCGTTGGGCAGGGGGGGGGGATACTGCGTTCATCTATCCATGGGATACATGCTTTTGTGAAAATCTCGCTTGTTTGTTGTTTGTCCTCATAACTGCAGAGCGACCTATAGGTGTGTAAGAGAGTGTTTAAGCACGCGGATATTGCATGGGGTTATTAGATGCATAAGTCACCGAGAAGTGGTGGGCGATCTACTGAGAGCACGGCAGAAGTTCTCATATGATGACTTCAAACAAGACACATTACCTACCAGCATCTGTTGGAGTGAGTGGATATTAAGGCACTTCTGTCTCCAGGACCGCGTATAGGAGAAAATGGTAAGTAACACCGAGACACAGTGGTTGTGAAGCAATGATTACCAGATAATAGATATAGGGATGCTTTCGATTTGGTGTTAATAAAGGCTGCAGACACAGCTGGATCTGTGGACTCTGTGGACTAGGCTACTTAAGAAACTCTCAACATAGGGTAGTCTGTGTGTAGCCTATTTGCAATAGTTTTCTGTGCTCAGGAAATGAAGGTATGGGCTACATTGAGATGTTTGGGGATATTTGCCTCGCCTGTGTGCGCTATTGTCTGAGTGCTTTAAGGTTACATGCTGCCAGCCAGTGTTTCATGGTATGTATTGGATGTTTTGCACGGGGCCAGTGAAATGCAACATGTGTGGATCTCCGACCATAACGCAGCAGAAGCAGCATGGTTAGGGCTACAGTAAATTCGGAGATGGCATTTCAACCGTTGTGCTGACAAAGATTTTGGGTTTAAGTCCTGCTTTTCTTTGCGTCCGGCCGACATGTGATCAGACACTAACAGGACGGGCTTGGGAAGAGACATTCACGTGACCAGGCGTGGGGAAGCATTAGAGCACAGCAGTATCAAGTGGCACTTAACAAAACTATAGATTTTGTTTGCCTCCTTAGTTACCCTCGCTGTGTTATGCTTTCAGCACGTTGGACAGAGGCACCGGAGTCGTTGCATATGGACTAAAACACCAAGTGGACATCAACTCTGTTTTTGCTGGTGCTTTACCAAAGCTGAGGATTCCCCCCCCTTCCCCCACACACAACTTTTGCTAAGCGTATGCCGAGGGAGCCCATAACGGGAAAAGGGGGAAAAAGCGCGTATCAATAAAAGGCTTTTGCACTTGGAGATTTATCTTAAGAGCATGTGAAAGTTGCGCTCTTATAGCCGCTGTATAGGGGCGTGCGTGCTGTTCAAGCTCCAGTATTGGTACACGCCGTTAACTTTGGAAAATGCAAGTCTTGGTCTTGAAGATCTAACCACTGAGAGTGGTTGTCAGCCCTTAAAAAGGTAAGAGTTTCCACCATTATGATTCACTGCTCGTCATCATTTGCAATCCATTTAATTGTCGCCTGTATGTTTTTTCCAAACTGGCACGGTGATGGTATTGTAGCTCCTTTGGTTTTCCAGACATATTATCCCGCCGGTATAGCCTGGCAGACAGATAATCCTCTGCAAACTTGCATTACTATTTTGATGAGTAACCGTCAGCGTATGGATTTATGCAGCATGCCTCATGTCATCTGTAAGTGTTCATATTTCATATCATCAATAGGCCTGGAACATATTTAATAGAAGTGCTTTTCCAAGACTGTATATATACGCTTGTAAATATGACAATGATTCCCATCACTATTAGTGCATGTTAGAGCATTTTAAGTTAACACGCGAAGAAATCGTTAAAATCGAAGTTTTATTGTAGTAATTAGGCAAATTGTCTTATTCAGAGCGATTTAACACGACATGAGAGATTAAAGGACGCGTACTACAAGTCTTTTATAAACCACAAATGACTGAGATGTGTTTTTAAACAGTTTCTGCAAGCTACAAGCTTATGGGATCATGTCTCCCAATCGGAAGGGAACTTTAATGCGCAATACATGAATCACTACATGAATCAATCCTGGCATTAAACCGAATTATGCTGCTCGTCTTAAATAAAATATAAGCCTCAACGCGGTCTGCATAATGAGTAATTCGCTATCTATCTATACATCTATCTATCTATTATCTATACATCTATCTATCTATTATCTATACATCTATCTATCTATTATCTATTTATCTATCTACTATCTATCTATCTATTATCTATCTATATATATATATATATATATATATATATATATATATATATATATATATAGCTCTCTCTATATATATATATATGTGTGTGTGTGTGTATATCTATCTATTATCTATCTATCCTTATCGTCACAATCATCTATATAAAATTTCTCATGTATCCCTTAAAACTACAAGCTGCAAAACAACATATCCTACCAACCTCATTGCGATCAAATCACTAGTGTCTTTACTACGGCCGCTCCTTGGTTTCATTCATCCTGCGCTTCTACTATACAGCACTACAGCATCACCTACCAGCATCACCTACCAGCACCACCTACAAGCATATACCAGCCTAACCTACCAGCATTACACACCAGCATCACCTACCAGCATCACCTACCAGCATTCCCTACCAGCATCACCTACCAGCATCACCTACCAGCATCACCTACCCCCCTTTGTCCACGGGCAGGTCGCTATTGCCAAGATTCGACCTGTCGGGAACAACTTCCACGGTTCCAATAAATGCCCAAAAAATAAAATTATTTAATCATTTTACCGAAGTATGAATTGCAAAGCGATTAAAGAGAAATGTCTTAGATTAAAACACGCAATCAGGAATGTGAAATTGCTGGAAAGATAGGCGTGGTCAAACTGCCTATTGACAGATGTTATGGCTGTCTAAAGATGGAGCGAGATAAGATGCCTTGATAAGCACTTGACCGAAAACTGGGGTTTTAAGACAAAAGAAAACCAGACGTACACACAATTGCGTTTATTTTCCAGTTGATTAGTCCGCTTATACAAATCTGATTTTACAGACAGACGATTATATTTGTTTTTGCGTGAAAGCGAAGAAAATGGATATTGTCCGCATTTATTCTCTTCATAATGAATTCGTTGGGATGATTCTGATTCCAGGACAATGAATGGAAAACATCTGCAAGAAACCATAAGATATCAACGCCCACAAGCGCTCGGAGCCCTGGTTTAATCAAGAGGCTTTAGGGTGGTTACATTTCAATACATTATTGTGCCTATATTCTCATTTATTCAATATCCGAGTAATATGCTGTGTTTTAAAATACATGTTTAGTCGAAATGAAAAGAATATTTCTTACCAAATTGCAACTAAACGACGCTATTCAAAACACAGTGCGTTACACAATATTTAATTAAAGAACTGATTTAATAATTCAACGAAATTCCAAGGCTTTTGACGACACTATAGCCTATATTAAAGTACAGGACTATATAACCCATTGGTTCTTGTGCTGTAACATATATCAGTGTGAATAATAGGAACAAAAAGAATCATGTTAATATGTCTAATAAATATAATAGGCCGAAATATGCCTTGCAATATAAATATAATTACGAATAGATGCTTTTGTTGAATTTGTTGCAAATTAGGTTTATGAATAATTTTAACTGCGTCAATAAGCAATGAGCTTTCTGTTATGTTTAGTTTCTAATAGGTTATGTAATATTTCTTAATTTAATCATGTTTTAATAAAAAAATAAACACAGGATTATTATATATTCCTGAGAAAAGTCTAGTGAGACGTGGGTTTATGGTGTGGGTGTAGGCGTGCGGGGGAGGGAAGAGCAGAGGCGGGGATGGGGGAGGGGGTCTGTGGGGTGGCACGACACACTTTGTATGTATGAAGGTTTTTTTATAGAACTTTCTGCAATGTACGTCATCGGATCAGTCCATAAATGGGGTTGTGTTATCTTACTGAGAATCTCCCTCTCCAGCCCCCCCTCCACACTCTGAGCACTGCAGAGTTGTTGTGGGCGTCAATAACAAATCTGAGGATGGTAGGTTTCATTCCAAATAACATTAAGTGCAATTGTGGCATCATATTTCACAGAATATGCGTGTTTCATTCTTCATAGACGAGTCACACATGGGGCGTTAAAAGATATCTCGAGTTTGCTTTCATTAAAAAACATGTGTTTTATATTTCGAGTCAACCTTTCATGAACTTTTATTTAAAGGTGAGCTCTGTCGACATGTTGTATGGCTTTAGCTCTCGGATCTATTTTATTATATTCCAGCGGACAGTGGAAAGTAATTGTGAATAAAACTTAATTTGCATCTCTTGAGTGTCAACACAACGTTTTCACCCAAATTATCTGCTTTTCATTCTTTAATTTCTGGCGAAATTTAACGTGTGATGATGTCATAACATTTCCGTGAGACTACATTTAGCGACAAAAGAAAGAAAAACCGGATTACAATGATTACGATCATAATAATATTCGGTTAATTAAAATAGCCTAATATAGTCGGTGGCGCGGCGTCATCATCATCATCATCAGCAGCAAATCCATCCATCTAGGAAACATGTCTTCACAGAGTTTTGCTGGATTGAATCATTAGAATCTTTTTGAAGATAGATGTCGAGTCGGATTCGAGTCGTCATGGTAATACAAGATTCTAACACGTTATTGTAGGGGTCCAAACTAATACTTTAATATTTGTAACAAACAAGACAGACTCTGACAGGGATGACGCCACTGCAGGACAATTCGTTCGATGATACCAGTGTCTGTCTGTGTGTGTGTGTGTGTGTGTGTGTGTGTGTGTGTGTGTGTGTGTGTGTGTGTGTGTGTGTGTGTGTGTGTGTGTGTGTGTGTGTGTGTCTGTGTACGTGTACGTGCATGTGTGTACGGTATTAGCAGGAAATAGTTATGTTAAAACATGATGGGACGGGGGGGGGTAATATTATGTGCTAACATATATGTGTAATTTTTATTTCCAGTTTTATTGAATACTTAAAGTTTGCATTCGTGACTGTACAGTGATATATGTCTGTGTTCCGCTCACTTTGACTTAAATGTTAAGAGTCTTCACAAATCCTGGCATTGCATGTTGGAATATGGAATGGGATTTCAAGATTTCATCCCCTTTCCATATTTACATTTAAGTTAATATGTATTTTGCTGTTGTGCTGAAACAAGACTTTCTGGCAAGCATATTTGTATTCCTCGGAATTTGATTTGTTTAAGTTGATGCTGCAGACCAATTGTATGAAACAGTGTGTTTTGTGGTGGTGTGTTTATGTGTGTATGAGAGAGAAAGCAAGATAGTTGAACTGAGCTGACCTGAGCTGAAGCTCCTCTAAGTATAATTATTTTCAGGGTAACATTTGGTGATCTGCATATCCAACAATCATGTGTGTAAAGCTTTAAAGATGGGATTTTCATTATTACATTGTTATGTATGTTTTTTCAACTTGGTGTTCCATTACAGGGTGGGAAACGAGACAGACTAGTAAGAAATGACCACTGGTCAGTAACACTATAGTTGGATTTTGAATCTATTTAACTGGAGTCTGTGAAGTATATCAGATATGCTGTCACTGTGCCTTCTGTTATAATCTGATTACTTAAGTTGTCTTCTGAAATGGTCTTAAGTGAATGTTACTTGCCCAGGTTTATCTTGACATTGTTGATTTGTTAGCATTATTTCACCGTTGGCATATGAAGGTGGGAAAATCTGTATGACTTGTTGTAGTGCCATTGTTGTTTTTGGCATCTGTTCAGTGAAAGGCAGGTATACATTAGGGTGCAATGTGTGCATGTTGTTAAGGCTAAATGAAGATCTGCATGTTGAGTGAATAACACTTTATAAGTTCAATGAAAATGAATGACTGGTTCTTTAAGGACTTTGAAAACCATTTGATTTAGTTAATTAACATATAGTTCATTTGTGCTGGTTGTGTAAGATTTTGTTAAATTATGTTACAAAAGGAATGTTCATTTAGTTGCAAGATGGTGTAGTGCTAACAACAGTTTAAAGAAATTACAATGTTTAATATATTCCTTCATCACCGTGCTTATAAAACGTCATAGTACTCACAAAAATCTTTTGTATCCCTAACACAACCTTTGGCAGTGATGATATTATAGTAAATATTTGAATTCATATTGCCAATATGAGTTATGGCATTAGGAATTCAACTTCCATTTCACGTGGACAGTATAACCTTTCTTCAATGGGAATGTCAATGATAGCAGTGACGCTTTCGACAAGGTTGACCCTTCAAGAATGATGCCCGCTAGTTTCTGAACTGGTTGTCGGTAATCAACTTTGATATTAAATGTTTCATGCTGAAAGACAGTTTGGTCCACTATGCATAACTGTAACTACAAAAAAAGCATTAAATCAAGTTTTTCATTTTAGAAAAGGGAGTGTGTCTCACTGACTTTGCACCCAATGTTACTTCCATCAGGCGTTGTACTGTTGTACTGATCATAGCTTAGCAGGGTGCTTGAATGTACTGTACTTTACATCACACATATGATGGGTGTGACCTAATTTCAAACCCAGTTACAACCCAAATAATAACAAAAATCTAACTTTACATGGACAAAAACATTACTTCGTATCTCTGACGTGACACAGCATCTTTCAAAATGTCCACCTCTTAGAATTCCACCTTGCATTGTGCTGTGTTTACAGAAATAAGAGACCATGTTGTTTTTGTTCTTCTATTGAGATACCAGGTGATTTATTTATGAATTACCTTGTTGGAACAGCCCCTGTGTGCAGTGTGAAAGCTTTTTTTGGAGTCATGTCGCTCACCAATTGCTGATGCAACTCTTTGTCATCCAGAGTTTGCCCTCGCCTACTGCGATCCTTCAGGGAGGGCTATATTCATCTTGGCATGTCCCTGAGTGTGTTGGAAGTGGAGTGAATCACCAAGCAGGTGTGAGCTTCGACTCCCAGACTGTTTTATGCCAAGTAAAAACCCTCCACCTCATTAACTAGTGAAGAGAATAATCATGATGGCCACATAGCATACATATCACAATACATCTTTTATTGGATGTGGTACAAGCCAAACTGATAATTAACTTTTTGTGTCAAGTAATGTGTGCAACTAAGAATGAGCCCAGATCTGAGCCTAGAACTTTTTCTATTCATCACTTGGCTCAAGCCTAAAAACCTATTTCCGGGTTTGGGGATTTGGGGAAGCTTTAAACTAGTGGTATATTTATAGTCCTGTGCAATTTTTGGAAAATATGTTTTACTAGTAAGCTGCATTACTTTTAACAACAGATGCAATTGAAGGTGCTGAACTTGCAATGTTTTGATTGTGGTGAGATGTCTGTGCTAATTGTTAAGTTTGTGGACACAATGGTTCTTGTCCATGGTGCTGATCTTTCTTCATACTTTTGCTTTATTTTTGTGTGCTGGTTTGATTGCGAAACAGATTCCCAGACAGAAGTTACACATGCATTCCCTACATTAAATATCTTTGAATAAGTATAAACGCTTGGGTGAAATGATCTATGTAAACATTTAGACACACACTTAGTCTCAAATTTGAAAATTGCCTAAGAGTTTATAGAGTTAATAGTTTTGTTAAGTAGAATACATTGCATACCAAAATGGAATCTAAGGCTAAGCACCAATTGTCAATATTGCACGTTGGAAATTGTGTTTTATGGTACATATTCTGGGCACTCCGCATTACGTCGTGCCTAGACAGCCTATATGGGCATACAGCGAATGTGTTTTATGAAAAGTTGTTGTCCAAAAAATGTGCCGTCAGTGACACACGGATGAGAAATACATAGGAATTCCGATCGTTATCGCATAGGCAGGATTTTGTTGGTTGTCTTGCGACCAGAGACTCATAAATAGAGCCCGATGAGAACTAGTTCAGGGCCAGCCAGTCAGCCGGCGGACGGTCACATGTCGCCACGTCACTGTAGTAGTAAGCCGCGGTAGGTAGTTGCGCGGAACCCGGTCGTCACTTTAAGCTCCAGAGGTCTCTGATCGCGCCGTGACGTCGCGGCGCAGCGCCGGCCGTTGCACTTGTGTTTTAAGCGCTCTCCAAAGGAGCCGGGCGCGCAGCCATGGGAATCCATTACCTCCACCATGCAATTTCCACCATCAATAATTTAATATTTTTGCTCCAAAGCTGAAGAGATGTCCTGAAGCCGGTCGGGCAGCAGTAGGCAACAGGAAAAATACCGCTTAAGTAATTACGCTAAAACGCGGGGTTGTGTCCAAAGCATCCCAGATGTCTTGTTGAATGGTCTCTTACGACTGGGCAGTAAAGGTATGTTTTATAGACTGGTCTGATCGCTCATTCTGATGATGTGATGGATGTTGCTTTAGTGGGGACGTGGTTTAAAAGTAGACGACCCTTTTGTTTATTAATAAAAAAGGTGTTATTATTTTGGTTTAATTTCTAAGATAGACCAAGAAAAGGGTCACTGATTATAATGATGTACTTTGCTGATGTATTTAACTGGTCAATGTGAGAGGTTGTTAATTCAGTTGGCTATTGCCACTGTAAGAAATATACTATTATTGACTACCCCACACATAAGATATATTGTAGTGTCCTAATCCTGTATTTTCCATGAATACAATGCCTCTGTTATAACATGTCTATAGATAGAACACGATGAAACATTTTACTATCTGCAAAAAATAACGACTTGAAAGGGTTGTGAACATAGTTTGTACTCATTAAGACTTCATAGGAAACTTGAGACCCATGCTTAGGTAGATATACCCTGCCTTGGTAATGAAGGTCTCTTAAACCGAATAACCTCCTAGTCCAGAATGAGCTGATTGTAAAACGAATCCTTTGATGGAGTTATTTTATAGTTATTAAGGAGGGGGCCAAACATCAACATAGTTAAACAATATGTGCTCTGTCTCATGAACAATAGTTTTCTATTGTTTCCAGTTTTTCTATTGTTGTTTTGCAGTGTAGTATAATTTGTCTCGCCACATTGCATTAAACAAGTCTGCAATTATTCTAGCCATGCATTTTTTTTAGTAAGCATAGTCAATAGCTTTTTAAATCTACAAGTGTTTATGTATTCCTTCTGTTATTTACTCAAATTGTGACTGTGTTTGAGAGAAGATTGTGTGGTCTAATACGCCATCTAGCGTACAAATTATGATCTGCGCCCTCATTAATCCAGTATTAGGTTTAAGATGCTGCCCTGGATCATCTATCTTATTTATTTCATATAAGTCCGTTTGCAATAAAGGCCAAATTGATTTAATTCTTATTTTATTTAAATACAATAATCTGCTAAAATCTGGTTAAAATATTGAAAGTACATCTACCAATTGCTTGCTTTTCTATAGTCTAGCAAGATTGTGAACTCACATGCTAGATAGTTAGACAATGCACTCAAACTTGATTCATGGAAATGTCTTGAAATTGTAGCCATGAAGAGATTTGCATGGTCTAATACAATGCTTAGGTTAGCTGTGGCATCCAATGGATGTTTAATGGGTATCAAGGGGCCTAATAATTCCCAAGAAATTAATCCCCACACACAATAACACCACCACTAGCATGTTCATGTGACACAAGACAGACAAGATCCATGGATTCTCGTGGTTTAGGCCACATTCTGACACTACTAAATCGAAATGAGTCAGACGAGGCAACATAATCCCAATTGTCAACTGTCTATTTTGGTGATCACATTTTCCTGTTTCATTTTTTTGTGTTTGTGGTGTTTCTGTCGGCTTGAATGAGTCTTTCTCATCTCCCTAAAAAACTGCAGATCACTAGATATGTTTGGTGTTTTCACACCACTCTCTAGCAGCTATACAAACTGAATGTGTGAAAATCCCTGGAGATCAGCTGTTTCTGAAATGCTGGAACCATCACATCTGGCACCAACAATGTTATCGCTGACATATTCGAAGCGATCTTGCACATTCCCCAGGATTAGCTGTCTGGCTATTTGCGTAAACAAGCCAAAACATTATGACCATTCACAAGTAAAGCGAATTACGTTCATCATCTGGGTAGATTAGATGGTAAGTGAACAGTCGGTTCTCGTGGTCAACATGGATGCAGGAGAAATAGGCAGGAGTCAAAACCTAAACGACTTTGACACAGACCAAGTTGCCACGGCCAGATGACTGGATCATAGCATCTCTGAAACTCCATGGCCTGTAGGGTGCTCCAGATCTGCATTGGTGAGTACCTACTGACAGTGGACCTGTGGAGGGACAAACCACAAACCGGCGACAGGGTTCTGGGTGCCCAGGGCTCATTAATGCGACGAAGGTTATCCCGTCTGGTCCGAACTGACAGAAGGTCTACAGTGGCACAAGTCAAAGAAAAAGTCAATGATGGTTATGGGTGAAATATGTCCCAAACCGCAGGGCATTGCTCAGAATGGGCATGTGTGCCTTGGAACTGGACCTTGGAGCAAAAGAAGAGCCGTCCGGTCCGATTAGTCCCGTTTTATTTGCATACGGTTGACCGGCGTGTACGTGACCAAATGATAGGAGCTGCAATGTATTGAGTAACATCCAAATCAGGAGAGTTTCCAGAACATGTGGTTGTGTTTTGTACTGCGTTAAGACGGCCACACGACATGCTAACAACTCAAGTCTTAGCGATGGAATCAGTGGAAAATCTATAAATTAATTGATTTACACAACTTCTACTCATGGTTGTATAATAATACATTTGGTTTTAAACCGATTATCATTTTACCCAGGTGACAACCTGAACAGTCACATTGACAGCAACTTCTGGATCGATATTCGGGAACTATTGCACTTGATGTGTCCGTGGGTAACCTTTGACCCCTGGCTTGTACCAAATGCCTCATTAATGGCATTCGCGACTGTTCATTTTCAGAAGAGCCCCTGTGCACAGTCCATAAAACATGCCTTGACTAGGTTAGTGTGGAGGAATTTGAGTGGCCCGCACAGTGTCCTGACCACAAATACATTATAAACCTTTTTTGCAGTGTTCTTTGACGACAAGCCATTGTGTTGGTTATTGTAAAGTTAGTTAGTTAGCTAGCCGTATTTCGTCTACCGCAGGATAATATTTAATAGAACCAGTTAAATGGAGAGGGGGGATAATGGCATAGCAGGAGGTAATGGATGTAAAGTTGTAGTCATTTAGAATGAGGATTTTCTTTTACACCGTACATTTATCAACATATCTGCCGATATAAATAAATATTAAATATCATATTACTAGGATATTAAAGGATGCAGAATTTATTCTCCATGTGGAAACTACCTACATTTTGAATGAGCAGCGGTAAGGGCAGAATGGCCTGGCCTGGCCCTCTCTCTGCCCTCTGTTGACGCTGCTGTTTCTTTCTAAATGTTTGGACTTTTTTCTTAGATTTTGCAGGTTTTGCTCTCCCTTCTCGCCCATACCTGCTCACCAGTTTAATATATATATTAAATATATATATATTAAACTGCCATGGTTGAAATCAGTTATATGTTGGTTTGAATAAGATAGGTCTCAGTACAGTTATTCTGAGTCAGTCCCACATCAATAATGTGATTCATTGGCTAGATTGCATTTGAACAGGATGTTGATTGAGAGCATAAGCCATATTGATTCTCTTGATGGAAACAGGAAATAGCCAAGTTAGAAATACAATTGTTTGTTGTTCCCGGTGTGAAGAGGCCCAGAGGACTGGCAGGCAATTGCGCACTGACGAGTAGCACTGCCCCCAGCACACCTCCCCTCAATCTTCTCCCCTATGGAGATCTGGGAAAGACGTCATCTGTGGTTGTTATGCTGTGAAATGACGCCTGCACTGACTTCCCACCCCCCGCTACTGCAATGTATCCCCAGTGATCTGTCAGGAAAAAAGCATTGGTACTTCTGTTGCAACCCAATGTCGAAATGATTTCCCGTTAATCTCTTTTCGGATTTATTTTGCTCGTTGTTTTTTGTCAGCGAGACAGAGATGCCCTCATCACCCCACAAACATATAGAAACCAACCCGTGCATCCCCCCCACACACACGCACGCACACACACACACACGCTGGAGAAACACGTCAGAGAGCTTGGGGACTCAGCGGCTCATTAAAGAGAAGGATGTGATATTCTGAATTGAGACTGAGACTCCCAGAACACCTATTTATAGACACAATATCTCTGTGTCAGTCAGCGTGGCTTTGGATAATCACAGCTATGGCCCCAGACACCAATTAAGAATGAAAGAAATGCTTTTTAGGCGAGGCATGCCCCTCCCTCCTGCTAAGGTTCCTCCGTCCACCACATCGCCTGGCTGGGGAGCGGATCTGCTTGGAGCGTATTCTCGCATCAGGTCGGGACAAGGAGGACGGCATGCAGAGTGCAGGCAATGCCCTGCCGTGGCTATTTTTAACTCACCCCCCACTCTGGAAGGCAAGAGCTGGGTTTTTTACATTGTGGAAACAGTATGACTCTGGTTCCAGGATGTCCATGCATATGTTGAATTGCTGTGACTAATAGGACTTCAAAATAAAGGTAAGGGATATGCTATTAGGGGCTTAGGATAAAGAGGATGAACGTGTGTCCGCGCACTCGTATGTGTTTGGCTCGAGTATGTTCGGCTTGTGGTATTCCTTTGAAATGAATGTGTACAGCTGTACAGAATCTGCATCTGATAGGACGGGCCTGTGACAATGTGTTAGGATGCAGAATAATGTCTCTTCACCTTTTGTCCCAGTGTACCAAGAGTGACGAATGCGCCGTGTGTCCACTCCACTGCTGGTTTGACAGTGTTGTTACCTTTTGTGTAGCGTAACTGGTTTGTATGCTGTCAAGAAGGGCAGTTGCATTCATCGCAAAGCAGAGGATTAACACACTTGTGGGCCGGTTCCGACGGTGCAGGAAGCGTTACCCTTAGTCGAGGCACGTGGAAATCTGTAATACTGGTGCCGTGACACGGATTCAGCGGTTGGGCTCAGCTCAGTGACCCGGCTTGTATGGGTGATAACTGGTTTTGGAACCAAGAGGAGCTGTCGAAATTTAGGGAAGCAATAATCTTTACTTTATTTCGATTTTGAATTCAACATTCAAGTCATATATCCATCATTCATGCCCAGAGCCAATTACAGTGGTGAGTCAAGGTGATTGCGTTTCAACGCTTCTATGATACAGACCACAGCGATTAATTGGCCAAGAATATACATTGATGAGTCCCCTGAAGGTGTCCGACAGGTGTCATCTGGCCACAAGACATTAGCAGCAGATCCTTCAAGTCCTGTAAGTTGCAAGATGGAGCCACCATGGATCCGACTCGTTGGTTCAGCACATCCCGCAGATTCTCTGTCGGATTGAGATTTGGAGAAATTGGAGATCAACATCCTGACTCTTGTGTGCGGTGTGACAAGGCGCATTACGCTGCTGAAAGAGGCCACTGCCATCAGGGAATACCATTGCCAATAGGGGTGTACCTGGTCTGCAACGATGTTTAGGTACAAGCCACGGGTCAAATTAGCATCCACATGAATGCCCAGACCATCACACTCCACCCACCGGCTTGTCGTCTTCCCACAGTGCATCCTGATACCATCACTTCCCAAGGAAAACGGCACGCATGTACACAGCTATCCACGTGATGTCAAAGATCGTGTGTCTCCTTGGACCCTGTGACCTTTCACCTGCCCCTTATAGGCGCGTTCGATGGTGGACTGGGGTCAAGATGAGCACTCTGACCGGTCTGTGGCCCCTGAGATCCATACACCATCCATGGTGCCATATGCCCTGTGAGGTACCACACTCTGACCAGTCTGTGGCCCCTCAGCTCCATACACCATCCATGGTGCCATATGCCCTGTGAGGTACCACACTCTGACCAGTCTGTGGCCCCTCAGCTCCATACACCATCCATGGTGCCATATGCCCTGTGACCGGTCTGTGGCCCCTCAGCTCCATACACCATCCATGGTGCCATATGCCCTGTGAGGTACCACACTCTGACCAGTCTGTGGCCCCTCAGCTCCATACACCATCCATGGTGCCATATGCCCTGTGAGGTACCACACTCTGACCGGTCTGTGGCCCCTCAGCTCCATACACCATCCATGGTGCCATATGCCCTGTGAGGTACCACACTCTGACCGGTCTGTGGCCCCTCAGCTCCATACACCATCCATGGTGCCACCATCCATGACCAGTCTGTGGTCAGCTCCATCCATGGTGCCATGCCCCATCAGCTCCATACACCATCCATGGTGCCACATGCCCTGTGTGATGTGTCACACTCCTCCCACAACCATCATCAACATTTCCCTGACTTCTGTCGTTTTGGACAATTTGTCCTTCCTAGGACCGCTATTGGTAGGTACTCACCCCTTCTGACTGGGAGAACCCCAGATGCCTTTCCATTTCAGAGATGTTCTGACCCAGACATCTAGTCGTAACAAGTTTGCCCTTGTCACTCAAGTATTTACTCCTGGCCATTACTGCTGCATCCAACATGTCGACTACAGCAACTGGTTGTTCGCTTATTATCTACCCAGATCTCGACATGTGCCCTTGTTAGGAGATCATCAACATTATTCACTTCACCATAAGGTTTTGGCTCATCGGTGTATATACCAACATGAGCACACATCCATGATCACAGTAAAGAGTTACAATAAGTTTGCAAAATAAAGAAATAAAAATGCACAATAATATAACAAGCAATAGGGCACCCAGAGCACATCCCCAATCGGCATCCACCCCCTCACACCCCCCTTACACAGTGCACATGCACTCATTCAAGTTATTTCAATAGTTATGTCAACTATGAATTAACACATACGGAATGTTGTAATTAAAACACTTTGGTTTGAATAAGACAAAATAGATTTGTATTTTAGATTATTCAAAGTAGCCACCCTTTGACTTGCTGACAGCTTTGCAGACTACTGGTGTTCTGTCAACCAGAAGCATGAGCAAATCACCTAGAATCTCCTTCCAACATTGAAGGAGTTCCTACATATTCTCAGCACTTGTTGGCTGCTTTTCCTTCGCTCTGCTGTCCAACTCATCCAAAGCCATCTCAGTTGGGTCGAGGTTATTGTGGAGTCCAGGTCATTTGATGCATCGCTCTCCTTGTTGGTGAAATAGCCCGTACTCAGCCTGGAGGAGGGTTTTGGGTCCAGTTCTGTTGAAATACATATGCGTGTGCCAATAAGGGCAAACCAGATGTGATGGTGTATCCCCACACATCTGCTCTCCTACTCTTTGTCTCACAGTTTTGTAACAAAACGTTGGACTTATCAGGACCAATGGACAGATTTCCAAGGGGCTAATGTCCACTGTTGTACGTCTTGTCCTAAGCCAATTTTTTTATTACTTTGTGAAACGTTTATTTCGGCTGTGGTGTAGTTAATTGAGGCTGGTAACTCTAAGGAACCAATCGTCTGGTGCCCCAGATTACTGGACAGCTCCTGTGACAGTCCTCATGAGAGCCAGTCTCATCATAAAGCCTGATGGCTTTTGCGACGGCAATTGAAGGAAACTTTGAATAGTTCTTCACATTTCTCAGATTGACTTCATGTCTACAGGTAATAATAGGACACTGTGATGTGAACCCAACTACCTGGTCTCCATCTGTTTCCACAAATTAACCTGTTGATTAAATGCATTCTTTGTGATTGCGGTATAAAGCTAGGTGAAAAAATGCGTGTGTGCGAAGCTGTCATTGAGGCAAATGGTGTCTACTTTGGATTGTAAAGTGTTTTTGTTGTTGTTTGTTGTTGCGTCCGAACATTTGACTTATTCTGTATTTTTCATAAAGGCATTGTTAAAGTTAGGCAAGTTGCATTTGCACAATGGTTGTGCTTTACTGGGAAATTTGCTTTTGTGAAACCAGCACCCGTTTGGTGACGTTTATGTAGGCTGGGATTTTTTTCCATAGTGCCACAAAGTAAAAGCTAATTAATCTATTAATATAACCTAGTAATATCAACCACGTGTAGCGTACTAGTGATTATGTGATTCATTATTGTTTTCGGAAAGAGGCATTTTGAGCTACCTTGCAACTTACCTTGCCTTCTCTTCATGGATATTTCATTTCAACATGTGGAGCCCAAAAAAATGTTCGGCCAAACAAGCGAACAATACCAATTACCAATAATTAATCAAATGATTTAGCCTGGCCAATTAATCGATCAACCTATAGTAACATTTTATAGTTTCATACTACAATGGGCTCTTACAGTCTCAATTTCAGCATTGATTTAGACATTTTTACATTTACCATAATACATTTTACCATATTTAATTTCAATTGAATCCTTTGATCTTTAAAACCTTTTGCTTTGAAATTGTATATAAATTGTTTACCTAAACATACCCCAAAAAGTAATTTTTGCCTATGCTGTTGTTTATGTATTTTGTGTTCTGGAGAAGTGATATACTCTGGCCAGCACCAGTTCCAGAGATCTTGGCTGCGGCGGTATTGAAAATATAAATTCTCTAAATGTTATTCCACTACCAATATGTTTTTCATGATCATTTTATGTGAGACCTCAATTGAATAATATTGTGAAATAATTTTCAAATCATAGTCCAATTTCTTTCGTACATACTCTAGTACAACTTAAGGTTGTGGTTCAATATTCAAATGTCATACTGGCAAGCCAAACCGGCAACTGGTGTGCATGGCCAAATAGCTTTATTTTAATGTAATCTGATTAAAGAATCAGTTCTAATCTAAAAATTATAAATGGAGAAATGGTCTAAGATCTCTTCTAATCTATTCTCAAATCTCATAAAGAATTATTGAAATAAGCTTAGTGACAACATCTTACATGGCAGATTGCACAAAAACCAGGGTGTCAATCTGACTGTATATTTAACAGAAAGTGACTAGATCAATTGATAGAAACACATTATGTGAAATAATTTTCAAATCATAGTCCAATTTCTTTCGTACATACTCTAGTATAACTTAAGGTTGTGGTTCAATATTCAAATGTCATACTGGCAAGCCAAACCGGAAACTGGTGTGCATGGCCAAATAGCTTTATTTTAATGTAATCTGATTAAAGAATCAGTTCTAATCTAAAAATTATAAATGGAGAAATGGTCTAAGATCTCTTCTAATCTATTCTCAAATCTCATAAAGAATTATTGAAATAAGCTTAGTGACAACATCTTGCATGGCAGATTGCACAAAAACCAGGGTGTCAATCATTTTAACATAACTAAATATGCAATTTGAGAGATTTTTCAAGGAAACCACTTGCAATTAAGATATGTATTTGAGTATAGGTAGTTACTGCAGTCATTGCTCAAATCAGTTATGTCCAATAGTGTCCAGATTTCAGTTTCAATTATCTAAAAATATGCGTTTAAAGCATACTAAAGCAGACCTCATTTCCCATTATGCTTTGCATTTTCATGTGAACTTGGTAATTCTCAATCCGTTGGCCTTCATGCGACTTCAGTGATAGATGTAATCATATTGTTCAACAACTACTACATTACATATCCCATAATGTCTTATCCATTACATATCCCATATCCAAATAGCTATTGCTTTGATTAGTACAGTAGCCTATGCAATTTGTTACATAATTCAGTAAAATGTCCTGATTTCTCCCTGATGATGATTCAGACCTTTTATCAATTCTCTCACATTACTGAAATACAGTTGGTCAATTTCAAATGTCTTTAGTGCAGAACAAACAATGGAATTCATCTTCAACCTCCGGCCAAGGCAATGTTCTTCCCATAGTGCACACAATATTTGTATTTTCTCCTGGTGTTGACACTTGCACTGCTAATGGCTTGCGTAGCGAAATCAGTTCTAACCAGAGGCATCAGCCGAGTCAGATATTCAAATGGCCTGGAGGGTTTTGCAAACTGACCTTAACCCAGCTTGGGCGGTATCAATCATTTCAATTTTGCAGGGTAGTATGAACCGCAACGCTGTTCGTTTATGAAGGAGACATCCAAATACATAATTGTATGAGTGTCCACGCATATTAGTTGTGTATGCAATTCAAATTGTAACACACAACACAATCTTCCTACTATAGCTGAACATATGATTGGCCCATAAGGTTATGCACTTCTCCAGCATGCCAATGGTCATTGAAGGAGTGAGCATATGCCCCCGGAGGTCGGATACAATACTGATCTGCAGTCTGATCAAGACCCTGGTGAGGATGACTTGCAAGATGAGCTTCTCTGAGAAGGTCTCCTACATAAACCCACAGATTCATTACCTGTCTGGGCCACTGGTCTCAGATAATGTGTCAAGAGAAAAATAACAGATGTGGAGGTCTTGGGCCGGTGTGGTTACACGTGGTCAGTGGTTGTGAGACCGAGTGCACGTACTTACAAATTCTCTTAAAATATGCTTTTGAGGAAACAATAGTTTTTTGTCCTTAGCAGATTGCTAGCAAACTATGTATTTTAATCTAGAGTGATTTGTCATAGTGATATGGTGATCTTGAATCATTGAAGATGATTTAGGATAAAATGGTAACTGCATCAATATTATTTTTTGCCAATATCTTGGTGAAATTCATTGAAATATTGATGTAGAATGCATTTACTAATTCCGTTTGGACCACAATAGTTTTCACGATGACAATGTCAAATAAGAAAGCTAAATCCATTAGTTTGTGTCTTGATTATTGGTTTACTACAACACTAACCATACTTGATAGGGGTCTGTATGCCTGTGTACTGTATACTGTGCATGAGCCGAAGTGTATTAATCAGTCTTTAAACAGACACAAATTCAGTAATGTAATATACTTGGCACATGGTGAAACGGCATGAATTTGCCGGTCGAAAGGAAATTATCAGCGGAAAAAGTTAGTTCTTCAGGTAAATGTGTGTTAATGTTACTGTTTGCTGGGGTGGTGTAGGCGGGATAAACATGTTTGTAAACTAATGCAACGTGAACAATTGGGGCTGAAGACATGAAAAACTGACACTAGTTCCTCTGCACAATGATATAGCAGCGTAGAACTGGGTGCAGATGCTGACACACGGGGGTGCAGAGATACAAAGGTGTCCCCACACAGGACCAGGCAGGTGTTTGTAATTGGATTGTAATTAGATCGTGAGCCAGCTTACTATTCTAGTAACCAGTGTAATAAGTTCTGTATGAACATATAATGTACACGAACACACACTGGAAAACCTTAAATTAGAAAACACACATGACATAATAACTCCCTTCTCACCCTGTTGCTCTTCTTCTCTTTGTTTTTCTCTAGTTCCACCAGGTTAGAAGAGTGATGACCATCCTGTTCCTCACAATGGTTATTTCATACTTCAGTTGCATGAGAGCTGCGCCCATGAGAGACGTCCCGGGAATGCGGGGCCACCGAACAGATGGTTACTTGGGCGCGACAGTGATGGCCGGCAGGGGCCACGGGACTCCACAGAGTGGGGGCGGGCCTGGCCAGCGCGGGGGGCTGCCGTCGTTCACCGACACGTTCGAGCAGGTGATCGAGGAGCTCCTGGAGGTTGAAGGGGAGCCGGTGGCTGACAACGGCCAAGGAGGAGGGGGTCCTTCTGTGGTCACCACGGAGACCAAGGATGTTGACCTGTATGCATCACGAGTGATGATCAGCAACCAAGTGCCTTTGGAGCCGCCGTTGCTCTTTCTCCTGGAGGAATATAAAAACTACCTGGACGCCGCTAACATGTCCATGAGGGTGCGACGGCATTCTGACCCATCTCGGCGTGGAGAGCTCAGTGTGTGTGACAGTATTAGCCAGTGGGTGACCGCTGTGGACAAAAAGACAGCAATTGACATGTCTGGGCAGACCGTTAGTGTCCTGGAAAAGGTCCCTGTCCCCAATGGCCAGCTGAAGCAATACTTTTATG
Organism: Dallia pectoralis; assembly: GCA_029465975.1. Taxonomy (NCBI): domain Eukaryota; kingdom Metazoa; phylum Chordata; class Actinopteri; order Esociformes; family Umbridae; genus Dallia; species Dallia pectoralis. The sequence continues at coordinate 14,170,696 of CM055749.1, read as the reverse complement.
AGACCAAATGCAACCCCATGGGGTACACGAAAGAGGGCTGCCGTGGAATAGACAAGCGCCATTATAACTCCCAATGCAGGACAACCCAGTCCTACGTGCGAGCGCTCACCATGGATAGCAAAAAGAAAATTGGCTGGCGGTTTATAAGGATAGACACTTCGTGTGTATGTACACTGACCATTAAAAGAGGAAGATAGTGTATAAGATGTATAGATTTTATTGAGAGTTTAAAAAAGAGAAAGAGAAAATATCTATTTGTGTATATATACATAACAGGGTAAATTATTCCGTCAGATGAACATTTTATGGACTGCATGTAAAAAAGATGAAGTTTATACAGTAAAAGTGATACTACAGTATATTTATTGAACATACTCATGACCTTGTAAACAATTAAAAAAAGAACTGATCAGTCATTTGCGCCCTGTTTAAATTACTATATCACATTCTTCAAGAATGTTTACGTTGCCAATAATTCGAGGAAGAACAAAAAAAGTGATGAGGACAAAGGAGGAAACGAAAATAAGTTCAATATTTTTTTTAAACATGCATGCTGCTTCAATTGTGAATTGAAAAATTATCCACCAAGTAAAAAAGGATACAAACTAAAACATTCCGTTTACATACTCAAAAGTAAAGTACCGTGGTACTTTATCTGTTTACTGTTCTAAACTTCAAGGTAATGTTGGATTACATACTATGTCAAGGTGCTGTTGTCAAAGCTTTGCTGTTTATTTTTTTATCCCCACCAGAAGATAATATAGAAGAATATATATATATATATATAAACATTTAGTCATTGACATGTTTCTGGATTAATATAATTCATTTTGTATGTTGTGAAGTTGTTTGCAATATTAAATTGAAATATTTGAAGAAATAAAAATGACTATAGGCAACTGAAAAACACAACCAATGTCAATAAAGTGTTAACCATGAATAAACATGACATAAAACCACAGATAGATGGGCAGACAGAAAGGCAGATACTTTCCAGAATCTACCGACTTAGACAGACAGATAGACTGATGGTCAGACAAATGGACGGACCAGCACTGGCTTGGTTATAAAGACTGTTTTATTTACTTTAACTTTAAACATAACAAGGTAAGATATAAAGACTTGCAGTAAGTCTATGATTTTCGAAGATTTTGACCTAGGCAACAAACTGGTCGTTTTTTGCCTCTGAGTACATTGAGAAACATGTATGGGAGACAGTTGCCTTAGCTGGTGAATTCTTTGGATGGGAAATCTCAACACTGTCACATCACAGGTAGGTGTCACATGCCTGATAATGGATGGAAAATATTCTTCCATATAAGATACTTGAACATGCCTAATAATAATAATTAAAAATAAAAATTAAAGCGCAAGTAAAGTTTACAAGGCATTCGTTAACTATTCAGACCCCATTTTTTAATGCCTCAGCCTTTTTGTAAAGCCAATGGTCATTCTGACCGAGCTCTAGAGTTCCTGTGTGGTCTTCTAGAAGTTCAACCATCTCTGCAGCACTCCATCAATCAAGCCTTCATGTTAGAGTGGTCACTTCTTGTAAAAGGCTAACGACAGCCTGCTTGGAGTTTGCCAATAAGCACCTAAATGAAGCAACCCATAAATAAATGTCAAGAGTTACATCTGGAGGAAACCACTCAATGCTCCTCACCTGGCCAACGCAACATCTACAGTGAAGCATGGCGAATAGCAGCATAATGTTGTGGGTATGTTTGTCAGCAACAAGTACTTGGAGAATAGTCAGGATCAAGGGAAAGAGATGGAATGAAACAAGGTACAGACAAACCTTTAAAGAAAACCTGCTCAAATGCACCCAGAACCTCAGACTAAGGTGAACATTCAAATTACAACAGGCAAACGACCCCGAGCATACAACCAAAACAAAGCAAGAGTGGCTTCAGGACACTTTAAAAATGTCTGGAGTGACCTGAAAATGCTGGTCTTAATATGCGAAAATGTTTAAACAGTCGCATTTCTTAACCACAATGTACCAAATTCATTTTAGCAAATATCTTATTCCTTATATTAATATAATTTTTACCTTTATCCCATTTTTATCCCAAATTTCATGATACACAAATCTTGATAAAGGCCCTGCTTCACAATTGCAACTCTCACCGAACAGTCAATCAAGCGTCTTCCCATAGACTAATGCTGTTCTGGTTATTGCACTGTTCACTCAACCAGGAAGTTTAGACCAGAAACTCTACGACCTTCTACCTCAATTAAATTCACAGGCGCCAAATCACCTGTGAGTAACAAGGACTAGCTCACGTCCCTAAATACAATGAAGTAAGGCAGACATTTGTGAATACCAATTTCCATACGTGGATGGTGCTAGCCAATTCCACCGGAAGGCAAATATGCAAGCCGGATTATAATCCTGAATACAACTACACTGTCTTGGTTAAAACGACATAGTTAAAACCTGGTTACAAGTTACAACTACACAGTTAATGTCACAAGTTGTGGACATTACTCCAGGGTTTTTAGTGGGATGCACACCATATTACCTGTGTAGTTGTTTTGATTCGGCACACCAGGTTTCATGGAGGCTAATCAGAGGGGCTATTTAGTTCACTGGGTTATGTGTCACATCGATTATGATTATTTCAATGTCACAGATCTATTTTGGTTAATTTATAAATAAATACCACAGACGGTTTGCAGACTCTGCATAAGGCTAATTTCCACAATACACTAAGTAGAGGTCGTGACAGAAGGCTAAGCCCGACAAATAGTCAGCAGAGCAGCCCAGAGCAGAGGGGATGGCTTAAGCCAGAGACGCCGGAGGAGGAATACAGGCGTCTTCACACTTTGGCTATGAGCCACCAATGCGGTTTTCAGGTCCAACAACATCAGGGTCTGCAGTCCCCTAAAGAACTGAGCACTGGAGCATCACTTAAGTACCCTAAACATATTTTTTGGTGAGGGGCTAATGGGGTGTTTGTGGGTGAATACCCAAGTGCTGGACCCAGCCAGCAGGTGGCTCCTGAAATCCATCCACGCTGGTGCCAACTCAAGGACGCTTGGTAAAGCCACCTGTGGGTTCAGCATCACACACAGCTCTGGAGCCGCAACTGACACTACCCACTGCTCTGGAGCAGTAACCAGCCGCACCTGCCTGCCAGGAGCAGCTGTCAGCGCCCCCTGATTTCCAGGAGCAGCCGGCACCAGAGGTAGGGGAGGCCTGGCCTCTACCTCCACAGCCAGAAACAGTCCAGTTCAGCGTGCCAGAGCTGGTCCCCACCGTCAGCGTGCCAGGGCTCAATCCCTTCCCTTCATTATTTCGACGTAGTTGTTTTGATTCGGCACACAACCTTTAATTTGGGCTAATTCTTAGCTGTGTTGTTGTTGTGTTTATTTTTGTTAATTTATAAATATTTTTATGTGGCTCATTTCCACACTACATCAAGGAGAAGTTGTGACAGTTAAACAGAGGCAGCGACATCACTGCTTGTTTAAATATTTTCAATATATTAATTGATGTCATTGATGGACAGTAACATTCAAACCAAGTCTTTAATTTCTTAGCAAAATTTAAGTATATCTGAAGCTGGAGCACTCAATTGTCCCATTAAGGAAAAACACACTATCCAATGGATTAGAATACATTAGGGTTTTCAAAACAGTTTTGCCTGTTCTTTTTCAATTAGCCGGCTGGTGAATGCTGATGCCATAAATAAAAAATTATTTTACTTTGGATTGAGGTGTAATTGAATCATGTACAGTTGAAGTCTGAGGTTACAGTCAATAAAACTAATCTCCACAGATAAAATACAAACAAAGTGTTTTCTAACACTTGTTTACAGACAGTTTTTACGCAATCACAATTCCAGTCGGTCAAAAGTTTAAATACACAACTGTGCTGTTTAACAGCTAGGAAAATTCCTGAAAATGATGTCATGATGTCATAGGCTAATTGACATAATTTGAGTCTAATGTAGGTGTATATGTGGATGTTTTTCAAGGTCAACCTGCAAACTCAATGCCTCTTCGCTTGACATCATGGAAGAATCTAAAGAAATCAGACAAGATTTCGCCAGCATAGAATAATTATAGACCTCCACATGTCTGATTCATCATTGGGAGCAATTTCCTGAAGGTACCATAATCATCTGTACAAACAATTGTATGCAAATACAGTGCATCTGGAAAGTATTCAGAGCGCTTCACTTTTTCTACATTTTGTTATTTTACAGCCTAATTCAAAAATGGATTCAATTCATTCTTTTCTTCTTAAAATACTACACACAATGCACCATAATAATAACGTGAAACATCTTTGCAGATCTAGAAAAATAACATTACATTAGTATTCACAACCTTTGCCATGACACTTAAAAATGAGCTCAGGTGCATACTGTTCCCACTGATCATCCTTAAAATGTCTCTACTACTTGATTGGAGTCCACCTGTGGTAAAATCATGATTTGGAAAGGCACACGCCTATCTGTATGAGAAAAATGTCTGCAGCATTGAAGGTCCCAATGAGCACAGTGGCCTCAATCATCCGTAAATGGAAGAGGTTTAGAACCACCTGGACTCTTCCTAGAGTTGGCTGCCCAGAGAAGGGCCTTAGTCAGGGAGGTTTCCAAGAACCTGATGGTCACTCTGACAGAGTTTCAGCGTTGCTCTGTAAAGAGAGGAGAACTTTTTTAGAATGACAACCATCTCTGCAGCACTCGACCAATCCGGTCTGTATGATATAATGGCCAGACGGAAGACATTTCTAAGTAAAAGGCACATGAAGCCCACCTGGAATTTGCCAAAATGCACCTGAAGGAATCTCAGACCATGAAAAACAAGATTATCTGGCCTGATGAAAGAAAGATTGAACTCTTGGGCCTGAATTTCAAGCGTCATGTCTGGCAGAAACCAGGCACTGCTCATCACCTAGCCAATACGATCCCTACAGTTAAGCATGGTGGTGGCAGCATTTTGATGTTGGGATGTTTTTCAGCAGCAGGAACTGAGAGACTTGCCAGGATCGAGGGACAGATGAATGCAGCAATGTACAGACACATCCTTGATGTCAACCTGCTCCCGAGCGCTCTGAACCTCAGACTGGGGCGTAGGTTCATCTTCCAAAAGGACGACCATAAGCACACAGCAAAGATAACCAAGGATTGGCTTCGGGAAAACTCTGTGAATGTCGTTGATCACTTTTCATAGTTACTGACCACACCAGGCCGGAAACATCCCACAAGAGCTACATTTTTTTAGATGCTCTGACCCTGTTATCTAGCCATCACAATTTCTGTAGGACAGTATTTATACTGTCCTACAGAAAGAAAAGAGCACAAAGACAACTGGTTAAAAAAGAAAAATTAATGGCCTGTCTTGGTTTGAAGCTCACTTACCACATCAATGTGGGAACAGCAGCCAGCTTAAGGCTGACTGTTCCAATGTCATTATCACAGAAATACTCAACCTCCGGGCGAGTTAAGGGTCAAGTGGTTCCATGAAATTATCCCTGAATAATGGCATGCCATAACGAAAGAATTTGAGGAGAAATATTGAGACTGCAATTGTTTCTGATAGTAGTATCATAGTTGTGTACATTTATACTAAACATTACAAATAAATACCAATAGCCCTGGTGAAAAAACCCTACTGGTCTGCAGAAATGCATAGAACAAGGGTCTGAACATTTTAAACAAAATCACATTATTATACTGTTGTTAGCTAGAGGTACTAATTGACATTAAACCGTTAAGTAGCCCATTTTACACATATGAAGGGAAAATAGACCCTCATCAGTGTTTATGACACCGTGTTGATTGGATTAATCTCACATAACTGCTGTCAGCCATTGTAGACATACAAGCCATCCTGAATGGGTTATACAAGTTAACAGGAACATATCACAAGTCAAACTGCAAAGATGGCTTATAAATTAAGTTAAATTGTCGGGCATATGCAAGATGCTTGGTTAACACTCAGACACAAGATGATTAGCTCGTCATCCCCATTTTTTTAGATGCTCTGACCCTGTTATCTAGCCATCACAATTTGGCCCTGCATTTTCCCTGCTTCTAACACGTCAACTTTGAGGTCAAAATGTTCACTTGCTGCCTAATTTATGCCACCCACTGACAGGTGCAATGATAACGAGATGATCAGTGATATTCACTTAACCTATCTAATCGGTGTATAACGAAGCTGCCAGTTGAGGCCCTGTGAGCCTATGGAGCAAGGACACCTGTCTGTTTTTATTACGTTATTACTTTGTTCCTCATGCCTTCCCTGTTTAAGATGTATTACTTTGTACTGGGGAGTGTTCAATTGTTGCCTATGGAGAATGTAGTGTAACCTCAACTGTAAGAGCCAAATAGGGAATGGTTTATTAGAAATAATAATTTAGTTTGAAATCAGTTAACATTGTATAAAAATAACCATTGTGAAAATGTATAAGAAATGGTAAATGTACCAATTAGAGACGTTCAATTCTGATAACGTTTTAGTATTTAAAGTTTCAAATCGGATAGTACTACGTCATAGAATAATTGATTGAATGCAGATAGTTGTAAGTTTGAAGTTCGAGACGTAGGAAGCAATATAGTTTTTTGACCGTACTTACCATTGTATAACTTTTGTTTTACATTTAACATTCAAAAAAGAAAGAATCTTTGGTTTGTTCTTGTCGCAAATACTAGTTGTATTAAGACTGACTTCAAAAGAAGGCACAGAAGAATAAGAAATTCACTTTGTAAATCTGTTAAATGTTGTGGATCTATTCAATATCTAGAGCATTCAGAAAGCAGAAAACTGTGACATCCATTGTTCAAACACCTGTGGCGAAGTTGTGGACTTAGTGTCTCAAATAACACTAAAATGATAAAGCATTTGCGAAATTGCACAATTATTTGATTATAGTCCCTTATGGGCATCCATAGTGTCCTGACTCCTACAAGCAACAGTAAAGTTTTTAAATAGGTACAATGTCTATCAATCATTTGAATGAAAATGTTTTGTATAATTCCAAATATCAATCTTTTTTGTAAAATGTTCATGTAAAAAGCAAATGTTGCGGTAATAACGGTGATAATAGTTTTGACAATACTTCAGTCCTTGCTTTTGCGTTTAATTTTCTTTTGGTTACAAAAATTGGTCTTCGCTTGTAGCAAAATCATTTTTGGGGTTAACAACGCAAAATTCAATACAAAGATCGAGCTGAGTTTAGAAGTGAGTCGTATATAATGCGCCTGACACTGCCCCAAGCACCATACAGAGGTCTGCCAGCTCCCCATGCCCTTACACAGAATGCACCACAATATGCGTTTAGAAATCAATACACAGAACAACTGTCTCTGGTATACAGGTATAGGATGCAAATTGAATTGAGACAGAATCAGACTAGAATAAACTATATAGATTTATATACATCTTTTGTTAATTTTATTAAGTATTAATTAAATGTAAAGAAATTGCTCACATTAACAAACCCAACGTTTTTGGACTGGACTGATAGTTAATGAGAAAATTATGATAGTAGTGGAAAACCTCAATTAAAATAAATTAGAGCAGGTAAAAACCACTAGTTGCATTGGTTATATAAAGTAGGTAGGAAAGATCAAGGGGGGATGAATGGGTACCAAATGTAGATTTCACATCCTTTCAAATATCCCCAAGAATCCCATAAAAATAATAATCAGGTAGATACCGATAAGGGGACCATAATCCCTACATGAGATTCCTGAACAAAATGGCAGGCCATCAGTCAAGGAGTTACATCTTTGGTCCGAAAACAGGTGAAGCCAAAGCATTCCTTCAAAGATTTGTGTTTTGGAAAAAACAAGATCCTAACCTTCTTCAATTGAGAAGATGTGACATGGCCTGAGGCAGGCAGTCCTCACTCAATTGGCTGAGTTCTGTAAGAAGGAGTTGGCCATAGTCACTTAAAAATTATTTTAGAGAATGATTAGTGGCTATTTGAGAGATTTATTCTTAAGTAAACAGTGCAAATGGAGGTATCAAAAGCAATTAAATGAAGGGGTTTGTCTCGTTTTGGCACGGCAGGATGTGAAATCACAGAACACGAGATCTTGTTCAATATATCACGTCTGTCAAACAATACAATCCAATATATTATATTTTGTTTGTCCTATATTTGGAATATCTTTATTATTCATTTGGGTTTGAATAAAGATTATTCGCTAATTTTAATATTTTATTTAAAAATAATGATCAAAATGCAAAATCAAAAACCTTTCTTAAATGCCAAATTCACACACATTAAGCTAGCAGCTCACCCACCATATTAATAGCGTTAAGAGCAGACACAGGGAAAATATTTGATTTAATTTATGCATTTATTGCCAAACACAATTTGCAGCTGTATCCGTCAAACCTGTATTTATACTGTCCTACAGAAAGAAAAGAGCACAAAGACAACTGGTTAAAAAAGAAAAATTAATGGCCTGTCTTGGTTTGAAGCTCACTTACCACATCAATGTGGGAACAGCAGCCAGCTTAAGGCTGACTGTTCCAATGTCATTATCACAGAAATACTCAACCTCCGGGCGAGTTAAGGGTCAAGTGGTTCCATGAAATTATCCCTGAATAATGGCATGCCATAACGAAAGAATTTGAGGAGAAATATTGAGACTGCAATTGTTTCTGATAGTAGTATCATAGTTGTGTACATTTATACTAAACATTACAAATAAATACCAATAGCCCTGGTGAAAAAACCCTACTGGTCTGCAGAAATGCATAGAACAAGGGTCTGAACATTTTAAACAAAATCACATTATTATACTGTTGTTAGCTAGAGGTACTAATTGACATTAAACCGTTAAGTAGCCCATTTTACACATATGAAGGGAAAATAGACCCTCATCAGTGTTTATGACACCGTGTTGATTGGATTAATCTCACATAACTGCTGTCAGCCATTGTAGACATACAAGCCATCCTGAATGGGTTATACAAGTTAACAGGAACATATCACAAGTCAAACTGCAAAGATGGCTTATAAATTAAGTTAAATTGTCGGGCATATGCAAGATGCTTGGTTAACACTCAGACACAAGATGATTAGCTCGTCATCCCGATTAACAATTGTCACATTCACACTGACTACTATGGGAATGCTGTGTAGATTATCGTTTTGATATTTAATACTTCAAGATTGAATTTTCCATTGTAATTCTTCTCTTTGAGGTAAATTAGCATTCAAAAGTTTGGGGTCGCTTAGCCATTTGGGGTCAAATGCCTATGTTTTCGGGAAAAAGCACAATTTCAGCCGATATATGTGAGAGCGTTTGTACTGATTTAAAGCAACACTGGCTTTCTTTAGACTAGTTCATTATATGGAGCATCAGTGTATGTGGTTTTCATTACAGACTCAAAATGGCCTGAAACTAAAAAATATCTTCTGAAACTCATCAGTCTGTTCTTGTTCTGAGAAAAAGGCTATCTCATAAGAGAAATTACCAAGAAACTGAAACACATCACCAGTGTAGAGGTGACTCCGGATCCGGAATGCTCCCAAATTTTGGGCTGGTAGTGTATATTTTATTACATCAAATAATTGAGTTGTTTTATACACATTACTGCCCTTCTCCATATATGGTTCTCATTGCTTTTATAGCTATATCTCTAACTTAGTGTTTTAGTTGGGTTCTAATTCAAAATCCAGACTTTCTGTCTTATCTAAAATAATTAATTCAGATCATTGCTCATTTTGTCATATCGTTTTTATTTAAGTCCTACAGCTCAATATAATTTACTGAGGGTTATACTGTAACACTTATCTTAAAATGATTACTGTGAGAAGAAATCAGAAACATTATTGTGAAAATTAGAAGCTGTATGTTTCTTTCATACTTAAGTTGGGTAATTTTGTACATATCTTTCAGTAAAAAGTTGTCCTCAATATAAACTTAAATAGTCAGATTGATCAGTTGAGGAAAAACAAGAGGGTACCTTACAAAAAGGCTGGATAATGTTTATATATAGAAAGCCTTTGGTGTGTACATAAGATCCAAGGCAAAGTGGAGAGGAAGATGAGGAAAAACCAAGTGGCAACCTTCCGGTCCAGAAGTGAGTCAAATCTGTATCTCCCCCATGTTAAAATGATCAACTTTACAGCAGAAAAAAAACATGTTTACAGTCTGGTTCTCTATTTGGCTTTGGTCTATACAGCTACTTTTGCCCTTCATAACAACTGTGAGGGGGGTGAATTTTTTTATAACTCATCCGTTTAGTTGATTAATATTTAAAGTTCTGCATAATTAAGGTTGTGTCCAGCGGATGTCCGCATTACCGGATGCCTGCATTTTCATAAATAGCGTAACATTTATTAACACCGACTATATTTGGAAGTATTTTTTGACATGTCCTCAAAGAGATGTGTAAGAAATTAGCCTATAATTACTCAGTAAACAGCATCCAGGCTCCTCAGGCTCCATCCACGCGCCTCTTTGACCATTTTCGTTTATCCGGGAGTGACGCGGTGCCAGGATGGCGACGGTCGGCGACGCCCACTTTAGGCTTCAAAAACGGTCTTCAGAAACCTACGGGTGACGTCACGGATACTACGTCCATATCTTTAAACAGTCTATGGGAAAAACACAGCATACTTTTACAGGGAAAGGGAACCAGGGACTGGATGCCATTAATTCCATACATTTACATTATAAAGAAACGGATTACAGAACCAGTACAAACATATGATTATCATTTTGGTGTGCGTCATACTAGATAATTAGCCGTCTGCTAACAACTCAATTACTAACTATTGAAGTGTTTATGCGGTCGTTCCACGTCCCTCATGCCGCATAACATCACGTCCCAATAATAAGGTATGCTACTAGTTAATATGCGATCAGATGTCGTTTGTGTATATAGCAGTAACTATCAAGATCATTAGCTAGCTAACTAGAATTTTGTCGAATATTAGTCTGACTCGATGATGAACGAAACACACCCAGTCAGGCACATGCATTACGCTTCTTCCTCTTCTGACAAATAATAAAGGGAGAAACGTTAGCTATCCCATATCATCCTGCACACCAACAGAACAATACAAATGGGTCAATAAAAGCCCATGATCTCGGGTGTGTGTGATACAGACTCGTCCATGTTACAGCATGAACGTAAAATATAAATCCCAGAATACAACACGGGTTTTCCTACGTGAACATTCAACCGTGGCTATACTTCATTCACAATAAAACATCAGAGTTTGTAAATTGTTTAGACACACGTTCATGTCCATTCATTCCTCTCCATCACAGACAGAAGGCAGAGCACCTTTAGAATCCTGCCCCGAACACAACTGACGTAAAAATTATCCCGGCCCCGAAGACAACTGACGTAATAATGATCCTGCCCCGAACACAACTGACGTAATAATGATCCTGCCCCGAACACAACTGACGTAATAATGATCCGAACTCGTTCTGGTAGACTTTCCAGTTGTCTCGAAAGCACCGTAATCAGTGGGTCGTGGATAGTTCGCTAACCCTGTATTGTTTTCTAAACTGAAACGACTCCTGTCTCATCATGGCTTCATTGGGGGAACCTGTCCGATTGGAAAAAGGTAAACGTCAAACCACACAGTGTTTACTAAGGTTGCGTAACAAACGACATATTTTAGCCGACAAAAGACTCGCCAACTAGCTAGATGGCTAATAATAATGGCAAGCTAGTTACATTAAAGACAACGTTCCTGTTTTAGCAGACAGCGTTAGCCATTAGAATGTGAAATGGCTAACTCAAAGTACAAATACATTGTCGAGGACATGGCTGTGGTTTGTACTAGAAGACACATTGGCTGAGTTTCTAATGCTGCAATGTTGGTAGCTATGCTAACCATCCTCAGAAGGTTTAAACTAGCTACCGTGGTAATATGTAGTTGATGTTGTTAGCTAACTAGCCTAGCCATTAGCGTGCGGTTCGCGACCGATTCGTTATTTCTAAACGATTCTTTTTTCTGACTCAAGCGTCACAACATAGATAGATAGATAATAGAACAGTAGACCGGCTGATGCCATAGTGAGCCAATTTGCTTCGTTCACGAGAATGGAATGGTCTTATATATCTGCACGTTACGTACCAATATTGTTATGAATATTGCTATTAAGACTGATGACCAACTCAGAACTATAATCAATGGAGCTGATAAAGATTTGCTCGAATGTGCATTACTTAGGCCTGAAAACGATTCAACCCCTTAAGTAAAATAGTTAATAGATAAACCTTTTGTCATTTTGATACAACAAAACTGAGTTTTGATCCAGTTTATCGTTAACTTGCTAGATTACATTGACATTATTATAATACCATAAAATGTACCATAGACATGTCAGGCCCTTTATTAGCATCTATCATTCCTGTTTTCCAATGACATGCTGTGTTTGCTAATCCAAGTTTGTCATTTTTAAAGGTTAATTGATTATTAGAAAACTTTATTGCAATTATGTTAGCTGAAAACCATTGTGCTCGTTCCAGAAGCAATAAAACTGGCCTTCAGAATAGTTGAGTGTCTAGCATCAGAAGTTATGGGTTCAATTACAGACTGAAAATGGCCAGAAAAAAAATAACTTTCTTCTGAAACTGGCCAGTCGGTTTTCTGCTTACTGAAGGCTGTAACATGTGAGAAATGCTGTGAGAAATGCTTTGCTGTCTGTCGTTTAAACTGTTAAAGAGCTGCTATGGTCTATTTGGTTAAGAATGAATGGTGCACATTCATGCCATTATAATCAATACACATTTAAGCATTTTAAGTTGTGACAGCCTTAGCATTTGAAACAAAGTTGGTTTGGTCTTTTTTAGCGTGAACATTTAAAGATATCCTGTTTTAGGCTTATGCTGTATTATGCAAATGTATGTTCTCCATGCAGTCAAACCACTTCTCTATCCTGGCACCTTAATAGTGGAAGCAGCTTTAGATGCTAGGATTGCTGAGCATGTGCCTTTCTTAAAAAATGTAAAATAGTTCCACTTCTACCCTCTTGATCTGTTCTAAACGTTGTTAGTATCACCTAGCTTTTTTAAATGTATACATTTACAGTAAGTCACTCTGGATTAGTTTGTCTGATAAATGGTAAAATGTAGAATGAAGAAACATCTAAAAATTATTTTACGGTAATGTTTATTTCCCTCACACCACAGATGCCAACGAACAATAACTTGAGCAAACATGCTACCACATATATCATGTTTTTATTAATATTTACTAGGGGTAGCCCAAATACTTCAACTATTTGAGTATTCATTCTTCAAGTTGGTATTAGAATCTTAATACATAGAGGCACAACCAGTTTGTTGAATCATATTAAACATGAATGTATATTGACACATTCCAGTTCATTTGCACTCAATCCTGTGCCCGGACAGCATCTTAGTTTACTTTAAGTAGTTTTGCAAGCCTCTGGGGTGGAGATTGATTTGCGTAATCACCATTAGGCTATACATTCTTAAATACAGCGTTGCCGCCTTTAATGTACAGAACATCTGAGTTTCTCTTGCATACATATACCCTAACATACATACTGATGTTGAACACATACATACACTGATGAGACAAAACATTATTATATGCTGTCAATCAAATGTATTTATTTATTTTGTAAAGCTCTTTTTACATCAAAGTTTTCATAAAGTGAGTTTACAAACACCCAGCCTGAATCCAACAAAGCACACATGAAAAAATAAAATAGTCCACGTCAAATATAGTTAGAAAGTGACAACCTGCAGATGGAGGTCGAAACTGTCAGGTAGCATCAGCTGCTCAGCCTGCAACACAATTAGGGGGACCCATGTTCCAACACATGTTTCCAGTGCTTATCGGCCCCACAGCGTGGCCAGCATGCACGGGTTCTCCTTAATGGAAGTGGAAACAAGACCCAGGGAAATGTTAGACATTAGTTCCCTACGACCCGGCACAATTGTATAGCAGCATAAATCCTAAAAATGAGACAGGGGTCCAACCCTGGACAGGGCCCAACAACCCGAAAAACACCCACCCACTTTACCAAGCATCAACCAATGGACACCAGTCAATCGCAGGGTTTAGTTTTGCTCACAATGAGTTCCTCGAATTGAGGGAACAAAAGAGAACGATAGCGAGCCAGTGACTCCACCCCCCAGGCAGGAATTGGGAGAGAGTACATCCCTGGGGAGATGAGAACTTGGCCGGCAAAGACAGCAGGCGGAATTAATTCTGAACCTTCCCTTCACCATCGTACCCAGGGCCATAATGAGATACCAGATAATTGAACATTCCAGTAATCTAATCTTGAGGTAACAGTCTTAGATCTGTATTTTCTATTCAGCTATAATGTGTGCGGGATGGTATAACATACCGCGTGTCAAGTGTTCGGATCATTTTCTTAAATCCCTCTTTGGTGTTTAATGGCAACATATCTTTAGCGATATAAAAAGTTATTGCGTCTGTTATTTGTTTCCGTCATTGAGAGCCTTTCTGGTAAGGTGTCACACTGGCAAAGGCATCGCAAATATTTTTTTGTTTTGGTTGACTTTGTATTTGCCGTAAAGAGCTTTGTGGTGCCATTTTAAGTGATCAGACAAATTGGTGGTGTTTCCTTGTTTTGTGGCCACAACTTTATAACAAACAACCACGGTCCCAAATAGCTGATTTGGACTTTCTTTACAAAATCATTCCTTTTTGCGGCGGATGCTCTTCATCGCTCATTTTTAGCTACAGGATTACTGGAGAGAATGTTGGCTGTGGGCGGTGAGCAGCGGCACAGCGAATCAATCTCTGAGCCGGCACGCGGAACGTGAACCAATCACTGAGCAGGCACGCGGAACGTGAACCAATCACTGAGCAGGCACGCGGAACTTGCACATCGCCACAGCAACAAGCCATACAACAAACTATGTGTTTACTGTGCGCTACCCTGGTGCTACTGTTCTCTTACCGTTTATGGGTGCTACACTTCTTCACATCGCATCGCGATGTCGATGCTAAAACAGAATATCGTTCAGCCCTAGAAGGGAGTGATCAATAGTGTCAAAAGCAGCACCCAGATCAAGAAGCAGTAGGAGGGTTTTTTAATACATTATTTGTCTTCAGGAAGGCAGTAAGTTGTAGATAGGGAGCAATTTATAATGTTTAACGATGATGGACCAAGCCCAGGAATAAGTAATTTAGTTGGAATTGGGTCTAGTTGAATTTGAACTCCTTATTCATTTTATAAATGTATCAAGACACAGGTGGAAAAGATTCAAGGGTTGCCATTAGCAATAAGTCAGGGCAGCTCTGCGAGCACTCAGGACGACTGAGTTTTTAAGAACAGTGGCAATTTAAAGTACAGTTCGCTATTTGTTTTCTATGGTGGTTCTTTCTTCATCAAAGTAGTTCATGAATTCATCTCAGTTAAATTGAAGACACACTTTATTGTTTAAACATTGCTTTTTAGTAAGTTTTGCAACTGTGTCCAAAATACATTTTGGATATTTTTGTTTGCCACGGATCAGATTGGAGAAGTATATTTATTGTGCATTTATAAGTTTGTTCCGGTATTGTACAGTACTATCAATCTAGGCTAGTCTAAATACTTCCAACAGAGTGGAGCGCCACTTCTGCTCTAATTTTCTGGAGGCTTGCTTAAGTGCTCTAGTAGTGTCTGTGTACCAGGGAGCACGTTTCTTGTTGCATATTGCTTTTGTTTATTCATTTAATTCCTCTATTAGATTATGTACAGATGTATTAACTCTGCCGTCATCTAGCAGGCAGAGCGAGCCTGGGAGTGCATCAAGAAATGTATTTGTAGTCATATAGTTTCTACAACTGTTCTTAAATATCCCTACCTGGGGGGCTGAAATGCCATCTGTTGAGACGCTAAATGTGATAAGATTATGGTCCGATAAAACAGAATTCTGAGGAAAGATAGATAGATCAAGTACATTTGTTCCAGTTGATAACAAAACATCTAAAGTATGATTGTGACAATGCGTAGGTCCTGAGACCTGCTGGACAAAAGTTACTGATTTAATGATGGCTTCAAAAGCTTTTTGAAGAGGGTCATTGTTTTTCTTCCTAATGGATATTAAAATCCCCAGAGATTAAAATAGAAACTGCCATGACTACAATGTTGGACAATAATTTGGGAAACTCCCTGAATAACAAGGTGTATGGCCCAGGAGGCCTGTAAATTGTAGCTATCAAAAACCATGTATTATCCTGGTTCGTTCTCATGAGTAAAACTTCAAAAGACTAAAAGCCTGCGAAATGTTTTAGTGAAAATCTATATTCTGTAGCATAAATATTAGCAGCACCCCCCCCCCCAAAAAAAATTCATCAGGCTTGAGCCAGGTTACACACACAGGGCAATTATATCTAATTAATTAATTTACTGTCATTGCCTTTGAGGCAAGCGATCTAATATTGAGGAGACCTATTTTAACATACAAGGTATCAATGTCACTTTTGTTTATGACGGTCTAAATGAGGGCTTTATTTCAATAAGGTTTCTTTTATTAAGACTTCCTATTTTATTTTACTAGTTTGTATCACGGTGTCGATGGTGCAGGGTTTGCAATCTACTCTGGCTATGCTATCGACTGATTCCACTATGCTAGCAGGCTGGCTAACAGCCTCTTGTCTTATGCTGCCTGACCTGCACGCTATCTCATGTTAGGTGCCGACCCGCCAAGGCATGGACGCTACAAGACCCATTAAGTTGTCCTGTGGTATCTGGCACCAAGACATCAACAGCAAATCCTTCAAGTCCTGTAATGTAGAGCTGCTGTGGATTAGACTTGGTCCAGCACATCCCACGAATACTGAATCAGATTGAGATCGGGGGATTTTGGAGGCCAAGAGAGTACCTTTGACTCTTCGTCATATTCCTCAAACCATTTCTGAACAATGTGTGCAGTTGGGCAGGGCACATTATACTGCTTGAAGTGGCCAGTGCTTTCAGGGAATACCATTGCCATGAAGAGGTGTACCTGGTCTGCATCAATGCTTAGGTTAATGGTACGTGGCCAAGTAACATCCACATGCATGGCAAAACCCAAGGTTTCCCAGCATTTCCCAAAGCATCACACTGCCTCCGTCGGCTTGCCTTTTTCCATAGTTGCATCCTGGTGCCAAGTGTTTTCCCGGTGCACAGGCAGCCAGCCATCCACTTGATGTAATGGAATATTTAAAAAAAAATATTGTCTCGTTCTCGTGAACCCAATATCGTGTATTGTCTCTTCTCGTGAGATTAGTGTATCGTCACACCTCTAGTTATTTCCCAAAGCAGACTCCAACTTCATGTGGTCTTTGTTAAATCTTTGACAACAGGTGTTCCTAATGTGTTTTTCCCACAGATATTTCACGAGCCATTGAATTGCTTCACAAGCTCCAAAGTACTGGGGAAGTGCCACCGCAAAAACTGCAGGCATTGCAAAGGGTCTTACAGAGTGAGTTTTGTAATGCTGTACGAGAGGTGAGTTAAGACTATGCCAATAAATGCCCCATCAAAACACATGCTTATATCATTTCTGCATTGTTTTGTGATTAGAATTTCAGTTTTACCCAGTTCTTTTGTAGCCTCTACAGAGGTACAATGCTTTGAGACAGTAAAGTCCAAATAGCTACTTTTTCTGTACACTACTTTTAATCTCATTGAAAAATGCAATTTAACTTGAATATGAGGCAAAATAACAAAATAATTTAAGCACATATGCTTTACCAACTAAAAATAACGTCACTTTCAGGCAGATGGTCTTATTGTTGGTAAAACAAAAGGTGACATTCTGTATTCATCAGTCAATCAATGTTTTTTTTTTTTATTAAGCTCTTTTTTTAAATAAAGTGCTTTTACAGATACCAAGCTTGAAGCCGTGAAGAGCAAGCAGTATAATGCACAGTTGCTAGGGTCTAGATGATAGATGAACCAGTCTCTGAGCGGCGACCAGTACTCTTCTGAATGTGCTGGGTGAAGAGTGACCTTTTGGGCTATGTCATGTTCTTTTTGCAGGTCAATAAATGTGTCTGGACCGTGTCCAGAATCCTTGAACAGATTCCACCTCTGGTGCATAACTAGGTGTTCAAGCCAATCAGGCAGGGCAGGAGCAGTGGCAGCCGAGATTCACAAGGCAGCAACATGGTCTGCAGCACATTCAGGATGACTTTGGACAGGGACAGCTACGTGTCTTTGGGGCTAGGTACATCTGAGGCATTTAAGGGTTCAGGTGCTACTAAGGTTGAACAGGATACCAGGAAAGTTAGAGAGAAAATTCCAAGGATTCACAAGGATACTTAAATACACATTTCAGTCTGACCTTTGCCTCCTGTCACACAAAAGCATGCAACATAGCAATTTGGACTGATATTCAGTCAATGACTTATTTTAAAAGCCCTCATCATAAACAGACAGCAGTTATTACAACTATATAGTTATCACAAAGTGTTTATACAGATACCTAACCTGGAACCTGAACAGAAACTATTTCAGTGTAGTAATTAGGGACTGAGATGTTGGTGGTGGATGGATCTGAATTCGCTGAGGGAGCAAGAGCAAGCCAGTGACTCGGCACCTACATAGCATAAGACCGAGGACATCTCAGTCAAGAAGAGGGGCCCCCAGGAAGAGGCAGAAAGGGTGGCATATACATCCAGAGCCTATTACGTTCACCTTCACACCCCTGAACCAGACTACACTTGATCATAGAACTTGATTAAGAGATTAGTAATTAGTGAACTGGTAGACTCATCTTAGATCAGATCATTCCACAGTGGTGAAGCCCTGTGGGAGAAAGCCCTGCCACCAGCTGTTTGTTGATATTCTAGGGACAGAACGGAGGCCTGAATGTTGAGATCTAAGCATGTGTATGAGACTTCTTTTATGGCCGGATCAATCCAGAGAGCTAACTAGGAGAAAATGCAGCGCTTTGTAGGTTAACAGTAAAACCATAAAATTGGTGCTAGCATTAATAGGGAACCAGATCTCTAGTTAAGATTCTAGCAGCCATGTTTAGAACTAATTAAAGTTAAATTATTGTCTTATGAGGTTAATCGTAGAGAAGACTATTGCGATAGTCTAATGTCAAAGTAACAAACATATGGATTGTCTAATTGATGGGCCAATCTACTGGAGCAGGGTTGGGCGCTCCAGGCATATAAAGTATAACAACGCTAATTGTCAGTCAGTTTGCTTTGAGCAATCAAGAATGTGGAATGGCAAAAGGAAAACAGCTTTCAGAAGACCTGAAACAGAAAATAGTAACCATTCACAAACCTTTCAAAAGGCACTCTGAGACATGGTGGCGATTCTCTGATGTTTTCGTGGAGTATGTCTTCATCAGGCACTGGTGCCCTGTAAAAGGTGGAAGGTCGAATGGATGTAGAAATATCAACAGATTTTGGAGGTGAACCTCTTAACATCAGTCACCAAGCTTTAAATGAGATGTGGAGTTCAAGACAAAAATCTAAACCCCGAGAATTGCATCTGATGCTGAGACTTGCTTTCATTACCAGAAGGTGATAGTTCTTCTTCATGGTAAAATTAAAACAAGTGCCATGAGCAGCATAATGGTACTTAGCTTTGGCTTATCAGGGGTGAGTAGCTCCATAATCTGTAAGAATCCTAGAGTGGAAAAGTGGGATAAAAATATTATTTTGTCAAATTCCTAATTATAGCATTTAGCTAAGTTCGTTTATGTAATTGAAATTAAAACAAGATGCCAAATGGCCAAGTAGGTACAGCAAGCAGCACGTGTCAAAGAAACACATTCCGTCTATGTTCAAATGCCTTTAGCGTACAGCAAAAATTGTAATTTTAACTTTACTGTCACAATACGTAAGGAGGGAACTGTATGTCAGTTATTTTGACAGAATTATTTCGACTACAAAGATGACAGTTGACTAACCTTCTGCCTCTAAACAACTGTAGGTATATGAGCATGTGTATGAGACTGTGGACATAAACAGTAGCCCTGAGGTCCGAGCCAATGCGACAGCCAAGGTTTGTTCAAAATGCTTAAAACTTAAGTAAAATTTACTAGGCAACAGTAGTTTTTGTCTAACCCCTTTTCTCTTGGTGTCTAGGCCACTGTTGCAGCATTTGCGGCCAGTGAGGGGCACTCGCACCCCCGTGTGGTTGAGTTACCTAAGACGGAGGAGGGTCTGGGCTTTAATATAATGGGAGGGAAGGAACAGAACTCTCCTATCTACATCTCACGCATCATTCCTGGGGGAATCGCCGACCGCCACGGGGGCCTCAAGAGAGGCGACCAGCTTCTTTCTGTCAATGGGCTGGTATGTGCACGGTTATATCTGCGGAGCAGGCGGGTTTAGTGTGGAAATATTTTTTGAATGAAAAGCAGGTGGGTTGCGGGTGTGTTTCATGAGGTTTTAGGACAACAATTTACTTTGTAACGATTTTTCACTTTTTAGAGAACTTTGCTATAGTATGGCTCTCAGAGTGGGCTAGATTTCAGCTGACTACAGCCTCTCTGTCACTCACTGAGAAGGGCTTGATCTAAAAACAACTTCCCCCTGTAAATTTCCACAAACAGATAACAGTTTGTTCTCTCTGTATCACTTCACATATCTTATGGCACAGCTCAATATGTCTCTCTGCTCCCCAAAACACAATTTCTTATATATTGTCTTCTGTTGTATTGCACTTTTAATCACCTGTCTTGTATTCATGTTATTTCTGTTAGCTTACATGATTCATGACATTTTCTTTTGACCCCACCCATATCAACAATATGTTCTGCTCAAATGACTGCAGCTGTCAAATCCACTGCAGTTGTCTTTTGTTCTGAACTATTAGCTTTACTGGTTAGTTATTAGAAGGCAGCAGCCTCGTCTCAGTTAACCTAGCCATGGGGAATGTAGCAATCGACTTCAATTAAAATTATATTTGCTGATCATCTAATTAACACATTTTTTCATTGCTAGCTGAATATTAGCATATGTTACGGTAAGCGTTGTCTGGCTAAAATTCTTTTGTGAATACCAAATGGTGTTCTATTCTGACAGCTACTTTTTAAATAAATAACAACATAGTTTTAGCTTGGGGCAAAGTACTATTTCAGCAACTACATAAGTTGTAAATTATTCTGGTCCTGGATGAAAAGACAGAATACTTTTGATATTGAGTTGACGAACAAATCTACATTTATATAAAGACTTTTTGACAGGACTCCATTGTTTACAATGACAGACGGTGTTTAGAACTTAAAACAAGTTAAAGTGTCAAGGTTTCTGGCCAGAAATACTAACAGGTTCACCTTTTCTGGCTTTAATGGGCTGCGGAGTGGAGAAACACCCACTGTGCTAAACACACTCAGATGGAGTGTAGTAACACCCTTACCCACTGTGCTGAACACATTCAGATGGAGTGTAGTAACACCCTTACCCACTGTGCTGAACACACTCAGATGGAGTGTTATAACACCCTTACCCACTGTGCTGAACACACTCAGATGGAGTGTAGTAACACCCTTACCCACTGTGCTGAACACACTCAGATGGAGTGTAGTAACACCCTTACCCACTGTGCTGAACACACTCAGATGGAGTGTAGTAACACCCTTACCCACTGTGCTGAACACACTCAGATGGAGTGTAGTAACACCCTTACCCACTGTGCTGAACACACTCAGATGGAGTGTAGTAACACCCTTACCCACTGTGCTGAACACACTCAGATGGAGTGTTATAACACCCTTACCCACTGTGCTGAAAACACTCAGATGGAGTGTAGTAACACCCTTACCCACTGTGCTGAACACACTCAGATGGAGTGTAGTAACACCCTTACCCACTGTGCTGAACACACTCAGATGGAGTGTAGTAACACCCTTACCCACTGTGCTGAACACACTCAGATGGAGTGTAGTAACACCCTTACCCACTGTGCTGAACACACTCAGATGGAGTGTTGTAACACCCTTACCCACTGTGCTGAACACACTCAGATGGAGTGTAGTAACACCCTTACCCACTGTGCTGAACACACTCAGATGGAGTGTAGTAACACCCTTACCCACTGTGCTGAACACATTCAGATGGAGTGTAGTAACACCCTTACCCACTGTGCTGAACACACTCAGATGGAGTGTAGTAACACCCTTACCCACTGTGCTGAAAACACTCAGATGGAGTGTAGTAACACCCTTACCCACTGTGCTGAACACACTCAGATGGAGTGTAGTAACACCCTTACCCACTGTGCTGAACACACTCAGATGGAGTGTAGTAACACCCTTACCCACTGTGCTGAACACACTCAGATGGAGTGTAGTAACACCCTTACCCACTGTGCTGAACACACTCAGATGGAGTGTAGTAACACCCTTACCCACTGTACTGAACACACTCAGATGATCACACATGTTTAGGTGGAGCACTGGTAACACATATCCACAAATATTTGCGTGTGAAGCTGGGTATCTTTTCGGCGAATTACATGAGCACACATCCTGCACACCATTTCAGAAGTGTATCTGGGCTGACCTCTTTCATTGGACTTAAGCCCAAAATATTGCCAAATATGGGAAATAGTACCTTTTTACCGACCAAGTTTGTCAACGCCATTATTAGATCCTGACTAATACGCAGGCTATACGGAGGAAAAGTATGGAAGACCGTATAGGGGAGAAGTGAAATGTGCAAATAATATAATTAATAAATACATTTATTAAAAACTAATTATTTAAAGAAATGTTATCAAAATGAGAACTTGTGCGTGAGGTGGAGCGATACCAGTTGGATCTGGTGGGACTTACCTCTAGGCACAACCGTGGCTCTGGAACCTTACTCCTGGATAGGGGTTGGACTCTGTTCTTCTCTAGAGTGGCCCAGGGTGAGAGGCGGCGGGCTGGTGTGGGGATACGATTTTGTGATCGTATCGGCTGATCTAAGGCTGCATGTTTTGGACACTCAGGTGAAGAGAGGGGCAGAACCTGAGTGGGCAATGTTCAAAGCTGCGGGTGAACTGGGAACGTCTGGAGGAGGCCCCTGAAGTCTCAGGCATCCTGGAGGTGGGGGTGAACCTGAGTGGGCAATGTTCAAAGCTTCTATTGCTGAAGTCTCAAGGTCCTAGGTGGTCTCTAGGTGGTCTCAAGGTCCTAGGTGCCTCAAGGGGTGGTAACCCTAGAACACCGTGGTGGACTGCAGTGGTCAGGGAAGCTGTCCGACTGAAGAAGGAGATTCGTCCAGAAATGCTAAAAGCTTTGGGTGGGGAAGGGCTGTCTTGGTTGACACGCCTCTTCAACATTGCATGGAAGTCTGGGACAGTGCCAGAGGAGTGGCAGACCGGGGTGGTGGTTCCCCTCTTCAAAAAGGGGGACCAGAGAGTGTGTGCAAATTACAGAGGTATCACGCTCCTCAGCCTCCCTGGTAAAGTGTACTCCAAAGTGCTGGAAATGAGGGTTCGGCCAATAGTCGAACCTCAGATTGAAGAGGAACAATGCGGTTTTCGTCCTGGCCGGGGAACCACGGACCAGCTCTTTACTCTCGGAAAGATCCTGGAAGGGGCCTGGGAGTATGCTCATCCAGTCTACATTTGTTTTGTGGATCAGGAGAAGGCGTATGACCGGGTACCCCGGGATATTTTGTGGGAGGTGCTGCGGGAGTATGGGGTAGGGGGTCTCTTCTCAGGGCCATCCAATCTCTGTACGCTCAAAGCATGAGCTGTGTCCGTGTTCTCGGCAGTAATTCGGATTCGTTCCCGGTGGGGGTTGGCCTCCGCCAGGGCTGCGCTTTGTCACCAATCCTGTTTGTAATATTCATGGACAGGATATCAAGGCGTAGTCATGGGGGGGAGGGGTTTCCGTTCGGTGGGCTGATGGTCACATCACTGCTTTTTGCGGAGGATGTGGTCCTGATGGCCTCATCGGTCGGTGACCTTCAGCACTCACTGGATGGGTTCGCAGCCGAGTGTGAAGCGGCTGGGATGAGGGTTAGCACCTCTAAATCTGAGGCCGTGACTTTCAGCAGAAAACCGGTGGAGTGCCTACTCCGGGTAGGGAATGAGTCCTTACTCCAAGTGAAGGAGTTCAAGTACCTTGGGGTCTTGTTCGCGAGTGAGGGAACAATGGAGCGAGATCGCGGGTACAAGCGGCCGAAATGGGTTTTCTCAGAAAGGTGGCTGGCCTCTCCCTTAGGGATA
The DNA here is from genome assembly GCA_029465975.1 of Dallia pectoralis. Lineage (NCBI taxonomy): Eukaryota > Metazoa > Chordata > Actinopteri > Esociformes > Umbridae > Dallia > Dallia pectoralis. The sequence continues at coordinate 14,146,586 of CM055749.1, read as the reverse complement.
GGGTGAGAAGCTCAGTCATCCGAGAGGAACTCGGAGTAGAGCCGCTGCTCCTTTGCGTAGAAAGGAGCCAGTTGAGGTGGTTCGGGCATCTAGTACGAATGCCACCTGGGCGCCTCCCTAGAGAGGTGTTCCAGGCACGGCCAGCTGGGAGGAGACCTCGGAGAAGACCCAGGACTAGGTGGAGAGATTATATTTCCACACTGGCCTGGGAACGCCTTGGGATTCCCCAGTCAGAGCTGGCTAATGTTGCCCGGGAAAGGGAAGTTTGGGGTCCCCTGCTAGAGCTGCTACCCCTGCGACCGGACCCCGGATAAGCAGTTGGAGATGAGATGAGTTATCAAAATGTATGTCATTGAAATAAACATTTAAATATAAATGGAACAATTTGAATTTCGCTGTCCTTGTTAATTGGCGTTAGATATTGTCGCTGCTAGTCGACGTCCGTCCGCATCCCAGCAATTTGGTAAACATCGCCCAACCCTAGTACATAGTTTTAATGACACTTTCTGCATATACCAAAATTTCATTACTTGAAATCTTAAATACAATAAATCTATGTAACCTATTGCATAAAGATATTAAGGATGCACCCTATGATTTTATTTCGTCTCGTGACAAAAATCTAATAATCCAATTATCCAATTATGAGTAAAAAGTGTTGTTACTTTTTACCAATGTGAATAGGTAACTTGAAACTCTAAATGATTACAAATTTAAAAGTAACCTAACTGACTCTGCTTGTAGCTTGCATACAGCTGACATGGAAACACAGTCCTCCAAGCTTACCTTTCTCCAATGCACCGCACTAGTCAAGTGGGATTATGTAAAAGATTAAATTTCTATTCTAAATTTTTTTGAAGCAAGATGAAATGGTTCGCAGACTAGCATAGGTTGCTAATATGATTAGGTTTGTGCCTTTGGGGCCAGGTGGCTTGACAAATTTAATGTTAGCGTTTAAACACAGATCAGGTCCATGGTTCACGTGTTGACAGTAGCCAAAAGGTCCATGGTTTGGATCCCTGAGAAAGGCACTTAATGTTTTTTTTCCCAGTAGGTCATATTGGATAAAAGTGTCTGCTGAATGACTCAATTTTTTTTTGGCAAGGATAGTGTTCACTTTGGTATATTTGAAGCTGTACTTTGGATTCAGTCTCGTTGGGTGTACTGTATTATAAACATTAGGCTTTACATTTTTCCATAACGTCTACACTGTTCAATTTATACCATGGTTATGTAAATGCCCTATTGTTTCTATTAGAATATATCCGAATCGACAGATTTCCACAATTCTATGGGGTTAATCCCTCTTAATTCTTTCCACAGAGTGTGGAGGGAGAACACCATGAAAAAGCTGTGGAGCTTCTTAAGGCTGCCCAGGGCACTGTAAAGCTGGTGGTCAGGTATACTCCCAAAGTTCTTGAAGAAATGGAATCGCGTTTTGAGAAGATGAGGTCTGCAAAGCGTCGCCAACAGACCAGCTATCCCCAATAGGGTTTTTCACCCTATCCCAAACATCTGTTCTGTCCTAAATTACTCTAAACCATATTTTCCTTGTAGCCTCATATTTCTAATTTTTCTACACTACAGCCCTGCCCATTTGGTTATGGTCCTCCTTTGTATGAATGACTGCAAATCATACGTTAGCATTTTTTTAATTTAAATTTGCACTTTGCCTGTGCATTACACTTTGGACTGACGCAATGGATGCACAAACCCCAGGGGATTATCGATTTGAAGAGATTTTTGTATAGCCTTTAAAGTGCCTCTGGGCAATAATATGACATTGCTTTCAAATGTCACCTGTAACTTAAATGACTTGTTTTTTATTTTTGGTACAGAAATATTTACCAAGCGTTTGCATCCTTGTCGTTTGTGTTTTAGTTCCCATCTCAATTTTCACTTTCTGTCTTCCACACTGTTTATATTTATATACAAACACAGTTGATTTGGGAGGTAGACAGAACCCTTTCCTTTTAATTCATTTTGTTAGGTAATAGACTCAATTGGTAATTGGGTTACACTTTATTTGGATAGACAAGATTACTATCTGCTGATGCTGTGCAGATGTTAATGCTATCAACATCAACTATTAAAAACAAAGTAAATGCTTTCTGAGGTTAGGGTTAGATCTAGAATAAAAGTGAACGAATTAATGTAAGGGATATTAATTTTGTTAAATGTTGGGGTATACGTAGGTAGATTGTCAACTGAATTATCATTGATAGTCTGTAAAGCATCTCCATATTGTCTACATCTATAGATCCAAATAGTGTTAGCTATAATTGATTAAATATTTTGCCATCAATATTCACAATACCCAATAATAACAATGCAAAAACTTTTTTTTAAATATGTACCAATTTATTTAAAATAAAAAAAACTCATCTAATGTACATAAGTATTCAGACTTTTCATTTCGTACCAAACTCATCTGGGAACTTTGAACGCTTTATTGATATTGTAAATGACATACTCCAAAGCCTCAACACAATTCCAGCTCAATGGTATAAAAAATGTACATGGCTTGTTTTTTGCTTTGATTTACACTTTCAAGTGTCATATGAACAGGTGTTTGTTTTTCTTATGTACAATCACTTGAATTTGTCTCATGTGGACTCCCAAGTTCTAGATACATCTGAAGTAAGTATCTGAGCTCATTTGAGTGTTGCTGCAAAGGATGCAAACGCACCCCTGTCTGCTTTATTAGTGTTGCAGTAATGCCACAGTAATGGAGAATGCTTTCAACAATGTACCAAAACGACAACACGTCACCTTTCAAACACTCACAGACTGCATGTAGTTACTAGTGAAGGACTGCACTGTTGTTACTAGTGATGGCCTGCACTGTAGTTACTAGTGATGGCCTGCACTGCAGTTACTAGTGAAGGACTGCACTGCAGTTACTAGTGAAGGACTGCACTGCAGTTACTAGTGAAGGACTGCACTGCAGTTACTAGTGAAGGACTGCACTTCCACACAACCCTTGATAGTGTTTGAATGTTTCAAATTTGTATTAAAAAGGCTCCTAAGCAGCAGCAATAACATTAAGAATAACATAAACCAGATGAAAGAGGTCAACATAAATGACAATTAAACACTCCTGCTAAATCAGTTGTCCAATTCTGAGTCTTCAAATATATACCAATAATGTAATAACTGCACAAAATACAATAATCAATTAACGGATATAAATAAAATGGAAAGTAAACAATTCAATGTGACCATGACATCTGGCACGTGTCATTTTTCGAATGTTATAAGAAAATCTGGACGCTGCCTGTCTAGTAGCCTGGTCTATTTTATACAACTGTCTTAATAACTCTGTGTGACAGCAGCATGGTGGAACTCTTTAGACACCAGTGCACATGTCCTGCTACTGCACAGGTTCTGATCGCTGGCTTGCTGCTCTTTTTGCAAACACTCTTTCCACTGTCTTATCTCTTATCTCGCTGTTTCACTACCACCAATAATTCTGCAATAGTTGATTTGTCTAGAAAGCCTACTTGGATGTGCCGCAAGATGTTAGGTGACATTGGTTTTCTGTTAAATTAAGAATAAAAATCCAAACCTATATGCTATTGATGTAAGGACAGATGAAAGAAATTGCTCTAACGAGACTGTTACCTTACCATTGGCGTCCGTCTGTAATCGATAACATTTGTTGTTATATTGTTAAAGGATAATTGTTCGGGATGTGAATCTAAATGAAAGAAAAGACCAAAAAGCAAAGTGGACACAGCATCACTCCACCCAGGCAATGCCAAGAATAGGTCGTCCCAAAAGACTTTGCCCTGGCAGGCTGGCAATCTTCAGGCATGAACATATTTTGTAAATGGAGCAACCGTGTTCTTCCATGTAAAAAGCTAGAAACATAGTGACCTATTGAACTCGTTCGAGCATTGAAACAATTTCTTCCTAATCTCGCTTTGATCTCAGTTTGAACCAAGGTACACTTGTGGACTTGAACCGGGACATTCTCTGTTTACAAACGAATAGTCTACTTCTACCACAAGAGCAGTCTACTACCTATTCCAAGTGATGAGTGGAGTTGTCTCCCCTAATCCCTTGGTTGTTTATGAAAATGAAAATATTTAGCTATTAATAAAAAAATTATTCCAGATGAACTTTGGAGGGTGGCAGGGCTTGCTTCTTTAGTCTCTGTGGTGGGGCTGCAATTCAGATTCATGTGTGCCACAGACATCCCATTTCAGACAAATTACAGACCTTTTGTAATGTTCTGTCTTTGTCTTGTCCTGTACCACTATCTCCTGGTCCTTGTGTCACTGTTAGTGTTCGGTGTACCTATTCCATCCACCTGGGCCTTGTTGTGTGCCCAGTTATTTCCTATTTAAGTCAGTTGTGTTTGTGCATTGGGTCTGGGAGCATTCTTACAGGTATGTTGTTTTGGTGTGTCCTATGTTAGGGTTGGTTGGTCTGTTCCCATTATCATTTCCCTTGTGTCTGTTTGTGTTCTGCCCCTTGTGATGTTTGCTGTTTTGTAGTAAGTGTTGGTTTTGTCATTTGTTACAGTTGTCTTCAGTTCCGGCTCGTTCTCTGTTGTCCTGCCGACCTACTTGTGTTCGTTCATTGTCTTATGTCTGCCTGCGTCATGAACCCGAATTAAAACATATATACCGGAACTCTGTGCCATGGGTCGCATCTCTACATCTATGGCAAAACGTGACACATTTAGAGAGGTGCTCAAACTGAAAAAAAATAGTCGCCGGCTCAGTGCGAGTGTGATGACGCTCGCTAAAAAGCCGGGCGACACGTGTCCGCTGGAGTCATGTATTCTGCTTAGGTATAGCCTTACCTGTGCACATGCCTGATTCCCCCGTATTGGAACTGCTCGTTCTGGCACACTTTAATCATTTTTGGTAGTTCGTGTTGACTAGCAGTGTGTGCTACAGAAAGGATTTCACTCAATGCCAAAAACAAGGGGGGATTTCAGTAATACTTTTATCGAGAATTCGTGTCCTATACTGCTTCATCAATAACTTGCAATTGGGACAGTATAATGGCAAAATTCACACAATCATGGTCAACAGGAAACTTAATACGAAAATGAGATTTGTAGGTACTGCAGAATGGCCCTTCTGATATAAAACATAAAATAAAATAAAATAATAAAATAATAATTCTTAAATACATTGTAATCTGTTTACACGAAAAGCTGTCAAATTAAAAACACATTTCCGAACAGCTTAAAAAGTTAGAATTGATTTGTTTTATCGAAAAATGCACACCTGACATGGAGGTGTGTTTTCTGGGTCATTATCCTATTGAAAGACAAATGATAGTCCCTGCTTCAAATCCGCTACCATCATCACAGTCCCCAAGAAACCAAAGATCACAGAGCTAAATGACTAGTCAGACCAGTCACCCTGACATCTGTGGTTATGAAGTCCTTTGAGCGCCTGGTCCTGTCCCGCCTGAAGACCATCACTGACACAGTAATAGACCCACTGCAGTTCCCCTACAGAGCAAACAGGTGCGTGGATGGCTCTCCACTTCATCCTCCATCATCTGGACCAGCCCGGAACATACGCTTTGTTTGTGGACTTCAGTTCTGCATACAACATCATAATCCCGGCAATGCTCCAGGACAAGCGCTCCTATATGGGTGTGCACGAGTCCACTTGCAGGTGGATCACAGACTTCCTATTCAACAGGAGGCAGTAGGTGAGGTTGAAGAAACACGTGTCGGACCCTTTGACCATCAGCACCGGCTCCCCTCAAGGTTGTGTCCTGTCCCCTCTCCTCTCTGTACACCAACAACTGCACTGGTTTGCAGATGACACCACCCTCATTGGACTTATTTCTGACCGAGACGAGTCAGCTGACAGGGGCGAGATTGACCACATGACCATAACGTGGAGCTCAAGGCTCAAGGTTCTTGCCAATTTCATCAATCTTTTTTGCAACTGCATGTTCTTGACATTTTCCAGATTGACTGATCTTCATGTCTTAAAGTAATGATTGATCATATCTTATCCCTTTCTGAGCTGTTCTTGACATACTACAGTACATACATAATAAGGGTCCTCTGTATTCCGAGACAAAGGGTGGCTACTTTGAATTATCTACAATATTATTGTATTTGGTTCATCATATGTGCTATTTCATAGTTTTGATTTATTTAATGTTAAGGGGGCATTGTGTACAACGCTGCCTCTAAACAATAACATAACTAGTCTCCTCAATGTCAATCCTCACCAAACGGGAACAATATAATTACTCCAGGATTTTCCCTATATGCTGAAGATTTCTAACGACCAATGTGGGGAGGGGCACACTGATGCTGATGTCAGACCACCCAAGGCCTGATGGGCCGTTTGAGCACTTGTGATGGACTTCTTTGAGTTGACTCCATGCCAATGGGTACACGTATTGCCTGGTAATTGTTGACAGCCATTGCTGTCGCTAAATATTTGATGCTGGTAATTATTCCCAGATGGGGACTACCTTGAAATTGACCTCACACAACGACTCTCATTTTGTAAACAGCGTTGCGGAACGCATCTCCACTAGATCTGCGCACACATTGCAGCTATCATCCAACCAGTGGCGGTTTGGTTGAGCGGGATAATCAGACTCTCAAAAACAAATTGACCAAATTGATGTCCGAGACAGGGTTGCCATGGGTAACAGTGATGCCACTTGCCTTAAAAATGCATCGCACTACGGGTCTTTCTCCTCATGAAGTGCTTACAGGCAGGCCAATGAGGATGATCAACACTCCTTTCCCACAGAATAGACTGACCTTGGATGATATATTAAGATATATTAAGTTTCCGCGCCGCTCTTAACAATGTGTTGAAGTTTATTCTTCTTCAGGTGAAAGTTGCCGTGCCTGAGCCAAAAGGAGGACTACTCCTCAAGAGCCAACCAGGTGACTGGTTTGTCGTGAGGGACCTCTGTAGGAAGTATTGGTATCACCAGAGGAGGTTGGGACCGTACCAGGTACTGCTGATCACTGAGACGGCCATGAAGGTTGCTGAAAGAGCCACGTGAGTCCACGCCAGCCACTGAAGGAAGGTGCAATATGACCCCAACAACGATGTATCAGCTGATGCAGGGACGACAACCGCAGAGGTGGGGCGTTCGTGGTGACGATATCAAGCTGAGGATTAGGTTCCCTGCCATCATCGCCAGTGTTGTCATCACCCTACTCATTTACACCATAAATAGGCCCTATGTAGGGCCAGCAGGAACCAACCACACCAGCAGCTATGTCCGACAGCAGGACTTAATAATAGCCGCTTCATCCCGAAACACTTCTATTGCAGAGCCAACAAAAAAGTTAATATTTGTGGGACTTTTAAAATGTACTTAATATGCTTACTATAAGGTTAAGTGGCAGGGAGTCAATGATTGGCCGATAGGGAATGATGGTAATGATTTATAAGTAGCAGCTTTTTCTTTCATCCGGGGCCACAAGATGGCGCTGCAGAACTCATCACATTGACACTGCTCACACTTCAACACCCCTATTTTGTACACATCCGTGGTGACAAGAGTGTGTTGTCTTCAAACATCACCTATACAGACCCCTATTGGGCTTGTGGGGACAATGCTTGCCTGCCACGATTGGATTGAACTGGGAGGTGTGTTTTTGTCACTTTCAATACAATAGTTTCCCATTACAGATACGTTACACCACCGAGTGCACATGGGCGGAATTGCCTCACCTAACCACGTTCCACATGAGGCCAGGCGCTCCACTAGATGGGTGAAGTTCTGCCGTGGGTTAGTTCCATGGTATGGTGCTGTTGAGAATGCCCATGAGGTGGATAGAATGGGTTATGAATTAGAAACACTTGTTAGTATCATTAACGCTGGGTTTATGAGGGCTGAGGTAGGGGCATTGCTGGGTTTATGAGGGCTGAGGTAGGGGCATTGCTGGGTTTATGAGGGCTGAGGTAGGGGCATTGCTGGGTTTATGAGGGCTGAGGTAGGGCCTTGCGTGTTATGGTACTGCAGAACCGTACGGTCTTGGAAATGGCAGAACAAGGTGGAGTATGTTATATGGTTGGCCAGTTATTAAGACAGTCTGTACTTTTCCCGTTTAGTGATTTCAACATAATTTAGAGTGGGGAGGATTAATCTTTCCAAAATGTATCATCGTTTTTTACTAGATTGAAAGGACATCCAAGTTATTGAATGATGGCGCTTTAATACTATGTCATGTGCGTTGTTGGTTTCATACGTTGAAGGTTGATTCAGTCACATTCAAATTTACTTCACAACCGCTATTAGGAACTCCAAATGGACCAGCAGTTTGAACCACAGCCTGACCAGACGGAAATGTGTGTGTAATTTATACGTAAGCTCACAAGATCAGGCGGCTGTGTAAGAGCAATAGATTGAATGATGATGGAAAACATTGGGGAAGGGAGAACTCAAAGTATAAATGGCAAAATGTTCTAAGCTTTACAAATGAATCATGTAGCAGTTTAAGGTAATGTTTTTTAATCCCCTTCTCCCTAGTATGAGTAAACACTACACATGAGCTGTCGGCATGGTCAGAAATACAGCAACTCAACTGATTTTTTAAGAACATTTTTTGAGAACAAACACCATACAACATCACACAACACATTTGCAGTTTATTCATTGAAATTATTTTCATTCTGTGATGAAATGAGGCCAGTATTATGTACAGGCAAATTGCTTAATATCCTAATGAATGAGATGGGTTTTCCGTTGTTAGAACCATTAGCAGTCCTTGAGAGGGTGTCTTTGCCAGGTTTCATTGGCTCCCCTTGTCCAAATATTCCAGGTTGGGTGCATCCAGCCTCTGTTCCTGATCCCTGTTCTTAGTGAACTCCTTCAATAGGTCCATGATCTCACCTTCATACACATTAGGTACAGGCTGTGCCTCTGTTGACATTAAGGAAAGGCAAAACACATTCAGTTGAATCAAATGTACTGTTTTTCATATACAATAGAATACAAGTTCACCACAGATGTGCTTGAGAAATATTAATAACCCATTCTCAATAACTATTACAATCTGGAAAATTATTTTCTTTTTATTACAAAAACGTTTAGGTGAATTTTTTTCCCTATCTAATGCAAAGACAAGATATAACTTTTTTAACCAGTCAAACACAGAGCATTAAATTAACACCCCACCACCCACCAAATGGTATATCGGCATATGCGGGTAAAATGTTCATTTTACCAGCCCGGCTGGCAGGTGATGGTAACACAGGGCTTTTCACAGTACAAGTGATTACATTAAGTTCTATGAAATACAATAATAAGTATATGCATGGAAAGTCCACAATTGATGTTCTCCAATTATTTCTGACATTTAGTTTAATAGCTGTAACATTTCAAGAATGTGCAGCAAGCCAAATATATGGTTTGAAAAAAAGATTTCTAGCGCAATATAATTTTTACCCAAAGATCCCATAAAATAATTGTTATCTTGGCTATTTACATAGTTTTGTTATTCTGCTTAGTGGTTTCAAGCCACCAGATGGCAGTGGAAAAACATTTCTCCCAGACACAAACATGCTGTGGTTTCGGTTAACACAGTGAATAAAAAGGTATCATGAGTGAGCAAACAACACAATGTTAAACCTTAATGCAGTCATCAAAGAACAATAAGCACATAATGCCTTTGAGAGAAAAGGTAATTGACTCCTCAAAAGCTGGTTATCCATCACTTGTAGTAATTGATCAGTGTGTCACCGCGACAGGGAACATGTTTGTCTAACTCCTCCATGCAGAACTACTTTAACTCAGTTACATTTATAGATATTTGAGCAGGTCCTGCCACAACATCTCTATTTAGATCTGGACTTTGACTAGGCCAATCTCTTAGCCTTCTGAGGTCCACGTGCTTGTGCATTTCATATACAGAGTCACTCAGGTGCACATTAGCCTGAGGTGAGAGAGGCTTGTAGTCTTTTGGATGTAGTTCTAGTGATCTTTGGACTTCCTTGGTGATTTGACTACTTGCTATTGACATTTTGGCAGGACATTTTGGACAGATTCACTTCTGTCCCCAATTCTCAATATTTGACAGTTTTATAGAATTTAAAAGGGCATTGTAAAATTGTACAGTTAACATTTCGATACATAACGGAATCAATTTCCCCATCACATGTATTATATGATTTGTGCAGGTATGTAAATCAGGCAATAAATTCAGTTATAAAATAACGTGAAGCTGAACTTCACACCTCACCTGTGGCCCAGTAGTAGATGTCCCAGTCGTTGGTAGGCTCATTGATAAGTCGGTCATACTGTCTCAACTGGGTTTCGCTCATTGTATTAAGATATTTTTTTGCAAACAGGCTGAAAGAGGAAATACATGTTTGGGGTGTTATGTGCAAGTGTTTGGTATCTAGGATACACATATTGTAATTTGCAATGCAATTGAATTGTGCTTCTACCACAAAAATTAAATAAAACTGAATGTCCTTAAAACAATGGTTTATAAATTAATTATATTTGCAGTAGGCCCTCTGTAACACAACTCAATATACAATATGATTAATGTTCCACTCACCTGAGCAATATGCAATTCTCCAACATGCCTCTCTTTCGGCTTTGGAAGAGCAGGCGCCGTCTCTTTATATCCATGGTCTCGCCATCCTTTTCTATCCAGGGAGGAAGGGGAGTCCCAATTAGGTCACCCCTAGAGTCATCAGATGCTTCTCCTTTGTAACTGCGTGCAGACACAGAGCATGCTACTGTTGGTCTTAACACCACCCTGTTCACCACCTAGATAAAAAAAAACAATATCATTGTGTTTAGGGTCACTGAAAGGTGAACCACCTGCCCATCTTCAGGTGTCTAGCAAAGGGCCACAAGTTTTCCTCAAGAATTTGGGTGTACTTGGCAACATCCATTTTCCCTTCAATCCTGACCAATTGCCCAGTCCCCGCAGATGAGAAACACCCCCACAACATCATAATGCCACCACCATGCTTCACAGTAGGTATGGTGTGTTTTGGGTGGTGTGCTGTGTTTGGTTTTTCACCAAACATAATTCTTGCAGGTCAGTCCAAAAAGTTCAATCTTGGTCTCATCTGACCATAAATGTTTTTGCCACATGGCATTAGAAGACAACCTTGATGAATATACTGACGCAGTGACCTCATACATCAGCTTCTGTAAGGAGAGTTTTATCCCAACTCAATACAGGGTTCGCTACTACAACAACAAACCCAGGTTCACAGCGGATCTTCGACGCCTGCGGGTGATCAAGCTTTCAGAAGGGGTGAAAAGGACCTACACAGAGAGGCTAAGTAATAATAATATTTTGAGCTTATATAGCGCTTTACAACTTCTCAAAGGCAGTGAAGGTGTCTAAAGGTGTGTATGGACAAACTTAAACAACAGCTTTGCATCAAAAGACACTGCTTCAGTCTGGAGGGTGATTAAACAGATAACAGATTAAAAATGCTAATCACCCCACAGGCCACCGACAATCTTCAACTTGCCAACGAGCTGAACCAGTTTTATTGCAGATTTGAAAGACAAATGAGCAGTCCTGTATGCACACCCCCTTCAGCTGTGTCCTGCCACCCTGATCACCAGGGCTCGCCCACAACCAACCATCACAATCGACACCTTCCCACAGACCTTAATGGCATCAATCAACACCTTTCCTGTAGCTACAATGGGACTCTATACTGGAGAGGGATGTAAAACAGACTATTCAAGAGTCAAAACCCAAAGGAGGCAGCTGGTCCTGATGGAGTCTCTACCTCACAGGTGTCAAACCGGTTCCATAGAGGGCCTAGTGTCTACAGGTCTTTGCTCTCACCTTGTTCTTGACTGATTAATTAGGTCACTAATTGGTAAGGTTCTACCCTCTACTGGTTGTTTAGGTCTGACCTGGGAACTAATTTAAATGAAAACCCAAAAACCTGCATACACTAGGCCCCCGTGGAACCGGTTTCACATCCCTGCTCTGCCTCCACCCTCAAGCACTGTGCTGACCAGCTGTTCTGTGTTCACAGACATTATACATAAATCATTGGAGTCATGCAGCGTCTCAGCCTGCTTCAAGTCCTCCACCATCATCCCAGTCCCCAAGAAACTAAGGATCACAGGGCTAAAGGTCTGGTTATGTGGTACTTTGAGCACCTGGTGCTGTCACACATCAAGACCATCACAGATCCAGTACTAGACCCATTGCAGTTTGCTCTCCACTTTATTCTCCAGCATTTTGACTTCTCTGGTAAATACGCCAGAATCCTGTTTGTGCACTTCAGCTCTGCTTTCAAAACCATAACCCCAGACCTTCTCCAGAATAAGCTCTCCACCATGGGAGTGCCAGTGTTCACTTGTAAAAATGGATCAAATAATTTCTTAAGACCCTCTGACCATCACCACTGGCTCCCACCTCAAGATTGCATCTCTTCTCCCTGTACACCAACAACTCACCTCCAGTCACTACTCTGTCAAACTTCTGAAGTTCCAGATGACACCACCCTCATTGGTCTAATCTCTGATGGGGACGAGACGCCTACTGAGGGACAATTGACGACTAGTGTCCTGGTGCAGTCTCAACAACTTGGAGCTCAATGCTCTAAAGACAGTTGAGATGAAAGTAGACTTCAGGAGAAGCCCGCCTGACCTTTGTCCCATTGTCCTGGAGGGCACCCCTGTCCACTTAGTGGAGTCCTTGAAGTGGGAACTGAACATCACCTCGCTCAAGAAGAAATCACAACTAAGATTGTTCTGCCTGTGGCAGCTCAAAAAAAGTACAAACGACCAACTTCCATGATGATTAATGCATACACAATTAATGCAAGACAATTCGACCAATGTCGGCCAACAGCCTACTGACCAAACAATCAACTAGTTGAATGAATAGGGTCATCCTTTGTTGAAACAATTCTGTTAATTGATTATTCAAATAATTGATTTAGTATCTCATGACGCTTTTTATAACCCAAACATTTGGAAGGGACACATAGCTGGAAAGCCAAAAAGAATGTGGCAAATGCATTCAACATCACATTCTAATCCGTTTTTCTCAATGTGTACATCTAATCTAAATGATTGTGCTACAAAGTCTTGTCAGATATTATGGAAATAGACTTTCATTACAACATTAAACATGTGTTATCCGTTCCTGACCAGCAGGTGTCACCGCTATGCTGTGAGTTCAAAAGCCTCCAGAGAATAAACTGTTTGAGGGGTGAAATTAACCAAAATCATTAAATGATAAACTCGGTAATTAATTTAATAATGTATTGATTAAAATGCCCTCGTATTTAAAAAATGAATTGATACAGACTGAATGCACCAGAATCTGACTTGTGATTGTATGGTTGGTCTTAAGACGGTGGGCGGGGCATTGGATTGACACGTTGTGCGTTGTGCTCCGACGTAATTATTAGTGTAATATTATTAATTATTAGTGTAAATAAAGTGTAATGATAATAAATGTAATGATAAAATGTAAATATTAAAATGCAATTATTTTATTCACATGCATTTTATCAATTCATTTATTAATATTAGTTTTTTTTAACCGATTAAATTATTTACACGTTTAACAAAGTGTTACTGTATTATTGTAAATGTTGGTCGGTCTTTTTGAAAGATAGTTAGTTCTAGGGATGAAGGTCCTATGACTAACTCTGAAAGTTAATGAATAATAATCCACTGAAAATGTATACAAAATATGTAATCAAATCCCACAATATTCACTTAGGAAAGATTGTCATAGCAATCACTGAAGAATTCAAGTAGTGTTTAACGTTTGAATGTGTTTACAGCAAATATCTGTTAAATCTCTGAACATAAAACAACTTTACCTTGGTAGCTAAGTTGGATGACAGACGACAGAACACTGGACATTAATCAAAGCCCAAGCTTGGGTCTAACCTTAGCACATATATGTATGTATATATGGGACTCTGGGCCAGACAGCTAACTTCCATTACAGTAATTCTGTTACAAAGACCTATCATAACCTAATGATCTATACCCATATCAAATCAACTAAAATGACCTCCACCTGCACCCCGTAGCTATTCGTTGTAAAATAGGGATCAGATAGTTCATATAAAACGCTACAGTACAGTAAGAAACTAATTGTAATTGTAGTTATATGCCAAACCCTTTCGCTTTGTTAACTTCAGTATAACAGAACAGATTGGAACAGAATGTACATCCATCTAGCTAAGATAACCTTAAGGTTAGCAAGGTTAGCACAATCTTAGCAACCTACAAAATACGTATTAACTTTCCAAACTTACTCTTCTAACGAGGACACCCAGCATTATAAGTATTGTCCTTGTGACTGATGATAGAGTCCTCAGTGTTTGATAGCTCTCAGATTTATTAGACACTCACTCGCACTCATGGCATTAAAACCATGTTCAACAACACTTCTGGTCATGTGACGCACTACAATATGGGAATTCAAACATGTTTACATATTTTTTTGTTTCGCTTTTGCGTTTCGCTTCTGGTGAATAACGCTTAACGTGATATCAGATCTGTGAATGTAGAACCTATTTTACGACTTACAATGTTACATTTTTACTTTACGTGTCATTTTATTTGGTTACGGTTATCATTGTACGTACACACTTGTGCCAGTAATGTGGCATCTACAACCATAGTCTACAACGCTCTTGAAAGGTGTGACGCTAGCAACAATAGTTTTGACTGCTAGCCCAGGGCTCTACTGTACCGTTTCGATTCCGGGTTTCATGTTCAAAATAAAGGTTTTTTATGACTGCATCACGACGGGCTGGCAATAGTGCGTTTATGCATTAAGTGAAATACGTGTGTGTGGGATCATGAAAAGTACACAAAATAAAAATCTGTCTGAGCTGCCAAATATATTTAAGGGATTTAAGTCGAGATATGCTTTATTCCTTTAAATATAATGTCTGTGGACGTCACAAAACAAGGAAGTTACGTCTTGACCGAAGACCCGCCTTGATGAGAGGTCTGACGGATTATATGTTTACATTTTGTCTCTAAAAGTAGTTTTCTTGGCTATAGGGCAATATATGAGAAAGGTGCATTACAAAAACCACATTCAAATTATCATTTTCAATGTGCACAAACCAAATCATTGGGCCAAGTCTTTTACAACACAATTGAAAAATACGTCTGTATATAAAACATCTGTATTTCTGACCAGAATATGTCATTGTAGAGTAACGGTGTAGCCTTGACAAGCCTTAAAATGTTTTGCCTTTCGAAAAGCCTAGGGGCAGACTAGTGCAAGACTCACCGGGAAGAAGCTATAGTCATCTGCCAGAGGGGAGAGTTCTGAATAGTCCGTTACCCAGATGGGAGCAGTCTGCCTCAATCTTTTCTGCCCGCCTCAGTGACCGGACTTTGAACAGATTCTTAAGAGACGGCAGTTTAAATCCAATGGTCCGCTCTGCAGAGTGGATGATGCTTTGCTGTCTGTCTTTGTCCTTGACAGTGGCGGCAGCGTACCAGATGAAGATGGAGGAGGTCAGGATGGATTCAATGATGGCTGTGTAGGCATTAATCATCATGGAAGTTGGTAGTGCCACAGGCAGTACAGTCTTTGTTGTGCTTTCTTTGTGAGAGAGGTGATGTTCAGCTCCCACTTGAGGTCCTGGGTGATGGTGTTGCCCAGGAAGCGAAAGGACTCCACTAAGTTGACAGGGGAGCTCCCCAGGTCGATGGGACAAAGGTAAGCCTAGGCTTCTCCTAAAGTCCACTTTCATCAGCATTGAGCTCCAAGTTGTTGAGACGGCACCAGGACACTAGCCGGTCAATTTTCAAGGACTGCAGAGCGTGTCATTGGCTGTAATCTGCCCTATCTACGCAACCTACACACCTCCCGAATACTGAGGCATGCAGCAAAGATTGAGGCTGATCCCTCTCACTCTGGAAATTGACTATTCTACTCTGGCAGAAGATTGAGGTCTATCAAGACAAAAACCTTTTGCAACAAAATAAGTCCTACAGCAGTAGGCCTCAGGAACCTGCCACTGAAACCAAACTGACTATAGCCTGCGTCCCGGGTATACATTAATTTAGTACTCTCACAGCACATTTGCCAGTTATATATTAACATATTTAGTATTTTACTGTAGTCTATTCATATTTGTTCATTACGTGTGTATTATTTGTTGCAATATTGGGCTTGTTTTTTACAAACTAACTTGGCAATAAAACTCTTTCTGATGTGGATTCTTATCTATTCTTAATCTCTCGCTCTCATTGGACATACACTGTATCAATATATAATTCACAATTTAAAAAAAACTGCAAGAAAAACAATTTACATGTTTCAAATTTTTCCCCCATGTGAGTGTCTGACCACAAGAGCATAACATGTCATATTGTAGTAGGCCTGTAGCAGGTTGCATATTGTAAGCCAGGGCATCGTTTCACTCATTGAGATAATTTCCCATGTGAGATATTTCTGCCACTTATGAAATTAGAATTCGCTGCTACACAATGGAGCATTCGGATGCTAGAACAATTTGATTTAAGAAAACATCATGACTTGTCGTGCACAAAACAATATTTTAAGCATCAAATTTGGCTGTAGGCCTATGTCTTTCCTATGACACCCATTTTACAAATTTAAAACTAAACACGTGCACAAGCGTACAAACAAAAATCAAATGCCTACCCAACGGTTTATTTTTCTTAAAAGGCTGGCTTTAAATGATCGCGATGTGGAACCCCTTCTGTTACAAATGGCTCCTATCACCTAAACCTTAAAATATATATTCAGTTACATTAATTGCATATGGTGTATATAAGTATAAAAAAGCAGAGCACATTCAATAAAATGAACATTAACTGTGACGTGTAATCTTGAGGAACATCCTCAAAACAGGGCCTGTACCCTACACAGTCCATATTGTAGAAGTAGCAAGAATGTCAGAACATAAAGAAGCATGCGGGCAGTCTGCTTGCTAGCTTTGTTGGCAGCCTCATCCAATCATTTTGGGATGGTTTTCTGGGCGTCAGACATCCCACGAATCTCATCAATGGACAACGACGACGTAGACTAGGCTACTGTCCTTTCATCAGCCTTCCCGTACATTCAAATTCAGTGCTGCGGTTGCTTTGGTGGAAATTTGTGTGTTAACCACGCTCCATATACCTGGTTTGGAAATGTGTCATTATAAAATCAATCAATCATTATGAAATGTGTCATTATGAAATAAAAATCCCCTTAAAATAAACAAAAGTATTTATTCGAAAAAATAAATAAACAAAAAACGATTTATTTATATTTAAACTAATTTATACATGTATTTTCTATATGTAATGCATCATTTATTTATGTCATAGCCATATTTGTTTAGTTATTTCATATTTCATACCTATAAATGTAGAAATATCAAACATAATTTTTAGGTCCTTGCTCCATCGACGGTCTCCATCTAATTTCCCAATTCATTGCTTTGTTTACTCTTAAGTTAAATTGTTTAACCCTCTATATGGCAACATATGAAGCCATAGTGACAAGGAACATTATGTATTCTTCTAAAATAGGTGGTGTGCATATTAAACAATGATATGTGTATCAGCCTCCCGTAAAAATTAAATATTCGATTTAACAACTACCATCATATGGTGGTAACTAAACAATGATTGTGGAAGGAAGATGCAAGAGGCGGTGGGTGTGGTGGAGGACTGGTCCAAGACATGGGGTTTTAGGATGTCGGTGGCTAAATCTTGTTTCATGGTGTACTCTAGGCGGATGGTGGGTGAGGTTCGGCTATATATGTATGGACAGGAATTAGGAAGGGTGTTAGAGTTTAAGTATTTGGGGTTGTGGTTTGATGAGAGGCTTACGTGGAGGAGACATGTAGAGTTTATAGAGCAGAAGTGTAGGAAGGTGCTGAATCTGATGAGGGCAGTGGCAGGTGTAGATTGGGGGGCAGATAGGAAGACACTGATGTGTATGTATCAGGCACTGGTTAGATCCACGATGGACTATGGGTGTTTTATTTATGGTGCTGCGACCAAGACGGTGCTACAGAGATTGGACAGGGTGCAATCACGAGCACTAAGGCTATGTGTGGGGGCTATCAGGACCACTCCGGTGGTGGTGTTGCAGGTGGACACAGGGAATTGCCATTGAGCTTGAGGAGGGACAAGTTGGCACTGGCGTATTGGGCCAGGTTGAAGGGGTGTGCTAAAAGCCACACTGCGGTTGTGGCAACTAGGGAGTGTTGGGAGAGGGACAAGGCTAGTCTGAGGATGTTTGGGTGGACAATTGGGCAGAAAGTGATAGAGTACGGCTTGGAGGGCATAGAGGTAGGGCCGGCGATAGCATTAGGGCCTATCCCTCCGTGGATGTTTCCAACGCCAAGTGTGGATGTGGGCATGATGCTGGAGAGGAGGGAGTGGGGAGAGGGGGAGGTGAGCGTGTGTGTGGAGAGGAATGTCTGCAGACATTTTTATGGGTTTGTAAGGGTGTATACTGATGGGTCTAAGGTAGTGAATGGTGGTAGAGTGGGTGCAGGAGTGCATGTCCCTGAGTTCAGTGTGAGTGTCAGTCAAAGAGTCACTGATAATGTGTCGGTGTATACTGCAGAGATGGTGGCTGTGATCATTGGGTTGAGATGGGTGGAGGATGTGGCACCATGTAGGGTGGTGATATGTTCAGACTCAGCAGCAGTGTTGAGTAGTGTAATGGATGGTAGGTCTGATAGGGAGGACATACTGGGTGAAATGATGGGGATATTGCTGAGGTTGGAGAGACAGGGGGTAGTGGTGAGGTTTTGTTGGGTGCCCGCTCATGCTGGAGTGGAGGGTAACGAGGTGGCTGACCTGGTGGCAAAGAGTGCTGTAAGGAGGACTGAGGTGGATGTCAGGGTGGCGTTGGGGCGCAGGGAGGTTAAGGCGTTGATTCGTGAAGCAGGGATTGCAGTGTGGGAGAGACAGTGGGGAGAAGGTGGTAAAGGCAGGCACTTCCGGGGTATACATAGGTCAGTGAGGGAGGTTGAGGGCATGATAGGTTGTAGAAGGGAAGAGGTGGTGTGGAGTAGGTTAAGGTATGGGCACACAGGGTTGAATGGCACATTGAGAGTTGTGGCAAAACATGACACAGGTTTGTGTGATAGGTGTGAGGTGGAGGAAACGGTTGAGCATGTGCTGTTTTTCTGTGGGAGGTATGATATGGATAGGGAGGTTATGTATGGTAGTGTTAGGGAGACTAAGAGGGGTTGGGACTTAGGTGGGGTGCTTGGGGGTGGAAAAGGGAAGGAGGCAGTAATGAAGGCATTATTTCTTTTTCTCAGGAACACGGGGCTCTACAGGAGAATATAGCAGGAAGGCTGTGACCGGCCTCACACTCCAGTGCGGTAGGTGGCGGTATATGCACCTTAAGTTGGTTGCGATCTGCCATTAAATGAAAAGAAGAAGAAGAAGATGATTGTGGAACCTTGTGACATAATGCATGTATCACTCCGGAGTTATTTGAAAGATCTACTTTTTGGTTCCGCTTCTGATTTGGTCTAGCAACCAGCTAGCTTCGACCGTATCGTGATTTTATCTTTTTTTGCATGCGAACTTACATTTTTCATTGATCACTTTATGAAATTATAAAATTTGTGTACTTTTTCTTCCAGTTTTGGGATATCTTTGTTTGCCTTCCAGTTTTCTTCCACGACAGCTCCCTGCAAGGGGATGGGAGTTAATGCGAGGTTATGCTAGCTAGCGAATTGGCTATTGTTAGCTAATTATTAAATATTATTGACACTTGTTGATTAGCCAGCTGAACTAAATACACAACTAAAACATTGATGCAAGGAAACATGCAAAACGTGGATCTTTAGCGAGTTATTAACTTGCGTTGATTACCAAGTGACAATCGTATCACTGAGTGAAAGGGTTGCTAACCTCGTTAGCTAACCCGACGTAGCTACAGGCTGCAGTGGCAACCCAGGACTCGGGATGGCAGCTAAAGCGGCCGACTGTGGTACTGCGCCTGACCTAATAGATATCTACGATGAGAACTTCAATCAAAATAACGGGGAGGTGAGGCAGGCCAGTGTATACATATATATGTTTTGATAGCTATTTTGAAAGCTAACTACAGGCCGATGAATAGTTGAAACCCGAAAGTTAGAGCACTGGTTCTTGAATTGTAATGAAAAAAAATCGAGATTTTGAATGTTATTTTGATAAGCGTGTCAATATTGATGAATATTAGCTGACATACTTCGATTATTAGTACATATTCAATGTGTTATTCTTGTCATCAACAATACAGTAGTGGCTTTAGTGTTCTCTTATAGTGTGTCTCTTATAGTGTGTTTCTCATTCAGGGGTGAAAATGTATGTGTTAAGAAATAACATTAGATAAGACATTGAGGGGTGATTACATTTTCCATCCTTTCTGTCTGTAGGATGGAGATTTTGCAACGACGGCAGAAGCAAGTGATCTTTATGATGCTGTGCTCACAGGCTCTGTGAGCCATGAAAATAAATTCTCAGAGTCTGCTACTCCCCTCAGCAAGGACCAACCAATGAAAGAGCAGAGCAAATCACATTATACTTACAGTGGGGGGCGGAACAAAAAACTGTCTGTATATGTTGGCAATTTTTCCTGGGTGAGTCTACCCCCATCAACTTCAATAAAGAATGCTTACCTTTTAGCCTTTGTTTTGTATTGGGATATATAGGCCTAATATCTGTTATTTTCACTTGCCCTCCCTTTTCTTCCATTATCTATTTTTCCCTCTTCAGTGGACCTCTGACATCGATCTTATTAATGTGACGCGCACTTTGGGTGTGAAGGATGTTCTGGAGATAAAATTTGCAGAGAACCGAGCTAATGGCCAGTCCAGGGGGTGAGCGTTAGGCCAATCCATAGGCTTCATTCTAATTTAATGTCACATTCCTTCATTCTTTGGTTATTGTGTATTGGGGAGATTTGGAGACCTACACTGTGGTCACTGTGTACTTCAGTCTTGAACGTAGCTAAGAACATTACAACTCACAGTTGACTGTAATTTTTTCATACATTTCTGTCACAAGGCAAAGTATTGTCTCTAAAACCTGAATACCTGAACTGCACTTGTGGTTTACTGATTGGTAGTTGGTTATGTCATGATAATCTTTTAACTTCCAGATATGCCGAATTAGTGGTGGCCACCGAAGAGTCAGTGCAAAGGTTGCTGGTAACAATGCCAAATGTTCATATTAATGGAGAAAAGGTGGACTGCCGCTTTGCCACACGCCAGAATCTCGCCGTTTTTGAAGCCCAGGCGAATAAACGTAATTATACATTTACATACAGAAAGTAAATCCTTACTGAAACCTACATTGGATGTGATATCAAGCCATTGAAACTTTCTTTCGTCATCCATAGGTGTCCCACAACGATCTAACTCAAAAGAGTCAGCCGATACTGGGGATAAACACACCTCGGCCGCCCCTCCTGTGCACAACCTTAACCACTCTAATGTCCCTAACATTATCCACCCCCTACTACTGCAGAACAAACCTCCCCCTCTGTCAACTCCATTCTTCAGTCGGCCCCCTCCTCTTTTCCCCCACCTTCCACCACACCTCCCCCCTTCCCCCATGCCTCACCTTTTCCCTCCACCTCTACATCTCCCCAGCCAGCCTCCTCCCTCCCTGCATCTAAACCCAGCCTTCTTCCCTCCAGTTCAACACGATAACTATAATCAACAACAAATCACATCGTACAACCAGCACAAGTGAGCTCACCCATTGTACTTTATAGTATGAAGTCAACGTGTATTTAATGTCTCACAAAATGTATCATTAAGTTGTATGGAAATGTATAGTATATTTATAATGCTGATTGTTTTTCTCTTGCAGCAGGGAGAGTGAAGCTCCTATACCCCCAGTGCAAGATGGAGAGTTTGATGAGCTGATGAACAGAAACAGAGCAATTGCTAGCAGCGCCATTACCAAGGCCGTGTCTGGAGCCACTGCCGGTAAGACACACAAAAAATGCCTAGTTGATGAAGCCTAGATCAGACAACAAAATACAATTTCATGATGAAACCTGAAATTAAATGGTCACTTTGAACCCCACCGTCGTTAACGACTTGTAATGTCCTTTCATGCAGGTGATCTTCCTTTGGCCATTGAGACCCTTTTGACTGCCAGTGCGGTCATTAAGCAGTCAAGAGTGTATGGGGACGAGCGCTGTCGAGCCCTGGTTATCTCTCTTAAAGACTGCCTTTTCTCCATTGAGAGCAAGGCTTACGGCTCCAGGTTAGTGCAGGATTTCTTGGGGGACTTACCATGTGCTGGGTTTTCATAAAAACAATAACTCTGAAATGATGTCCTAACTTGTTCTCTATCTAGGAAAAGACACCGTTCCCGTGACAGAGAACATCGTTCCCGCGATAGGGAGAGGGAAAGAGAAAGGGAGAGAGAACGGGACAGAGGTAGGGGAAGGGAAGAGCAAGAAGAGTCTTACAACCAGGAATGGGAGGCTGCAGGAATGTCCCGCCGGCACAGAGAGCGCACCTTAAGTGGGGAGAGAGATGGAAGAGAGCGGGATCGTGTTCGGGAACGAGATAAACATAGGGAGCATCGTGAGCGGCACCGCTAGGTAAGTTTGGACCCTCTTTTGTCTCAATTATTAATCTAGGCCCCAGACTGTGACCTTTTACCACCAGTTTTTTTTTATTGCATTGCATCAAAAAAGCTTATTAATGATTCGGTTAAACCACTGACTCAGTCCTGATCAAAATCTTTACCTGGCTGTTTCACATGTGGGGTGTAGCTGCGTGCAAGCCCCGTTTTCCCTCCAACTCACCTCTTCTTCTGAACAGGAAGTAACTGACGACAACATCCTGTTCACATGTGAGGCGCTGCCTAGGCACAGAACTACAGTGCCATGTGTTCAGTCTGTTTGTTTTGTATATTTTTTGCAGTATATAAACCCCTATCACCAACATTCCTCCACTGAAAGTGGGGGACAATGTGTTTGCTGATGCCTTGATTTTATAAAGTGTTTTTTTTTTTATCTCCAAACTACTACCAGTTATATCTCAAAACAACCTTGCTACCACACACCCTTTGTATTTATGCATTTCTGATATATTTTTTTCTGCATTCTTTTCCATATTATAGGTTGTCCATATGTTCATTTATGAGTAAGAATAGAAGCAGGACTTTTTTCTGCACCAAGCTGCTTAGAAGTCTGGGATAATCTGATGGAGAGACAGAAAGTGAATGTTAATAGCCTCTACGACCTTCTGCCCCGATGTTCACGTTTCCCTGGTACTCAGCAGCCACCAAGAATTTTACCTTTGTCATCTAATCTTGGACATCATCTCTTTCTCACAGTGATACTGTCTTTGTAATTTCATTTTTTGATTCCGAAAGGACAGTTTCAAGGATGTGGCTGACACATTTTCTTTTGCCACACCTTCATGCACACAGCAGAGGTGAACATTTTATATTTTGAGATGTGTATGTTTTATTTCTCTTCACCCTTCTTTTGTATCAAAACCTGAACTGATTAAAAGGCTGTTAAAAAGTAGACATGGCACAAGTTTGTTCATTGCACACTGTCTGTAACCTTGTTAACAATGACCTAGTCTTGTTTTAGTGCCATATGTAAGTTGCTTAAAAGGTGTTTGTTAGATCTTAACATTTTTTATTGTTCTGTCTCAGTAAGTAGTTTACAAACACATTCTTATTAAAAAAAGTCACATTATTTACAAACAGTACAATTCAAAATAATATCACTCTTGATGCGTTACAGGTGTAAGATGCCTCAAATGTCCATAAAAATTTCCAGATTGATGTTTGATCGTTGCATTCATCATTTCTCCAGGGGTGCATAATTCAGCAACTTTTCGATCAGGTCTACATGGGCCAGTAGCATCCTTCTACAGCAATACCTCTTCAGTCCAAGGGCATCAAGGGCATCACTGCCAAACAAAGGGGAGAGAAGAGAGAATTTGTGACTGATTAACTCACGCACTGCACCAAGGTTGTAGACGTTTTTATGAAAAATTCTCTGAACGAACAGTAAACAACAGTCTTACCCTTCAGTATATTCAGCCTGAAGGAGGCCAAGGTACGCCTCCCATTTATTTCCAACGATTTTTCCACAGGTGAAGCATCGGACCGGGATAATCATTTCAACACAAAGTCCCTAAGAACAAATGCATAGTTACTTAGTTAAATGGCTACCTAGCAGACTCGGACACCCTAACTTAAAACCTGGCCAATACGTCGAATGTCATGGTGGAGAGGTGGCCATTGAATGAACTACTTGCAAACGCCCAAATGAATATATAAATGTATACATGATGGAAAACCGAAACTCTTAATGGTGTAGTTGAATTGACGCTATAGTGACGCGTGCTGACTAGCCAGCGCACACGTTTTCAAACACGTCGCATACCTTAAGCAAAAGCGAAACAAATATTTGTCAAAACAACCAAATGTGTGCAGAATATCACGGAGAAAGAGAACAAAGCAGAAGTAAGTGTATACTCACTGTAAATCAACTACGGGACGATTGAAACCGTTGCTCGGACTCACGGTTCAGCTAGCAGCAAGCGCTTTTGGTTCTTCTTCTGTTATGTTTCTATTTCCTCCGTGCAACCACGTGCATTAGCGCCCCCTACCTGCTGGAGTGTCGGCCAGAGATCCTGCAAATGTACAAATCACGGTGTTGTTAATATTCTTATTTAATTCACTATAGCAGAGGGTTTAAAAGTCTGAGGCTTGCCTTTCCACCGGGGTGCCAGGAGCAATATATACTGTATATATATTTTCAAGAAAAAGTCCAGCTGTATAGTTTAAATCAAGCTGGTGTAAAATAATAAATACTTGCCTAGCGACCCGCAGAGGCCACATGCGTCAATATAAATGTAATGAAGCTTAAGGCGGGTTATCAGATTCTAGTCAACCTGCTTTTGTCCAACCACAAGAATGCCTGAATGGTTCCAGTGGAAAGTGTTGTTGTGGTTGGTGGAGGTGGAAGAGGGACATTTAAGATCACATTGATCTGTGGTTCTGTCTATTTTAGTGGATAGTTTGCCTGTTGTTGTTTGTGGCTAAGGATATGGTCAAACAGTAGACTGTTATATTGAAGTGGAATATAGTGTACGTTCATGGCTGCCATTCACATGCAAAATGTAATTTTAGAACAACGGCTCTTTGGTGGCAAACTATGAAGCCCCTTATAGAGTCTTAGTAAAAAAGACGGTCATGACAGAGTCTTTAATCCATGGACTTCTAATTAATTCTCTCAATTTACTCAACTTAAATAATGTTCTTCTCAGATCTCCCCCGATTAGTAGACATTTGAGGATGTCACTAAATTTTTTATCACTTGAACTAAATTATATATTTTTAATTTTGACCTGTAGCGGTGATTTTTAGGGTATCATTTATTTTGGGAATTTGCCACCAAGTACTGTTTTGCAAATAGGTCAAATACTTATTTTACTAAGTAAAATGCATATCAAAGTATAACTTATTTCCAATGCGTTATTCTGTATTTTGTTGTTATTCTGTCTCTCACTGTTCAAATAAACCTGCCATTAAACGTATACTGATCATGTCTTTCTAAGTGGCCAACGTACAAAATCAGCAGGGGATCAAACGGTTTCTTCCTTCACTGTATATATATTTAAAATTCTATTATGCTTTTTTACAGTAAATTGTATGTCAGTTTTGTATAAATGTCAAACTACAAGAGATTTCATAGACTGTGAAATTGTCAAACTTTTGCTGAAGCAGTTTTAGAATGTATGTAGTTAAGATGAAATAGTGCTATACATTTTTTGCTTCATCCTTGTCTCATCTCATCTCATCTTCAACCGCTTATCCGGGGTCGGGTCGCGGGGGTAGCAGCTCTAGCAGGGGACCCCAAACTTCCCTTTCCCGGGCAACATTAGCCAGCTCTGACTGGGGAATCCCGAGGCGTTCCCAGGCCAGTGTGGAGATATAATCTATCCACCTAGTCCTGGGTCTTCCCCGAGGTCTCCTCCCAGCTGGACGTGCCTGGAACACCTCTCTAGGGAGGCGCCCAGGTGGCATTCGTACAAGATGCCCGAACCACCTCAACTGGCTCCTTTCTATGCAAAGGAGCAGCGGCTCTACTCCGAGTTCCTCTCGGATGACTGAGCTTCTCACCCTATCCCTAAGGGAGAGGCCAGCCACCTTTCTGAGAAAACCCATTTCGGCCGCTTGTACCCGCGATCTCGTTCTTTCGGTCATGACCCAGCTTTCATGACCATAGGTGAGGGTAGGAACAAAGATTGACCGGTAGATCGAGAGCTTTGCCTTTCGGCTCAGCTCTCTTTTCGTCACAACGGTGCGGTGAAGCGAATGCAACACCGCCCCCGCTGCTCCGATCCTCCGACCAATCTCCCGCTCCATTGTTCCCTCACTCGCGAACAAGACCCCGAGGTACTTGAACTCCTTCACTTGGAGTAAGGACTCATTCCCTACCCGGAGTAGGCACTCCACCGGTTTCCTGCTGAGAGTCATGGCCTCAGATTTAGAGGTGCTAACCCTCATCCCAGCCGCTTCACACTCGGCTGCGAACCGATCCAGTGAGTGCTGAAGGTCACCGACCGATGAGGCCATCAGGACCACATCATCCGCAAAAAGCAGTGATGTGACCATCAGCCCACCGAACGGGAACCCATCCCCCCCATGACTATGCCTTGATATCCTGTCCATGAATATTACAAACAGGATTGGTGACAAAGCGCAGCCCTGGCGGAGGCCAACCCCCACCTGGAACGAATCCGACTTACTGCCGAGGACAAGGACACAGCTCATGCTTTGAGCGTACAGAGATTGGATGGCCCTGAGAAGAGACCCCCTCACCCCATTCTCCCGCAGCACCTCCCACAAAAGATCCCGGGGTACCCGGTCATACGCCTTCTCCAGATCCACAAACACATGTAGACTGGATGGGCATACTCCCAGGCCCCCTTCAGGATCCTTGCGAGAGTAAAGAGCTGGTCCGTGGTTCCCCGGCCAGGACGAAAACCGCATTGTTCCTCTTCAATCTGAGGTTCGACTATTGGCCGAACCCTCCTTTCCAGCACTTTGGAGTACACTTTACCAGGGAGGCTGAGGAGTGTGATACCTCTGTAATTGGCACACACTCTCTGGTCCCCCTTTTTAAAGAGGGGAACCCCACCCCGGTCTGCCACTCCTCTGGCACTGTCCCAGACTTCCATGCAATGTTGAAGAGGCGTGTCAACCAAGACAGCCCTTCCCCACCCAAAGCTTTTAGCATTTCTGGACGAATCTCATCAGTCCCTGGGGCTTTGCCACTGTGGAGATGTTTGACTACCTCAGCGACTTCCCCCAGGGAAACTGACGATGACCCTCCATCAGCCTCCAGCTCTTCCTCTATACTAGAGGGCGTGTAGGTCGGATTCAGGAGCTCCTCAAAATGCTCTTTCCAGCGCCCGATCACATCATCAGTTGAGGTCAACAGTGTCCCATCCTTACTGTACACAGCTTGGATGGTTCCCCG
This sequence comes from Dallia pectoralis, assembly GCA_029465975.1. NCBI lineage: Eukaryota > Metazoa > Chordata > Actinopteri > Esociformes > Umbridae > Dallia > Dallia pectoralis. The sequence goes on along the minus strand of CM055749.1, from coordinate 14,119,132 downwards.
TTTTCCCCCTCTGAGGTGCCGAACGGTTTTCCAGAAGCATTTTGGTGCCGACCGAAAGTCCTTCTCCATAGCTTCTCCAAACTTCTCCCACACCCGCTGCTTTGCCTCTGACACGGCAGCGGCTGCAGCCCTTCGGGCCTGTCGGTACCCTGCAACTGCCTCCGGAGTCCCCAGGGCTAGCATATCCCTGAAGGCCTCCTTCTTCAGTCGGACAGCTTCCCTGACCACCGTGGTCCACCACGGTGTTCTAGGGTTACCACCCCTTGAGGCACCTAGGACCTTGAGACCACAGCCTACCGCCGCAGCTTCAGCAATAGAAGCTTTGAACATTGCCCACTCAGGTTCAATGCCCCCAACCTCCACAGGGATGCCTGAAAAGCTCCGCCGGAGGTGTGAGTTGAAGATCTTTCGGACAGGGGCCTCTTCCAGACGTTCCCAGTTCACCCGCACTACCCGTTTGGGCTTACCTGGTCTGTCCAAAGTCTTTCCCCACCCTCTGATCCAACTCACTACCAGATGGTGATCAGTTGACAGCTCTGCCCCTCTCTTCACCCGAGTGTCCAAAACATGCGGCCTTAGATCAGCCGATACGATCACAAAATCGATCATTGACCTTCGGCCTAGGGTTCTCTGGTAGCATGTACACTTATGCGCCTCCTTATGTTCGAACATGGTGTTTGTTATAGACAATCCATGACTAACACAGAAGTCCAATAACAAACGACCGCTCGGGTTTAGATCAGGGAGGCCGTTCCTCCCAATCACGCCTCTCCAGGTGTCTCCATCGTTGCCCACATGTGCGTTGAAGTCTCCCAGCAGAATGATGGAGTCCCCTACTGGAGCCCTATATAGGACTCCCTTCAGGGTTTCCAAGAAGGCTGAATACTCCGAACTGCTGTTTGGTGCATAAGCACAAACAACAGTCAGAGTTTTCCCCCCCACCACCCTTAGGCGTAGGGAGGCAAACCTCTCATCCACCGGGGTAAACTCCAACACCGCCGTGCTCAGACGTGGGCTCGTGAGTATCCCCACACCAGCCCGCCGCCTCTCACCCTGGGCAACTCCAGAGAAGAACAGAGTCCAACCCCTATCCAGGAGTAAGGTTCCAGAGCCACGGTTGTGCGTAGAGGTAAGTCCCACCAGATCCAACTGGTATCGCTCCACCTCACGCACAAGTTCTGGCTCCTTCCCCCCCAGTGAGGTGACGTTCCACGTCCCCAAAGCAAGCTTCTGCCGCCCGGGTCTGATCCGTCGAGACCCCCCACCTTCACTGCCACCCATATGACAGCGCACCCGACCCCTGCGGTTGTTCCTGTGAGTGGTGGGCCCACAGGATGGAGAGGAGAGAGATGCCTTGTCATCCTTGTCATTGTCATCAAAAAGGTTGGCAACTGGCACACTGTAAGGAAATTAACCTATAAACACATATACATTTTAGTATAATTACTATATTACTTAGTATAAATTCATTTCACTATGATAATGTGCGTATAACTAATTTAAAGAAGCAGGAATTGGGTATTGATAAATGAAAGACAATGTCACACAATGACAAACTACGACCAAGCAAACTTAAAGTTTGATGCAAGCTGATTCATTGCCTTTAATAAAGATCAGGTAAAGTCACAAGATAACATTTTGGCTTTACACAAAGGCTTTGGGGTCGGGGAGGAAGTGTGCAAGAGGGAAAGTACACACTTGGGAGCTAGGGTGTCAATAAAACATAGATTTAATCACAATTGCAATCGTATCCTTCATCAACATAATTTAATTTGTTCTCATTTCACATAATACAGAACATGTGTAAAAATGTAGAGTCCTACAGGAATTATTGCATTTATACGCTCTTTGAAAAAGAACTAAGATTTTAGTTAGTATACTCTTTTCTTGTGACACGACTTTTAGCGTATTGGAGACAACTAGGCTACTTGAAAATGTGTCATAGCTATTTGAACATTTGTCTGCAGACTACATGTCTGTTCTGATGCCGTGTTGGAGGTATTGATATTGTATAACGGTGAGCTACATGCCTGTGTTAAAGCTAGATGGTTTTGTTTAAAATCTCTTAGGCCTATAAAAATAGGGGAGGGGAGCTGCACAATGTTCAAAGGGGAATCAAAAAGAGGTTGAAATCGAACTTTATTTATGAAATAAATTGTGATATTTAAGAACAAGTTAGAAAAAATATATGTAACAACATAACAACATTAAAAGTTAGAAATCATCGTGCTTTCAAGACTGGCCTGGAGGTTGATGGTGGACAGAATATATTAGTCCATATGTTATGCAAACTGGACTCATCTACATCTATTGGTGCCACATTGCCTGTCTTTTATATGTTAATTCTGAGTTAGTGCACTATAGCTGCAGTTTCACACTGTTACTTTAGAATGTAGGTTTGACTAATAAATACATGCTCTGCTGTTTTTCCAGTCAGAGAAACAGCAGTATGTAGCTTGAGGAAGTTTACCAATGGAAACTGCAGGGCATCAGTGTGTTAACACTGTGAACTATATATTTGGTAATACGTTTGGCTGTTTTAGTATATACTTTTGGTAGACCCAGAAACACTCAAATATTCATACTGGATGAATGGGGTATTTAAGAACAGTATATTTATGTGGTAACTGTTGAAGTTATTTTGCATGTAGCTCTAACCAGGTACAGGAAGCTAATAATTAATAATATAAGCATTTTACTGTGAGTCCAAATATGTTATTTACATTTTTTATAATGTTTATATTCTCTAAGTGAAGTCAGACTGAAATGAAGAAACACAATGGCCCCCTAATCCCCACATATATCAGCTGCATGATAATCTATGACCCAATCAACAAGGGACTAGTTAACCCATCAACCAACAGGTTTCGATGAGTTATGGTGATTAATTTCTCCGTGCCAATACCAGTGCCCCCAACAGGATGGCACCAGCAGCAATAATGGCACCACCGATGAGGAATGGCTTCAGGAATTCCAGAGAGTCTGTGCTGGCGTCTGCTGCCCCTCCATTCTCTGATGCCTCCTCTGGTTCAGCTGCCACATCCTCCACTGGGGGCTTTTCTATAGGGACTGCAGCGGGTAGAGGCCCTACTGGAGTGGGGTCAACCTTTTTAGGATGAGATGCCTCTTTATTCTCTGTCTTTGCCGGTTTAGCCGATGGCTTGGGGACTTGGGTCCCACTCTTGGCCTTGGCTTCCATGTGATCCAGAAACACAGGTGCAGTTGGCAAGGAGTGTCTTTATGTTAGGGCTGCTTCACGGATGGTGAACAGCAAAACAGAGGCAGACAGAATGGAAAACACAAAGATTGACTCTGTTATCTTCTCCACTGTCATTTGGTGGAATTATACACCAACACATATAGCAACTTCATTTATAGGAAATATTATAAAGTATCATAATGCATTAAAAAGCTTCAAGTCAGTAGGGCCAGTATGTGACCTTGGCCGATAAAATCACTGCTGTGATTGTGATGTTTTTTCTTTTATTGCATCTGCAGAACATGCATGTCGTCGAAACGACACCAGTAGAATATCGAGAGAAATCTAATGAAAATGCATGTTTTGTAAAAGAGTAAAAAATCACTGTAATTCATTATAAAAGTCACAGTTGACAGACAGTGAGATGCATGCATGTCTTCTGCACAATCCAAAAGTATAAATGCAGTTTCAGCAAGCAGGAAAGACTGTCCATGTGTATTACTCTCTCTCCCCAGTCAGGCTTTTAAAACTGCATGAGTCATTCAGTATAGCATGCATTGTAAATGGAGGATTAGGTGTATGAACTGGAAAAATAAAGGCAGTAGGGATTAAACACACAAAGTGGGGATACAAAATGAAAAAATTGGAAATGATTTATAATAGCGGAATTACTTAAAAAATATGAACACATTAAACATATCTGAGGATGCTGCACATGCAGGAGGGGAACGATGGCAGCTGTACAGGTCATGATAACCCACCGTATCTCGAAATACTGACTGGGAAAGAGGTAGAAATTTGGGATACATACCCTCCAGCTATTCTGTGTTCTTTTCCAACAGCTCTGTAAAATGGACAGGTAGGTGGGGAGTTGTTGTGCAAAGGTTATCAGTCAGAACTCAATAATGTCCTCAAGACAGAGTTAAGCAAAGAGATGGAGGGCACAGTGAAAACAGAAGGAGGGAGGTATAGAGAAGACAGGCTGGGATGTACCATGTGGGCAGCAAACAGAAGGGGTGGCCGAATGTTTAGAATAGAACTGTATATCCCTGTGTAGATTAAGATTTTTTGTTGGTCATTTCTATTACAATATTTTGTATATAACAATAAACAATATCATCATTTATCTCTGATAAGAAATATTGGGTAGGTTTATGCTCTGCATACTCAATATATGTCTGCTTCTGATATATATGTATATTTATATATATATATATATATAATTCCTCCGTAATTATTGAGGTGTCGAACCCAATTGAATGCTTTCTTTTATTGTTTATATTTTTTATAATGGAAACATATATATAATATACATTTGGATTTTTTTACATGTGTGTTCAATTTTAGCCTTTTGAAACAGAAGTGGTCACTTCAACTTCAAATAACTTTTTCAAAACAGTGTGTTTATGGACATATTGGCAATTCCAATAAGGTGATGCCGGGTTAACCTTAAAACATGTACACAGATAAAAACCCGTAGGCAGGAAAATTTAAAGTAAATATTACATCTTGGTGTTGGTAAAATGTCTACAGTGCTAAAGTGTTTCACCCCATTTCTGTGGCTCATTTGTTTTAAAGAATATATAGTTTTGAAGAAATATCTCCTTAATCGCCCCATGAATAAGATATATAGTTAAATTCTGCCAATAAGAACACGTTTGCTTACTTGATAGAGTATTCGGGCCACCATTGGTTAGAATATAGTGCTAAATTGTCTGGACTAGGTAACTTGCCGGTTTAACTCTAACTTCCACAGCCATATCTGCACACTATGACCTGTTTTTTGTTGAAAGCCTTTACTACAAAATTGCCCATCTAGTAGGGAATGACAACTTTCCTGGAGTCATTGAAACTCCAGGTGGAGAGATCTTGCATGGAGATTGACAGTTATTTTGTGTTTCTTTCATTCTTGGGCAGCTCTTGAACCGATGGGCAGGCTTCGGAATCCCCTGTTTTTGATCATGTCTTTGTGTGGTATTGTTCTACGTTACCTGTGCTTATTCTGAGACATTGTTTACGTACTTCCATTTAGAAGACCTTGGTCTTTGATTCATATGTGCTGTGTTGCAAGCTTCCTTATTTTGATTAAGTACTTGTGCTGTGGTGAGTGACTATATAAAAAACCATCAACGCTATTCATTCCTGTGCTGTGGCTCCATCTTTCCTCCTGATACACCTCACTACACCGTGACATTCACTGTACATAGTGTACTTTAACTATAGCTAAAATCTAGTTTTTTCTGGATAATACAGTGGCTCTCAAAACAAACCCCTTTGACTTTTGTGTCACAACTTGAAATTTAAAATCTGCTAATTGTTTTAAATAAATTACAAATATAAAACAGGAAATAATTATTTGCATAAGTACTCATCTCCTTGATCATGAAACACCTGATTGATTATCTGATTTTCAAAATCACTTCATTATTTTTATTAAGTTAAAATGTGTGCAATCAGGGCGTTTCATATAATTTCAGACGATTTCTGAGATCCCACGGTTGGTACAATTCGTAACACAAAATAACATTAAAAAAATCCCTGTTTAAATTATTGAACAAACGGGGTGAATAGTTATGCCATAGCCTTTTCTTTTTTGTACTAATAAATAATTTAGAACAATTTGTCGAATTCATATTTACGTCATAGACATTTTGTGTAAATGGAGTCAATGTAAATAATGACTTCTGCTGAAAGGCCCTATTTAAACTAAATCTATGATAGGAAATTGTTTAGCTTTGAGACAAGTTGTTGTTTCAGCCTACAGTGTGCTTCCTATATTAAATACGGTGGTGGTGGCCTCATGGGAGAAATACGGAAATAGCTGGATGACTTCTGGATAAACCGGGATAAACATCCTGACAGATGCCCATATGGCACCATCCATTCAGCAATGACCAACCGGGCGAAAATATCAATGCAATTCCGAACGAAATACAATATGTCGTGAAGGAAGAAAGTGCAAATCCTAACCTTCTAACCTGCATTATTTCTAACGTTTCAACCGAGAACTGTTACCAATCTTAAGTCTGTGCAGGAAGTGACGCGCCCCCCACGCCCAAGTGCTCGAGTCGGATATTCCTGAATAATATTCACAACCCGCCCATGGTCCTTTACAGCGGTTCACCAGCGGTTCGGAACGTCTCTGAATCGTTTGCGTCAGCCGTGGCTTGCGTAAACTACGTAAACTCAACGGACTCTTATCGTTGGCTGCCGGATGACGTCACCATTCTACGTAAATGGCGCTGCGGTGATTGGATGTTTGATGCGTAGCTGCGGAGTGTAGGGAATGGGAATAGAAACGACGTATCTGCTCATGGGTGAATGCTGGTCTATTGGGGATGGGTTTACGACAACCAATTCGTCGGGATTTGCCACTTCTCCACTAGCTTGGGAGTTGTCATGTAGGTAGTTAGGTCATAGATCTACTGAAAATATGTAATATTTGCGCTGTATTTGCGGCACTTTGCTGTCCGTCACTGAAAACGGTTGTACGGACGAACTCCCCTGCACATACACGGCGAGCCGGCTGTGACAGCGAATAGCCTACACGTCGGCGACATGTTGCGATTTATTGGGAAACCAAGACCCTGAAAACCGAGGGTAGAACGCGTGTTTTCACGTTTTTCCGTGGCATGGTCGACAGGCAAACCTTATGCAACTGCTGGCACGGATTCGTGTGGGGACCGTTCTTTGAAGTACAGTGGATGTATGATCCAGCCTCATAAAGGGTGGGGGTGTAACGTGTGCGCCCTGGCAGATACCGCTCAACACACATTTGGTGCCACGTTATTTTACAGTCAGACAGGGAGACACCTTCGTGTCCAGGTGCGTGTGGAGGTGAACTTAGGGTGGGAAAGTGGAGGATGGGAAAGCGAATAGAACCGATGCAGTTGGTCTTGACAAGACATCGTCGACATACAGGTAAGAAAGCAACTCACTTACCTATCAATTGTAGTATGGATGTGGTTGGGGGGGGTATATTCATTTTATACAATTTCCATGATTCTGATATAGGGTAACAAGTGAAAATATGCCAAATATATTTGTTCTCGTTGGACTTTCCCCATGGCATCACATACCCTACTTTGGTGATTGGTATAGAGAAATCAGGGCATCAGTATTATATTGCAGGAAAATACTGCTCACTTTCAAGATAAGCCCATGTATTTAAAGTATTTTGCTGCTATGTCTTTGCTATTTTATTATTGCATCATTGTGTGATGCTTCTGGGCAATATCTAGTTTTTTAACTTCCCCACTATAACTAAGCCCTTAAGGGTCAGGGCAGGATCTGGTGCTCATATGCAAGAATGCAGCAGGTGAAGTGAGGCTGAGGAAAACATGTAACTCAGACATGCTTAAAAAGCAACCACATTGATGAGTGCATTTCAGCCACATAACTGGGAATACCTACAGAACATTTGCATTTAATCCAGATTCTGTGGCCAGTGAGTAATTTCAGTTTGAGATATAGTGGTGTGTAAAAGTTATCTACAACAGTCAAAGGAATACATATTCATATATATATGTGTGTGTGTGTATACAATACTATACAACAGTTTGGGTTAACAGAAAAACATTGTGTAGACAATTGTAAATGACCATTGTAGCTGTGAATGGCCGATCTTTTTGTGTAATAACTATATAGGCTTACAAATGCAGATTATTCATGTTTTGTGTTTTGCTTTGTTTGCACTGTTTTGTGCACGTGCATATTTTCTTAAAATATGTGTTCTAACGCAGCAGCTAGTGGTCAGAAAAAAATCCTTGAGTGTGTTAACAGACTTGGTGAATAAACCTGATACTGATTATCAGCAACCATCAGTCATGTGTTCCAGTGGCGCATTGCATTTGCAAATCCAAGATTATCATTATAAAAAGGGTACTTGATCATTAGAATACCCTTTTGCAATCATGCTAGCTTAAATAAAAACTGTTGTCATGATTTAAGAGGTACAACTTGGCCTTTAGTCTAGTTGAGTATCTGGAGCATCAGCGCTTGTGGGCTTGATTACAGGCTCAAATGGCCAGAAACAAGAACTTTCTTCGGAAACTGGTCAGTCTATTCTGGTCTTGAGGAATGAAGGCTATACCATGCAATAAAAAATGCTAACAAACTGAACGCTGAGTACTACTCCCTTCACAGAACAGCGCAAACTGGATTTTACCAGAGTAGTCAGATCTCAATCCTATTGAGCTGTTGTGGGAGCAGCTTGACTATATTTTACTTCCTATTTCATTTAGCAATATTTATTATTTAAACTAATTCACCATTTATCTTTTAATTGAAAACACGGACATTTATTAGTGTATTAGTGACACAAATATTTGAATGGTAGTGTATTTGTGTATTTATCGGACTGGAAATAATTGGACGCTTGCACAACTATTATAATTTTGTATCTGTACGCCACCACAACAGTTTTGAAATGAAACAATCAAGATACAATTGAAGGGTAGACTTTCAGCTTTTCTTCATGGAGTTGAACAAAAATATTGTATGGAAATTTTAGGTATTAACCATTTTCATGCAGATTGTTTCAGGGCATGAGCATATGTAATTGGATAAATATGTTAATCTTTAATACTTTGTTAAAAATCCTTTGCAGTCAATGACTACTTGACATCTAGAAAAGCATGGACATCACCAAACTCTATGAGTGAATGAATGGGTGAATGTGACGCAGGATCTGTAAAGCGCTTTGGATAAAAGCGCTATATAAAAACGCAGCATTTACCATTTATAAATTTAATGGTAGGTTTATTTGCACAGTGAGAGACAGAATAACAACAACAAAATCCAGAGTAACGCATTGGAAATACATTTTACATTTATTTGCATTTTACTCTTTTATAGAGACAGTGCTCCTAATCTCATCGTCGTACATTTTTCTCATTGATTTTAGTCAGAGAGTGCTCTAGGAACTGAAACAGGATTTGGAGGAACCTTTTGAACATTACGTGATTTCTATTGTAGCAAGAATGGAAATCTGATATTAATATATATTAAACACAACAATTCCATGATTTCCTTTTTGTATACATTTGTAAATTCATTATATGCTTTAATATCTGTAGTGAATAAAACAAATGGAAAACATTTAGCTGTTTTATAACATGACTTGTGTATATATTTCCAAATCAAATTATGTTCTACAAATGTGCTGCTCCTGTACGTTGCTTTTACCCGTCTGCCCAGTTAATTCCAAACCAGTGTTTATCGGGTTTTAGTTGGTTGTGCTGGCCATTCCTTGATTTGAAGCCCACAGTCTCGTTTTTTTATTTTAAGGTAGTTCTGAAATAGCCTGGATGTATGTTTCACATCATTGTGTTGTAGGATGAACACTTGACCAACTTGCTGTACACCAGTGGGTATTGCACGGTGCTGCAAAATGCTGTGGTAGACGTTTTGGTTCAGGGTGCCACTCAATTTGCATGTGGCTTACTCTGGATCCTGCAAAAGAGCACCACCTCATCACGCTTTCTCCATGTGTGAAAGTTGGTGTCACACTGAGGACCCATTATTTTTCCTACTTTATGGCAAGCAGAAACCATGCGTGATGAACCAAAGATTTCCCATTTTTATTACTCTGTCGGTAAGACCTTTTAGTCTTCAGCAGTCCATTGGCAATATTTCATGGCTTCGGCAAGCGTATAAAATATATATTTTTACTTTGTTACTGACACTCGGCCTGTCAAACGTGCAGCTCAAGGTCTGCTCTTCACACTTGGAACTGATACTTACTCACTTTGACCAGTGTTAAGCTGTGCTTGCAGTTGTTGTCCTGTGATCTCGGAAAATCTGTGCGGACAACTGGAGAGTGATTTGGGTTCGTGTCGCACTGAATAGAAAACCATTGACGAATCAGTGGATACTTGCGATACTGCTCATACAATTCATCAGAATGGTGTTTGGTGACTTTTCAGTCAAAGAAGAATTCTTAACATTAATACCATTAAAAACAACTACAAGAGGTATTGATGTCTGTAATGTAGTTAAAAACTATTTTGTAGAAAAAAATGTACTGCTGGAAAAAGTTTTTTTTAATCACAACGGAGAGAGCTCCAGCCATGACAGGGTGCCATTTAGGTTTCAGATGTTGCAAAGCAGATCCCGAATTCACTAGTTTTTTGAACTGCCACTGCATCATTCATCAGCAGGCAATCTGTGCAAAAGTAATCGGATTTGAACAAGTCATAAAGTCAATTAGAGCGAAGGCTAAAGAACACAGCACCTTCAAAGTTTTTCTGTAACAACTACATCAGAGTATGGGGATCTTTTACTTCTCACAGAAATCAGGTGGCTCAGTAGAGGAAAAGTTCTGCATCGTTTTCTTTCACTTTTGACAGAAATCAAAGCTTTTATGGAGTCAAGAAATGAGGACATCACTTTACTCTCAGACATAGCATTGCAGCTAGACCTTGCATTCCTGACAGACATCGCACAAAAACTCAACTTATTCCTTACTGAATTACAAGGAAAGGGCAAATCAATTGTTGAAATAATGAGTTCAATAAAAGCTTTTATTGCAAAGCTGAGTGTCTTCTACCAGCACATCCAGAAAAACACAATGCTGCACTTCCCATATCTGCAAAAAATGCTGCATGAGAATGAAGCAGAACCTGCTCTCCTCAACAGACGGAAGTAAATAGATTTACTGACCCGGATGGGTCTCTTTGGTAGACTGGTTCCTTGTCTGGCTTTCATCACCAACCCCTTCAAGGAGATGGACATTTCTGACATGTCTGAAAAGATTGGTGAGGTGTTCAGTATGCATGCTGATTCATTGGAAATATAAATCATCTGTCTCCTAAATGACATTCAGCTTAAATCACGGCACTCTGCTGCTAACTTTTGGAACATTGTTGACCAGAAAAAGTACAACAGCATCAGCACAGATGCAAAGAAAGTTGCTTCTCTGTTTGGCTCAACTTGTGAGTCAGGATCCTCGGACATGAACTTTATCAAAGTATAGAGCACTTCTAACTGATGCACACCTGGATTTTTCCATAAGAGTTAACTCATCCGGATACATGCCGGATTACAAAGCTTTGGTGAATAGAATGCAATTTCAACCCTCACACTAAAAGGGTAAACAGAACGTTGATTAATATATTTCAGTTGTAACTTAAATAGTAGTCTTATAGTTGGTTATTATTTATGACTTTGCCATTTCAGAGGGGTGTAGGGAGAGCAGAAAATGTAATAATTGAAGGAAAAAATGAGCCTTTAAACTGGACACTAAAATGATACATTCATATCATATCAGGGATTTCATTAAAACTAAGCCAATTTTGTGCATTCACTGTTTATTAAACATTAGTTTGCTATGTCCAATCTATAACTTTTTTACAGCAACGACCAGAGGCAAAGAGCAGAAAGCCTGAGGGAGGAATATATGGAAGTTGGGATGAGGAGTAGATGATGATGATGATGATGATGATGAGATTAGAGGATAGTATGAGAACATGAGTCTATTCAAGTAGGAGACTTGGGATGTAAAACCAGAGGAAAGCAACAGAGGGAGTATAAGGAGTAGGTAAGGACTAGATGAGGAGAGCAGGACCAGAGGAATATGTATATATCTTTTCATAACTCTTACATTTCTGCAGTAGTTTTCATTTTTTTATTGTATACAAAACTGTAAAATTCAAACCAACTGTTTTGTTAAACAGTGATGATGGAGTGTCAAGCAATAAAATCATTGAGAAAAAAGTAGCTTGCGACATGTTTATTTTTTAATAAGTAGCTCTCATGCCAAAAAAGGTTGGAGACCCCTGCCTTAGACTTACCGCCGTGGGGTAGAAGCTGTTCTTCTGGCGCAATGTTTTAGTCTTTATAGACCTCAGCCGTGTTCCAGAGGGAAGAGTTCTGTATAGTCCGTTACCCAGATGGGAGGGGTCTGCCTCAATCTTTGCTGCCCGCTTCAGTGACCTGGCTTTGAACAGATCTTTCAAGGATGGCAGCTTACATCCAATGGTCTGGTCCGCAGAGCGGATGATGCGTTGCAGTCACTTTATTTTTGACAGCTGCTGCAGCGTACCAGATAGTGATGGAGGAGGTCAGGATGGACATGCGTTATTGCTCAGTTTTTGGTAACCTACACTAGGGGTGTGCGATATGACGATATTTAATCGTGGACGATTAAAATGTCTCCACGATTCACTTTTTCGGAAATATCGTAGAATCGCGCTCCAGTGCACGTTCAATTAGATGCAGATCTATGGCGTTTTTTCAGCTACGTATCAACATGCAATGCGCGGTGCGCTAGATGTCAGCGTGTTAACACTAGAAGCGCCAACAGCCCATGCCCGCGGGCGTTGCAGTTAGTAATTAAAATAAATATATAATGTTGAAAAGCTACAGCCTCGTTCTTCCATGACTTTTCCTAAATACGTGCATTTTACCTTGTCCCGTTTTCAGAAACTGGATGCGTTTTGGTCTGATCTCGTTTTGGTCCGATCTATATTGGACACCGTTTTGGTCTGGTCTATATAAAACTGGATGCGTTTTGGTCTGGTCTATTTAAAACTGGATGCGTTTTGGTCTGGTCTACATGAAACTTGACGCGTTTTGGTCTGGTCTACATGAAACTTGACGCGTTTTGGTCCGATCTATATGAAACTGGATATATGTAACGGATTAGTTTGCCACTCATAACATCACTAATGAACACTCTGCGCAGTGCAACCGGTTAGTATGCGTGTCCTGCTCAGGCAGACAAAAGCTGCGAGATATACATAGATAATAGATTGATTGGCTTGGTTGAATTTGAATGAACTAGAAAAAAGAGGTAGGCCTACGTTTATAAAGAAATATATGTTTTACTAAATAAACAGAACGAAAATATAAAACGAAATTGATTAATGTATCTACCGGGTAACAGCAGAATATACCCGACCGTGACCAATATACAAACTGTGTTGTAAAATACGTGTTTCATTGTCTATAGTGCCTTAGTTACTGGGCTGTAATTACTATAATACATTTTACAAATGTAAATGATCAAATTATACACTGTAGCCTAATGTTTTTATTTCAACAGTCTGTGTTGCAATATATACGGCCAATCATGCGCAAATCATTTGATTGCGCGTCGCTTGTGATCTAAAATGTTTTAGCATTTATTACATCAAAATAGGACATACAGTTTGATTGATTTTAATTTATTCGATCTTTAGAAATTTAAATATCATAGCCTGTGCATTTTAAAATCATGGTTTTAATTTTGTATTGTATGGCTACATAAGACAATAAATAGGCTACATACTATTTTAGTAAAATGTTTTACTGCATAATTCACAATTCATTTAATTCAGGATGATAACACAGTAGATCATCTGATGCTGTAGATGGATGGCAGGTTACACAGTGAATGGATGGTGAAGCTGCGGATGAGAATGAAGGTGCTTCTTTGCACCATTGCACTTCCTTTAAATATACACGTGATTAAAATATGCTACTTGAATTTTTTTTTCCCTTTTATGTTTTGTTACCTTGTAACGCTATATTCTTTAAATGGAGATATAATTTGCTTGTATTGCAGCTCAGTAATTAGCAAAATAGTCTTAAAAAGCAACATGAAAAAGAATCGTGATAAAATCGTGAATCGTGATTTTTCCTGAAAAAATCGTGATATGATATTTTTCCCATATCGCCCACCCCTAACCTACACATTATCCTAAACCACCGGCAGTTTACCGCTTACCTTTGTACCATCTGGGGTTATTCACTGGACGTGAACTGCTTACGCTGCAGAAAAAAAATCTAATATGAAGTAACTGACTGATTTGCTTGCTTAGCTAAGTTTAGCAAAATATTCAAGCAATAGCGACATAGGGAAGCTTCCGAACTACTGACCATTGATGCACGAAACACCTTAGCCACTTGTAAAATTTCACCACCATGATCGGCTTATGGAACATTGTTGACCAGAAAAAGTACAACAGCATCAGCACAGATGCAAAGAAAGTATTCTGACCTTTGAATAATTAATTTATTATTTACACGTCTATAGTTTTAGAATTAGCTAATTTTCACCATTGTTAAGCAATCAACATCATGGTCCTAAAGCTTGCACCACAACAGCGGGTTATGTCATTTGGGGTCGGTACAGTCTGATATTGTTTACCACTAGTAAATGGTAACACGCTGACATTTGGTTTGTAAATCATGTCTCTCGTGTGTGAGACTTGATTTTTCAGACATTCTGGCCCTGCACTGAACCTTTGTTTAAAAATTGTATTTCGTGGATGAATTAATGCCTAAATTCTAGGAACAATGAGGTGAAAAGCGGCTTTTAAATGCAAAGTGCCTTTCCAGTCCAACTGATGGGAGGACTTCATGTGCTACAGACACTATGAACACTGCACATTACATCTCCTGCGAGTGGAATGTGTTATCAGCCAGTATCTACAACAAGTCTCACACTGGCACTATTTTTGGCAGATTACTAAAGAATGATATAATCTGAGATCACCAACAAAGAAGCTGCACTGGACACGGACAACACGTATAACAACGTGATTATTGCAAAATTAAACCCAAACCCTTGTGTGCTTTGCCCTCTTTGAAAGCTGTGAACTATATTAATACGAGTAGAGAACACTGTCAAGAGAACAGTATTTGGTTGGGTTTTTACATCTCAACACAACAGCTGCAAGAAATCATTGTTAGAAGAAGAACAGGCTGTTTTTGCAACAATCAATATCATAGAGCTCAGAAAAGCAGAAGTGCAGGCACTCTGGATTGGATAACGGCATGAGGCATCCTGAAGACATCATGGGCAAAGAGAAACCAACCATCTGAGTGATAGCCCCCACACCAAGCAGAGCTGAAAAGAACACTTCACAGCATCTGATGACAATACACTGTTAGTCTCAGAAATGAAGAGGAACCTCAGCAATGAAGACTGGTAATTATTTAAGTTATTATTTAAAAAATGTTAATTCATACTAATTGAGCCTGTTAAATTCAGGTACACACACCTCCTGGACCTTCTTTACACTGCCTCTGCCCTAGATCCACATCTCATGCCATTCCTTTGTGATAGTTATACTGACCGGACATTAGTGGACATTTACTTTCCGAGGATGACAATCTGTGTAAAAAGGTGGCACCGTCCGTCAGAAAAGTCCTATGGACTGAGACGGACTATAAAATCCTCTGAAGATAAATTCACTGAGGAAGTACCGATGTACAAGGTCAGGGAGTAGGATTCTTAATGGCAAAGCACTGCAGTGGTGGAAAGCACAGATGATCTAACACCAAACTCCTCTCCTGCAAAGAAATCCATTTTAATGTGACAGAACTACTTTGTAAACCGGACATCAGGAGGTGTCCCATCTGAGCGGGTGTTTAGCACTGAAAGCTATGTTGTTTCAACTCAGATGGGATCATGCTTATCAGGCGATTTTATTAAAGATAAATATAATGATACATAAGATGAGCTTATTGAAGGCTGTAATATATTTGTTAATGTACTTGTTGCTTTATTAAAACAAAAACAAACATTTCCTTTTTTTAAACCCTTTACTGCTGTGGCTTTGTCAAGTCCCACAGTGTTTTTCGTTAACCTCTATTCAGCCGGTTTCTTCAGTACTCCACTTATTGTGTTAGGCGTTCGTTGGTGTTTTAAGCCCCCAACGAAGTCTTTAAGGCAGCGCTGCATGGAAGGCACTCCCCACCCCCTACAGTTTCAACCAATCACAGCACTGATTAGGGTTAGGGTGATTGGTGGAAACTGTAGGGGGTGGGGAGTGCCTTCCATGCAATACTCAGGTACGCTGTGCCATTTAAACAATGCTCAGTTGGTTCTATTAGAGACACAAAGTGTGCCAATAAACTATCCTACACCATTACACCACTCCCACCAGCCTGAATCATTGAGACAAGATGTCACACCCTTGTTACCTTCTGAATGTCACAGCATAAATCAAGACTCCTCAGAGCAGGTAAAAGTTTTCCAATCTTCTATTGTTCAATTTTGGTGAGCCTGTTCAAATTGTAGCCTTTCCTGTTCTTGGCTGACAGAAGTGGCACATGGTGTGGTCTTCTGCTGCTGTAGCCCCCGTCATCAACGTTAGAACTGTGTTGTGCGTTCGGAGATGCTCTTCTGCATGCCTTGGTAATAGCGAGTCATTATTTGAGTTACTGTTGTCTTTCTACCAGCTTTACCCAGTATGGCCATTCTCCTCTGACCTTTGACCTGCGACCTCTGACCCATAACAAGATTTTGTCATTGTTGAAATTTGAGCCCATTCAGCCAAAAGAGAATTCGCCAAGGCAATAATGTTGGACGAGAAGACATGGCTTGCCTTTCACTGTTCCAATTCATCCCAATGGTGTTCACCAGCCTCGTCGATAAAAGGACCTGCACCAAACGGTTGCTACAACATGGAAAGCACCCAATTGTCTTAACATTTGTATCCTGTAGCATTAAGATAACCCTTCACTGAAACTACGGGTCTAAGTCCAGACAATTATCCCTGCTCCCACAAACTTTTCAGTAGGCACCATGTATCCTGGTTGGTCGGGTTCTCCTGGTATCCGCCACACTCTGATTCGTCTGTCAAACTGCCAGATAGTGAAGCGTGATTCATCACTCCAGAGAACACATTTCCAGTGCTCACGAATCCAGTGGCAGAATTCTTTACACCCTTCCAGCCAACGCTCGGCATTGTGTGTTTTTATGTTCGGCTTGCTTACAGCCCAGCCACGAAAACCCATTTTGTGAAGTTCCCGATGTTGTGTTGTGCTGAGTGATGCGACAGATGATGTCTTTTTATGCACTATAAGTTTTAGCACTGATCCCGGCCTGCTCTGAATTTACGTGGGAAAGTAATTAGTCGCTGGGCTGTTATTGCTTGTAGATGCTTCCATTTCACAATTATAACACTTATAATCAATGCTGATCAAGAAGGCCAAGAATTTCACAAACTTACATGTGGCAAAGGTGGCATCCTATGACAGTTCCATGCATATAATCACTGAGCATTTCGGTACAACCCATTGTGCTGCCAATGTTTGACAATGGATATTTATTGTCAATGTGCTGGATCGAATGCACCAGTTAGTAATGGGTGTGGCTGAAACACCTGATCTCAATAGTTAGTCGGGGTGTTTACATACTTTGGCCATAACGTGTATGTCAATTGGGGTGAGTCGTGTGAGCTTGTTTGTGTTCAATATTGCCCAATAACTTGCAAACATTATGTCCTGTCTAGTTTCTGAACCTATTTTCTAAATTGTATTTAATAAAACCAGAAATGCTTTACTAGTATAGAGAAAGATGTGGAGAACCATAGACACAAGTTTTCCTAACATTGTAACATTTTCACTCTGTAAAAAAATATTATGTGGTGAAATGGACCAAAATGGGATCAACATATACAGTGGGTATATGTTCAAATGGACCACTTTTTCTTGCCTTACAGTCAGAAATGTGAATTCTTCTGCCTTAACCTACCCAAAAATCGAAATACAATTCTAGAAAAAGTTTAAAAATAGATTGGTTGTGCCTGTTTGGGGCCACATCGAAAATGTGTGTTGCCTGCGGTTTCCCGAAGACTGTAGTTGGGAACCACTGATCTAGTAATGTAAACCTATGGTGGCAGCAAAATACGTATGCAGAAAGGCCTTGTCCATCTCTATTTCTCTCTCTGCTCTTTGCCTTGTACGCGTCTACTCCATCTTCTATGTACAGCGCCTTCCTGTCTGCCTGAGTCAATGTCACACTATATACACATAGCTTCTCTCTTCTAAGATCCGTCATCTTTCATTCATTCCCTTAAGTTTCCCCTGTCGTTCATCTTTGTCTGTGATATGACATTTCACTGCACCATTTAGTTTTCCTTTATTTTAACACAACCTCTCCTTCTGCATGTCCTACTAATCCTGTATTTTTTTTCTTCCTTCCCCCTCTCCACTCTGTTTCCACACACAATATTTTTATGACTTTGAATGCAACAGAATTTCCCCGTGTTGACTGCTCCCTGTCTATTCCCCCCGTCTTTATCTAGCTAATCCAGATTGTAGTTTTGGCTTTATGTTGCACTCTTCCCATTTTAGACTCAAAGCCATTTGCCACTCACTCCCACTCTCCCTCTGCCTCTTTCTTAGTCTTTCGCTTCTGCTTCTGCCCACTCACTCTCCTCCCTATCCTTGCACCACGCTCATTTTGTGAGTTTGTCTGTCTTTTCGGATGTGTTTTTTGATGTTTTGACATGTTTAGCCTACTTGTTTGTAGTCATTATGAGCACTGAGGTTGTCTTGTAAACCACTAGGCGGCAGCAGTGAGTCGGTTCTGATAAATATGTTGTATTCTTTTGCACATTTTGATAAAAAAAAATTCTGAGGTGGATCCTCTTCAGAAAGATAACACTCCAAAACTCCCTTGGCAGATATGTCAGAAAGTTGATTTTAATAAACGTTAACTGTAGTCTTCATATTTATTTCCTACCATTTTGCATTGGGATGGAGTGACTATGAGAAGTTGTACTGAATATGCAGGGCAGGCTAATGAATGTGAGGTTAGATGGTTATGTTAAGACTAAGGCATCCAAACAAATATATTGTTAACTGTATGGTCATGTGACTAGGAAAGAGAAGACTCAGCTGTCAATCGAAACCGCACTGGGGGGTATGTTGGGAAGAATTCATCCCTTTTATTGCCATTATGTTTATTTTGGTTTTCTAATTTGATAATAATTTTTTACAATTGTATATTTGTCGCTTTGTAGTTTTTAATGTGTATGTTGTTGTGGGCAGCGGAGGGATTGACATTTTGTTGATTCTGTAAAAATGGTACAAGTTATGCTATGATTCAGTCATAAGGAAAGGTTTCCAATCTCTCAGCAATGTATCGACCCTGACTGTTGGGACAAGGCTATATTGGAGGTTGGGAGTGTTTTTTTTTTTTGTTTTTTTGATTGTGACCAAACATTTTGGACAAATCTGTTACGACAATGGACATCCAGAAATCTTCCATTTTGTCCAGGTGGTTTCTTAGCTTTTCATACACAAGTAGATCGAAAAGTTGATTTTTCATAGCAATTGTTAAAAAAGTAAAAAGGTATAAATATATTTTGCATGCATGTACAATCCCTTTGTCATCCATTTCCATCAGTAAAACCAAAGAGTACTCAGATGAAAGGAGACAGATGGTTGTTGATGTACACGCATCAGGTAAATAACACTTTTTAGGCGACTTTCTTCTTAGAGTAAGTACTCTTTTGGGGGGCTCCTCAAGCCTGCGAGGCCTAAGTCCTCCTGGAGCATGCTGAGATATTCGAGAGGACGTGCCGGCTTTCCAAATTAACATACCAGTTGATGCACCTTAATTGGAGCTCCGGCTTTGTAAAATCGTGATACGGTTCCTATCTATGGTTCCTATCAATTTTTGCCTGGAAGACACAGACAAGCATATTGTTATTGCAACATTAAACATTCCAATATAAATGTGTCATATGTATTGATTGTGGCAATAAACTGACGACCGATTCTAATTACATTTTGGGGTGTAAAATGCATAATTTCTTTGTGGAAGATTGTTGATTTCTGCAGGCAAGTTGTTTTTTTGGGAACCCGTCTTTGTAAATTAACAATTACCCACTCTGAAAATCAACTGCCTAAATCTTTCTACGTCAGCTGACGGAAACAGACTACCTATCCTTTTAGTAGTTATGGAGACACAAAAAACAAGATTAAAACAGGTTTTTCTTTGAATTATGCTTGTTTACTTTAACCTTTAGGAAACTAAAACTTAATGCAGTAAATAATTATTAGGTGTTATGATGACAGCCAGTCAATGGTGACAAAAGGGTTTTCAGCAAATGAATCATTGTGCACATGCATATTTATGCAAGCATGTTATATTTCGCCCAGTCTTGTCCTCTTGCTATCTTTAATGGAAGTGAATAGGGGCCTATAGACTGAGCACGTGCTGAGGCCAAGGATGTGTGTCGTACTTTTTTAAGCACACTTTTGTCTGAGGTGCTGAGCGTGTGTTTTAACATGTGATTCTTCTTCTCCACTCTGCAGGCCAGTGATGCCGGGCATGGTGATGTTTCGGCGGCGCTGGTCAGTTGGCAGTGATGACCTAGTGCTGCCTGCACTCTTCCTGTTTCTACTGCACTGTGTATGGTGGGTACTGCATGCGTATGGTGGGTACTGCACGTGTATGGTGGGTACTGCACGTGTATGGTGGGTACTGCACGTGTATGGTGGGTACTGCACGTGTATGGTGGGTACTGCACGTGGTATGGTGGGTACTGCACGTGTATGGTGGGTACTGCACGTGTATGGTGGGTACTGCACGCACGTGTATGGTGGGGATGGTGGGCACTATGGTGGGTACTGCACGTGTATGGTGGGCACTGCACTGTGGATGGTGGGCACTGCACTGTGGATGGTGGGCACTGCACTGTGGATGGTGGGCACTGCACTGTGGATGGTGGGCACTGGTGGGCACTGCACTGTGGATGGTGGCACTGCACTGTGGATGGTGGGCACTGCACTGTGGATGGTGGGCACTGCACTGTGGATGGTGGGCACTGCACTGTGGATGGTGGGCACTGCACTGTGGATGGTGGGCACTGCACTGTGGATGGTGGGGTGGGCACTGTGGATGGTGGGCACTGCACTGTGGATGGTGGGCACTGCACTGTGGATGGTGGGCACTGCACTGTGGATGGTGGGCACTGCACTGTGGATGGTGGGCACTGCACTGTGGATGGTGGGCACTGCACTGTGGATGGTGGGCACTGCACTGTGGATGGTGGGCACTGCACTGTGGATGGTGGGCACTGCACTGTGGATGGTGGGCACTGCACTGTGGATGGTGGGCACTGCACTGTGGATGGTGGGCACTGCACTGTGGATGGTGGGCACTGCACTGTGGATGGTGGGCACTGCACTGTGGATGGTGGGCACTGCACACTGCACTGTGGATGGTGGGCACTGCACTGTGGATGGTGGGCACTGGTGGATGGTGGGCACTGCACTGTGGATGGTGCACTGCACTGTGGATGGTGGGCACTGCACTGTGGATGGTGGGCACTGCACTGTGGATGGTGGGCACTGCACTGTGGATGGTGGGCACTGCACTGTGGATGGTGGGCACTGCACTGTGGATGGTGGGCACTGCACTGTGGATGGTGGGCACTGCACTGTGGATGGTGGGCACTGCACTGTGGATGGTGGGCACTGCACTGTGGATGGTGGGCACTGCACTGTGGATGGTGGGCACTGCATGGTGGGCACTGCACTGTGGATGGTGGGCACTGCACTGTGGATGGTGGGCACTGCACTGTGGATGGTGGGCACTGCACTGTGGATGGTGGGCACTGCACTGTGGATGGTGGGCACTGCACTGTGGATGGTGGGCACTGCACTGTGGATGGTGGGCACTGCACTGTGGATGGTGGGCACTGCACTGTGGGCACTGCACGGTGGATGGTGGGCACTGCACTGTGGATGGTGGGCACTGCACGGTGGATGGTGGGCACTGCACGTGGATGGTGGGCACTGCACTGTGGATGGTGGGCACTGCACTGTGGATGGTGGGCACTGCACTGTGGATGGTGGGCACTGCACTGTGGATGGTGGGCACTGCACTG
Organism: Dallia pectoralis; assembly: GCA_029465975.1. Lineage (NCBI taxonomy): Eukaryota > Metazoa > Chordata > Actinopteri > Esociformes > Umbridae > Dallia > Dallia pectoralis. Next base: position 14,097,316 of record CM055749.1, on the reverse strand, counting down.
TGGATGGTGGGCACTGCATGTGTACTGCACGGTGTATGCTGGGCACTGCATGTGTATGCTGGGCACTGCATGTGTATGCTTGGTACTGCATGTGCATGGTGGGTACTGCATGTGTATGGATATTGCACATTGGTTCATCGCTGATGATTCAGAGACTTTCCTGTTATCTTCTAAGCTCTTCTTCACGGTACATGAATACACCGGTGGCTGAACTGAATATCATAAACCAATCCTTTACTTTGGAGGAAAGTGACGAGATTATTAATTGATTCAAACCGTACTCTTAGATTGAAATAATTTGTTATTCTTAACCGTTTTGATGTCTAACCTTTCAAACTAAAAGCTTTGAAACAATCACATTGCCATTGCAGCACAATATTCTCCGTGAGTATATATGCACTCTGTCTCTGTGTTGATATCTGGATTCCATGAACCGATCGAAAGATTTTATGCAACGCTGACTAACCTTTAAAAGTGTGTCTGTGTTATAATCTGTGTAATACCTGTCTGCCATGTCCACTCTCTGCCCCTCCTTCCAGGCTGGTAGTCCTGTCTGTGGTCCTGTTTGGTCTCCCCTTTGGTTCAGACCTGTCCTGCTCAGTCACCCTGGTGGATCATGGCCGGGGGTACCTGGGCATCCTTGTCAGCTCCCTGATCTGTGAGAGTGCCATAATGTGGCTCAGTATGAGAGGCACCATCCTCTATACCCAGCCCAGGGAAGCAGTTCAATACGTCCTCTATATACGACTAGGTAGGACATTGGCGCACACTTAACCTGTTCTCACCTTGTCTTCACAGTGTTTAATAATATTCTTTATGTTTTTTCGATTACTCTCTTTTTCAACTGTTTTGTGTTTTTCAGCCATCCTGTTAGTGGAGTTGGTATATGCGGTGGTTGGGATTGCCTGGCTGCTCCAATACTATCAGCCGTGCTCTGATGTCACTGCAAAGAACATTGCTTTGGGTGTGTTTCAATAGAGTATTGGTATACCAGAGTATTGGACAGACTTTGGTAAATTACCAAGCACACAGTATGTCTAAACGATCCATTCTTTACCCTGTTTCCTTATAGGGATTGTGGTGTGTAACTGGTTGGTGATCTTCAGCATGTGGTTCACCCTCATGTGTACTTTTGACCCAACGGGACGCACCTTTGTTAAACTGAAAGCCACCCGACGTCGTCAACGCAACCTCACCACCTACACCCTCCGGTTGGTACTGTTGTCTCTTACTCCCAACTGTTTAAACACCCTGAGGTTGGTACCAGAGAAAATAAATAATCAGAAGAAGTTTTGTTTGCCAAGTCAGTTGGCTGTAGGCAGTTTGGTTCAGGGGGCATGTTCCTGAGGCCTACTGCTGTAGGGAAGAATCAGTTGTTGTGGCGAGAAAAATGTTGGTCTTGATAGACCTCAGTCTTCTTTCAGAGGTGAGAGTTTTGAATAGTCCATATCCAGGGTGGGAGAGATTGGCATCAATCTTTACTGCCCGCCTCAGTGTCCTGGATGTGTGTAGATCACTTAGAGATGGAAGGTTGCATCCAATGACCTACTCAGCAGAGCGCGATGCGCTGCAGTCTGCCCATACAACAATGAATACCCTCAGGTTTTTACCTTGTTCCCTTCAAACACCCATTTTTGCCATCAATCCCAATGTCCACACTCACAGACTTTGAAGGGCATTCTCGCTAAGTCTGTGAGGGCTTAGGGCTGTCCTACTTGTCAAATTGTCAGGAGCGCAAACGCTCTCTAAAAGCTTTTTATGCTTTCCCTACGTCCCCATTTTCTGGAATTGTTGTCATAACAATGTTGGCATAACTAAGAAAATTATAAATGTAAAATAAAAAGTCCCAAACACACAAAAGCATTCAATATGTTTTAGCGCCGTCAAGGTAACATGATAATTACGCAAAGTGCAGTCCCATTGCTATTTACATTACACTATGATATGTCAATAAAGTCTCCCAGGGTTTAGGGCTTAGGGTTTAGGGGGGACATTGGGATTGGCGATAGACTCTCAGTAACTTTCTAATCAACATATCATTGAAATAGTTTCTGTTTCACCTATTGGCCTAAATGCTAAACCTAACATGATGCAAATGCATTTACAGCATGATGCTCGCCCAGTCTCTCGCGCGCACATTTGATTATTGGCTGATTTGCGTTCTGTTAACGTTAACTATGTGCAGGATTACTCAAAATACTTCAAACATACAGCAGTACTGTCTCCTGTACAATATGGACATACTGAACTTGCAGAGAGAGAAAGGTACCGAATTAAGCGCAAAAGTATGTTTCACATATGAGACTGTAATATTTATCCAGTTTTTAGCTCTTTGTTATTGTCTACTATTGTTGTTGGTTATTGTCAGCAGTAGCTCTACCTAAATTACAGTGTACAAAAATACATTTTTTGATCCAATGACCTGGATGCATAACGTGAAAAAGAATGCAATGAATTACTGAATGTTTTGACAGACAGCTTTTATGACCAATAAAATCAATACACAGAGCCTCTACCCAGCAGGCTTACGTAGTCGCTGCCATTTATGAACCATGCGCACCTTTACTTCAGTCAATGAAAGGCACTTAAAAGTCTGATCTAGTTGCAGCTACAAACAAAGCTAAATTGACATGTTTTATGATATACGATATGTTTGTATACTTTCTTCTGCTCTCTTCACTGATTTGCCCCAATGGGTTACTAGCTTCTAGCTGTCGCACCGCTGATTTCACCAGCATACTTTTCCCCAATGTTGCGTCCCCAAGAGCGCTGTCCTTGGTCCTGAGCTTCCTTCAGCCTGCTCTTCTGTGGCGGAGGCACGAGGCTTCATTCTTGGCAGGCACATCCGCACTGCAATGCTGAGAAATCACAAATAAATGCAGTTTTACAGGTCTCAGTCAAAGAGGACAACAATAAATCCCCTTAAATGCTAAACAAGATGCAATGAGTGCAGTCTTTACTTGTTTTCCATTTACCATTCAATGGTATGTGGCTCTGTGTGTTCTGTCCATTACTGACTCAAATGAAAAGAATCAGTCCAGATTTGTTCTTTTTCCAGAACATCTGATCAGATGGAGAGGAACTTCTCATCATTCGTTAGTACCTGCTTCCCCTGCCTGCCACCCTACTCACCACTTTTCTCTTTTCCCACCAGCGCTATCCCCCGGTCCTCACCTAGCACACAACACCTAGGTAACCGTCTTGTCTCCCTTCCTCAGACACAGACTAGAGGAGGGGCAGGCCAGCAGCTGGAGCCGGAGACTTAAATTCTTTATGTGCTGTACTCGAGCCCAGGACACCCAGTCTGTGAGTGACATATCTTACATGTTCCCCATCACACTTGTATTAATTGTATTGTTTACATGACAACCTAGCATAGCTAATGAACAACCTTTATAACATTCATTCTGCACCACCTCCCCAACTGTATTTGTTCCATGACATTTCTCTAGACGCTAAAACCAATAGGTAAAATGGCAGGTAAAACTCATTAATTTGTCATAACTTCCTTTTCAATGTCCTCGTTTTAGCGGTATACTTTTCCCCTGAACTAGTATTGTATGTATGCTATGTGAATTGTACATTATTATAACTTTTTTCCTTTCACTGTACAGTAAGTGTGTATGTGCTTGCATGTGCACGCGTACCTTCGTGTGATTGTTACAAAGAGATATCAACTATTCATGGTTGTGAGATGCAAAAGAAGGACAATTTCAAGAAGGATACTCCAGAATGCAGTTGTATACTAGATCACTAAAAGTATGTAGACGCCCAACCATCATAACAGCATGTACTTCTGAGACAACCCATTCAAAACCATGTGTGTTTATTTGGGGTCTGCCCTGCCTGTGTAGCTATAACAGCTGGCACTCTTCTTTGAAAGGCTTTCACATCTTTTTGCAGTGTCTCTCTGGGACTTTGTGCCCATTTAGACAAAAAAAATGTTTAAAGACACGGCCTGGCTAGCAAACGTCGTTCTAGGGAAGGGCCTTCCTCAAACTGTTCGCTCAAAGTGGAAGCACCCAATTGTCGAAAATGTTTTTGTATCCTGAAGCATTAGGATTACCCTTCATGGGAACTAAGGGGCCTAGCCCAAAGCCTTTAACACAGCCCCAGACCATTATCCCTCTTCCACCAAACTTTACAGTAGGCACTATTAGGGCTGTCATGATTATGACATTTTAGTTGATGATTAATTGTCACACAAATAATTGCGATTAACAATTGAATTGTCTATATTGTAAATTTTATGACACTTTATGTCCTAATAATATTGTAATAATTAACTTAAACTTTATGAAAAAGTAATTTATTAAAAATGAAAAGCAATTTATTGTCAAATAAAAGCAATTTAGCCATGACTAGCCAATTTCACGAATTGCAGACACAATTTATAACCATTATCTGTAGTTATAAGCCTAAAGGCCATTTTATAGTGTATATCTTGTTTCTAAACATGTTGACTGTAGAGTCCAGTATTGTATTGTGTTAAGCTTGACCACATGATTGTAGTCGCTGAGTAAAAGTCCATTTCTTTAAAATCCATGAGAATATTACCCTTAACTTGGTTGTATAAGTTGGGGGTTGTGGTTTTGGAGAAGTAAGTGTTTTGAGGCACTTCATACTGCGCGTCAAACTTTTGCCGAATTTATTTAAATGCGGTTATTTTTCAACTGTATTGAACAGCATAATTTCATTGCCTATTCATCGTGTAACACAGTCTGTTACGTGCACCCTCTGGCACCGTTACGTTGGTGTTTTTAGACACTCTCCCCAAAGCCTCCGCAATAGCCAATTCCAGGGAAGGTGCTGCGTATAATTGTATGGGATGCTGGATTCATAGATGTTTCTCTAGGTTTGTTGTGTTCCCGCTTTTGACTGCCACCTATCTGCAGCAAATCTGGCGATTCGCCTCCTACAAGTAATTGGGCTAACCTCTTTCATTTGGCTTAAAAAATACGCCCAGAGCTGCGCCGCTGTGTTTGGTTTTGGAACTAGAGATAAATAAATACATCTATTGACTCTTCTTCACAAAACGCAACCAGGGTCAGTTAATTAATTCAGTTAAAAAATGCAAAAGGATGATTGATTTTATTTTCAAACGTTAATATGCAATTGGCAACAGCTTTTTCTATCCATGCATTTTAATGTGCATTATCAAATTAGAAAATATGAATGGAAAATACAAATTTCGATTTACTAAATGTTTTAATGTTTTTTTTCTTTTGTCGATCAAAGTGAATGCACAAATTGACTACTCAAACGTGTTTGTTTATTAAATTTTAATGCTGCGAAGTTACATAACAATGCATTGCAAAACAATACTAAACTGCATTTAAACATACTGAAATGACTTTCAATATAGTACCTGCATAGTAACTCCCCAGCTGTAGGTGAGATATCCAAACTGATGAAACTGACATTATTCGCATGATTTCTTAAGACATGGTTTTGGAATCTAAAGATCGTGCAAAAATCGTTGGCATAAAACCAATTGAGATCTGGGTAAATAATCACGATCAGGTGATGATGTAATAATTGTGACAGCCCTTGGTATCATGCATTCCTGTAGGTAGTGTTTTAGTGGCATCCACCACACCCACATTCATCCATCAGACAGCCAGCTAGTGAAACATATTCACTCTAGAGAACACGTTTACATTGCTCCAGAGGGATGTTGGAACCAGAGGCAGTCTTGAACTCCTCTGTAGTGGGAGATGCAACAGATAAAAGGCACATGTTCCTTCAGCTCTCGACTGCCCGGCTCTGTGAGTTTGCATGGTCTGACATTTTGTGGCTGGGCTGTTGTTGCTCCTAGATGCTTCCACTTCACTACTGTAACACTTTTTGCACAGAGGAACATTTCACAATCTTATTGACATTTTCCTGATTTCCTGATTTATCCTTCTCTTGTGCATCTTGATGTACTGGTTGCATCAACCATTTCTGGCAGATGTGCTGCATCATACATTCTGGTACTGCCCCATCTCTGGCAGATGTGCTGCATCATACATTCTGATACTGCCCCATCTCTGGCAGATGTGCTGCATCATACATTCTGATACTGCCCCATCTCTGGCAGATGTGCTGCATCATACATTCTGATACTGCCCCATCTCTGGCAGATGTGCTGCATCATACATTCTGATACTGCCCCATCTCTGGCAGATGTGCTGCATCATACATTCTGATACTGCCCCATCTCTGGCAGATGTGCTGCATCATACATTCTGATACTGCCTCATCTCTGGCAGATGTGCTGCATCATACATTCTGATACTGCCCCATCTCTGGCAGATGTGCTGCATCATACATTCTGATACTGCCCCATCTCTGGCAGATGTGCTGCATCATACATTCTGATACTGCCTCATCTCTGGCAGATGTGCTGCATCATACATTCTGATACTGCCTCATCTCTGGCAGATGTGCTGCATCATACATTCTGATACTGCCCCATCTCTGGCAGATGTGCTGCATCATACATTCTGATACTGCCCCATCTCTGGCAGATGTGCTGCATCATACATTCTGATACTGCCCCATCTCTGGCAGATGTGCTGCATCATACATTCTGATACTGCCCCATCTCTGGCAGATGTGCTGCATCATACATTCTGATACTGCCCCATCTCTGGCAGATGTGCTGCATCATACATTCTGATACTGCCTCATCTCTGGCAGATGTGCTGCATCATACATTCTGATACTGCCTCATCTCTGGCAGATGTGCTGCATCATACATTCTGATACTGCCCCATCTCTGGCAGATGTGCTGCATCATACATTCTGATACTGCCCCATCTCTGGCAGATGTGCTGCATCATACATTCTGATACTGCCCCATCTCTGGCAGATGTGCTGCATCATACATTCTGATACTGCCCCATCTCTGGCAGATGTGCTGCATCATACATTCTGATACTGCCCCATCTCTGGCAGATGTGCTGCATCATACATTCTGATACTGCCCCATCTCTGGCAGATGTGCTGCATCATACATTCTGATACTGCCCCATCTCTGGCAGATGTGCTGCATCATACATTCTGATACTGCCCCATCTCTGGCAGATGTGCTGCTGCTGGCAGATCATACATTCTGATACTGCCCCATCTCTGGCAGATGTGCTGTGTCATACATTCTGATACTGCCCCATCTCTGGCAGATGTGCTGCATCATACATTCTGATACTGCCCCATCTCTGGCAGATGTGCTGCATCATACATTCTGATACTGCCCCATCTCTGGCAGATGTGCTGTGTCATACATTCTGATACTGCCCCATCTCTGGCAGATGTGCTGTGTCATACATTCTGATACTGCCCCATCTCTGGCAGATGTGCTGCGTCATACATTCTGATACTGCCCCATCTCTGGCAGATGTGCTGCATCATACATTCTGATACTGCCCCATCTCTGGCAGATGTGCTGTCATACATTCTGATACTGCCCCATCTCTGGCAGATGTGCTGCATCATACATTCTGATACTGCCTCATCTCTGGCAGATGTGCTGCATCATACATTCTGATACTGCCCCATCTCTGGCAGATGTGCTGCATCATACATTCTGATACTGCCCCATCTCTGGCAGATGTGCTGCATCATACATTCTGATACTGCCCCATCTCTGGCAGATGTGCTGCATCATACATTCTGATACTGCCCCATCTCTGGCAGATGTGCTGTGTCATACATTCTGATACTGCCCCATCTCTGGCAGATGTGCTGCATCATACATTCTGATACTGCCCCATCTCTGGCAGATGTGCTGCGTCATACATTCTGATACTGCCCCATCTCTGGCAGATGTGCTGTGTCATACATTCTGATACTGCCCCATCTCTGGCAGATGTGCTGCATCATACATTCTGATACTGCCCCATCTCTGGCAGATGTGCTGTGTCATACATTCTGATACTGCCCCATCTCTGGCAGATGTGCTGCATCATACATTCTGATACTGCCCCATCTCTGGCAGATGTGCTGCATCATACATTCTGATACTGCCCCATCTCTGGCAGATGTGCTGCATCATACATTCTGATACTGCCCCATCTCTGGCAGATGTGCTGCATCATACATTCTGATACTGCCCCATCTCTGGCAGATGTGCTGCATCATACATTCTGATACTGCCCCATCTCTGGCAGATGTGCTGTGTCATACATTCTGATACTGCCCCATCTCTGGCAGATGTGCTGTGTCATACATTCTGATACTGCCCCATCTCTGCCTGTAGAAACTTCCTCATCTGATAGGTCTAGTTTATAGTAACCGTCAGCTATTTTATTTATAATCCTCTCAGTTGCTGTCAGTGAGGCAATATGTGCTTCAGGAGAAAAATAAAGTCAATGTATCTTGATGTCCTCTGTGTAGCACATGATCTTAATTTACTCTAATCGAAGGTTTAAAAAAGTAAAACTTACCTAAAAACTCAATAAATGTTTTCTTTAAGTGTTTAACTACAGGATAGCATCAAATGACTAAAGTAAAAAAAAAAGTTTAGTCCCTCCCATACAATTTCCCAATTGCAATGAATGCCATATTGTAGATTAAGGAAGATAAAGATAATCTCACCTGTAAACAAGTCACTTAATTTTAAAGCCAGCATGTACACTTAAAGGGACAGTAGGGGTTTCCATGGTGACCTGAATGCTACCGGGTCTCGGTAGCTATTCATTGCTAAACACTGATTTAATTAGGGTGTGTTGTAGTTATAAATCATGTCCTTCATAAAACATATGTCCTACATTTTTCGTTTTTTCATTAGGATGCATATTCTGAGGTGGCCAGCCTATTTGCGGAGTTCTTCAGAGATCTGGACATTGTGCCTAGTGACATCATAGCTGGCCTTGTACTGCTTCGCCAGAGACAGAGGTCCAACAGAGGTGCCATCCTGGATCAGGTAACGGGGTGGGGACAATGGTGGACAGGTAGAAGAGAGCATTCCTCTAGAGCCAATCATTGTGAATTTGTAAATACTGGGTGTCTATGGTAAGACGCATCATTCACAGATGTATATTCAATATTGGGTGGTTACCTGGCTCAACTAGACTCTAACCCCTAAAAATCAATAGTTCTGTCAATGTGTATTTTATGTGTATTCTATATCTTTGACTATGTGTATGCATTTATATGGGGGACCTTGCTTATGTGATGGTTTATTGGTCAACATGTTCTTTTTGGCAATAGACTGGGTAATATATACCGGGTAATATTGGGTAATATAAACTGGGTAATATTGGATTATATAGACTGGGTAATATATACCGGGTAATATTGGGTAATATAAACTGGGTAATATTGGATAATATAGACTGGGTAATATATACCGGGTAATATTGGGTAATATAAACTGGGTAATATTGGATAATATAGACTGGGTAATATATACCGGGTAATATTGGGTAATATAAACTGGGTAATATTGGATAATATAGACTGGGTAATATATACCAGGTAATATTGGGTAATATAAACTGGGTAATATTGGATAATATAGACTGGGTAATATATACCGGGTAATATTGGGTAATATAAACTGGGTAATATTGGATAATATAGACTGGGTAATATATACCGGGTAATATTGGGTAATATAAACTGGGTAATATTGGATAATATAGACTGGGTAATATAGACTGGGTAATATTGGGTAATATAAACTGGGTAATATTGGGTAATATATACTGAGTAATATTGGGTAATATAGACTGGGTAATATTGGGTAATATATACTGGGTAATATTGGGTAATATAGACTGGGTAATATTGGCTCAGTGGCGGCAGTGGGTTGAGTCGGTTGTCTATCAATCGGAAGGTTGGTGGTTCGATCCCCGGTTTCTCCTGGGAAATTGTCAAGGTGTCCATGAGCATGAATGAATGGGTGAATGTGAGGCAGGATCTGTAAAGCGATTTGGATAAAATACAGACTGGGTAATATGGACTGGATTTTATTGCACCAAGACACATTTGGCCAACCGGGGCCACATTTCAAATTCCATGTCGATTGGTTATGTGGTGCCCAGAGAAGTACTGTTTGAAATCAATTCTCAAAATTCACAGGGTGGAAAATCCACCACATTTGGGCTACCATCTTCCCAGTCAGGGTCATTTAGTGCTATATATATGAAATAGTGTATGTCATGTATATATATGAAATAGTGTATGTCATGTATATATATGAAATAGTGTATGTCATGTATATATATGAAATAGTGTATGTCATGTATATATATGAAATAGTGTATGTCATGTATATATATGAAATAGTGTATGTCATGTATATATATGAAATAGTGTATGTCATGTATATATATGAAATAGTGTATGTCATGTATATATATGAAATAGTGTATGTCATGTATATATATGAAATAGTGTATGTAATGTATATATATGAAATAGTGTATGTCATGTATATATATGAAATAGTGTATGTCATGTATATATATGAAATAGTGTATGTCATGTATATATATGAAATAGTGTATGTCATGTATATATATGAAATAGTGTATGTCATGTATATATATGAAATAGTGTATGTCATGTATATATATGAAATAGTGTATGTCATGTATATATATGAAATAGTGTATGTCATGTATATATATGAAATAGTGTATGTCATGTATATATATGAAATAGTGTATGTCATGTATATATATGAAATAGTGTAATGTCATGTATATATATGAAATAGTGTATGTCATGTATATATCTGAAATAGTGTATGTCATGTATATATATGAAATAGTGTATGTCATGTATATATATGAAATAGTGTATGTCATGTATATATGAAATATAGTCATGTATGTCATGTATATATATGAAATAGTGTATGTCATGTATATATCTGAAATAGTGTATGTCATGTATATATATGAAATAGTGTATGTCATGTATATATATGAAATAGTGTATGTCATGTATATATCTGAAATAGTGTATGTCATGTATATATCTGAAATAGTGTATGTCATGTATATATATGAAATAGTGTATGTCATGTATATATATGAAATAGTGAATGTCATGTGTAATTTTCTTCCCTCAGGCCAACAATGACATTTTAGCCTTCTTATCCGGAATGCCTGTCACCCGTAACACCAAATACCTGGACCTTAAGAACTCAGTGAGTGTGTGCTGTGAATTCATATTAAGTCTCTGTAGTGACAGATGTGGCCTGGCATCTCTCTGTTTAAGGCTTTTAATAGTGTATGTGTGTCACAGGTGGAGATGGGCATGTACAAAGAGGTGTGTTACTACATGCTGTTTGCCGTGGCAGCTTACGGCTGGCCCATGTATCTGATGAGAAAGCCTGGATGTGGACTGTGCCTACTTGCCAGCTCTTGCCAGTAAGTTTGCCTGCCCTCCTGGTCTAAACCATGCAAGAATTCCACGTTCATCAGCATTGGTAAAAAGGGATAACTCATTGGAACAATAAAACCCCAGCAAGACGAAACACTCTGACAATGGATCACCAACACACTGCGTGTTTAACTCCACTCTTCAGACAAAACATCGATCGATGCTCTAAGAACTGGACTGGTGCTAAAAAAAATACATGAATGCACTGAATCACACACGGGACATTCAATCTAAGGATGCCACCCTGTGTCTGTTGCTGTCTTACCCGCTATGTTTCTATGTTCTGTTTTACATTTCTCACATACTCTCTGCACATGTGCCCTCTGATCCGTTTGTCTCCCACCTCTCTCCTCCGTCTTTTAGCTGTACATCTGGGTCTGGTTCTAGGCTGTCCCAGTCAGTGATGGTGGAGGAGGATAACTGCTGTGGCTGTAATGTCCTGGCTATCCGCCGCCACTTCCTGGACAGGGAGTTGAAGCAGGTCCACATTGTCTACACATCCTGCCATGACGCTGTGAGTAGAAATACCTAATGGACAGTTGACAGACTTAGGAGCAAGGGATACGTCTGGACATTTTCTCAGTTCTGGCAAGAATAGAAAGCACTTTGACAACCGGCACATACAACACAGTGTTATTAGAAGCAATGTGCGCGTTGAAGATGAACTAGAGTGAGATCTGTCATATTAGCTAGATTAGATCCAAATGGGTTGCTGGTGAATTCAAACCGTCATTCAGATAATGTGCATTTAGTATAATTTCCCTGAAATATATGGATACTGTTTTGAGGCAGAAAACCCCCCAGAAATGCTGGACCATGGGAGGATTTCGCGCCACACGTATGTCCGGCCCTGAAGAGGGGTCAGTGAATGAAAGCAGCAGCACAAATGAGGGCTGAGAAACCAGTGGGGGGATGGGACATGGTGTAATGACAGTGGGGGATGGGACATGGTGTAATGACAGTGGGGGGTGGGACATGGTGTAATGACAGTGGGGGGGGGATGGGACATGGTGTAATGACAGTGGGGGATGGGACATGGTGTAATGACAGTGGGGGTGGGACATGGTGTAATGACAGTGGGGGGTGGGACATGGTGTAATGACAGTGGGGGGTGGGACATGGTGTAATGACAGTGGGGGGATGGGACATGGTGTAATGACAGTGGGGGGGTGGGACATGGTGTAATGACAGTGGGGGGATGGGACATGGTGTAATGACAGTGGGGGGGTGGGACATGGTGTAATGACAGTGGGGGGGTGGGACATGGTGTAATGACAGTGGGGGATGGGACATGGTGTAATGACAGTGGGGGATGGGACATGGTGTAATGACAGTGGGGGATGGGACATGGTGTAATGACAGTGGGGGTGGGACATGGTGTAATGACAGTGGGGGATGGGACATGGTGTAATGACAGTGGGGGGGGGGGGGACAGTGGGGGATGGGACATGGTGTAATGACAGTGGGGGATGGGACATGGTGTAATGACAGTGGGGGTGGGACATGGTGTAATGACAGTGGGGGTGGGACATGGTGTAATGACAGTGGGGGATGGGACATGGTGTAATGACAGTGGGGGGATGGGACATGGTGTAATGACAGTGGGGGTGGGACATGGTGTAATGACAGTGGGGGTGGGACATGGTGTAATGACAGTGGGGGGTGGGACATGGTGTAATGACAGTGGGGGGTGGGACATGGTGTAATGACAGTGGGGGGGGGGTGGGACATGGTGTAATGGGGGGGTGGGACATGGTGTAATGACAGTGGGGGTGGGACATGGTGTAATGACAGTGGGGGGTGGGACATGGTGTAATGACAGTGGGGGTGGGACATGGTGTAATGACAGTGGGGGGTGGGACATGGTGTAATGACAGTGGGGGGTGGGACATGGTGTAATGACAGTGGGGGTGGGACATGGTGTAATGACAGTGGGGGATGGGACATGACAGTGGGGGGATGGGTGTAATGACAGTGGGGGGGGGAGTGGGGGATGGGACATGGTGTAATGACAGTGGGGATGGGACATGGTGTAATGACAGTGGGGATGGGACATGGTGTAATGACAGTGGGGGTGGGACATGGTGTAATGACAGTGGGGATGGGTGGTGTAATGACAGGGGGTGGGACATGGTGTAATGACAGTGGGGGGTGGGACAGTGGGGGATGGGACATGGTGTAATGACAGTGGGGGTGGGACATGGTGTAATGACAGTGGGGGATGGGACATGGTGTAATGACAGTGGGGGGGGGGGTGGGACATGGTGTAATGACAGTGGGGGTGGGACATGGTGTAATGACAGTGGGGGGTGGGACATGGTGTAATGACAGTGGGGGTGGGACATGGGGACAGTGGGACATGGTGTAATGACAGTGGGGGTGGGACATGGTGTAATGACAGTGGGGGATGGGACATGGTGTAATGACATGGTGTAATGGGGGGTGGGACATGGTGTAATGACAGTGGGGGTGGGACATGGTGTAATGACAGTGGGGGTGGGACATGGTGTAATGACAGTGGGGGTGGGACATGGTGGGTGGGGGGTGGGACATGGTGTAATGACAGTGTAATGGGGGGTGGGACATGGTGTAATGACAGTGGGGGGGTGGGACATGGTGTAATGACAGTGGGGGGGTGGGACATGGTGTAATGACAGTGGGGGGGTGGGACATGGTGTAATGACAGTGGGGGGGGACATGGTGTAATGACAGGGGGGTGGGACATGGTGTAATGACAGTGGGGGGTGGGGGGATGACAGTGGGGGTGGGACATGGTGTAATGACAGTGGGGGATGGGGGGTGGGACATGGTGTAATGACAGTGGGGGGATGGGACATGGTGTAATGACAGTGGGGGGTGGGACATGGTGTAATGACAGTGGTAATTTGCTGTGTTAACCTAGCCGAGCACTCAGGTATTGATCTGATTTGGAATGGAAGGCTAATTGTTTATGTGGATGTAAGATTGTCTGGCTTGAGAATACAATACCAAAATAACTTTCTGACATACACACACGGTTTGCTTTTCTAGCTTTTTTCTTAATTGCTTTCATCTCACTTTAGTTTAGTGTTTTGACATGTTTTTATGTTGTATCAAATGTGTTTTCTTAAAAATAACTTAAACTTGATGGACTATAAAAGTGTCTCTGTCTACTTTTGAAGTGGGAACACAATAATGTTTGGGGCCTGTCCAGCCAAGAAGATACTTTTAATAACTTTCTGTCAGAACCAGTAATCATGCAGGCAGTGAGGGTGATGCCCCAAATGCAAGAATGCTACATGTTCTGGGAGTGTAAAGGATATATTTACTGGAATTTTATCCAATCACCAAAAAGCAATGCTCCTTGAAGTTATTGTGCACATTAGATCAACTAATGTCATGAGGTGAAATTCAGAGAAACTTAAAACTTCAAAAAGCTCTTTAAGAAAATGTTATTCTCTGTCAGGTTTTCTGTCGTCTCTCTAAACCAGTGCAAAGGGAAGAGGGGACATTCAGTCACTTGTCATCTCTGTCTGGCTGGATATCAAATGGATTTCCCTTTGTCATTAACTTTGACAGTTTTTGGAAGAAAAGAGAACTTTTTAAAAGACAGAGGTGCCGTTTTCTTTCATTCAATATTGACTCTTCTCTGAAATATGGTTATCTAAGAATATTTTAGGCACAAAGATTAAACTTGAGGGTTACCATGTGTACAGAGATGACTGGAAGGGTGAAGGTGACAGAGTATCCAAACCGATCTGTCTCTGTTAAAGGCAGTCTCTATGACAAAACAATGTGAACTTTTGGTTCACATTGATTCGTTCTAAATTGGGAAATTACTCAAAAATTAAAGTTTTTGGTTGAAATCACACACTGTTTTCCAAGAAAGGGGTTTTTAGAAGATTCTCAGACCTCATCGGATCGTTTAGAATATCACAAGTAGTATGCTAACCCTGATTATGTTGCAATGGACAGACTGCAACTGCACATAATAAATAGCTTGAACTGTTGGACAGTGCGTCTGGAAACGTTGCTGCTTAGAACAAAAACACCGAAACATATTTCGCTCAGTATCAACAAATCTGCATGATACAACTTTATAAAGAAAATAATGAATTTAAATATCATGCAATTTCAAACTATGCATGTTCAAGATTTGTTTTTTGCTGCTCGCCATGTGGGCACTACAGACGTAACCCATAATGTAGACCCCCGCTCACTGAACAGGAATGGGCCGCCCCTTATTTAGACCCCCGCTCACTGAACAGGAATGGGCCGCCCCTTATGTAGACCCCCGCTCACTGAACAGGAATGGGCCGCCCCTTATGTAGACCCCCGCTCACTGAACAGGAATGGGCCACCCCTTATGTAGACCCCCGCTCACTGAACAGGAATGGGCCGCCCCTTATGTAGACCCCCGCTCACTGAACAGGAATGGGCCGCCCTTTATGTAGACCCCGCTCACTGAACAGGAATGGGCCGCCCCTTATGTAGACCCCCGCTCACTGAACAGGAATGGGCCGTCCCTTATGTAGACCCCCGCTCACTGAACAGGAATGGGCCGTCCCTTAGGTAGACCCCCGCTCACTGAACAGGAATGGGCCGCCCTTTATGTAGACCCCGCTCACTGAACAGGAATGGGCCACCCCTTATGTAGACCCCCGCTCACTGAACAGGAATGGGCCGCCCTTTATGTAGACCCCGCTCACTGAACAGGAATGGGCCACCCCTTATGTAGACCCCCGCTCACTGAACAGGAATGGGCCGCCCTTTATGTAGACCCCCGCTCACTGAACAGGAATGGGCCACCCCTTATGTAGACCCCCGCTCACTGAACAGGAATGGGCCGCCCTTTATGTAGACCCCCGCTCACTGAACAGGAATGGGCCGCCCCTTATGTAGACCCCCGCTCACTGAACAGGAATGGGCCACCCCTTATGTAGACCCCCGCTCACTGAACAGGAATGGGCCGCCCTTTATGTAGACCCCCGCTCACTGAACAGGAATGGGCCGCCCTTTATGTAGACCCCCGCTCACTGAACAGGAATGGGCCGCCCTTTATGTAGACCCCGCTCACTGAACAGGAATGGGCCGCCCTTTATGTAGACCCCCGCTCACTGAACAGGAATGGGCCGCCCTTTATGTAGACCCCCGCTCACTGAACAGGAATGGGCCGCCCCTTATGTAGACCCCCGCTCACTGAACAGGAATGGGCCGTCCTGAACAGGAATTATGTAGACCCCCGCTCACTGAACAGGAATGGGCCGCCCCTTATGTAGACCCCCGCTCACTGAACAGGAATGGGCCACCCCTTATGTAGACCCCCGCTCACTGAACAGGAATGGGCCGCCCTTTATGTAGACCCCCGCTCACTGAACAGGAATGGGCCACCCCTTATGTAGACCCCCGCTCACTGAACAGGAATGGGCCGCCCTTTATGTAGACCCCCGCTCACTGAACAGGAATGGGCCGCCCCTTATGTAGACCCCCGCTCACTGAACAGGAATGGGCCACCCCTTATGTAGACCCCCGCTCACTGAACAGGAATGGGCCGCCCTTTATGTAGACCCCGCTCACTGAACAGGAATGGGCCGCCCTTTATGTAGACCCCGCTCACTGAACAGGAATGGGCCGCCCTTCATGTAGACCCCCGCTCACTGAACAGGAATGGGCCGCCCTTTATGTAGACCCCCGCTCACTGAACAGGAATGGGCCGCTCCTTATGTAGACCCCCGCTCACTGAACAGGAATGGGCCGCCCTTTATGTGAACAGAACCCCGCTCACTGAACAGGAATGGGCCACCCCTTATGTAGACCCCCGCTCACACTGAACAGGAATGGGCCGCCCTTTATGTAGACCCCGCTCACTGAACAGGAATGGGCCGCTCCTTATGTAGACCCCGCTCACTGAACAGGAATGGGCCGCCCTTTATGTAGACCCCGCTCACTGAACAGGAATGGGCCACCCCTTATGTAGACCCCGCTCACTGAACAGGAATGGGCCGCCCTTATGTAGACCCCGCTCACTGAACAGGAATGGGCCGTCCCTTATGTAGACCCCCGCTCACTGAACAGGAATGGGCCGTCCCTTATGTAGACCCCGCTCACTGAACAGGAATGGGCCGTCCCTTATGTAGACCCCGCTCACTGAACAGGAATGGGCCGCCCCTTATGTAGACCCCCGCTCACTGAACAGGAATGGGCCGCCCCTTATGTAGACCCCCGCTCACTGAACAGGAATGGGCCGCCCCTTATGTAGACCCCCGCTCACTGAACAGGAATGGGCCGCCCCTTATGTAGACCCCCGCTCACTGAACAGGAATGGGCCGCCCCTTATGTAGACCCCCGCTCACTGAACAGGAATGGGCCGCCCCTTCCACTGCTTGCTGTCAGTAACCACCTTCCACAGAAATACCAAGCCAGAACAAATATATCTGGGAAATTGGATTATATTGAAATGTTATTTGAAACAACGTTTTACGAACCCCCCTTCCCCCTGTCTAGCAGGGAATATATTTACATTACATATCGCCCAGACTCAAGCCATGGTAATCATGTATACTGGCTGCTGGGTATTTAGATTTGCAAAGCTTAAATACAGTAGTAGATTGATCCGTTTAATAGGCTTAAATGTGGTATGTCCTCCTCCCACAATCCCTTGTACTCGTGACCAGGCAGACTACACTTGTTATGTCTTTCTTGTTATATTAGTGTCGTTGAATTATTAAAATAAGTCATTCAGATTAATCACATAATCGTCTGTAGTTAATCGCATTAAAATGTGTTTACCTTTGGCTCTAAATTAGCTGTGCGTTTTGTTTAAGACAAAATATTTTTTATTGTACACTCTCAACTGTTCTTGACTTAAATAAGTGCAGAAGACATCTTTTTGCAAATTGGTCAATTGGACCAGGATCTCGCAGACCACTGCCCATAAACTTTCCCCTGGAAATGACCACAACTGTCAGTTTATTTGTAGCCCATGTAAATAGAAGGAAGCTGGTCTCAGATCCCATAGTTTTACCATTTGCTATCAGTCTGATCTTGATCCTGACCCCATGTAAAATATGGGCTAAAGTATTAAACATTGATCTGACATGGTAGTGTATATATTTAGTATTTTACTAAATCGAGTACATTTCTAATATTCTTAGTTACAGGATTTTCTACAAATTGCTTTAAACAGTCATGACTATTGCTGCATTTAGTTCAGTCTGCTCTATTCTCCATTGACCTCCCCCTTATCTTCCTGGTGTTTCCTGTAAAGCATGTAAAATGCTTGCAAATATATCAACAAATAAAATGTACATCTGTTTGTTGTAATCAATAAAAATTGCCAGTATACACCCACAGTTAATGTTTTAAGTTAATGTTGCAAATAATGTTTTCTGCCTGCGAAGTCCCCCATTTAAACTCTCTTGCTGGTTCGTTCATCAGTTTGCATTTACTTGTAGATTAATTATACATGTATTTGACACTAGCAGTACTATTCTTCCAATGCTGTACCATCACGGAATATCTATTAGTACTTTGGTCTCGTTCAGAACACGTAGATGAGACATGTCATGATATTGTTCAATGATATTGTTCAACTATACAGTGCCCCTTTAACACAAAAGACAGATTTTTGGGCTGACGCCTATGGCTTTGTAAATACCGTTCAGAACCAGGGAAACAGCGATCTGAAAGGCGTCTTTAACACAGACAATGGCGTTTCGACTGTGTTTTACCGGGGAACAGCTTATTTTGCGTCACCTTTGTGATTGACGGGCTCCGTAAGGTGTCATGTGTGTCCGTCTGTTTATGACTTACTTGGCCTTTCATTTGTCCATGTCGGGCACATTGCAGTGTTTTCAACACCTGGTTCCAAACAGTGCAGCTGATGATCGTGATCCCATTGGTGTTCCATACGCCTCTGCCATTTGCACATATGTCGCATAGCTGAGGGAGCAAAAATTAGCGTTGGTGTATGGGGCTAATTCAGGCAGTTCTGCAGTGATGCAGGCTGTGCTGGCATGTAGCCAGGGAAGTGGAACCCATAAGGCTTTGAGTTGTTTATTGCTTGCACAATTTCATACGTACAAACAAAGGACAAGGATGTCTAATGAAATGCACTGACTTTGAGAAGTAACACATAACGTATAAATAAAACAAAATATGTCCTGATTTATATGTTGAATAAAATGTCATGCTTTTCAAAAAAGTAGCAGTGGATAACATCTTTGAAGTCATGGGTGCCCCAAAGTTGCAGAAGTATGCCATCATTTTGTGATGTATGCAGTTATGTTCCACGTTCAGGACGTTTTTAAACATGTGAACTGTATTGTGATCAAAGTATTAATTCTCGTGACATCCTTGGCCCAGGTGGACCAACCTGGTAGAGATAAAAGACTGATATATCTGCCAGAAGTGCCTCTACTAATTATCGACCAAAGGGGCTGAATACTTATGCAATCAATTTGTTTCTGTTTGTTTTTTTTAATTAGTTTTGGATGATTTCGGGATTAGATTTTTTTTAACTTTGAGGAAGTCTAATGGAGGTGCTGGGCTGAATACTATTGAGAGCCCCTGTATGACTCATACTATGGCCGACATTAAACAGTTGCTCTGCTAGACCACTACCCACTGTGTGCAATGGGGACAGGGATACGTCCTAATAGTTCTGGTGCTATACTTCGTGATGGAAGAGCGCACAGGACTCGTCTCCAACTATGATTACCAGCCAATAAGCAAGCCATTCTACACCAGCAGCAGGAATTAAACATGCAGTGTTTTTGCTATTAAATATATTAAACTATAGAGCTACACTAAGCATCCAAATAAGTTAGAAAGTGCAGCAATATGTCGCAATGTTGATTTTAAGTACAGTGCAGTCCATAAGTTTTTGGACAGTGGCACATAATGAATAAGAGGTGGATGTGCAGGCCGTCAGCTTTGATATTTGCATCCACATGCTACAAACCATGTAGGAATTACAGCTCTTTTCATATGTAGTCTTTCCTATTTTAGAGGCAAAAATGTATTGGACAAATTCACTACAATTAACTAAACATGTCTAGAAGCGTCAAATATGGGTCACTTAACGCAGAGGCACTTAAAAAATAATAATCTTTGAGATGTGCGACATTGCACCAGGCTTGTACAGGCTTACTGATATACAAACCATTTTTCTTTTGCGGGAATCACTTGCCCACACGCAATGCACACTGTAATTGCTGTTTGAGTACATTTGCCACAAACAAGACACTTTCATGTTTGGCTGTTCGTCAACATTAATGTTCAGACTGGGGTTGTAAGAAGCAACATTGTTTTACAAAAATGCATTGAAGAACTCAGATATCATGGTAAACTTGGCATTCTGAGTTTGAGAATTTGTCATCTAAACGCAGAGAGCACATGATATCTCAGAATGTTTGTACAGGCTAGACATTGTCTTTTAGAAATGTTATTTTGCCCAAATCAGCAGATTCATACTTTTTCCTCCAGTAATTCATTTTACATAAATGCCTTTCATTCCTCATTTGTCAGTTAAAACCTTTCAAATCCTCTAAAACAAAATAATGCCTTCCTTAGTTAATCATATTGCAACATGAAAAATGTGTAGTCAAGCTGAGAATAGAATATTTTAGTCTCACTTTTTCATAGTGTTTTGAATTGATCATTTAGAAATATTTTTTTATTGAACAGAATGCATGTGTGTATATCATATGACTTTCACGTTGCTATGCCATGCAACCCAGTTGAACGAGTGATTTAGCCGTCCTGAACGAACGACTCAAACAGGTAGCACAAGTGACCCACGTAAGCGGCTCTTTCGACACAGATTGGATCACTCTAAATGAATGACAATGACACTGCCGTGTGAAAAATAATGTTAGTAGCACTGTATTTGGACCCGGCTTTTTGCTCATATCTCTGATCGTATATTACTGGGTGACTTGGGCTTTGATGGAAGTGTTCTAATGGTATTTTTGCCCTAAACTAGCTATTTGGTTTTGTGCACATCGGTCAAGTTTTTCTCATGATTGAGCGATTTCATAAACCCAGTGTTAAAACCTGTTCTTGACAGGGCCCCAAATCTCAATTACCGCCTAAAATGACCCACCCCAATCTAAATGGATATTGCTCTGGGACAGAACCATGTAGGAAGATTTGGTAAAGGGCGTTTAAAAAACAGTCAGAATTTAGTGGAAATGCTCAATTAATTAAGGATAATATAACACATCTCAGCATTATACCAGGCTTTGTTTCAAGTCTCTAGCTCGTTTATTGACTGAGATGCAGCCATTTTAGTGAGAGGTCTCTTTATGAGCATGCCTCCAGTGAGTGACCCATCCCCTCCCAACCGGACCAATTACATTGCAGGAAAAGGAGAGCCCGCCCTATTGGAAATTAACCATTCACCTTCGATTTCGACGTCAGTTCTTCTCGGAAGCTGCCATTTTGAGTGAAACAGAGTGTTTTCAATGTTGGAAACCGAATATGGATTATTGTTATCATAAACTACGGGTCATAAACGATGCTAATAATATCTCTGGGACTGACAATACTATTTGGTATATTTTGAGATTAATTTAATTTAAAATAATTAATGTGGTAATACGGTACACTATTAGGCCATCTATATTCATTTGCATGGAGGCTTTACATTTTTGGTTTCACTTCATGCGTTTCACTTCATGCACCTCCATAGTTTTACAACAACCTGGTCCTTCTGATGCAAAGACACACAAGATGTGCCATATACCAATCATTGTGTGTCAGCAACACCCTCTCATTGAAAACATGCATTGGTCAAATGACCAATCACGGCGCAACTAATAGGAGTCAATGCCTCGGCGCTTCTAGTGTTAAGGACTTAGCTCTTAAAGTTGTCACTAGCTTTCTTCTTCCCTGTTCTAGGTTTACGAGACGCCTTTCTTTGTGGCAGTGGATCATGGGAAAAAGAAAGTTGTCATCAGCATTCGAGGAACCCTGTCGCCTAAAGTAAGTGACAGCGTGATAACTCATTGACCTATAGATAGTCACCTAACTCTTGTGGTTGTGTTGGTTGTGTCCCAAATTATAAACTACTGTATTTCCAGTTAAATGTAAGAAAACATGTTTTACTCACAACACCACAGCTAAAGGGGACCATGTAGTTCACTTGTCCAAACATTGTCCAATTTGTTTCTGGACATTTTGAGCCTGTATCTGAACCCACAAACCCTGATGCTCCAGATACTGAACTTGTATTTAATTAGCATCAAGGTGGTCAGGGATGCTGACATAATCTAAAAAAAGGTTTTTAAATAATCAATTTGCCTGTAAAAATAATAATATTGGTTTGCAAACACAATGTGCCATTGAAACACATGCCTTAGGGTTGCTGAGAGTGGGTCACCAACCCCTTTCAAATTGTTCACCTTTCGTTGCCTCACAGCCTGCCACAAAAACACAAAGTCAGACATAAAGTCAGTTTTTATTCACCCACAGTAATCGACAATATCAATCATTTTTTGTACCCCCTGAATATGTGTGTATTGTGGCGTGAACGCACCCTCTCCCAAATGAGCCATATTGGTCAAACGCCCCAGGGAGACCCACCTGGCCCGGGGTTGCAAATCTGGGCCAGTTAACACAGCCCAGTAGCTGCCTCTAAATGCAGCTAGGCAGCCTTCACATGACGAGGCACATTCGCCCCCAATCAGGCCTCGTCAGGGGGAACTTGATCCCTAGGGAAACAGTTCAGGGCAGCAGGGAGTTGAAGACAAATGAGCTGAATGCTGTTCTTTGCTTCTGGTGTTTTGTGTTATTCATCAGTTCAATTGAATTACTTCCATTTTTTGTTAATATAGTCTCTCCAGGGCCCAGAACATCTCCCGGTTGCAGTATATGTTCTTGTCCTCATTTTCATGATATGCAGTTTGTGAATAAGGCCCATGGCATCCCTGTGCAAATCCGCAAGCAGTCCAACCATGAGTCTAACACTGGTCTGTGTGTTAACCCACTTCATTAAATTAAGCCGTGTGTGTGTGTGTGTGTGTGTGTGTGTGTGTGGTGTGTGTGATAGGATGCTCTGACTGATCTCACAGGGGACTCTGAGCGTCTGCCAGTGGAGGAGCAGCAGGGAAACTGGCTCGGCCACAAGGTCAGAATGCTCTCACATTCACACAACCAGAGCACCACGCGCTGTTATTGGTCTGTTCACATTCACACAACCAGAGGTCAGAATGCTCTCACATTCACACAACCAGAGCACCACGCGCTCTGTTATTGGTCAGAATGCTCTCACATTCACACAACCAGAGATCTACACGCTCTGTTATTGGTCAGAATGCTCTCACATTCACACAACCAGAGATCTACACGCTCTGTTATTGGTCAGAATGCTCTCACATTCACACAACCAGAGATCTACACGCTCTGTTATTGGTCAGAATGCTCTCACATTCACACAACCAGAGATCTACACGCTCTGTTATTGGTCAGAATGCTCTCACATTCACACAACCAGAGCACCACGCGCTCTGTTATTGGTCAGAATGCTCTCACATTCACACAACCAGAGATCTACACGCTCTGTTATTGGTCAGAATGCTCTCACATTCACACAACCAGAGAACCACACGCTTTGTTATTGGTCAGAATGCTCTCACATTCAGACAACCAGAGCACCACGCGCTCTGTTATTGGTCAGAATGCTCTTTTTCTATATACCGTGTTCCAAATTAATATTTTACACCGATTTTACTAAATAGTCAATGCCAATGACAGTCAGTATCATTTTCAAGTCACCAACCATTAGGGTATAAGTCGAATTTCATTGAACGAACCACCGACCAAAGAAAAACAGTATTTAAAAAAAAAAAAAAACTCAAAATGCACTGTTCCAAATTACAAAAACACATCTTAACAGGGCCAGTTACATGTTAACATAGGACCTCTTCTTCGATATCACCTTCACAATTCTTGCGTTCATTGAACTTGTGAGTTTATGGAGAGTTTCTGCTTGAATTTCTTTACAGGATGTCAGAATAGCCTCCCAGAGCTGCTGTTTTGGTGCGAACTGCCTCCCACCCTCAAACGACCCTATTTGTTATCCAGTGATTTTTTTTTTACAGAAAAATATATGGGAAGATAAAGCATGCATATCTAGGAGCATTCTTAAAGGGAGCTTTCTGTATGTTTATTAAGTGGCGCAAAAAAACTTTTTTTATGTGCCTCTGGGTCAAATGACCGACTTTCCGGGGATTCTAGTGTTAAATCACTGAGTAAGGAATCTAAAGTGAAGCAACAACTAATGTGAACCTGTCCATCTCTTCTCTCTGCCCTATTTCCCTTCCTTCTCTTCCTCTCTCAGGGGATGGTTTATTCTGCAGAGTACATTAAGAAGAAGCTGGAGCAGGAAATGATCTTGTCACAAGCCTTTGGAAGAGATTTGGTAAATGAGTGAAGACTGTGAATATGTCTTTGTTAGGACTATGTTGGACCATGTGCTCCATTGGTTTAGAAAGTAATGGTTACATAAGTTATAATTTGGTGTCATCTGCATTAGGATACATACAATATTTATTTTGTCTGTCTGTATCCCCCAAATGATAGTAAAACAAGTGTGAACGTTTGGCCTTTGCCCTCATAAAAGCGAGTGGTGAGGATAAAAGTGGGACTACAAACTAGAATTATATCAGTTTCCTGGCTTATTATGTGCAGATTTGTTTCTGTTTCCAATCATAATGAGAAAGAAAAAGACTCACATGGGCCTGTGAGAACTATAAACAATAAAATATGGTTTTAAATGCTGAAACTAAGCTAGAACTCGGGGAGCATTTAGTATTGTTGTAGTAACAGACATTCCAACCTGCAAAAATGTATTTCTGGGAGATGGTTGCGCGCGCACACACACACACACACACACACGTTAGCTATGCTAATGAGCGTTTGACACCGATTAAACTCACCTATTTTTCAGTCATTTAAACCATCATGGGCAATTGAGAAATCAACAAAGAACAAAACAAACCGCATTCATGTGTGCGATCAGAAGTTCGTTACGAGTATTTTTCCACTCTACTGCTACCTTATAGCTTAACGCTGCATTAGCGAGAATTTTTTAAATAATTAAAATATGAGAAACAGCGCCTCCAACTTTTTCAATTACTATCCCTCTCCCCCAGCCAGAGTTTGGTTATGGTTTCTCTTTCTAATTGAAATAAACGCGTATGCTGGCGATCTGATACAATTATTATGCAATCCGAAAATCTATCAACATTAGTAGCAAATAAATACAATGGCAACAACATGGGTAAGAAACGTTGGCTATCAAGTTATGTGTTTCTAAAGACAAATGTATATGATGTATGTAAATTGGGTCAGTAAGTGACTCTGCACCAATGCTAGATAAGGGAGGGGCTAGCGTCAGTGGGTTTTCTCTACGCCAATCCCACTTCTGACACCAATGTAGCGTCCGCAGGCGATCGCACTACCCGCTGCTCCAAATAGGGACACCCCAGTGGCCCCACCAGTGTCGTTACAATACTGTGGAAAAAATCTGTCCATTCTGTTTGCTAACGATAGCTAGCTTAGCTGCGTCCACTGGGAGCTACAGTTGGCTAGTGTAACGACCTACAAAATACTACTGGGAGTAAGAAAACACCACAACTTTGTGGAAACAGGCTTACTGTAAAAATATAACCCTAATGTTTTGTTTCTCCTCAGGGAAAGGGAACCATGCACTATGGGCTAGTGATAGTGGGTCACTCACTTGGTGCGGGTACTGCAGCCATTCTGTCTTTTCTACTCCGCCCCCAGTACCCTACACTGCAGTGCTACTCTTACTCTCCACCAGGAGGCCTACTAAGGTAACAGCCGGATGAGATTCGTGACTAGGGGACTTCTAGGTTTTTTGTGTTTCCTGTCTTTAATTAAACTTGAGAAAGGATTCGAGTTTTCTATCCTATTGAACTACACAACATACTCCATATTTTAAAATGAAAGAAAATGCATAGGATTTTTTTGTTTCACATTCCTCTCTCCCTCTGGTCGTAGATGTGTGAAACAAATCCAACGGCCTAATAAATGTTTTACACATGATACGGACCACCTTTTGTCTCCACCGGGGAGCAAAGTATGTGGTAGTTTAACCCAGTTCAGAATGTTGTTAATGCTGTCAACAACTTACTATTGTGTTTTTAAAAAAACAAACAGATTTTCATGTGACCAAATTCCAGGGTCATGTAGGAAACAACACATTTAAGAAAATAACCCACTAGGGTAGTCATTTCGGGGTCATCCAAGCCAAGGTTCTGTGGCCTAGGAACTGGCGTATATGTTTAATTTGCATCTAGAACCCACCTACGATCCCACCTACCTAACATCTGGAGGTTTTGTGGAAGGCTGCTGCAGGTGTGCAACTGCTTGTTCAAGGGAAGGAGCCATAGCAAAGAATACTGTGTCATCAGCAAAAAAAGGAAATGCACATTTTCTTAAAGCGTTACATATTTTATGATTATACTTAGGACTGGCTTCTGTCAAGCCATTTCCACATAAAGGCCCGAGTGCTGGAATGCTGCAGTGACTACCTTCTGGCATATTCTAATACCTCTGCAGAGAAACTATGATTCTCTTTCAGAGAAAAGGAGTCAGTATGCTGTCAAAATAATATATGATAGCGCAACTCAATACTGGATATAGTTAGTTTTTTTCCAGTTTGTTGCTTGGGACGCACAGATTAAATTCATGACTGTGGACCATGATGAATAAAAAATTCCAGGCTGAGACAGGTGAATAATGACTTCATGTAAAAAAAAAAATACTCTATGGGAGAGTGGTATTTTAGCCAAATATGAATCTTAGTTGAACTATTCAAATATACAAAACAATTTCGTAAAGATTGTAAAATCTGCAGTGCAGAAACCCTTGTAATAGTATGGTTTTCAAAGTGGCATTTGAACTGATTGTCTCATCTGTGTTATTTTTGTCAAGACTCCGGTCACCACAGTTAGAGGAAATGTTGTAATATGCCAGGTTACGTCTTCTAAGGAATTTGTTTATTTTCTTAACATTACATGGCTTTCATATGTTGTGGAAAATATATTTCATTTTATATTCCTTGCCTTCAAAAATGTGGAATTTCCTCCCTGCCCATCGACTCAGGACAGGTATTCTTAGATCTGAGGTAATATTAGTAGTAATATTTGGTAGCTAGCAATGTTAACATACAGCCTAATTATTTTAGCTGTTTAAAAAGCTAATAATGGGTTCATCTACACAAGCAAACATTTTTCTTAGTAGAGACCCAGTTAACTCAGAGAGCTGGTCTTCTGCCAAAAAAGGCACAGAGTAAAATGTTAAAGGTAATGTAATGACTTTTATAGCAAATAAAAGAAAAGGTTGTATCATTTGAAATCAGAAACGGAACCAAACTATTTCGAATTGTACCCATCCGTTCCTAAGAATCACATTGCTTAAGCTGAAGGTTAAAATGTGTTTCCTTTTTAGAAACAAATCATGTCTGTCATCTCAGCATAGAATTGAAATTGCTCACAACACAGACTAAGCTTGGTACAACAGATACCAAGGTAAAAACTTCTAACTTATTGATTGTCTTTCAGAATAACCAAAGTTATTCTCGAATATATTCCTATAAGTAATTGTGCCTTTCAGGCAGTTCTAATGTTTGACACATGCATACTTTGTATGCAAATTTGCATTCCATGCCTTAACACATCAATGGTAGATTAAATTATTTTGGCACTTGGAACGAGCTTATACAGTTGTGTTTGTTGTGTAAGATACTTATGGTTTGAAATTCTGCCAAGGTATATTTAAAAAATGTAGTGAAAGTAATTGGGAACACCCAGACTCATACTCGACAAACACACCAATTTTTTGGTCACTTTCTGTATTTCACAACTTCAGTTTTTTTCTACAGTGAGGATGCCATGGAGTACTCAAAAGAGTTTATCACCTCTGTGGTTTTGGGAAAGGACCTTGTACCAAGGTTTGTCGTCTAACTCTAATCTAAAATCTGACCTGTGTCATGGTGTGCATCTATCCTGATTCTACTGCGGTTTCTCATAGGATTGGTCTCTCTCAGCTTGAGGTGTTTCGACGCCACCTGCTGGAAGTTTTACAGAAGAGTGACAAGCCAAAGGTACTGCATTTGCAATAAATGTTAAAGGATTTTTATGACCAGGCTGTATATTTATACTTTAGAATGAAGCGTTAACACTATCTCTAACCCAGGCGTTTTCACTCCAGTCTGAGATGGAAAGTGCCCCAAGCAAAACACAAAATTGGCTGCATTTATGCATAGTCAGTACAGGGCTGACTATGCAAAAGTACATTTGCATGAACAGAATATTTAATCCTAATTGTACTCGGTCAATGTGACTAGGAATACAGGAATGGAATACACAATTTGGGAATAATTTGGGTGACTGCCTTGCTCAAGGACATTTTTACCTTTCTGGCTAATGTTTTAGCAACCTTTCTAATACTAACTGGTCAGATGCACCACTAAGCTACCATACCTAATCAAATGTGCTATCAAATCTGCATGAAAATATTATGATAAAGATATCTAATTTAGTTGTAAAATACTCTTTTTATCTACAATTTTACATCCCAAACATTCTACGCATTGAATGTCCCACTGATTTGGATGCTCTAAATTTCTATGCAATAGATATATATGTATATATTTCATATGATAAATTGTATTAATAGTCAATTTTAAAAATGTATAATATAGTTTCTTGCTGTGTATTTATTTTAACTTACATGGAATTGGCATCAAGGTAACTTGCTCTTAGAAAACGCCTGCTATCAGTATTGATGGTAACCACTGTACTATATAAACACCTGCTGTAACCCAAACTATCAGTACTGATGGTAACCACTGTACTACATTAACACATGCTGTAACCCAAACTATCAGTATTGATGGTAACCACTGTACTATATAAACACCTGCTCTAACCCAAACTATCAGTATTGATGGTAACCACTGTACTATATAAACACCTGCTCTAACCCAAACTATCAGTATTGATGGTAACCACTGTACTATATAAACACCTGCTCTAACCCAAGCTATCAGTATTGATGGTAACCACTGTACTATATAAACACCTGCTCTAACCCAAGCTATCAGTATTGATGGTAACCACTGTACTATATAAACACCTGCTCTAACCCAAGCTATCAGTATTGATGGTAACCACTGTACTATATAAACACCTGCTCTAACCCAAACTATCAGTATTGATGGTAACCACTGTACTATATAAACACCTGCTCTAACCCAAACTATCAGTACTGATGGTAACCACTGTACTATATAAACACCTGCTCTAACCCAAACTATCAGTATTGATGATAACCACTGTACTATATAAACACCTGCTCTAACCCAAACTATCAGTATTGATGATAACCACTGTACTATATAAACACCTGCTCTAACCCAAACTATCAGTATTGATGATAACCACTGTACTATATAAACACCTGCTCTAACCCAAACTATCAGTATTGATGATAACCACTGTACTATATAAACACCTGCTCTAACCCAAACTATCAGTACTGATGATAACCACTGTACTATATAAACACCTAACCCAAACTATCAGTACTGATGATAACCACTGTACTATATAAACACCTGCTCTAACCCAAACTATCAGTACTGATGATAACCACTGTACTATATAAACACCTGCTCTAACCCAAACTATCAGTACTGATGATAACCACTGTACTATATAAACACCTGCTCTAACCCAAACTATCAGTACTGATGATAACCACTGTACTATATAAACACCTGCTCTAACCCAAGCTATCAGTATTGATGATAACCACTGTACTATATAAACACCTGCTCTAACCCAAGCTATCAGTATTGATGATAACCACTGTACTATATAAACACCTGCTCTAACCCAAGCTATCAGTACTGATGATAACCACTGTACTATATAAACACCTGCTCTAACCCAAGCTATCAGTACTGATGATAACCACTGTACTATATAAACACCTGCTCTAACCCAAACTATCAGTACTGATGATAACCACTGTACTATATAAACACCTGCTCTAACCCAAGCTATCAGTACTGATGATAACCACTGTACTATATAAACACCTGCTCTAACCCAAACTATCAGTACTGATGATAACCACTGTACTATATAAACACCTGCTCTAACCCAAACTATCAGTACTGATGATAACCACTGTACTATATAAACACCTGCTCTAACCCAAACTATCAGTACTGATGGTAACCACTGTACTATATAAACACCTGCTCTAACCCAAACTATCAGTATTGATGATAACCACTGTACTATATAAACACCTGCTCTAACCCAAGCTATCAGTATTGATGATAACCACTGTACTATATAAACACCTGCTCTAACCCAAACTATCAGTATTGATGATAACCACTGTACTATATAAACACCTGCTCTAACCCAAGCTATCAGTATTGATGATAACCACTGTACTATATAAACACCTGCTCTAACCCAAGCTATCAGTATTGATGATAACCACTGTACTATATAAACACCTGCTCTAACCCAAGCTATCAGTACTGATGATAACCACTGTACTATATAAACACCTGCTCTAACCCAAGCTATCAGTACTGATGATAACCACTGTACTATATAAACACCTGCTCTAACCCAAACTATCAGTATTGATGGTAACCACTGTACTATATAAACACCTGCTCTAACCCAAACTATCAGTATTGATGATAACCACTGTACTATATAAACACCTGCTCTAACCCAAACTATCAGTACTGATGATAACCACTGTACTATATAAACACCTGCTCTAACCCAAACTATCAGTACTGATGATAACCACTGTACTATATAAACACCTGCTCTAACCCAAACTATCAGTACTGATGATAACCACTGTACTATATAAACACCTGCTCTAACCCAAGCTATCAGTACTGATGATAACCACTGTACTATATAAACACCTGCTCTAACCCAAGCTATCAGTATTGATGATAACCACTGTACTATATAAACACCTGCTCTAACCCAAGCTATCAGTATTGATGATAACCACTGTACTATATAAACACCTGCTCTAACCCAAACTATCAGTACTGATGATAACCACTGTACTATATAAACACCTGCTCTAACCCAAACTATCAGTACTGATGATAACCACTGTACTATATAAACACCTGCTCTAACCCAAACTATCAGTACTGATGATAACCACTGTACTATATAAACACCTGCTCTAACCCAAGCTATCAGTACTGATGGTAACCACTGTACTATATAAACACCTGCTCTAACCCAAGCTATCAGTACTGATGGTAACCACTGTACTATATAAACACCTGCTCTAACCCAAGCTATCAGTACTGATGATAACCACTGTACTATATAAACACCTGCTCTAACCCAAACTATCAGTACTGATGATAACCACTGTACTATATAAACACCTGCTCTAACCCAAACTATCAGTACTGATGATAACCACTGTACTATATAAACACCTGCTCTAACCCAAACTATCAGTACTGATGGTAACCACTGTACTATATAAACACCTGCTCTAACCCAAGCTATCAGTACTGATGGTAACCACTGTACTTTATAAACACCTGCTCTAACCCAAGCTATCAGTACTGATGATAACCACTGTACTATATAAACACCTGCTCTAACCCAAGCTATCAGTACTGATGATAACCACTGTACTATATAAACACCTGCTCTAACCCAAGCTATCAGTATTGATGATAACCACTGTACTATATAAACACCTGCTCTAACCCAAGCTATCAGTACTGATGGTAACCACTGTACTTCCTCTGCCAGTGGAGGATCATTGCAGGTGGCACTAAATGCATTCCCAAATCTGAGCTGCCAATGGATGATGGTTCCGAGGCGCAGACAGCCCCCGCACCCCCCAGCACTCGCCTCTGGCTACACCCCAGTGATCTCAGTATCGCCCTATCTGCCTCGACTCCCCTCTATCCACCGGGCAAGGTGATCCACGTGGTCCACAATCACCCCCCAGAGACCTGGTGAGAGGCTGGACAGGCATTACATTTGGCAGGGGACAACGACGGCACAAAACATTCATTACATACAGTATCCGCTAAGTAAACATCATTTATGCTGACTGTAAAGACACTGTACTGTTAAAAAGGCTGGCTTTATTCCATCATCACCGTGTAGTTGAAATCCCAGTGCAAAATAGTTTTCATATTTTCACTGCTTAAATGATTATGTAGCTCACACATGCCTGACCTGGATTTCCTGTGTGTAGCTGTGGACAGGAGGAGCCCACGTACACAGCTCTCTGGGGAGATAACAAGTCTTTCAATGAGGTCGTCATCTCCCCTGCCATGCTTAACGAGCACATGCCCCACATCGTGATGGAGGGGCTCAATAAGGTCTGTGGATGTAATATATTGTGTGTCTCTCTTTAATGGATGTGAGTCCTGGTGTAGCTGGTGTTTTCTCGTGATACATTTCATTGTGGGGACCCTAGTCAGCATTGCTTTGGGAACAGGTCACAGGATAGGGAAGCAGGCACTGCTGAAGTGCACTAGTGAGACATTGTGGATCTGTGAAGGCTCCCTTAAAGACCATGGGACTAAGATGACACCAATATCTCTCATCGTTTGAATCTACGATCACGCCGAGAAATAACAACACTTTTTTCCTGTTACTATAAAACATATTTTTTTGGCTTACGTTTAGGGATAAAGTTGCAACTTGTGCACGGTTTCAGCTAGGGATATTTGTCCCCAGTCAGTGTGACAGACCGCATTTTATTTTTTCCACACTTAGCCTACAGCACTATGGACTACAGTTCTTCATGGATTTATCCAAAATTATTATTATCCAATTATTTGTCTGTTGTATGAGGTTGACCATCAGATATATAATTTAGCAAAAATATAACATATTATATAACATATTATATAATTAACATTTGCTATGCTTTGCCGTTGGTTAAGAACAGGTTATTTTGAGCTTTTCATCTTTCATCTGGTTTGAGCTCTTACTGAACTTGCGATATTGTTTCAATTAGTTATTTCATAGCAATTTCATTTCAGACCGCTTGTATCAAAGTTTGAAATTAAAGAGAACTTTTTGAGAGAATTAAACTGTATATCATAAACCATATAATAGGCCTATTTGACTGGTACCTCTAAGGTGAGAAGATTAGGTGTTAAATGGTTTTACTATGTTTCAGTAGGGTAAGAATTCTATGCTTTTTATGATAATTCATTGTTATGATTTGAAGCCTTTGTGTACGCCCACATTTTTACAGCCCCACCCACCAACACATTTCTGCCTACACTTCTTAGCTTCATACTGTCACTGGCTTTAGAGAGGACTTCCTGTTCATGGACACACTGTGAATCAGAATAGCTAATGCAATCTTAGACAGTTTTGCCCAGTTAGGCTACACTTTAATTAAGTCTGACATTTTGGATTCCACACAGGTCTTCTGGCAGCCAATTATTTTATTGGCTTTTCACTGTTTTTCTGGCTTAAAGCCATCTAACGAAAGCCCTGAACTCGAGGTAGGGTTGGATTTTGTGTTAGGTCTATGGTTTAGCATTAAAGATTTTAGTTTATAGTTAGGTATTAGGACTAAGTTTAGACACACATGTTAGGTTGTTGATGTTATGGTTAGCGTTAGTTTAAGGTTTAGCTTTACGGTTAAGGTAAGTGTAAGGTTTAGGGTTAAACGTTAGATTATAAGGACAGTTAACTTTAGTGTCCCCATTTAAATAGCCCTAAACACGAGTTAAATCAGGAAGAAATTCACACGTTTTTCCTGTCCCCATTTTGAAAAAGGCATTTTTTTAAGTTTACAATTGGGCATAGGGTTAAGCATGACCAGTCTTGGGTAAGGCATTAGTGCTAGGTTAAGTTAGTATAAACAGGATTTTTAAGCAAAGTCTACGTTGATGCCCACATTTAAATAGCTAAGCAAACGTGGGTGGGTGCGTGTGTGTGTGTGTGTGTGTGCGTGTGTGTGTGTGTGTGTGTGTGTGTGCGTGTGTGTGTGCGTGTGTGTGTGCGTGTGTGTGTGCGCGTGTGTGTGTGCGTGTGCGCGTGCGTGTGTGCGTGCGTGCGTGCGTGCGTGTGTGTGCGCGTGTGTGTGTGTGTGCGTGCGCATGTGTATGTGCTGCATGTGTGTATCAATGTGTGTGTGCCTGTATGTCTGTCTGTGATGCTTGATGATGTTTCTGCAGGTACTGGAACCATTTGGTCTCAGTTTTGAGCATGCATGTGCCGGACCAGTGGTGATGGAGGATGAAGCAGAACCACCTGGCCCTCTGGTCATAAACAGTGAAACAGAGCTGCCTGAGTCCATCTCCTCAACTAATCCTGACAAAGTTTTGCTTTCTACAACTTTTTCAAACAACTTCTCTGAGACAAATAAAGACCCAGTTGTTTTCTCTCCTATTTCTAATGCCTCTTCTGATGCCAATAAAGACCCACTCCCAGCTGCTAGTCCCTCTATGATAGTCCCTGCTCCCATGCTTCTCTCGGATATACTGTCTCTGTCTTTTGTTCCAGAGACTCCATTTAACTCTTCTTCCCAATCTCTAAATGACTCGACAAAAAACAGCCCCCACAAAGACCAACAACATATTCACACTAGTGCCGGTTCCAGCATTTCGGGGGACCCAAGTTGAATTTAATTTGGGGCCATCTCTCCCCTAGTGGTTCTCTCCCCTAGTGGTTGGGGGTCCTAGGCAACTGTTTTAGTCCAGAACCCGCCCTCATTTTCTACATTTTGTTACTGAAATTGATTTTTGCTCGTTCCTAAGCTCTTCCATTTCAGGATGATGGAACCCATTCTGTTTTTAGGATCTTCAATGCTGCAGAAATGTTTTGGTGTACTTCTATATGGCTGGGTATAAACGAGGATATCATTGTATTCGATGGAAAACTAGAGGAATGTATTTTATGTTTTTGTTAAGTGTTACTGTTTCGAAGTGACCAGAGTATTTTTTTGGGATTCATTTTGATAATGACAATTTCAGGTGCCAATCTTTAAAACATTTACTGTTTATTTATATAAGACATTTTCTCCAAAATAGACGTAATAGGAATTGGAATGAAAATGTGTATTTATATGTTTGCAACACAATTTGCTGCAGTCTTTTCAAACGTTCAAAGGTGTAGGATCCCCGCGAATGTATATGAACTGGATTATATTGGTCTGGAATTAGTATGTTGCTCCCAGTATTAACCGTTACAGTAGACCTCCCATCATCAAGGTCCTTTTACTTTATCTAGTAGTGAGCTGATGGAGCACTGAGGTTTCTGTTTAATGAGGTAGTTTTCAGTCATGTCTTCAGGGAGGCAGAACACTATAGGATGGGACACATGTTGGACTTTTATGTTGAAACCACTACATCATCAAGGTACTGATTATCAGAGATGCCCATCCTGGTTGTTTTACACACTGTGTTTGAGGTCATACTCCCTCACACTGCGCTTCATTAAGAAAGAAAAAAGAGGGGGGGGGCAATAGTACATTCCCAGGCATTTATTGACTGGTTTTAGGTAGTCAAATCTAGCTCTCGCCCAGAGAAGTAATTTTATGCATTATTCACTTTTTTATTAGTTTGACATGAATTATTAGCTGAATGTTACGCTCAGACACTTTTCTTTTATATTCCCTCTTATTCACATTTTCCATATACCATAATCATGCTTTATTAGTGTAACTTCCAATTGTATTTTTTATGTTTCATTTAAGTCGTTACATTTGTGTGTGTTATGTTTGTTTTATGCAATGTTTTGTCTGTCTTCATGCCATTTTGAATTGTGCCATTTCATGTCTAACTCATTAAATGTAAACCAATCTTTAACAGTGTGATATCATGTAACGCTGAGTTTAAAGTGCAGACTGTCAGCATTTAATTTGATGGTATTTATATCCACAAAGAAGTTAGCCAAATATATATAATCTTAAATTCGTATTTAATATATTGCATTGGAAACAATTAAACATTTTTTGCATTCGATCAATGCTTGAAGTCTGGTTATCTTCATCTGTACAACAGCCATTTCCGTTGTTTTTTTGTTGTTTAGGGGCATTTCCATCTTATCCACAGCAAATGAAACGCAGCCTCATTTGGATTCAGGCCGGTTGATTGACTTCGGCAGTCAAGAACATTCCACATCTAGACTGTGACAAACTCGGTGGTTGCTTCAGCAGTGTGTGTAGGGTCAAGTGCTGTCCTATACATTCAGGCATTTAGTTGTATTTGAGCAGAGAAGGTTTCTGTACACTTCGTTAGTTCATCCTAATGCTGATTTCATCCTCAAGTTATATCATAAATAAAAACAAGTGAGGCAGTTCCAGTGGCAGTCATACAGTGCTGGAGTTCCGAGCCAAAACAACAAAACTAATTCCCCAAATACTTATTGCCGGCACTGTACATTACATATTTGTCAGGAAACAACATATTATGGAACACTAGTACAACAACATGCGAGGTGAGTGTCTAGATGTGAAGCATGTTTGTGTGAGATTGGTATTCACGATTATGGTGCGTGACTGCGATCTTGTTGGGTTTGGTGCTTGCCTTGCTTTTGGGTGTGCCAGGTCCACATTCAAATGTCGGACACACTTTGTGTTTCTGCTCTTCAGCTTTCCTCTTACTTGACAATGTTGACTGGTGTCTAATGCCGTGTTTTCAAAACTCTTAACATCTACATGAATGTTTCTTCTGTGGTCTTGCTCTTTTGTTGGTGGCAAGTGTATACTTTATGCTAAATCTTGTTTTCTGTCAAATGACATTCTCCTTATTGTTGAGCACTTTGTGTTTACTGTTTGTGTTCACTGTTATTTCTCACCTTCCCTAAAATAGTGTTGTTCTTCAGTTTTTCCAGAGTTCCCAGTTATCATCTATAATGCAGGTGACGATAGATGTACTTTTTGACTGCTCTCACTCTCGTTGTCTTTTGACAGGTTTTGGAGAACTATAACAAAGGGAAGACGGCTCTTCTGTCAGCTGCTAAAATCATGGTGAGCCCAACTGAGGTGGACCTGAATCCAGAGACCATCTTCATGGCAGCTGCTCCTCCTCCTGCCTCCCAGCAGCCCACACCCAACCCCACCACCCACCACCGGAGGAACAGCAGCATTCGGTTAGTCTGGAGGCTAATGTGTTGTCAGTCTCATGCATGTGTATGTCATTTACATGAGTCTGAGTACACCTGTTTTTCTACAAGGCCTGGAAGTGCATGTTCCCCTTGGCAGTGTTCTGGAGCGTGATAGATTTTACTCTGCCATTGTCCCTTTTCCCAAGCATGCTCATTTTTCTCTGACCCACAGTCATTTGTCTGGCGTCATATTTTTGGCAAAATACGGCCACCCCCTCCCCAGAAAAATGCACACAGTTTGAACATGTAAAATTAAAATCTTGTGTAGAATCTTTTGGTCCTCGCACATTAGCATTTCCAAATGGACAATGGAAAAAAAGAGATTGAACTAACACCGCATAGAAACCGACTAACTTGGACTTTAATACACTGAACATAGAAATGCAACTACCCGGTTGTCACAGTTTGTTTGTTTTGCTGAAAAGTAGGTTAATATAAATTGTGGAAACAACATCTGAGCGGCGACGTAGTCGAGTGACACTCTGACTCCATGCAAATGTATAGTTCTCCCATATATTCTGCTCTTGCATTACATTTCTAAGAAAGACATTTTACGGATGGATAACAACTGCCTTCAATAAAACTCCCAAAGTGTAGCTTTACTGAGGATTACTTAGTTAATTTTTTGTAAAACTGCAAAATTCTAAAAGAAAATGCATATTTACATACAGAAAACCCATAACCTTCGATGCCACCCAATGTCTGGACACCAGGTTGACCTTTGACCTCGAAAACACCTTGGTAATCAGCTGATGTCGAAGATGACTTTAAATGTTCAGTTGCCCCAGTATCCGAGGCCGCAAACTAAACCCACATTACTCAACCATGATGAACCATTTAAACCTACGTAGAGTGTGTCTTGGAATGCTACATTAGATTGTCTGTATCGTAGTTCTCATCTGCTTAGTCGAAGAGATACAATTGTGATTCAATAGCAGAACGTGTATTAGAAACCTATTAGAAACCTATCAGAAAGGTTTTGCAGAAATCAATCGGGCACCTTTTACCCTTTTTAGTTAAATGTGATGCAGATGATGCAGATTTAGACTGGTCTTTAGGTCAGCTTGTAGATCTTGTTGGTGCTTTGTCAGGCATTAACATCTGAGATTGACTCTGAGTTCTAGTATCTTCTTGTGGTTTGTCCTGAGTAGTGTTATGGAATTTTATGATCACTCAAGAAGTTTAGTTACATGTAAGTCATAGATGTTGTTTAGGCCAAAATGCACAGAGAAAGGAATGTGATCTTCAGGTTGCTAGAAGGGCCAAGGCTAGAAACAGATGTCCCGAACACCTTATCTGTGATGGACTGTCAAAAGGAACTGTATGGGTCTTTGTATGCCTCATCTTCTAGTTGTGTTTATCTACCATGTGTCTGGCCTCCCTTTTCTTGAGAGCACGGACCTTCGAGTTTTATGACAGCTTTATGTGTTTTCCAGATTATACTGTATAGTTGGTGGAATCATCTAACAGCTTCATCCGGTTCTCCATCAAGTATTGTTTAAGTTTGTGTGGAAGTATGTGCGTTACTTATTCTCAATAAATACTGTGTGAACTTCAGTCTCATTAGGTCAGTCTGATCCAGCACAGGTTATTGTCCTGTTGTCTTATGAAGGCTTTCCTCAAACCTATTCTTCAAGCTTTCTATAGGGATTGATCTGATCAATGCAAAAGCTTAAACCTGTATTTGAGAAATGGTTTCTTACTTGTAATTAAACAAGTTAAAATTGTCAACTGTAACATACTCTCGTGCGTCTTACTTTAAGTTCGAATTCAGCGACTAAAGTCTAAAATTTCCACGACAGTAGTTGATCACAGTCTCATAGGCTGCAATGTTCTGGACACGATCTACTGAGCTACAGGAATCGTTTTGGGGATGTCTATGTTGCACGATTCTTTTGTTTCAGACATCTTCACAGTTTTTTGTTTTTAGCCAACTTGACAGTGGTACAGGTTGCAGGGTGATGCATCCGATGCATTGAGACTTTGCAAGTTGCCAGAGGTGGTATAAATTCAGGGGATTACGTGCCTGCAAACG
Organism: Dallia pectoralis; assembly: GCA_029465975.1. NCBI lineage: Eukaryota > Metazoa > Chordata > Actinopteri > Esociformes > Umbridae > Dallia > Dallia pectoralis. The sequence goes on along the minus strand of CM055749.1, from coordinate 14,057,725 downwards.
TAGTGTTTAGAATTCTCCAGCAGGGGGAGTAAAACATATCAAATTAATATACAATTGTATCCATTTTGTTGGATACTGTTGTAATTGTAAAAACTTTTTCCACACATATCCTATAGAAATCAAGTGCAAAGCTGTAAATATTTAAAGCCACGACTATAAGTCTAGTGTTCTAGTTAGTATTTGTAAAGTGCCACCCTTTGATCCAATCTCCTACCACTCTGCCACACTACTGTATCATTGCCATCTGTACTGTCTCTATTAAACCCTTGGTTCTTAAATGGCTTTTTTTCCAATCCTATTTTGTTTCCTTTGTGATTGTGACCGATAATAATGTTTACCCATTTGGTTAATCTGTTACCCCACCCAACTATCCCACTCTTCAATCTTCTTCTCTCCTATTTCTCAGTTCCTGCGCTCGATCTGAGATCTCACTGGATGGCTTTGCGGAGTGCGCCCCTCCCCCAGTGCCGGTGGCTCTACGCGGGGCCAAGGAGCGCCTTACTGTGGAGCTGAAGGACCGCCACGCCCCGCTGGCCGTGATGGAGAGTCTGTCCGACGCAGAGTCCCTGTATAGCCTAGACTCCCGACGCTCCTCCGCTGTACTGCGCGGCTCACCTATGTTGGGCTGTCTCCCGTTCCAGATGAACGCACCGATCCCCGAGGAGAACCCCTCTCTCAGCTCCCGCACCGAGCTGCTGGCTGCCGACTGCCTCTACCAGGCCAGCCCGGAGCACGACCTGGGAGAGACCGGACCCTACCTTTCCCCCCTGGGGTCTGGCTCCATGCGACTCTCTCCTGCCACCCCGCACTACAGCAGCAATCACTCGCTAACGCCACTGGTCATGAATGTAATGAGTCAGCCTTTCACACAAAAAGAGCCTTGCACCGCCTCAGAGACGGTCCCAGATGGGGAGTGCTATCAAATGCCTGGCGTTTACAGCCCAGGCTGCACTCCTGATGCTCCCCTCAGTCCTCAGATCAGTAATGGGGAGGAGAGGGCAGAGGATAAAGCATGGGAGACAGAGACAGGAGAGAGGCAGCTCATGGTGGAGACCTCGCCCTCTGCCTCTACCCCTCTAGCCCAACTGTCCAATGGAAACCCTAGCCAACTAGTGTTGGAGTTTGCACAGTACTTGGACTCTCTCTTCAGGTTGGATGGCAGTGGCTCCCCTCCTCTGGAGTTATCTGACGGTGAGTCTGAGTCGGGTCGGGGGTCATACGATCTGGGAGACGGGCCAGGGGAAGGACAAAGGGAAGATAAACAGCTTTTGGCTCGGGCCACACAGGAGCCGAACCTGGTCCCCAAGCCCCCGCGTACTTTTGCTGGGTCTGCTGACCCTTCCTCTGGCATCTCCCTCTCGCCGTCGTTCCCCCTTTCTTCCTCCGGTGAGCTCAATGACCTCTCTCCTGCTGATGGAGCGCCACCTCCCACACACTCACTACGAACCTCCACCCCGTGTCCCTACACTGAAGAAAATGTACTGGCATCTATGGTGTAGAAGCCCATTCAGTCTGCCATTTATCTTTATTCTGTTGGTGCGTCCATCTGATTATGAACCATCACTGAACATGCATGCCATGGAATGCAACGTGCGATGCTGTTACAGTACCTTAAAGACATGACGTACGGCGGGCCATAATGAACAGGGCCGAGGTGTAAAACTATTTTTAAATTTTCAGGTGTGAAACGTTGAATGCGGTGTACAGAATGTGAACTACTATTGTGATCTGTTTTAATCTCTGTCTGCATGCTACGGGCCTGTGTTTCTTTTTACCACTGACTCATTCCGACACACTATCTCACACATCAACACGTGGTAGCATTCAAGTCATGCAGTTGTGACTGTATCAAATGGGAGACGAGAGAGGGATCGCGAGGAGTCAGACACTAGGTTGGGTTTGCATTTGCACATCATCAACGCAATTACCTTACATGCTTCACCTTACAGCTCCTAAAGCCGAGGTACTCAACTCCTTCTCTGCAGGGGTCCCAACCTGCCGGTGTTCTGTTCTACCTCGTCATTAATTGCACCCACCTGGTGTCCCAGGTCTCAATATGCTCCTGATTTGAGGGTTGCAGTGAAAGAATGGAGTGGAACTGGCTCTGAGAGTTGAATACGCCTGTCCTGAAGCGTATTTATTTTTAAACGATCAGGAAGTCAAAAACCAAGGCGTTGATGAACATTATAAGAGAGAATGTTATGGTTTGTTCCTGAGATTTATCAATGAATGACGAGAATGGATGTAGATTAGTGGTTCTCTGTTGGATTTTCTCTTAGACACCAGTTGAACCAGATTGGCATAGTCGCAACTCAATATTTACATCAGGGAGTTTTTGCCCAGATTTATAAGTAAAGTATATATACAACACCTGTTCAGAGTTTGGAGACACCTAGTCACTCAAAAATATGTTTTTTTTGTAGAATTGTAGAATAATTTTGAAGACATCACAACTCTGAAGTGAACATGGTTACCACAGCTTTCTGCAGTGATACGCCATCCTATCTGGTTTGCTCTTAGTGGGACTATCATTTGTTTTTCTTGCACCAAACACCTTCAGGCTGTGTAAGGGCTATTTGACCAATAAGGAGATTGGTGACCATGCCTCCAGTGACCTAGCTATCACCTCGACCCAATTGAGCTGGTTTGGGATGAGTTGGACGGCAGTGTGAAGCAATAGCAACCAACAAGGGCTCTGCGCTTCTTCAAGCATTCACAGGGTGACTACCTCATAGAGCTGGTTGAGAGAATGCAATGAGAGTGCAAAGCTGTCATCCAGGCAAAAGGTGGCTACTATAATTTAAAAATACAAATTTATTTTAATTTGTTAAACCATTTATGGTTAATGTATGATAGTTTTGATGTCTTGACTATTATTCTACAATGGGAGAAACCATAACAATGAAGAAAAGGCCTGAATGACTCAGTGTACCCAAACTTTTGACAGGTATTGAATTATAATTTTTCTTTCCTAAATTTGTATAGTCCAAATAAAGTTTATGGCCCCTACAGCTTACTTTTTTGTTACAAAAACAAACTTCTTATTTTCACTGTTAATTGCTTTGTATTAAAAAGAGTAATTAAGGAATAGTTTAGGATAAAATAAGACATTTTCAAATCTGGCATCTGCAATTTTTTAATTTCTACACATTATCTGCATAGTATTTTTTGCAATTTAGTGTTTCTCTAAACAATACTATTAAAAATGTAATTTACTCTGACCCCAACCAACTAAATATCTCCTGTTGATAATGACTAGTGTAGTTCAGTGCTTCCCAATCAGAGTTGGTAGGACCCCTGGGCTTACTTGACTTGTCTAAAAGATTCCTGAGAAGAATTGTAAGACCATAGGCTTACTGCAAAAATGCACTTGTGTAGGTAATTCAGTGGTACCAAAGGCTTAGTAAAATTCTGTGCGATAAACTAACAGGAAAAGTTGGGAACCACTGGTGTAGATAATACAGAATTCATGTGAATTCATGTCTTAAAAAGTGATTGTGAATGATTTTAAATACAGTCTCTGGATGTGTTCGTCTTTGGTTGACTTTTATAGTGCATGAGGAAGGTAGTAGCTATTTATTTTAAGGAATAGCTCAGTAGTCAGCCACTCGTTTAGCAATGCATAACGTCTCAAATATCCAAATCCATATTTTGCCAAACATCTTTCCTTTTGCCAAACATCTATTGCAAATTGATGCACACCTGCTGTTTTACCAAGACAATTATGCAAAAAAGGTCTCCTCTCATGCGTGGCTGCACAATTGTCAGTGATATCAAATGTTTTGTTCTCTTTAAGCTGTTTTCTTTTTAGCATATCATAATATGAAAATACACACTTTAAATACTTTTGACTTAAACATGTGACAAACATCTCATATCATTTTGGTTGCGTTGGTTGGATCAAACAATTATTTATTACCATTACTGTTGTATCTTACTATTATTCCTATAATTGATGGCATTTTATCCTTACTTCTCTTGTAACAGTTTGGTTTGCATTTAATAAGTTATTTAAGTTGCTGGGGAAAGCTAAATATCATGTGTGTCATCATAGCCACCATAAGCTCTTCCCGAGGCCGTAAGGGTTATTGGAGACAGAGACTAAAAGAAGTGAGGTAAAGTCGTCCCATTGACCTTTTCTACACTACAACCTTTTAATGAGGTCATTGTGATGACAAATAGAAGCTGTAGTAGAAATGGCTTTGCTGTGGTGTCACTTGACAGGCCTTACTGTGGCAGTTGACAGTTTAATACCGCAATCCATGCTCTGACAGCTGTCTGCTTTGCACTGCAGTGTTGCACAACCAGTGTGAAATAACATTTCTGTCTGAGGATCACAGCCCAGTGTCGTTGCACTGTAGGCAGACGCTACAGTACTTATTCACCATGAAATGTACAACACTGTCTTTGTGTAATTGTATATATGCGAATGTCTCGTTAATGTCTTTGTAAAAAAAGATTCAATTCCAATATAATAATGTAGAAAAGGACTATATCATGTAACCGGTATATTACACATCTATATAATATAGACTTTATATATATTTATATATATAAAGTATATGAAAATAGAATTATATTTAGATGGAAAGATCTACATAACAGACATACAGATTTGATCAACAGGAATGAGTCTGTGTTGGAAGAAAAAAATAAATGTCTCATCCATGTTTACCTGGTTTGCTGCCCTTCCCAGAATGGGAATGTATTCAAACCTGGACAATGCTCACTGCCCTGCCTGTATTAAAATAAAGCAAAACCAATTTCAGAGAAAATGACTTGGACATTTCTATTCAATTACCTCTAAAAAAGCTGTATTCCATATTTTGAGCAAGACCATTTTACCATTTTAATAAAGCACTGGCTATAACATGCAATTTAGCAGACTCTTTTATCCTAAGTGACTTCCAATGTGGCAAATTTTTAAACATGTGAGGTTTTGGGAGACCAACCTCATGAAACAGCCCAAATGTCAGGATGTTGTCTGACTATTTTGCTTTACTTGATTCAATGTTCAAAATAAATATTTACCTGTAGATTATTTTGTAATTATATTATATACTCTTTTATGCCAAGGTACAGTGCATTTGGACATTATTTTGACCCCTTCAATTTTTAAATATTTTGTTACATTACAGCCTAATTCAAAAATGTATTTTTAATCAAATATCAAATTTATGTACAGAAGTCTGAAGTTTACATACACCTTAGCAAACAAATTTTTTCACAATTCTTGACATTAGATCCTAGTAAATATTAAGTCAGTTAGGATCACCACAATATTCAAACGATTTTAAATGTCCAAATAATAGAGAGTAATTTCTTTGAGTTTTTCTTTCGTTCATCACATTCCCAGTGTGTCAGAAGTTATGCTCTCAATTACTATTTGTTAGCATGGCCTTTAAATTGTTTGACTTGGCTCAAACGTTCCTGGTAGCCTTCCACAAGCTTCCCACAATAAGTTGGGTAAATGTTGGCCCATTTTTCCTGACAGAACTGTGTGTAACGGAGTCAGATTTGTAATCCTCATTGCTTGCACACATCACTTCTGTCCACATATTGTCTATTGGATTGGTCAGGGTTTTGTGATGGTCATTCCAATACCTTGGCTTTGTTGTCCTTAAGACTGTTATGACTGCTGCGTGGTCGCATGGTGTTTGTGTACTTGCGTACTATTGTTTGTACTGATAACAGTTTGGAAATTGTCCTCAAGGATGTACCAGACTCTTGGAGGTCTACAATTTGGGTCCTGAATTCTTGGCTGATTGTTTTAAATTTTTCCGTGATGTCAAGCAAAGAGGCAAGTGAGTTTAAAGGTACGCATTGAAATATATCCACAGCTACAGCTCCAATTGACTCAGATGTTATCAATTGGCCTATCAGGAGCTTCTAAAGCCAGTACATAATTTTCAGGAATTTTCCAGCACAGCACAGTCAACTTCACAGTCAGCATGTAAATGTCTGACCCATTGGAATTGTGATATAGTGAATTATAAGTGAAATAATGTCATTAAACAATTGTTGTAAAAATGTGACTTGTTGATGTCCTAACCACATTGCCAAAACTATAGATTTGGTGTTGTTGATAAAGTCATAAAAATGACTTTAACCTGAGTGCATTTAAACTTCTGACTTCAACTGTAAGTACTCTGTCTATCTTTCCCTCACATCCTCCAGTACATTTCCCCAGCATTGTGCTTTAATCTGGGGGTAGTATTGGCCAAGTGACGAGTGGTGTCTCAAGATATAACACTTGGCAATCCGCCAAGGAGTTACGTTTTGGTTTCAAAAAATAGAATTTGGTTCCTTATGGTCATGAGCCTCCAGGAAGGCAGTCATGTCCCTGTTACAGAGGAGTAGATTCCGTCTGGACACTCTACCATAAAGGCCTGATTAGTGTAGTGCTCCAGGTGTGTTTCCAAATGATGTCCAATAAAATAAATGAACACAGATGCACTCTAATGGAGTTGTCGATTTTTCTCAAGGATGATCAATGAAAACAGGAGGCAGCTGATCTCAATTTTGAGTGACATGGCAAAGGATCCGAATACTTTATACTTGTACTAATGTTGTTTTTATATATATATAGTAGGGATGTCCTTTTGGTTTTATTGTGTAGCTCTGTTATATATATATGTATATATGTCCATATTACCCCTAGATAAAAGGCAATACAGATTATTTTGGTGAGAAAGACAACACTGGAATCATATTAACATCCATTAGTTACATTACCACTACATTATCAATGCAACGCAGCGCATTATATTATTGTTATTATTAATGTAATTCTGGTTATTTTGGTGAGAAAGACAACACTGGAATCATATTAACATCCATTAGTTACATTACCACTACATTATCAATGCAACGCAGCGCATTATATTATTGTTATTATTAATGTAATTCTGGTTATTTTGGTGAGAAAGACAACACTGGAATCATATTAACATCCATTAGTTACATTACCACTACATTATCAATGCAACGCAGCGCATTATTGTTATTATTAATGTAATTCTGGAATGCATGGGAGTCTATTGGGCACTCAAAAGCCAAATATTAGCACAATTTATATGAGACTATATTAGAAGTAGTTAGAGGTTTCAATTGTAACTTGTTATTGTAATATTGTTTTTAAAAGTTAGGAAGAAATATAAGAAATTAATGAATGGATGATGACGTTTGCTTTAAGCATGACTCGGGACTTTGCTTCCATCATGGGGCATTGGCCTGGAGGAGCTTGAGAAGATGTTACAAATATAGACTGCAGAGGTGGAGATGGTTTGTTCCAGAATATGAGGCTTGTAAGGTCAGCAAATTGTTTGTGGCATGGTAATCCTTCAGGATGTGGATAACAGAGAAATAATATGAAATCATGTTATAACTAAGGTCCTGTCATATCATAGCATGTCAGGTGACCATAAAGCTTAACATAGAGTGTCCTCCACTAATGTTGGCATCATTAGTACATGTAATCGAAACAGGCTGTGAAAAGAATGTCATTGCTATTTATCCTCTTGGTCTTTCATTTGAAATGTTCACAAAAATGTAATGTTTATTTCAAGAACTATGATTGAAAATAATAAATATTATTATGTGAAAAAAATCAACATGTGTGTTACGTATGTTCCAATTATTGATTATGTTTTATGTTTATTTTGAGTGTTTAGGAACGCAGGCCCAATTTCCATAATGATCCATAATTATTGGTGTCACAGTCTGGGTGAGGTGCGTAGAAGGAAGGATGGAGTCAGGTGTCCGAATATGATTACTAATAACGTACTTGTAGTACTTTATCCAAGTCACAACCAACGTGTAATACCATATTTATAGTACTTAAACAAAGTCACAAGGTGTTCGACGCAGTGCAATCAAAATATACGTAAAAAAATAAAATTATAGAATTAAAAATGTATTAATCTGTCGTTTTCTCCTATTTATTTATTTCCACAATCATTTATTTCTGTAATTATTTATTTCTGTAAGTATTTATTTCCGTTTAAATTTATTTCTGTTCATATTTATTTCAGTTTATATTTATTTCCGTTTACATTTATTTCCGTTCATATTTATTTCCGTTCATATTTATTTCCGTTTATATTTATTTCCGTTTAAATTTATTTCTGTTCATATTCAGTTTATATTTATTTCCGTTGACATTTATTTCCGTTCATATTTATTTCCGTTTATATTTATTTCCGTTCATATTTATTTCCGTTTATATTTATTTCCGTATATATTTATTTCTGTATTTCCACAACCGTAGGCAAATGAGGGGGCGGGACTTAATCGTTCAACCAAAGCAATCAAGCGCAGAGAGGGAGAAACCGATGTAAACGTTCAGGACAGCAGGGGGGGGCAATGCACTTCGAAAGTTGATACCAACTGCCGTTAAACTAGGAGCGCCAACAGCCCGCGTCCGCGGGCGTTGCAGTTAGTAATTAAAATAAATATGTAATTTTGAAAAGCTACAGCCTCGTCCTTCCATGACTTTTCCTAAATAGCCTACGTGGTTTTGGTCAATCTATACGAAACTGGGCTGGTTTTGGTCCGTTCTATATGAAACCGGACCCGTTTTGGTCTGATCTATATGAAACAGGACTGGTTTTGGTCCGATCTATGGACCCGTTTTGGTCCGATATGAACACTGTGCGCAATGTAACCGGTTTAGTTTGCGTGTCCTGCTCAGGACACAAACAACTGAGTTACATTTGTCTCAAAAAGAACAAACAAAATTATTACTATTGCAACCAAAAAATATGTATTGCAAACAAAAAATAAATATTGAATGCAAAACATCCACGAAATAAAAACGTTTTAAATGCAAAGACAAATGTATTGCAGTTTTTTTTGCGAATTTTTTGACACAATTGTAACGTGTGGGCGAGGTTTAGATTACTTCCATTGGTCAGCTGGATTTCGAGCAGTAGATTGTATTGTCACGATGGCTGGGCAGCCGGAACGTGGCTTTTTGCAGCCTCAGGTGGTATGCTCACAAACTCACCTTATAGTATTGGGTTTTGTTCCTAGACATTTTACATTTATACAGTATGTCTGCCATCGTGACATAGACGAATGAAATTCAAAGAATGCAATCTACTGCTTGAAATCCGACTGACCAATGGACACACGTCTTCTTCTAAACCCCGCACACACGTTACAATTGTGTCAAAAAATTCGCAACTGCAAAAAAAGAAACCGAGAGCAAAAACCTGAACTCGCAAATGCAAAAAAAGACCGAGAGCAAAAACCATGGCAACGTAAGCAGAGATAGAAAAAAAACTGCAATACATTTGTCTTTGCATTTAAAACTTTTTGATTTCTTGCGGATCTCGATACATTTTCCTGGATGTTTTGGATTCAATATTTATTTTTTTGTTTGCAATACATATTTTTTGGTTGCAATAGTAATAATTTTGTTTGTTCTTTTTGAGACAAATGTAACTCCATAAACAACTGAAGCTGTGAGCCGACTGTGGACCGAGAGATACATATAAATAGATTCGTTTATCGGCCAATCATGCGCAAATCATTTGATTGTCCACGTCGCTTGTGATCTAAAATGTTTTAGCACTACATCAAAAACGGACATACAGTTTGATGGATTTTCATTTATTCGATTTTAAGAAATGTAAACGCCATAGCCTGTCCATTACTTCCGTAGTTATAGCAGTCTAGACTTATAAAGTCGATCTTGGAACTCCTACACCGGTTAACCAATAGGATTACTGATACCACTGTGACGTACTATGGTTGACACCCTCCTCATTTGCCTAAGGTTGAGGAAATACAGAAATAAATATATACGGAAATAAATGTCAACGGAAATAAATATAAACCGAAATAAATACTTACAGAAATAAATAATTACAGAAATAAATGATTGTGAAAATAAATATGAACAGAAATAAATTTAAACGAAAATAAATATAAACGGAAAAAAATACTTACAGAAATAAATAGTTACAGAAATAAATGATTGTGGAAATAAATAAATAGGAGAAAACGACAGATTAATACATTTTTAATTCTATAATTTTATTTTTTTACGTATATTTTGATGTAAAATACTTGTACTGGTGCATTTTGTTGGAGCTATTTCCTGGTTAATAATTAAATTACTTTATTTAGTTTCATATTAGATAAGTTGCATGATTCTTTTATTGATTTAATATATATATAATGTCGATGTTGTTTCGGTTAATTTGAGCATTTTTTGTTGGGACTTTTATTTTGATAGTTTTGAGCACCTGTTTCATATTCCATATAATGACGGTCACTATTGGGACAGGTGGGCACTGGGAAAGGTTGTTGGTTTTTTACCAGGGAAAGAGAGGCTAACGTCGGCTTGCTTAAATGGCAAATAAACACGGCATCAGCGCCAAGTTTGGCTTGGACATTGGACTTATTTTCCTGCGTACGATTTCATCTTTAAGTGCCCCAGTGGCTGTTTGTATGATTCGATTTGTTTGTTTTCGATTCATTGTGGATTTAAATAGCCACTACACATTTATTTATTTATTCATTTATTTTTAATTCTGTCAGACATGGTCCTCCATAGCCAGCAGGTGGCGATGTAGAACTACAAAGAGACAAGCTACCATTCATTTCAAATGAGAGCCAATTTCCTATTATTTATGATGCGTCTCTGGCTTGGTACGGATATTTAACTTAAAAAAATGGTTGCATGGAAGAATGTTTCAGAGATTGTTGGGATCATGTGTGAGTGATAAATGTATAATGTCATACGAACTAAATAGCTATTTGAAAATTGACAACTCATTGAATTGGCATTATGTCGATGCGTAATACATTTTTGTACTGGAGTCAAAATAACGATGGAGACAAAGAATAAAGTACTTTAGCCACACTCCGAGCTGGCAGTGTGCACATGACAGATATTTTTGAGCTGAGGCAGTTGGTGCTGTGCATGTAAGGTAAGTGGGTGACTGATGCGGAAGGAGACACTGACGTTCCAGATACACTGGATGACACAAGGTAAATGAAATGAGTAAAATTAATCCAGTCAAGTCACACGTATGTAGGTTACACAATGAAATTCACACAAAATAATCTTTCAGGTACTGGAAGTTCCAGCGGGGCCAGTGGTTCTGCTGCCACAGCTGAGAAGATGTCTGGGCCCAGCGTCTCTACGGCACATCCAGGCTCCCAATACCTCACTTTACAAACTTTTCATTAAATACACACAGGTTTTATAATCTATTTATATATATATCAATAGTCTATTTGGTACCTATTGTATGACTTACTTCACTACTGCAGGCAGCTTCCAACTGGGCTTTCAGATGATGACACATGGCTGAATGTATTGATATACTGCTTCAGTATTTACAACCCTGCCTAGTCCGATATCTACATAGTTTGAATCATATAAAGTTAGTATGTTGTATCAGCTATTTCAATTGTTTTCCAATGCGCGCAAATAGTTCATGGTAGCCTAGGTAACGGAATGTGCGTCCCCCCAAATAGGGGGGGGGGGTGAAACCTGGGGGCGGGGTCAGAACTTCAATCAAGCTTTGTTACGTCAATAATTCCGCACATTCGACCGGCTATAAATTCGGGCAACTCGCGCTCTTTGGTAATTTCACTGCAACAAGACGAACGAAGAGGTCGCATATAGTATCAACTGAAGTTAACGAGAGAACCAAAAGGTAAGCCTATACATGACATATGGTAGAGTAATCCGCGTGGCTGTCGTTCAGGCAATGACAGGGGGCAATGTACCGGTGTCCCAATAACATATGGGGTCATTTAATGACCAGACATACCTGTCACCTAATTACCTAATGGCTGTGACACTGTTGTTCATGTATGCAACTATTCAAAAACTAACAAAGTCAGGAAAGTACATAACTAGGTGTTTGGGCCACATATAATACTTGTTCTTATTTTCACCCCCTTAGAGATTTATTGATCCCTTCCCATTTGACAACTTAAGGTGTGGGAAAACCTTAAGTTAGGAATGGAAGGTAAAGGTGTACCCAAAAAGGGGCGCCCCTGCCAGGAGCCTGGGAAAGGGAAGACCTTTCCCATTAAGATCTACAAGGTCCTAGAGGCTCCGGCAGAGGATGAACCATTGGAGAAACCTACCAATGTCAAGGTAAGAACGTCAGAGGGTAAATCATCCATACAATGAACCGTTGTGTAATGCTACATTCATCTTATGTTTAGCACTTCTCAGAGGCTAATGGAAGAGCTTCATTCTGAACCATCTATGTTCTTTGTTTATAATGCAGAAAAGCAGCACTTATCCGGCTGGATTTCTGTTGTCTTTCTTGACGCTTCTCGGTATTTCGTATACTACCGAGAAGGACTCCGACGAAGTGTTTGTGAACCTTGTACCGGTTAACAAACAAAATGAAAAGAAGAAACTCCAGCGGAAGACCAGGCCGGAGTATGACAAGCAAAAGAAGGACAAGGTGAGAAAATAGATTGCGAGTGGCGTGGATCTTTGTTATATTTTGTTCTGCTGACAGTACATTGTTCATAATAAATAATCACGCTCTATTGAAATGTCCTTAAACAATATGTAATTGACCATGTGTTTCTTCTCTTAAGGCTAAGGAAACCAATGTCATCCAAGACCCGCCACTGTTAAAGGACGACAATAGCAATGCCTATTGGGTTACAGGGTATGAGATCAGAACCCTATTGGGTTACAGGGTATGAGATCAGAACCCTACTGGGTTACAGGGTATGAGATCAGAACCCTACTGGGTTACAGGGTATGAGAACAGAACCCTACTGGGTTACAGGGTATGGGATCAGAACCCTACTGGGTTACAGGGTATGGGATCAGAACCCTACTGGGTTACAGGGTATGGGATCAGAACCCTACTGGGTTACAGGGTATGGGATCAGAACCCTACTGGGTTACAGGGTATGGGAACAGAACCCTATTGGGTTACAGGGTATGAGAACAGAACCCTACTGGGTTACAGGGTATGAGAACAGAACCCTACTGGGTTACAGGGTATGAGAACAGAACCCTACTGGGTTACAGGGTATGAGAACAGAACCCTACTGGGTTACAGGGTATGAGAACAGAACCCTACTGGGTTACAGTGTATGGGATCAGAACCCTACTGGGTTACAGTGTATGGAATCAGAACCCTACTGGGTTACAGGTTATGGAATCAGAACCCTACTGGGTTACAGGGTATGGAATCAGAACCCTATTGGGTTACAGGGTATGAGATCAGAACCCTCAGTGGAATAAAACATGCGTATTCTAGGCCCTCAGTGGAATCAAACCTGCATACACTAGGCCCTCAGTGGAATCAAACCTGCATACACTAGGCCCTCAGTGGAATCAAACCTGCATACACTAGGCCCTCTGTGGAATAAAACATGCGTATAGGCCGTCAGTGGAATAAAACATGTGTATTCTAGGCCCTCAGTGGAATGAAACCATAACAACCCATGTTAATATCACTGTGTTTATTGCATAGGAACCGGTGTTAATATCACTGGGTTTATTGCATAGGAACTGGTGGTAATATCACTGCGTTTATTGCATAAGAACTAGTGGTAATATCACTGTTTATTGCATAGGAACCGGTGTTAATATCACTGGGTTTATTGCATAGGAACTGGTGGTAATATCACTGCGTTTATTGCATAAGAACTAGTGGTAATATCACTGGGTTTATTGCATAAGAACCAGTGGTAATATCACTGGGTTTCATGCAAAAATGTAGTGAAAGATGTAGTGTGGGTACTACAGACTGATGTAGTGTGGGTACTACAGACTGATGTAGTGTGGGTACTACAGGCTGATGTAGTGTGGGTACTACAGGCTGATGTAGTGTGGGTACTACAGGCTGATGTAGTGTGGGTACTACAGGCTGATGTAGTGTGGGTACTACAGGCTGATGTAGTGTGGGTACTACAGGCTGATGTAGTGTGGGTACTACAGGCTGATGTAGTGTGGGTACTACAGGCTGATGTAGTGTGGGTACTACAGGCTGATGTAGTGTGGGTACTACAGGCTGATGTAGTGTGGGTACTACAGGCTGATGTAGTGTGGGTACTACAGGCTGATGTAGTGTGGGTACTACAGGCTGATGTAGTGGGGTACTACAGGCTGATGTAGTGGGGGTAATACAGGCTGATGTAGTGGGGATACTACAGGCTGATGTAGTGGGGATACTACAGACTGATGTAGTGTGGGTACTACAGATTGATGTAATGTGGGTACTACAGACTGATGTAGTGGGGATAGCCTACTACAGACTGATGTAGTGTGGATACTACAGACTGACCCACATGGAAAGAACCTATATAAACCTATATGTTTTAATATAGGTTTTGATATATGTTTTTAATATATGTGACATATATAAAATTGGCCGTTTTCCTATATTATATGTACATATATGTGCATATATGCACCTATATGTTAGGTGCATATATGCACCTAAATGCACCCAACATATATGCACCTATATGCACCTAACATATATGTGCATATATGCGCCTAACATATAGGTGCATATATGCGCATATATGTTAGTTAAATTAATAAAATCCATAGCTACTATGCAACATAAATAAAGCCCAAAATGTAGAAATGTACATTATTTATTTACTTAAGAACAATCAAATTCAACAAAAACAAAAACAAGACAAAAAACTGAAAACGATTTTGATCCTCTCAGCTGCGTGAGCTTCGAATTGATATATGTGCCTATCTGCCCTCGGCTGGCTGCCGGCCATTTCTTCAACGTAGCATGATCTAGAGAAGACAAACATAATAAGACAGTGTTGAACTTATGTTGCACTCAACGGTAAATGCGTGAATTGGAAATAAACGAAATGGTTAATCTGGCCCTGGTCTCCACCCTCCAGCAGCGGCCGTGTCCTTACCGAAGCCGTCCTGCAAATGCAGAACGAAATATTCGACTCGGTCAAAGAGGTGGCTATATAGGAGGTAAATAAATCAAGTCTTATCAGCAGCACATTTAGAGTATTTCTGAATAAATAAATAGTATTATCTTTCCATACCTTTTGTGGTTCTTCACAAGCAACGCATCACTTTTAAACACTGGTGCACAGCAGCAACATTTGGCTCAAATGCCTGGGGTCAGGGTAAGGGTGGAGCCAACACAGCCATCAGTGTCACCCGGTAAAGCCACGTTTTTAAGTTGTACCACATTGTGTAGCACAGCACATGCTAGAACGATTTGGCACCATAGTGAAGGGTTTAGAAACTGAAGTACAGTAAAAAAATGTATATGTCTATTAATCAAACTATGCTATCCCTGGGGACTCCGGAGGCAGTTGCAGGGTACCGACAGGCCCGAAGGGCTGCAGCCGCTGCTGTGTCAGAGGCAAAGCAGCGGGTGTGGGAAAAGTTTGGAGAAGCTATGGAGAAGGACTTTCGGTCGGCACCAAAATGCTTCTGGAAAACCGTTCGGCACCTCAGAAGGGGAAAACGGGGAACCATCCAAGCTGTGTACAGTAAGGATGGGACACTGTTGACCTCAACTGATGATGTGATCGGGCGCTGGAAAGAGCATTTTGAGGAGCTCCTGAATCCGACCTTCCATGCCCTCTAGTACAGAGGCAGAGCTGGAGGCTGATGGAGGGTCATCGTCAGTTTCCCTGGGGGAAGTCGCTGAGGTAGTCAAACAACTCCACAGTGGCAAAGCCCCAGGGACTGATGAGATTCGTCCAGAAATGCTAAAAGCTTTGGGTGGGGAAGGGCTGTCTTGGTTGACACGCCTCTTCAACATTGCATGGAAGTCTGGGACAGTGCCAGAGGAGTGGCAGACCGGGGTGGTGGTTCCCCTCTTCAAAAAGGGGGACCAGAGAGTGTGTGCCAATTACAGAGGTATCACACTCCTCAGCCTCCCTGGTAAAGTGTACTCCAAAGTGCTGGAAAGGAGGGTTCGGCCAATAGTCGAACCTCGGATTGAAGAGGAACAATGCGGTTTTCGTCCTGGCCGGGGAACCACGGACCAGCTCTTTACTCTCGCAAGGATCCTGAAGGGGGCCTGGGAGTATGCCCATCCAGTCTACATGTGATTTGTGGATCTGGAGAAGGCGTATGACCGGGTACCCGGGATCTTTTGTGGGAGGTGCTGTGGGAGTATGGGGTGAGGGGGTCTCTTCTCAGGGCCATCCAATCTCTGTACGCTCAAAGCATGAGCTGTGTCCGTGTCCTTGGCAGTAAGTCGGATTCGTTCCCGGTGGGGGTTGGCCTCCGCCAGGGCTGCGCTTTGTCACCAATCCTGTTTGTAATATTCATGGACAGGATATCGAGGCGTAGTCATGGGGGGGAGGGGTTCCCGTTCGGTGGGCTGATGGTCACATCACTGCTTTTTGCGGATGATGTGGTCCTGATGGCCTCATCGGTCGGTGACCTTCAGCACTCACTGGATCGGTTCGCAGCCGAGTGTGATGCGGCTGGGATGAGGGTTAGCACCTCTAAATCTGAGGCCATGACTCTCAGCAGGAAACCGGTGAAGTGCCTACTCCGGGTAGGGAATGAGTCCTTACTCCGAGTGAAGGAGTTCAAGTACCTCGGGGTCTTGTTCGCGAGTGAGGGAACAATGGAGATTCACCGCACCGTTGTGACAAAAAGAGAGCTGAGCCGAAAGGCAAAGCTCTCGATCTACAGGTCAATCTTTGTTCCTACCCTCACCTATGGTCATGAAAGCTGGGTCATGACCGAAAGAACGAGATCGCGGGTACAAGCGGCCGAAATGGGTTTTCTCAGAAAGGTGGCTGGCCTCTCCCTTAGAGCTAGGTTGAGAAGCTCAGTCATCCGAGAGGAACTCGGAGTAGAGCCGCTGCTCCTTTGCATAGAAAGGAGCCAGTTGAGGTGGTTCGGGCATCTTGTACGAATGCCACCTGGGCGCCTCCCTAGAGAGGTGTTCCAGGCACGTCCAGCTGGGAGGAGACCTCGGGGAAGACCCAGGACTAGGTGGAGAGATTATATTTCCACACTGGCCCGGGAACGCCTCGGGATTCCCCAGTCAGAGCTGGCTAATGTTGCCCGGGAAAGGGAAGTTTGGGGTACCCTGCTAGAGCTGCTACCCCCGCGACCCGACCCCGGATAAGCGGTTGAAGATGAGATGAGATTAATCAAACTAAGGCAGCCAGCCTTGAGTCTGCGCCCCAACACTGCTAAAATGAATGAGTCATGGGTTGACCTAGTCCACCGAGCCACTAGTGAGCAACACAGGGCTCTCAAGTGTCACACAATGAGCGTGACAGTCACTCATTTCAGTGTTTTGTTACGCACTCCCGCCACACATTGTATTTCTCACGCGGAAAAAAAATATCTATAATATATTTAATTTGTCGCAGCGCCCAACATTTCTCTGGCCGCGCAGCTCTCATTATGGAACCGGCACTAATCAAGCGCGTCTCCCCTGGAGTTCTTCAGTCTAGCCCTACAGTCAATGGTCAGCCTGCCACTTCTCAGCCAATCAAAATAAAATAAACGGGCTACACAATAGCCAAT
Organism: Dallia pectoralis; assembly: GCA_029465975.1. Taxonomy (NCBI): domain Eukaryota; kingdom Metazoa; phylum Chordata; class Actinopteri; order Esociformes; family Umbridae; genus Dallia; species Dallia pectoralis. Next base: position 14,040,228 of record CM055749.1, on the reverse strand, counting down.
CAGAAAATAGCACAATTGTATCTGGGTAAGTTTTAACGCAACAACGAATGAAAAAGAAGCATCTCCTGGAATTGTTCACGTGATTCTGGTGCAATCTTCCGAAAGTTTTGTTCACCCACCCAGAGGAAAAACCACTGGAGCTCCGAGCATCACTTTGAGCACGTGAGTACGGTAAGTCATGATCTCCCTTTTTAATGTTACTACAAATACACCTTCTATATGGATTTAGTTGTCTTGCTGATGAAGGAAAATAGATACAATACATTGTAAAAACTATATCAGTCACAATATATTCACCCCTATGTCATCCGGTAGAACATAAGAGCATCAGAAACAGCACTAGTAGATTCAGAGACAGCTTCTATCCTGGATGCTGAACTCTACTCAACCATCTCACTCTCCTAAATGGCACACTTGTCACTTTTTAGAATTAATCCTTTACCTAAAATTAATCTTTTTTTTATTTTACCTCGACTATTTATGTACTTTTTATTTAAAAAAATCTATAAAGTTGAGATTTACTTGGAGCACAACAAATTACCATGACTGATAAATATTATTTAATATGATTATATGACAATAAACTTGAAACATGAAACTGGTATAACCCAGAGAAATACTATAAGATGCCTGTATTTGACTAACTTTCTATATGTCTTCTGTCACACTGTCAGGAGAAAAATTCAATGTGGGTTTCACCACCAGAGCTACGCTCAACAGGCTCCTTGAGGCTTTAGAGGTCACACCACAGAAGGCTCAACAATTCCAGCAGGCAGCACTGGCCTTCTTGGTCAGAGCTGTGGAGTATGCCATGGAGAAACTCCCATTGAAAGATGCTCTCCTGAAGCATGCACAATTTGTTGATGTGCAGCTGAGAGCTGAGTGTGGGGTTGAAGATGCCCTATACTTTGTATACAGGCAAGGGTTTTCACATTCTGATTATATATTTTTAAGTTTAATGATCATGATCACAAAACAAATCTGTCTGTCACTGTATTCTAATCAGTCTTGTACACATGTGGTCTTTTTAAGATTTCAGGAACTCCTTCTATTTCACGACCCTAAGGAACAAGACCAAGTAAGTGAGGAGTTTATGGAGTACCAACTCATGGACATTGCCATGCCTCAGGACCCAACACTCTTTGACTTTGAGGAGTACTGTGGAAGAATGTCCTCAACAAAGAACAAGGTAAGAAATATTTTGCACACAACATGACTTGCTCAATATTAATTATGATGAAAGGTAAAAAAATTGAGTAATAGAGGCCCCTGGTTCCTTTTTTTAAAGGTGACTGGCTTGAACCAATTTGAGAGGCTATCAAAGATTGCAGCCTTGGTTTTAGTTCTTCCACATTCAAATGCTGATGCTGAGAGGGTATTTTCCATGGTCGGTTTGAACAAAACCTCAACTCGAAACAGCTTATCTATGGATGGGACATCATGAAAATGGCTGGGCTTGAGCGGAACTGCTTCAAATAAGTGCCAACACCACACATGATAAAGGAGTCCAAAAAGGCAACACCTACAATAAACAACACCAGTCATAATCTTGCACGCACACACACAGAAATTGAATAAAAACTTTGTATTTGGGTGAACTGTCAGTGCCATGTGTCAAATATTTTCTTCTGCAAGTCTGAGCAATTATTAATAACAACAAAAACACTAATAATAATATAATTTATTAAACACACCCATTCCCCCGAGGGCGGCGGGCGGGGAGCGATATGTCACTCTTGACTGTCTTCAAAACTTGAGAGCCCTGGCAACATGTCTGCTTCACAAATTATTTAGACATTGATCCAATTAAAATATTTCTATCAAATAATAAAAGCATTTTCATTCTCATGCTGTGCCCTTATGGCAACATGACTCCAGCCAATAGCACCTATTACATTTGTGAGACGGACATTGCTGCAAATTGCGTTTTTGTTTGTTTGCCTGTCACCCACAAAGTTGCCAGAAATTCCTCGTGTGCTTTATGGTTATACCTTACAATGTCAACTGTGATTTTATAATTTGACAGTGAAGTAAAAGGTGTTACCAGAGCTCCAACAGCTGAACCCCCCACGGATAAGGATTTTTATTTATTTATTTTTATTTATTTATTTTTTACGGATAAGGAAGTCCTGCGCGGAAGTGGAGCGTGAATAGTCACGTTAGGGGCGTTTCTACGATCTGATTGGACCTGGGCTCTTGGAGAATCTCGATGTGTGACGTAAAGCTTTTCTTCAAACGTGTTACTGTACACCTAGCTAATGTAGCTAATGTGGCTAATGTAGATGATATGAATTAATACATTCAGGTCGACCTTGCGCTGCTAATCGAGCGTGAATAGGGTACGTTGTATTTTCAAGTTGCCAACGTTTGTTGACTGACTGATTGGGTTTGCTTGATAATAACGGGAGTAGAAACGAAGTATTTAGCCAGTTAGCAACGCGTATCTGAACGATAGGGTAAACACTGCTATTACTGGGGGTATTTATATACACATGACGCTTCCTGACTTCTGTATTTTGGAGTAAACCCTACTACAGTAACCAATGTTTGTTATCCTTCCAGTCCCGACCCTGACATTTAAGTTGTGTACTGTACGTAGGTAGTATATCTAGGACAGTAGTCAGCAACTAGCTACATATACAGGACTATTCGAACTGTAGTTATAGTCAGTACTACTTGTTACGTAGTTGGCTAATATTTACTAGCTACGAGAAAACACGTTTGTTTGTTGGTTCACTTTACATATACCAAGTTAATGGAAGTTCGCTAGTCAAGCATTTATGCTATTTTAGGTTATTGCCTGGCTGGTTATGTAGCCAACCAACTATAGTATAAGTGATACTATTAGTGAGGTCTGATGACTTTATCTGTAGTTGCCTCAGACATTGTAACATTATCTATCTGTCTGGTCTAAACGCCTTTCAGTAATGCCTTTGTATTATTAACAGTCATTGGGTATATCGTTTAATCGTACTCGATATGGATACATCTGTTTTTATTTATGATTAAGATTAACATTTGGCTGACTTCTTCTGGTTCTAGGAGAGGAAGTGATCATGTAAATAATCTTGACCTTGGCAATACCATAATTAACCATGTCAATAATTGGTTACAGTTTTCAAGCTCAGCATGTGTGCATCTGGAAAGTACCCTTCACGGGGCCCAGCTCTGATTCCACGGATGAAGACCAAGCACCGCATCTACTACATCACTCTGTTCTCTGTGGTTCTGCTGGGACTCATCGCCACTGGGATGTTCCAGTTCTGGCCACACTCTATCGAATCTACGGCCGAGTGGAGCCTGGACAGACGCAGCGTGCACGACGCACCTCTGGTCAGGCTGCCCGTCTCCAGCCCGATTCCTGAGAGAGGGGATCTTAGTTGCCGAATGCACACTTGTTTTGATGTGTATAGATGTGGCTACAACCCTAAGAATAGAATCAAAGTAAGACTTATGTCTTTGTCACACATGACTTGAGTTTTTCTTTTACCACATTTACATCTAACTTATAAGTTTGACAGCAGCTGTATTTCTGTAATTGTATGTGTTTATCTATCTGTCTGGCAGGTATACATCTACCCTCTGCAGCGTTTTGTGGATGAGCTAGGGGTTTCCATCAGCACCACAGGCCTGTCCCGGGAGTATAATGATCTGCTCAGTGCCATTTCTGATAGTGACTTCTACACTGATGACGTCACCAGGGCATGCCTTTTTGTCCCTTCCATTGATGTCCTCAATCAGAACTCCCTGCGCATTCGGGAAACTGCTCAGGCTCTGGCCATGCTCCCCAGGTTACTTGTGCTGCCTTATTGTCAAGTTGTATGGCTACTGTCACCCAAAGGCAATTCATTTCTACTTCAGATATACATATGCATTCTTATTCACTGTTCATTTCATTGTTCCCCTCAATTAATAATTTATTCGAATGTTAGTGTCCCTTCATGCTACAGCACACCTAATGTATGTCCCCCCGAGGTGGGACAAGGGAATGAACCACCTGCTCTTTAACATGTTACCTGGAGGACCTCCAGACTACAGCACAGCCCTTGATGTGCCAAGAGACAGGTAACAACAGGAACCTCAGGCACTAGGACTAAGAGTTATGTTTTAGTAAATATATTGGCACTGGTTTTGTTACAATTAAAACAGATACTGGTAACACTAAACCATGGCTGGTAAGGGACAAATGTACCTTGTGTTTTACTGTTAAAATGTTTATATTGTCTTTCTTAAACGACTGCATGAATGTCGATGGCACCCGAAAACCTGTATTTAGCCGAACTTCAGCAGTCAGGTTTCTTTTGCGGGTTATGCAGTGTCTGGTGTTGGGACAGCCAGGAATCGTCTGTCATCTGCTGATAATATGTGAAGTTGTGTTGTTGAAAAACTAGCGTAGTGTTGCAGGTGCCTCAATGGCGAGAGATGAAAGAAAGACATAATACATGTTTTTAAAAAATCCCTTAAGTCGTGCCAGCTTGGATGTGAAGGTTTCCGAAGCAGGTTGATGGACGGCTGTCTTGTTTGTGCAGCTCTGACTTTTAAAGTACGCTTAATGTTAAATGTATAATTTGGAAGTTGAAATATTAAATTGACCAGTTATGACTTTTTTTTATTTCCATCCGTTTGCAGACCATTTACAGAAAAGTGGAAAATGCATCTGCTGTTTTTTCACTTTTGTGTTTTCACATAGACTAGTGCTATTTTTGTTTTATTAAATAGTATTAATGAGGAGAGAGCAATGTGATGCTGCACCTGCACTAGCTTGACCATGCTTTCCTTGGGTAAAAGAGTTCAGTGCACTATCCATCAATTACTTCAACAAATGTATGAACTTAGACAAATGTTATTCTCTAAAAGCCGGAGTTGTTTGATGCTTTAAAGCACCGTTAGATTGAACATATGCGCTTACAAAACAAAAGAGCGCAGAGAAAGGAAAGTGGTGGATACTATTAGATGTAGCTGCCAGTTAGAGGACTGTGACTACATGGACATTAATGTATTTATACTATTAGATGTAGCTGCCATTTAGAGGACTGTGACTACATGGACATTAATGTATTTATCCTTTTGTGCAGTTTGGCCACTAATGTGAAATGCAAAGGCGGCAATAATTGCTACAAAGCGTCACAAAAGACATTGTTGGAATTTTTCCGGTGCCAAATGTTTTAAATACTGCTGTGTGGAAGAATTACGACTAAACATCTTTATCACTCAGTCATAACTATTAAAGGAGACACCAAATATTGTTTTACCGTGGTTTTATTGTCTTCTCCTCTCTGACTGTGTTGTGTATCTGTGTGTGTCTGTGTGTCTTAGGGTTCTGCTTGCAGGTGGGGGCTTCTCCACGTGGACATACAGGCAGGGTTACGATGTCAGCATTCCTGTGTACAGTCCTCTGTCTGCAGATGTGGAACTGCCGGAGAAACAGCCAGGGTAAGATTAAAACCGCAGTCTGATTGCAGCAATCTTCTCACTTCCTCAAGCAAGCAAACAGGCACTCAATATTTTATTAAATATTAATGCAGTTTTAATGGATCAAGTATATAGTATGTGGATGGAGTGGTCAGAGGACATAGCTAGGTGCATATCGATTGGTGACGTTGGCCAAATCACCACCGTAATCATTTAAGAGGCCCATCCCTATCTTAAAAATATATTTCTCTCTACAATTTCAAGCATATGTTTGTTATTTTATAGCTAATTTTCTGAAATGTCTTATAAAGTTGATCACCAAGGCACCGCAAACATGGTATACACATTCTGCATTTTAGATGTTGTATATAGATCTCTTTCTATATAATTACTGGGGCAACAATATGTTCTGAGTTCTAGTCCATCAGCATCATCACATGTCACACTGTTTTACAAATATCCATGTCCAACAAAGTCAATGGTTTCTATAGCAGAAAAAAGTCCTGTAGTGTGTTAAACGATTCAAATAATGATCACTATAACTTGGATAATCTTTTGCAGTAATTCACAATTAATCACAACTTTAGAAGGTGTTTCTATTTTAACCGAAATCCACTCTTTTCCTAGGCCACGGCGCTACTTCATTTTGTCTTCCCAGACAGCCATCCATCGTGAGTACCGGGCGGAGCTGGAGAGGCTGAAGGAGGAGAACGGGGAGGCGCTACTCCTACTGGACAAGTGCAGCAACCTCTCACAGGGTGCCGCTTCTGCCAGGAAACGATGCTACAAGGGACAGGTGTTTGACTACCCCCAGATCCTCCAGGTGAGACGCAGATACACAACCATGACGCTCATGAGGTGTCATTCAACAATTACTGAAACAAGAAAAAAATTAATTCATGCACATTTATATCTGAAGTGTACTTCCTATGCTTGATGAGATGACAACACAAGCACTCACTTCAAACATTTGGGTCTTATTCATCAATATTGCGTAAAAACTATTATAAAAAAAAATTACAAAACATTTTTTTGGATGGTTGAATCATTCCTTTAATGCCTGTGGGAAATATCTGGTATTATAGCATAACATTGAAAAATACAACCAACCAATCAAACAAAGTATTTTTCAGGGATTGAAATAACTGTGCACATGCTGAAGTCTCGAATTTTCGGTGCTTGTCACAATCAGTGATTTGGCTCGTAAATATATATTTTTTTTAAGTAAAGTAAAAATTGTAAAATTCACTTGTGCCTTCAGGGCAATCATTTGGGTGGGCTGGTTTTGGATCAGCCTGGAACAGTTTTATGAATTGTTTGCATATCGCCCTGCTTTGATTCCGTTTGAAGTCTAACAGGTTTTTTTGCTTTTATTCACTGTGTTGTCAAATCTGTCCAATATGTGTCTAGCTGTCCATTCTTTTTTGCTTTTCTCAAATGTTACTCTACATGTATTGTACATGAATGAACACACCAACAAATGTATTAATTGAAAATCTGTCAATCCTGGTTCAACTTGATACGTCACTTATAAAGTCCAACTTTACCTTCTTTATTACTGTCCTGTTTAGTGTTGTGGCTCTCAGGCTGGGGTATACTACAATGCATTGTACAGTCTGCAGAACATGTTATTTGTCGTCTACCGACCTCCTTCATGGCGGCAAGTTTGTGTGCTGGCAACATCACCAACCCTCTGGTTTTAATTAGGTCTACATAAAAACCTTTATTTATGTGATGTAGTAATAACACATCATCATGTGTTCCCCAGGAGTCGTCGTTTTGTGTGGTGCTGCGTGGGGCACGGCTCGGACAGGCCACTCTTAGTGATGTTCTGCAGGCTGGATGTATCCCTGTTATCCTAGCAGACTCCTACATCCTGCCGTTCTCTGAGGTCCTCGACTGGAAGAGGTAGAGCAAAGCCACTGGCCATGATTCCTACCAACATAATATCATATTTCTCCTTTTGGTTTACTAAACTCGTATTGTGATGGGGCTTAACTTAGACGTTTTGGCCACATGAACCAATATAAAATGTACAAAAAAACAGTTAAATAAGACGAAAGGGTTGTTGACGTTCAAAAATCAGGCACTGGTTATAAAATGTAGCTACACTACTAACATTACCATTTTTTACTATGAAATGTAAAATAACTGGAGCTGTGATGAGGCTGTTTAGAAGAAGACACATTAGCATTTCATCCCAGCCGCGGTAGGAAGGCCCAAGCATCCCACTTGTCTAATTGCAGAAGTGGGTTACATTCCAGCAGGCTTTAAGTCCCTGTTGAGGAGAGTCTACAAGTGAGGACCACATATTGAAGCGTCTGGTGGAGGAGTTGGAGGAATTGTCTAAAATCCTCCCTTTCAATGTGTTCTCCCACATTACAGTAGACCCAGGGCATTTATCTTGGGAAAGGGAGTGTGCACCAAGTGACTTGCAGAGATTTAAAGAGGCGAAGTAGTTGGTGTTTGAATTGATGGTCCATCGGTCAGAAAAACACAAAATTATTCAATATGTCAAGGGGAACTGTTGGAATAATCGTGACAACATTTTGTTGAAAATTGACACATTGCATTTTAATTAGTCAGGTAAATCTCTGTGAAAATAAATTCTTGCGAACAGCCCAATTTTTGCATAGTGCTTTTTAGAAATTGGTGATTAGATATGGATTTCAGGAGTTTGTTTAAAATATTTTGCATACAATATTATTGTAGGGTTCATATAGATTCGAGCAGCACTATATGTACACCCTTAAAAGTCCTGCCATGTGTGATTTATGAGCGAGTTCAGTACTAGATATTCAAATGTTTTGATGATACTGTTTTGTTGTTGCTGTATTCTACAGGGCGTCAGTTGTCATACCAGAGGAGAAACTTCCAGAGATGTATAGCATTCTGAAGAGCATCCCTCACAGACAGGTGGAGGAGATGCAAAGACAGGTAACACACTGTCACGTGTGAATACAGCGTGTGAGTACAGCGTGTGAGTACAGCGTGTGAGTACAGCGTGTGAGTACAGCGTGTGAGTACAGCGTGTGAGTACAGCGTGTGAGTACAGCGTGTGAGTACAGCGTGTGAGTACAGCGTGTGAGTACAGCGTGTGAGTACAGCGTGTGAGTACAGCGTGTGAGTACAGCGTGTGAGTACAGCGTGTGAGTACAGCGTGTGAGTACAGCGTGTGAGTACAGCATTTATATTCATAGATTGACTCTATATGTATGGATTTGTAGTATACTGTTTAAAGCGTTGTACATCTCCGGATGCACAAGTCTCAGGACAAATCTGCGTTTAACAATAACTTTTTACAGCGTATTAATACATTTACAGTGTATTACAACCACTTGCACGTGTAACACTACAGATTGTCCATTTGAACAAGACACCTGATAGATCAACAGTTGTTTGTCCTGTCTAAGATTAGTAAAACCTACCTAAATAAGACAGTTTTTTTAATCTAATTGAACTGATATTTTTTGTGTGCAATATCTAGCAATAGCAACACGAATATATAGAGTAGAACATAGCAAATCAAGTTGATGTAAGCCCAGTTAAAGGTAACCCCATTTGCTATGGGGTGTGTTATATGACCATAGCTGCATACTGTCACTTTCAATGCACTTTTAGTGAAATCCTGATTGCCTGTGGTTCCTCTGTCCTCTCTCACTCTTATCCATCTCTGCTCTCCTGGCCTGTGGTTCCTCTGTCCTCTCTCACTCTTATCCATCTCTGCTCTCCTGGCCTGTGGTTCCTCTGTCCTCTCTCACTCTTATCCATCTCTGCTCTCCTGGCCTGTGGTTCCTCTGTCCTCTCTCACTCTTATCCATCTCTGCTCTCCTGGCCTGTGGTTCCTCTGTCCTCTCTCACTCTTATCCATCTCTGCTCTCCTGGCTTCATCTCATTATCTGAAATAACTCTGGATCTAGTTGTGCCAGCAATAGTCCTTCTGAACACTCAATCTAAATGCGGTGAGAATATATGTCTGGTTAACTAGCTAGCTAGATGGTTAATTTACTACCGGATTCTTGAATTTACTTCTATTTTGGTTAGGGATGCACCGATGCATCGGCTGAACATCGGTATCGGCCGATATTTGCCTCGTTAACTGCCATCGGCCATCGGGAAATAAAAATGACATTCGCCGATGTTTATTTGTGTCATGAACGCTGTGCTCAAGATAAACTTTTTTGGAAAGCTTGCTGGAACAAAAGCGCGCACTTGCTACATATGCTGCAGACTACGACCTCCCGGCCACTCTCAGTGCGCACCAGTGGCAATTAATTGAAAACTTTATAACACTCCTCTCCCCATTTGAATAATTGACGAGAGAAGTTAGCTCATCAGAAGCATCAGCTGCAGATGTCATCCCCTCTGTGACAGCCCTGAGACGGCAGTGTTCGACATAACCGATGGCCCGGGGCCAGTAAAAAAGTATGTCGGGCAAGTAGATTGGCTTGTTTATTTCAGGGCTTAAATTTCGGTGCGGGATTGCAGGGATTGCGCATAATTTAAACCATTCCCGCAAGGTTACTTTTTATAGTGCGAGATTCCCGCACAAATATATTTGCTTCATCTCAGACCGAGGTAAAGTTGGTTGGATATTGGATATTCAACGGATATACGGAGCCCGAGATCAGGTCCGGTTTTCCCGCAAGCAGCCACACTACACACGGATCACCCGCCAACAGAAACCTCCGTGTGCTTATAGTTAGGGACCGTCAATAAAGTACAAGAGCCGAAAGACTTGTATGTTTCCAAGGCACAAAAGAAGGAATAAATAATAAAAATAAAAACATCGGCCGTCGGCCAAATTGTTATGTTAAACATCGGTATCGGTATCGGTCCAGAATTTCCCAATCGGTGCATTCCTAATTTTGGTGCTTACTCAGAAATAATATTTTGCACAGCAGGGGGAAGCAGAGTTTCTTGCGCTACTGCTTGTGCTTGATTCATTGTCTGGCTTCGACTGCACGCTCTGTGTTTCTCAAGTTGACGATGCAAACAATTAGGATCCCATCTTTGATTTAATGTTTCAGATTAGTTTTATTAATTACCCTGAGCATCTGTCTGAAAGTGAATTAATGGAGTGGTGTGCTTGGGTTAGGGGTGTCAATCATCTAAATAATAAATTACTTCATAATGGTACCAGGTAGGGGGGGCGGCAAGGTGGCTGCCCCCTGCACCTCAGGGTTGGGTAAAATGCAGAGGACACGTTTCAGTTGAAGGCATTCAGTTGTACAACTGACTAGATTGGTCTATTCCTATTGAACTTGTACTATAGGGAATGAACTAGATGCATTCTGTTCTTCTCCCTCAGACTCGCTGGTTCTGGGATGCCTACTTCAGCTCCATGAAGGCCATTGGCTTGACGGCTCTTGAAATTATCAATGACCGCATCTACCCTTATGCAGCACGCACCTACGAACAGTGGAACAACCCTCCTGTGGTGGTGAGTTGATCTGGAGTTGGTGGGCTTTTAAAGTGAAGGATTGTTATTTGGCTAGTCAAGTCTTATGAAAGGGGGGTGGATTTGTCATAGACATGTGACGCTATTTAAATACACCCCTGGACTGGGATATCCAGGCAGGATATACAGGAGAGTAGAAGGTTTTAGGTGTTAGAGAATGTGAGTTTATTGGTTTGTGGGTATAAATTGTGTCTGGTTGTGGAAATATGGAGATGCAGACAGCCTGGCTAAACCAACACCTCTTAGGTTATCAGCTGCCTTCTGACTTGTGGCGATCTCCAACCCCCACACACATAGGATTGTTGTAGTGATGGACTTGGATAGTGGTGTATTGGGTGAGAGAATGGATGTTCCAAAAAATAGAGAAAAAATTGTTTTAGTAATGAAATTAGTTTTTTTTTTTTTTTAAACCCTTTTTTGATATTTTTCTCTTTTTTATCTGATTTGATTTCTTTTAATACTCATTTAACCCCTTCAACTACAGAAGGTCTCCAGGCTCAGATTTGAGAACACTTGATGAAGACAATTTATCATATTTAAAATGTTAGCTCACGTTAGCATGTTAGCTAAGTGCACAGCGCCTCAACACATTCTGTCTTGATAAATGCAGATTAAGAACATACATATGGCCCTTCAAGTCTATAACGTAAAAAAGGAAACTCATTATATTACATGAAGGCTCATGTGATTGTGAATTGTATGATATGTCTATCAAATAACTTGTGCTGAAGTTGCCCAGCCACCCTTTTACACCTTTTTTGCCGGGTGCTTTATATTCTAGGTTTTGAGTCTATTCATTTCTGCCAGATTACCGTTTGCAAGATTGTTTTTATGGGAAATCACTGATGCCATTACTGAAGTCGATCAATGGAATATCAGTATGAAATCATGACAAGAAATGTACCATGGGCTGGGATGGTAGAGCAATGAAGTTGGCTAGGGAGATAGTCATCCAAACTTGACTTGTTTTTGCAGAAATGGTCGAGTGTGAACAGCCCTTTGTTCCTGCCCCTCATTCCACCGAGGTCCCCTGGGTTTACTGCTGTTGTGCTGACCTATGACCGCATCGAAAGCCTTTTCCGAGTTATCACTGAGATCTCAAAAGTGCCCAGCCTGGCCAAGCTACTGGTGGTCTGGAACAACCAGAACAAAAGTCCCCCTGAAGGTGAGTCCTGATCGTAACTTTCCTCCCCCATGCTATACCGTACCATGATTTCTCTTTTGCCTCCTGTCATTTTTACAAATGTCTCTTGCTCCTTCTCTTTTTTGTTGTAGTAATATATAGAGGGACAATTACTTAAGAAAAAAGCTTTACCATAGAAAATCACTTTGATTGAAAAGTATTTGTATTTGTATTTTTTGTACTTTTCTGAATACCAAAATAAACTTTACCATTGTGCATTTGAATGACAAATTCTTGTTGGATCTAGTTGGATGTGTGTCTATAGACAAATGTGTGAAAAAACGTATATTGTGCCATGCTGGCATCAAGGTAAAAACTATTTTATATGATACTATATAAAATGTAGTTTCATCTGTTTAAAACTTCTTAATGTTACTTGTTACTTTATGATTCCATATATTAGTTATTTGAATGTATTTACTTTAGACTTACCAATGTCAGGTGTCCCCAAACTTATGGTCTTCACTTATCTTGAACAAATTAGTTGTGACCCACTGGCTAAGGCAAATCATTGTTTGGAAATGCATTTATAGTGTGGATTATGGATGGTCAATCTGTATTTACTCAGAGTCCCTGTGGCCGAAGATTGCCGTGCCACTGAAGGTGGTGCGAACCAAAGAGAACAAGCTCAGCAACCGCTTCTTTCCTTATGACGAAATTGAGACTGAGGCTGTACTGGCAATCGATGATGACATCATCATGCTGACTTCTGATGAACTCCAGTTTGGCTACGAGGTATGAGACCATCTGCTGTATCTTGCTTGATTATTTGAACTACAAATATTTAACACTCATCTTGGCTTAAGAACATTAATAATAGTCCTTGATTGCGGATAAACACAGGCAATTTTGTTACAAAGTTAAACCCTATACGTATAGAATAAAATGTTTTCCTACCAATATTTTTTTATGTTTTCAATTTCAAAGCATTGGAACCTTTAAATCTAATTGTGTGTTTTTCCTGCCATCCTTTCCAGGTGTGGAGGGAGTTCCCAGACCGCCTAGTAGGTTACCCGGGTAGACTTCACCTGTGGGACCATGAAATGGGCAAGTGGAAGTACGAGTCCGAGTGGACAAATGAGGTGTCCATGGTATTGACTGGAGCTGCATTTTACCACAAGGTTAGTTGTAGGCAGAAACTCCATGTCCGAACTGATTTGTAGAATATCTCTGGACCCATATATTATTCTCAAGGTAAGGTCGTTAACATTTCCTGTGCCATCTGATTTTTGTGTTGAGTCGTAGTGTTTTTTTCTCGTTTCCAGTACTTTAATTACCTGTACACATATAAGATGCCGGGAGATATCAAGAACTGGGTAGATGCTCATATGAACTGTGAGGATATAGCCATGAACTTCCTGGTGGCCAACATCACTGGGAAAGCCCCGATAAAGGTACAGTACGCAATGTTCTCACACCGCCAGAACACAACAGTCATACCCGACCCTCTATCAGTACCAAAACACAACAGTCATACCCGACCCGCTATCAGTACCAAAACAAATGACATTGTGTGCATTTACTACTGTGTCTGCTCAATGGCTGTTTTATTTTAAATTATTTTGACATTTGGTATTGACATGGTCATATTTATTGTAGGAATTTAACCAGTCATGACATAATGTCCACATCCTACAGGCAAAATAGTGCATCACTTCTGAATAGAGCATTTGGGTCACTCAGTTGGCTGGTTCTAAAACATGCTCCAGATGTCAATCAACTCAAAACCATAACTTCAACTCTAAATATAAATGTAAAGACCCAGAATGGACTATAGCCTCCCAGGCTACAGTCTGTTCACGCTGCTGGTATTTGGTAGATGTTACCGAAGCTCCCACGCGTTCCCCTTTTATCACTGTGGGGAACATACCTCACCAGCACACATGAAGCATGCCTAGGGCTTTAATGACTACTCAATATGTGGCAGCACTTTATCATAACACTAGACAACCTTCGCTCAACCTGGTGTCCCTGAAAAATAGGGTCTCATTGTAAATGTGCAAATGTTATTGGTCACCTTATTTAGGTAACCCCAAGAAAGAAGTTCAAGTGTCCTGAGTGCACAGCCATTGATGGACTGTCTCTGGACCAGACACACATGGTGGAAAGGTACATCCCACGCATTGACGATGATCGTCGCTTAGAAAGTTTAAGACATACTAGTATAGGGAAACATGTGTACTTACCCATTATCTGCTTATTTCATTTATTTGTGGTTGATTATGTTAACTTGTCTTCACTACAGATCGGAATGCATCAACAAGTTTGCGTCAGTGTTTGGCACGATGCCTCTGAAAGTAGTGGAGCATCGTGCCGACCCGGTCCTCTACAAGGACGACTTTCCAGAGAAGCTGAAGAGTTTCCCAAACATCGGCAGTCTCTAACCAGATAGAGCTGCGCCCCAACAATACCCAGACACCGAACATCGTCTTTTTGTTCAGGGGAGCCTTAAACGTTTCAGGACCTGGTTCCCTACAAGGATTGTGTGTGACTGTGTGTGACTGTGTGTGACTGTGTGTGTGTGTGTGTGTGTGCTCGCTCAACCCAAAGTCACCGCTAAGGTTTTTAGGGAAATTGCATTTTTGTTCTTGGGGATTAGGTTTAGGGCGATACAACATATTACTGAGCATAGTGTTAGAATTGGTGTTACTTTTATCTTTAGCTATTACGGGTTAATTTTCGGGTTAATCGTTAAAGCTAGGTTATGGTTAGGCATAAAGTAATCAGAAATGTGAGGACTAGAAGTTTCTACAGTAGTATAATCTGACCCACAAACATTGTAAAAATGTGTTCCGAAGATATTTTTTTCATCCCTTCACTATAATGAAAAAGGCAATTTTGACTGAGGTGTCTGTTAGAATGAGTTTAGGTTTTGTGCAGTGGTTGTCCGCTCCGGTTTTCCAGTACTCTCTGAGCAAATTATTGGGGGTTGCATTAGATGAGCATATTTTAACTTATTTAGGCACTACTATGAATGTGTGCTTTTGGAATACGGTATGACAGGATTATGGAACCACTGGACCAAGGGATAAGGATTATTATTTTTTTTACCCACAACGATAGCGAAACGAACGTGTGCATGGCTGTGTTCACCCTTATTGTTAAACTGGGCAGAATCTATTAGGTTGATGATAGTATGACCAAGATGTCCACTGTATTGGAGCTAGAGGGATATTTAACTTAACTGTGGCATGGTGAGAGCAAGGGCCTGTCTGCCATACATGTGGGGGAGGACATATTTAATGTTGAAAAGTTAGTAATTTATCTATGCGCAATGATGTTTTTTTATAATAAATATGATGAATTAAGTGTTGACATGAGCTATGTAATGTGTTTGCCCTATTGTGCTGTATGGTCAGTTTATTAGGTCTTTACTGCACATTGTTCTGCATCATATCACCCTTCAAAATAATTAACAAAATCCACGTGTCTTTTTATTGTGTTGTGAAACACAGATTATTGCTGTAGCATTTTCTTCTACATAGCTTGTAAAAAGTATATTTTGCCACTTATTGTTGAATTTTTTTCCCCCCAGTATTAATATAAACCATATGGTTGGAGAAATGCTGTATCTAGTTTCAGATTACACCAGATTGTTTCTAGGTTGGTTCGGAATGGGCAGTTATTTTTGCGAACCAGTAACACTAATTTTGTGGGGGAAACATCTCGAGCTGTGTTCTAGCTAGCATCTTTTAGTTTCCTCGATCTTTTACTTAATAATATGTGATCCTGTGCTAATCAGGTTGTCGGTCCAAATCAGGTAGCTAACAGGTTGTATCACACTTCAGTCCCTGAATTTGTACTGTTTTAACCTTTCGTTTTGTAATCTGCAATTTGGTTTCTCTTAAGAAATGTCTGGCATGTTTTAAGATCGCATACAACTTTTTCATTTCACCTTCATGACTTCAGTATATTATGTGTCCCCTAATCTTGTATCGTTACATATATAATGTCTTTGTAAAGAACTAAATAAAGATAGTGTTTTTTATGGTAATTTCTTTGTTGTGCTATTAGGGATGGTTGCACTACCTCAACTTTGGGTTCACATAAAAATGTCTGTGTTTTCCTTGAACACATACATTCAATTATTTGAATAGGAACTATAGTAATTGAAAGTTTTTTAATTTCAGTAAGTGTCCTTCAATCCTTGCTTTTATCAAAGAATCCTCCATTACAACTTTGCATACTGTGGCATTCCAGGGGTCTATTTGTTGAGGTATTCAGAGGAGATTTAAACTCCTAAATCACCTCCCAGATGTTGTATTGGTTTGATGTTCCAGTTGAGATCCGTTTGAGATCTAGTGATTGTGCTGGCCACTCCATTATAGACAGAAAACCATCCGACTGAGAGCCTTCCTTTAAGTTCCATTTTACCCTGTACAACACTCCAGGACCATCACATTGGCTCTACTATGCTTGACAGATGGCATCAAGCACTCTTCCAGCATTTGTTCTGTGTCTCACAAATGTTCTTTGTGATCCGAAAACGTCATACATTCTATGTTGTTTTAGTGTGTCGAAACTGTGCTTTTTAAAAAACAAGGGCATTTCTAAATAAACAACCCGATGCATTTTAATCGTGTGTATATGTCATCAAAAGTGTTCCAGATATGGAAGTGGACAATTGTCTGTATTCAACGTCAGAATCTTTACAAAATATTTGTCCACTTGTTTTGCGGGTCAGCTTTATTAAATATCATTGTTTATGTCAATTGAAATTAGATTAGGTTGTTATAGTTGTGAATTACTGCACACTGTTATATTATTGATTGAGAATTGCATACGAGATGCAAGATGACATGATAAATACTATTATAGTACAGTAGTAAAAATCCTTTTTTAAATTTCTCTGGTAATTAATCTGTTTTGCCAGTAAGCCAAAACGTTTCTATATGTATTTATGTACTGTATGTGTGTACTGGTGTGTGTTTCAGTATGAGCAGGTTGCAGTAGCAGCCATCTGTTACTTTCTACTCAGTCCTTTTAATTTAGCTTTAGTGAAAGCCAGTGTGACCAGGGCCCTTGTGTTCATCCTCTGTCACCTGTTGTTAATTTACACTTCCTAATCCACCCTGGACTGTGTCAGCAGTTCAAAAGGGCACTGTTATTATTTGTGTCCAATTCCATTAGTCTGAAATGTTTCTGGCTTTTGCGATCTCATTTCTGAGCTCATGTTTCTTCAAAGGACTGTAATGCAGAGGCATTTTAGACTGTCACTGAATGTGTGTCACTTAAAGTGTGACACTATCATGAAATGCCTACTGTAATTGATATTCCACTGGCATGTTTTTTGTACTAGAGTTGTATTAAAGGCACACAACAAAGCGCTGTCTGTCAGGCATGAAACAGGGCTCTGCGTGGGCCGTTTAGCTGTTGAACAGTCCCTGAACAATATCGCAAACATTTGAAAATGCGCCTTGCGGCTCATGCCTAGTGCTTGCTTAGCAAAGAAAAAGAAAATCGGACAAAAGTTGGACAGGGTTTAGGCTCGTTATAGGCAGTGTATAAGTAGCCTGGGTGTTGATGCCGCCATTAGCATGCTGTTTTAGCAGAGTCAAGGTTGTGCTGGTTTTGAGTCACATGAGCCTGTTTATTCACAGTTTAACTAATTGAAGGGGAAAATAGGAAACCACTAATTGTGGCAATTTAAGATGCACTTTTTCATAGTTGCTAAGGTTTTGTTTTACAATTGTGCAATGTTTTTGTATGTAATGAACGAAAGTTTTTATTTGAATGTAAAACGGTTTACTTAAATATTGTGTAGTGCAAGAACGTAATCAACACAGAATATTCATATCATATATATAATATCAATATAATTTAAAGTGACCAAAATGTAATTAAACACATCCAAGTCATCCACCCTTCCTCATTAGAATGACTCAAAAACACACGCTAAGCTAAAGCAACTGAGTATTTTAAACATAAAACAGTGCTTTACATAAAATTAGTTTCTCCACAACAATATGTCAGATTAAAAACTGCCTTATTTTATAGCTATTTTGATTTTCCTTCAGTAGTATTAGAAATGATAACTGTAGTGTGAGATAGGCATCCTCACTGAACGAAATAAAGGGACCCCTCCATGCAGAGCTGATAAACAAAGCCATTTTGAGACACTTAAACGGGGTGTTGAATCCTTTGAGACCCTGCAAAGACGAAAGGCAAGATCCACGTTGGTTTGAGTTGATGAAATATAGTGTACTGCACATATTAGCCTGTGATTTATTCTGGATGGTTGTGTATATTTTAATATCCGGTTACACTGAGCTTTGTTTTTATTTTTTGAACGAAGAGGGCAGATAACAGAAAAAAATCAAAATATTTTTAACTATGTGAAAACAAGATAGAAACAGTACACAACTGAACTCTGTGTCTACCTGGGCTTTCATGTGGGGTTGAGCTCTGAGAAGCAACCAGCCAGACCTACTCTATTATATACACATACAGGGTAGCCCTAGTCAGGGACAGCTATAGGCCAACCCGGAAAACAGGGTCACACAAATCTGTCTTTCACTGATATCCAGATGCAGTCTCTTTCCACAAAATGCCAGTGTTAATTATAACGGTTGCAGCCTGGCTGAGTGGAATTGAAAGGCCTTAGTTCCGAAGGCCAGGCGTTTGGCCAAAGTAGCAAGAGGGAGGGCGCCAGTGCCATGTGGGGGGCTTCTTTGAAAGCAGAGCCATGACAGCTGAGGGGAAGCATGTGCGAGGCTTGTTTGTTTTACATTTGCCCCCTGAGCGCAGCTGTTTTCACTGTCCTCCCAGAGCTCTGGGACACAGCGGCTTGTTTAGCCTCCCAGCAACCCCTGGAGCGAGATATGAGAGCACAGGGGCTCATCACAGATTCTTAAATATCCTACAAATACTAAGATAAGCCTTGACTGGCAGCAACATCTCAGCTATCAGTCATGATATGGAAAATATTTTGGAGCCACTACATTTTGACAGTCCACCTTGAGTGGATATCAAACATCTACACAACCTTATTGAAAATGCAACATTATTATTGAATTGCCTGGATCAGGAGAGGAAGGTGTTACATATCGTGTAACATTGTGAAAATTTTCCTGAATATATGGTGGTAAGAACCTACATTTATGACATGGCGTGGAGAAAGCTCATCAGGGAAACTACTGAGAGGCCAATGGAAGGAGTGTCAGGAATTTATGTCAGGAACTAGCCACTCCCTGGATGTTACAAGTGTGTGTGATCTCCACAACTATGAGCTGTCAAATAGACTCACAAAAACGTCCATCTAAATCTCTACACATTTCCTAAAGCCATTTGGGATTATCATAAATAGAAGTAGTAGTTTTATTGGTGTTGCTTAAACGTACATGATTAAAACATACAAACAAAATGAGTGATAAAGATATAACTTCTTAATTTATTTTCAAGTAGGCACAGACAAAAATTTTTGCTTTATTCTTTTCGCCATGTGGGAAAATGTGTTGATTTCTTATTTGGCTAAAAGGTATAGGCAGATTTTTTTTACTGATTTCAGCCTTTACATAAACCAAAGCAGAATTTTCAATGAGGATGTCTAGACGTTTAATATCCACTGTATATGAATATCCATGCAAATGAAAAATTGGGTCTTGAAATGTATGACTAACCTTTTATTCATTTTATCCAAATTGAACAGAAAGCCCAAAATGCTAAATGTTATGGTGGATGGATAATATTTCATTAATTTGGATTCGGTAGGGGAAGCAGATTCTAGCTTGCTTGAACCATGGCAAAAATCAACAACACAGAGAGTCTGAGAATTCCAAGGTAAACCTGTTATGTACCTTCAGTGGGGTTAGGCTTGAATTAAACAGATAGTGTGCCCAGTCCCGACATGAATTCCTGACACTCTTTCAGTACCTCTTCTTTTCAAGGCCGTCATTCGGACTGGCACTTTTTCTGTAAGTCAAAGTGGAAAAAAGTTGGGAAATGACAGACCGAGCAGGACTGTTGGGTCCTTTGTCAAGGGCAAGTTCCTTATCTGATTGGGCCCACATTTTTTCTGACAGACTGGTTTGCGTTGGGCTAAATTCTTACGTAAACCCCTCCTAGTATTAATGCTGACTAGTTTTAAAATAATGCAGACAGAGACCCAAATGTCAATGGTGAATATAAATTATCAAATTAAGTGCTGTTGCATTTACGCTGTCTGACAATAAGGGATAAAGGATTCTGTGACAAAAAAACACTTGTTGTAATGTTAGATTAGGCTATATATATTTCTCCAATTTCCTCGACTGGATTTTCACTCATCACCATATGTGGTGGTGAGTAAAAGTTCTAATGCAAAGCTTCAGATTTTTTTTTTACATCCACTGTATCGGTTTTCTTCAATGTGTAACTACTGTACATCCACCATGTGGTTTTCCACAAGCAACCAAACTATTTGTATTTTCACAAATAGGCCAGTCTGATTCTTGATGCAACTTATTGACTATCTCATCTTTGACGTACACTGGTTTCTCCTACCCGTGACACAGACTAATCAAGTCCACACTCCAGAATTTCTCTTTTGTCTTCAGCAGCTTGCTGCCCAACAATTTACTATGGCTTTAATCATTATTTGCATATCAATATTACTAATCCAGAATTCCTCTGTTCTCTGTATTGGGCT
Source organism: Dallia pectoralis (assembly GCA_029465975.1). Taxonomy (NCBI): domain Eukaryota; kingdom Metazoa; phylum Chordata; class Actinopteri; order Esociformes; family Umbridae; genus Dallia; species Dallia pectoralis. The sequence goes on along the minus strand of CM055749.1, from coordinate 14,019,546 downwards.
GGATGGTATCTGGTTGGTTTCAAATAGTCCCCAGTTTTTCTGTGTTGGAGCATCATGTTGCCCAGGAGATGGCTGCACTTTTTTCTTTCGCCTTCAAGCGCAAGGCAGCAATGCTGGAGGACCTGAGGTCCGGGTCCATGCTGTTCAGATCGTACCCATTGATTCCGGACCCCATGCCAGGACCCCCAAACAGGCTGCCCATGTGTGTCTGGCCCATATTTGGGACCCCGAGGAAATCCGTTACGCCGCTGGCGGAGTGAGGGGGCATACAGGAGGTAACTGGGTCACAGGGCACTACACAGCCAGGTAATGGAGATGATCCGGTTCCACCACCGATCCACGATGGGTTCTGGATCGAAAAACAGGGAGGAAACATTATCAGTCCAGAGACCAAACTGTTCTGGTAGCAAGAAACTTTATAAAGAAATATCACTCGGTCAAGGATTTTCATTGTATTGGGATAGAAAAAGGCCGCCTCTAAAAGTGATGATGTAGACACGGTGGAGAATTCATATGGATATGCTGAGTTGTAAACAGAAATGTATATATAATATTGAAACATATCTAACCTATGAAATAACACTTATGGAATCATCTAGTAACCAATACATTTTCATTTATATTTTTATTTATCCAAAAGTTGCCAGCCTTCGCCTTGATAACAGCATTGCAGTTGTCAACCAGAATAATGAGGTAGTCACCTGGAATGCATTTCAATTTACAGGTGCACCTTTTTAAAGGTTATTTTGATTAATTTATTTCCTTCTAAATGTGTCTGAGCCAATCGGTTGCGTTTCTTTCTTGGTTAGTAGATGATTCCATATGGGTTATTTCATAGGTTAGATATTTTCTACATTATATATACATTTTTGTTTGTGGAAAATAGTTAAAGGAGGCCATTGAATGGGTAAGGCTGGGCAAATGTTTCACTGGCACTATATATACATACATTATTGAGAAAAATGTGCCTTGATGCAAATCACCAGCAGAGGTCATCCATTTAAAACACATTTTAATTCTCTCTGTAGATAATAGTTTAAAATTGGACAATACATCTGACAATACAACAAGGTGTAGAGATGCCTCTCAGTAACTTCATGTGTCTGTACACAATGTTATATACATATACATAATATATAGAATGAAGTTGACGGTAGTCATTACACTAATACCCTGGCAATGTATATATTGTAAGTATACAATAGGTATACTGCATTTTTGGATTGAGTTACCGCACCACATCTCCCAATTCTAATAGCAGTTCCAACGGTGAAAATGTAGGTGCTGAATGTGTGCGAAAGGTTCGCTAAGGGCTTCTTTTGTGCTTTGTGGTATTTTTGACAGTTTTTTAAAATCCTTTACCTGATCTGTTTATGTTTACAACCGTCAGCTATGAGCTCGTTGGTTTAACACACAGCAATAGATGACAAAAAGATTTTACATGCGTGCAAACATATATTTATTCCCCAGGATGATATAGGAAAGAGAAAAAAATCAAGCTGCTCAATAAAATACTTTACGTTTGTGAAATGATTGTGTTGAAATAAAGGTATATATATATATATATATAAAGGTATATATACAACCACTGGGCATAAAATAAGACTCATTCTTTATATCTCTTTTTGCTTTAACTTTTGCTCAATGACGTGTTTTAACAGTTTTCGAATTGACTGTAGGTCTCGCAACTTACAAAAGTAGTTCAAAAAGTCAACAAAACTATTTATTTTGTTTACCTGTGCATAGTTCTCTGGTCTGGTGAAAAGAGGCAGCTCATATGTCGTAGAGAAGTGTGTCCGAACCTGCTGCATCTGACCAAAGCGTTCCCTCTTCCTCCATTTGGCTCTGCGATTCTGGAACCACACCTGCTGGTCAGAGTGCAGGACTGAGTGAAAAGGACCCATTTATACCTGTTCTGACAGGTTGGTTGTCATAAATCTGTGTAAATTCCGATTGGGCCCACATTTTTCAGAGCAGTATAGAATAGTGTGGTCCTGTCCTGTGGTTGTAATGGGAGGAGAGAACCTGCGTGTGTCTGTAAGGCCTATATGAATCTGTGTGTCTGTAAGGCCTATAGGATCTGTGTGTCTGTAAGGCCTATATGATTCTGTGTGTCTGTAAGGCCTATAGGATCTGTGTGTCTGTAAGGCCTATATGAATCTGTGTGTCTGTAAGGCCTATAGGATCTGTGTGTCTGTAAGGCCTATATGGTTCTGTGTGTCTGTAAGGTCTATAGGAATCTGTGTGTCAGTAAGGTCTATAGGACTCTGTGTGTCTGTAAGGAATATAGGATATGTGTGTCAGTAAGGCCTATAGGATCTGTGTGTCAGTAAGGCCTAGGACTCTGTGTGTCTGTAAGGTCTATAGGACTCTGTGTGTCTGTAAGGTCTATATGAATCTGTGTGTCTGTAAGGCCTAGGACTCTGTGTGTCTGTAAGGCCTAGGACTCTGTGTGTCTGTAAGGTCTGTAGGACTCTGTGTGTCAGTACGGTCTGTAGGACTCTGTGTGTCTGTTTAGCCTATAGGATCTGTGTGTCAGTAAGGCCTATAGGACTCTGTCTGTCTGTATGACAGCAAGGTAGTCTAAACGATATCATGCTATACAGAAATGTAGCTTGTTGACCTGTAGAATTAATTTAAAGTGCAAAAGACTCGGAGCTTAACTGACCTTCCCCTATTATGGTAGTTTGCACATTTGCATACTGTATTTGTCTGTGTATGAGCTTGGAATGGGAGGGCAGACAGTCAAAGACACATTATATGTAAATTAGACGCGGCGGTTACAGGAAAAGGTTTATTACTTTGTACACATGGCTAGCTGCTAGCAGCTGCTAGGGTTTGGAGGTTCAGGCCTGGTTACTCTCTTGCCGCGCTGAGGTAAGAGTTTTAGACCCGGTTAGAAGCTGAGTTTCATTCAGATTTTCAGAATGTGCGGAGCAGAGCTCAACACAGCCTGGTGTGTCTCATATGTTGGGGCTTTGCGATGTTATCTCTCCAGTTTTAGTATCCATCTGAAACTACCTACTGTAAGTTACTCACTGTTTCTCTTAAACCCACACTGACCTAAAGTCAAAAATGTTCAGGTATATCAGGCTACAAATGACAGATTTGTCCACAACGGTGATCATCACTGTTATTGATGAGTGATCTGACTGAGGGTTACCACTATTCCAAAAGCACAGATCTTCAGTGGGTGTTGTTCTTTCAAGTGCGCCTTACCTGTACACAGGCTTCTGTCAGGTCCGTCCGCAGGGCCAGCTGCTCACGGGCGTACACATCAGGGCAGTGGGTCTTACCTGTACACAGGCTTCTGTCAGGTCCGTCCGCAGGGCCAGCTGCTCACGGGCGTACACATCAGGGCAGTGGGTCTTACCTGTACACAGAATTTTGTCAGGTCCGTCCGCAGGGCCAGCTGCTCACGGGCGTACACATCAGGGCAGTGGGTCTTACCTGTACACAGACTTCTGTCAGGTCCGTCCGCAGGGCCAGCTGCTCACGGGCATACACATCAGGGCAGTGGGTCTTACCTGTACACAGTCTTCTGTCAGGTCCGTCCGCAGGGCCAGCTGCTCACGGGCGTACACATCAGGGCAGTGGGTCTTACCTGTACACGGGCTTCTGTCAGGTCCGTCCGCAGGGCCAGCTGCTCACGGGCGTACACATCAGGGTAGTGGGTCTTCTGAAAGACCTTCTCCAGCTCTTCCAGTTGGTAGCTGGTGAACGTGGTGCGATTTCGCCTCTTCTTGACCTTGTTGCTGTCGCCCTCCCCCTTGTCCACAGGACTGGCCATGTCTGAACCCGATTGGTCAGAGGGACTTTTCATACCCTGATCCTTCACACTCAAGTAGCTGACATTCAACCCAGATGTATCCAAGGTATCCAAAGTTATGTCAGAGTCGTTCAATCCTAAACTGTTTTTTCCTGAAGAAACAATGAAGACGAATATTGACAGGTTTGAACGGCACCACACAGTCCAATTTTCAATGTCACGAAAACAAGATGTAGTGCAGAGGCTATCACGTTCAATGGGTTTCTAAATAATAAAAAATGACGATGGATGGAAAAACCTTAAAAATGTGAAATAAAAGTGCGCTGAATGTAGCGACTTGCTAACCACATTCAAAAACGGCAACAGGAACAAACACTCACCACTAATGGACATAATGAACATAATGTAAAACAATGTGGAGCAAAGCAGTGACACCTACGAGCAAACTAGGTACCGATACAAATTACCCAACTAAGATCCGGTGTGTGTAATGACAAAACAACCCAAACCTAAACTAAAAGATAGTCAACTAAAATTATCCCGGAGGACAATAGGTCCTCACTCGTGACAGACAATGAATAATTTGTGTACACAACAAAATTAGGTGGTGACGAGCAGGTGTGTCTGTGGGCAGACGTTCTTGGTTAGTACCCTGGCCTAATGGCGTCCTGTATTGGCTAGAACCGTAGAGGCAAGGCTGGGCACTGCCATCAGTTTAGTTTAGCTCTAAGACACAGGGAGTTATTTTAGGTTGCAGAGGGCTGGGATGTGTTCATTTCTTATCTGTTGCTGTGGTAAAGCCTTGTCAAGTTAGAGGCAGTGAGACTTCTGATGCACATAGTGTTCTCCACACTGTACGGCAGCATACCTTCCTGCCCTCCACACAGGAGCCATTTTGGGTGATGTGCTGCAAGGTGGGGGACATGCTTACCTGGAGATACAGACCCCTGGTTTCCTGACATACACATACACCTCGCAAGGACTTGGGTAAAGTGAGCTTGCAACATTGTCCTACCTGAGACATAGCAGACATTCATATATGATGTATAACCCTTGTGCTGTAGAATTTATTTACTGGAGGGGCAACACTCACAGAAAGCCCCCTGGTACCCCCATAAGCGTGAGCTCACTTGCTCTTTATACACAAAGGTGATAGTGCCACACGGGTTTGAAGGACTTGAAAATGCTGAAGGCTAAGGTCGAACCCTGGTTGGCAATTTACTTACACAATTAGTTCATTTTAAATGAAGACAAATTTAGTATAATTGTATTTTAATTGAGATCGTTATTTGTAAGACAAAACAATATAACTTCAGTAATGGGAGGAGAAGGGTTAGTCAAAAGCAAACATGCCTATCAGAACATCACTTGAGAAGATACCCAGCATCTGGTGATATCAATGGGTCACAGAGTTTGGGCCTGGCAGCGAATGCGAAAAATTATTTGCAGATGCTAAATATGACAAATCGATTTAATCTTGATTTGTTGTTCCCCGAAGTAAGGGGAAGATTATCTATAAAAACGAAATATCCTCAAACAGATGACAGCCGACTCTTGACATCAGCCTATTTATTGAAAGTGTTGGGTATTAAAAATAAATACTATGAATTAGAAGACATGTTGTGGCCAAGAGGCGTTAATAGCAAAAATATTCCTAAACATGAAAGGTTTTTTTGCTGAGTATTTACTTGTCACTGTAGTTTGGTTTGTTTTGCAAAACAATATTTATTGAACTATAATTTGAGTCTCTTCCTGCTGAGAGGCTGTTGCATCAAGGGAAGAAGACACACTAACTTCCACAGATAGTGGCTTCATAGAATTGCAGGTTGACTTGTAACAATACTTTTAACCTTTACACACCCGAAGAAGCTCTATGTCAGCCCCAGGGAAAGGCACCTCACATTTTAAAAACCCCTGTTATTTAATTAGCGTTTGGAGGTGCAGTTTGGCGCACTCTAGTGGTGCTTAGATAGCCTAAGGACTACCACATGCACATTTTACTTAGGTTTCTTATAAGGTTTGTAGGGAGCTGTGTGTGGGTTGTGATGTTTTGTGTTTTCAATATGTGTGATAGACCTAGCGATGAAATACCTAATTCTATAAAAGTTTGTATTACCAGAATGAGTGTGTTTATGGGATCAAAACAAATTCAGCTCAACGATTTGTTGTCAAAATAAGTCACTCCACATGATGTTACAGACTTTGCTGAAGTGCGTCCTAGTTCTCCTGGCTCGCAGTAGGCCTACTTATATGAATGTTTTCTGTTTCCCTACCGCTCCTTCCGATCACCACAGACAACCAGTAAAGATAAGACAGGAGAAAGAGAAGGGCACCTTTAATCTCGGTTATGTCAGGAAAGCTGACTCATCGCTGCGATGATCTCTCTCCCTCTTTAAGACACTATGTTGTACCTGCACAAAGTGCACATTCTTTGGAGCACACTTCCTAATTTCTTATTACCTAGATGATAGGATTATCGTTTAGACCACTGCACTGATCAAATGGGAGTTCATTTGATCATTGCAAATACACCCAGCTACATCTTATTCTACCCCTATTACAGAGCAAGGAGAAAGATTTGTATAGACTCTACTGTTTTTCCCAAACAGGGGAACTATAGAGGAACGTCAATTAGCATCTTACACTGTTTGGGAAAACCAGTATTTGCTGTAACTAAATGGGAATATGGGACACATGTATATCAAAATAGTTCAATCTTTTTAATTTGACTAGCAAAACATTACATTTCAGAATACACCGCTTTTAAACGCAGTAATAATAAAGTATGCGTTACCTCTCTAACAAGGTATATCATATTAGTTATATCAGTCAGTTATGCTATACAAGTGAAACACTAAGTATTAAAGTGATACACTAAGTTATAACGGTAAAGTTACATGGAGGATTTGAAGTAACTGCTCAACACATGGAAACACATTACGTCCACAAAATCATTAATTTACCCTGTTGTTGATGTGAACCACTTCATAACCAAATACCTTTGGTTTTGTTGACATGTATTTCTGTTAAGTACTTGTTACAAATACCAGACACCTCTAGGACACTTGACAACTGCCTGTGTTTAAAAAGTAACTGGAGAAAGTGCTGATGTACTTCTGATTTATTTTAATGGTTGAGTTTTCTAAAGTGCTGTGTCTTTCCTGCCTGCTTTTTAAAGCTCCACCATCTGAGAAGTCAGTGATACCTGGGTCCTTCTCAATGAATGTGACATGCAGTGCTGCTTAAAGGTGTGAACCCCTTGTGCAATTATATATGTTGTTGTGTTAACCAGGACATCTTTATTTAATCAGAACCAGTGTTTTTATCTGACATAGCAGGTTTATACTAACCCATTCCTTTGTGTTCACATTGTCTTCACATTGTCTTCACATACCCACAAGGCCAATTTTTCAAGTCGACCCCATGCATGAATGTATTTTTGATTTATTTTAATTCGTTAATTGAGTCTCTTAAATTGTTAGAGAATAAGAAAAGCTTATATAGGGTACTGTTTAGTATGTTGTTGAATTATTTACTAAATGCTAATAATCCTAGTGCTATGATGTAATTCTTTTGTCACCACCATTTGTATATGTGCCTTATATTTATGGATTGATGTATATTGTATGTGTAAATTCTGACTATGTTCTTGAATAAAAAATAATAATAAATAAAATAACGCAGTTGATGGTTTCCAAGCGCAGAATGAGCGTTCATTACCACGGTGCGTGTGCGTGTATTTCCACGTAATGTATTGTTTACGCAGGGGTTTGCGACATTTCATTGGATGATTTAACTGTCAAAATAAAAATACATGCATCAATAAATATATGTATACATAACATATAAGCACATGTAATGATACATGTAGGCTTGTGCTGTTTGACATAATTGTCATTACAGCCCATCACAGATAAGCCAACTCTGTTTTACTGATTCATGCTCCATTTATAGGCTAATAAATTCAGTAGACATTGATTGAATAGATTGAGCCAGCATATATTGGACATTCTAACGGTGAAACCCCCTGGTCAGTGCCTTGAAGACTGGTCAATTGATTAATGTATTTTGTACATCATATCAAATTTTGAAATAATCAATGTAGGCCTACTCATTTATTTTGTGATAGTATTTACTTTGAACTGTAGGTGAAAGTGTATTCCTTATATGTTTATCGCAATATCGCACTACATTATTAATAAATAGCCTACTGGGAATTAAGGCGCCTCTGTGTTCCAGGTGTATTTTTCGCGAATGTGACATGTTTTTATTTTTGGGACTCTCAAAATGAAAATGTCAAATGCAATTCTTCATCTATTATTCGTTTGTGTTACAGTACATAATCGAACAACGTTTTTATTTTTGTTGTTTTATCTACCGAGCAATTATTTTCGGGAAATATTTTATGTCGCTCTGATCTTGAAAGTAAATGCCCATCCTGCGATTCCAAGGTCTATAACACAGGAATAAGTTAGACATTAGGAGTGAATATTATTCTTTATCAGAATAGCTTGTCACATTGTAGGAATATCACTTTGGGCATCGATTGTAAATAACCAGTAGGCCTAACCCTTAGACACATAGGCTGGTAAAGATTTGGGTAAGCTATTACAGATGAAAATGAATGTTAGATGCTGTGCAATAATAATTAAATGTATCGACAACGTTATTTTCTTTCATAATAAAATATCATAATGTAACAAAAGCCTATATTTGAATATTAACAATATGTTTAATAGCCTACTAATAACGACATGGGTTAAATTAATCAGGTTGACTGTGACTTTTAAATTAACTTATAATGATGATTGTTATGTGTAATAAATCAATGTGGATAATTTCATTGTGTGAACATCTCTTCAAAATGACCCTTCATCACATAATCTCTTCAACATGATTAAATCATTGCTGACTCCATCTTTCAAATTTCAATGGTGAACTGTGCTCTCTGTCCGACTTTTTTAGCAAACCCTCAAATGAATAGCGATTTACAGAAGCAATTAAAGTAAATTGGTAAACCACATTCCTTAAAGAACATTTAAATTGAGGTGTTATTTTGTGCTGCATGTGATTTTGAATTGGATCTAACGTTTATGGTGGAATTTGGGTGAAGATATAAAGCTGAAATAAAATGTCCATTTGTCCTTACTTTTAAAATAATTAATTAGTATATTTATAATTTTTGTGGGTCACATTTAATATTTTGCAAGAGCTAAATATAGTTATAATTACCGTTTGCGTATGCTATTTGTTAATATGCTATATGAAAAGTTTATTTTTTTATCTGTAAGAATCATATCTCTCTTTCACTGCTTTTGGCACTGCTTTAGTGTTTAGATAAAAAAATATATAATTTTGGACAGGTTTGAGATACAAGCTTTTAGGGCATTTTAGATGCTTCCTCTAAGTGCATCCTCATTTGTTTTTTCATACCACCTACATGCTCACACATGATAAGAAAAAAACCTTGGATTTAGTGGATTTTCCTGCGCTCAGAATCTGCCATTTGTTAGACCTGAAGAATATATTCACAATGAAAATGTGCAGAAACCCTGCTCTCCGGGTGGTTGATAAAGTATGGCTATAGCTCAGAATAATCATCTTAATATATAGTTTCGGCTTTTCCATAATGTAGCCTATTTCATTCCAAAATATCTCAGATGTCAATTGTTCAGCCTATATCAGCATATAGTGATCATTAGACCTCTCACTTCCACCCTCGGTATGTAGCCTGTTCATGATGAAAACGTGTTAATTCAATTGTCCGATTTAAAGATTTAAAATGCAGATTATCGCATTAGATATATGATAATTTAATTCAATCGTGGGGAAATGTGATTACCGGATGTTTCTTATTTACAGCATTAATAAAGATACTTCTGATCGTTAATTTGGCTGTAAAATATTCAGCACATTGAGTTTGCAAATTATTTTGCAGGGGCAAAATAATTTGCCTAGTGATATTATTCTTACACCCAGAATAATTGCTACAGGCATTAGTTAAACTTATCATCAGGCGAGTGTGTCAATTTAAACGAAACGGTTTATGTTTGGGAGAAGGCAATAAGCAAACCAGAACCCAAGCTTTACCTATATAAATACCAGACAGTGTATACAGAACCCAAGCTTTATATGTACCAGACAGTGTATACAGAACCCAAGTTTTATATGTATACCAGACAGTGTATACAGAACCCAAGCTTTACCTATGTATACCAGACAGTGTATACAGAACCCAAGCTTTACCTATGTATACCAGACAGTGTATACAGAACCCAAGCTTTACCGATATGTATACCAGACAGTGTATACAGAACCCAAGCTTTACCTATATGTATACCAGACAGTGTATACAGAACCCAAGCTTTACCTACATGTAAATCAGACAGTGTATACAGAACCCAAGCTTTACCGATATGTATACCAGACAGTGTATACAGAACCCAAGCTTTACCTATATGTATACCAATGTATACAGAACCCAAGCTTTACACCAGCCAGTGTATACAGAACCCATGCTTTATTTATGTCCCATTTGATGAGGTTTCTCCACAACAGTAAACATTACTGAACAAGGGGAATTCTCATTTTGAAACAGGAAAGCGCTTAAGCAGCCTACTCACCATAACCGGGTGTGAGAGATCCGTTGTGTATCTTTTCTTCATGGAGTTTGGTTCCTGCGGAGGGTGTTTTACAATAAGACTTCTGCATTAAGACATGTTTTTTGTTGAAGGTGCCTTCCCCTGCGGTGGCATCCAATGACTGGCACTTGTGGAATGGGCTCCTAAGTCTGTCTCCATAAGCCTGACCTTTGTTTGGCAGGAACGTGCGGCTGCATTTGAGGTCACTCGTCTGGAATGTCCTAAACTGGTTTATCTGATGATCTCTACCTCTCGATCCGGAAGGGCAATAATATGAATCCATGGATGTAATATTAAGGTATTAGACACAGTACGTCTCTGTGTTTATGTCTCAAAACTTTTCGGGCATAAAAATAGTGCAAACAGTTTTCTTTCTTTTCTTTTTAGGAAAGGAAGGCACTGAGATTATTTACTCCCACTTCCATATGAATACACACATGCAGCACTTTGTCATCACACACACACACACTGGCGCCACAGCTGGCTTTAGTTATAGAACCATTCACATGTTTTGAAGGACCACTCCCCAACGAAAAACGAAAAACGCCCCATACGGTTTAGAGTAAGAAAAACAAGTATTTCTACAGTAGATTAAATCCATCTACCCGACATCAGCTAACAAGAGCTGTGTGTTTTGATTAAATAAATGGATGAGGTCAGACTTTAACTTGAGGGGGGACTTTTGATATTATCTCGTGGGTTAAAAAAATTACGTTAATGGAATTTTGAATATATAACAGGTTGCTATAGTGATGAACGACCTCAATTTAGCAATTAAAAAATGATTAGCATTAGTTCATGAGGTAGGGATGAGCAGAAAGTGAAATCTTGACATGGAATAATAGTATCTGTCTTACATTTCATCTCTTTAGCCTGCTTTCGGTGATGTAATTTATAGAACTGCCGTAAACTCTCCTGATTTTTTTTTATGTGGTTTACCATACTGTTGTACATTTTTTTTACCAATGCCCCATAAAACCACCACCACTGCAATCTTTATGCATTAGCTGTCTGGCCGTCGTAAAACAATCTAAGTTTTACTCACTGGTACCCACTCATTTACAAGTCTTTGCTAGACAAAGTCCTGCTATACTAATAAGCTCTCTAGTCACCAAAGCTTTAACCACCCGCAGTCTACGATCAAGCAGGTATATTGCCTTAGTCAATGATTGAAACGAATTACAAAAAACTCCCATTGCCATTAAACTTCTTCTGTCTGAACTTTTGTTGAATCACTGTACGTGCTAACTGTCATCTGGTTTTCACGCACACCCCTTTTACTTGTTGACATGCCCAATTTGCCCAGTGGATCATTTTCACCTGTACTGCTGTCATACCTGTTTGTATTCTTTGAATTATTCTATTTTCTCAGGCATGCTCAAATGCTCTTCCTCCCACCATCACGGTCACACAATTTGTGCACACTAATGACGTATCTGCTAGATACACTTTAACTTTGACATTCTGTATTTAGACTGTTTTTTGTATTGTTATTATCAATGCTGCTCATATCAATGCTGCTCATTGCTGCTGACCTACTTATACCTCATCCTGTTTTAACTGTATATTGACTCTCTACTTGATCCAGTATTGCCATGTTGAATCCCACTGCTATTTGCACTTGTGTTCTGTGTACTTATTGTGTATGTTGTCTCGCACATTTTGCTTTATCTTGGAGGAGTTGTTAGCTCAGTGGTTGAGTGCAATAAATATATATATATCAAACCTTGTCCAGGTCACCATTGCAAATGAAAATGTGTTTTCAATCGGCCTAAAGGTTAAATATAAAAAAATATAAAGCCCCGAATTGCCTTGAAGCTCTTATTAATTGGTTATGCCATATCCATGGTATAACAATATGGCAGACTGCTAACAGCAACACTTTCTGAGTTTACTTGGCTGAACACACATCCTACACACCAGCATAGATAATACAACCTTTAAATAACAGCTGTAGGAGAGCATTATGGCCCAGGAGAAACGATCCTGATGTCTTCATGTTTGGGCAGGCGCTCCACTCTGTTCTGTCTACAGTGCCTCTTTAAAGTAATCAGCCCACTTGGACTAGGTAATAGGGCTTGGGTCTGGAAGGTCCCTGGTACTTATCCCCCGCACCATCAAGATGAAAAACCCTTAGTCGTTCTGTCCTTGAGCAAGACAGTTAACCCTAATTGCTCCCCGGGCGCCGTTGACGTGGAAGTCGAATCAGGTAACTGATTAGGGCTGCCCCCTGCACCTCAGTGTTGGGTATAATGGTTTTCACCACCTGCTGCAGGGACTTACGGTCAGCCGCAGAGCAACTGCTGTACCAGACTGTGCCACAGTTGGTTAGAATTCTCTCGACCATGCATTCAAACAACAGATAATGGTATAAGATAACCAGCCTTGACAATTGCATGCGTCTCAACCACAAGCCTGTCTTCTCCTCTGTACCTGCCATCTGTACCAGCCATCTGTCCTCTGTGTACCGAACCCTGCTTGTCCCCGACCACGAACCAGCCTACGTTTTGTACCTCCAGCCATCTGACCACAGTGAACTGAACTCTGCCTGTCCCTGACTAAGATTCTAGATTACCCCTTTAATAAATACTTAGTAGTCTGTAGGATGTCCCACAGTTGGTTTGTATTATTTCTAAGAACAACAGCATTGTAGACAAAAGAACATTCCAAACAAATCCAGAGTAAGTGTCACAAATGGGGAGTCAGACACAAGCGCAGAGCAAACAAAGGACATTTATTCATAAAAATGTAACTATAACAAAAAACACAAAACAAAACAACAAATAGGCAAACGTTATGTTGGCTAATGCCAATCAAAGACTGACAAATACGACACATTGTGAAACAAGTGTCTGTGTGCTAAACAGAGGAGAGGGCGTTGGATTTCACGTGCACGGCCATCCTGCGGTGTCAAGACATGACCATAAGTGTCTTCAAATCAGCACCAATCATTGATAGGGTATAGGAACATGCAGTCCTTGAAGTGGGAAAAAAGGTGCCGGTACTCATTTGCATATCATTACATTTAACAGTGGAAAAAATAGAGATTTTTCTGGTTCAACAACAATTTATTGTTATTTATTATCAACAAATTCATTTAAACATGTGTGTGTGTGCGCGTGTGCGCGTGTTAGCAGTTCCGCTCAGATCAACTCTAACAATGTTTCTGGTTGGATTAACGTTACATCTGTTGACACGTCTGGCTCTGGCACACGCGTTCTTTTATAGCCTTTCTGAAGCCAGGCTGACTTACAATTTCAAATTCGACACACTTTTTCTAAGTTTCTGGGTTTTGGATTTCACCAGTGAAAAATATTTTTACTCTCAGGCGGAAGCTGCAGCCATCAGACAGCTCCTGATGGGTGAACCGACTGCTTGCCTTTACGTGATTCGTCAAGATCTTTAGTAAGTCACGAATTGCCCTCTGGGTAGTGTAGTTTATTTAACGTTACGTTAGGGCATTACAAATCTCTCCGACACTGACGTTTTTTCTGTCAGTGGTAGAGTACCGGCTGCATGTGAGACGTAGAGGTACGCAACAAAAAGTGTCGGTACGCTTAAGAGTAAAATGGAAAAGTGCCGCCCCACTTCAAGCACTGGGAACATGCCAAAAGCATCGAATATGCAACAGTGCAGATTTAATCTTTTATTAGGAGATGCAGAGAATATGGCAGAACTGATCATCTGTCTTGAACATTCCACAAACACTGAGTATACGATCGAGACACTGGTTAGAAGCCCAGCATGAGGCCTACTGCAACTCTAAAGGCATTACAAGTTACAAACACTGAGCTGGGAGGATGTGCCATTTGCAACAACACTGGCTGTTTTATAAAAGTGGCATCACGAGAGAGCTGTTTCTGAAAGTGAATTGTATTTTTTTTTAGCAAACTCAGCCTGTACAATGCTCTACAATGTATATGAATGGCCAGCATAGACTGACTCTTAGTAACTGTGATTGTAGATTATGATCTAGACAACTGGCTGTAATCAAGCTTTAATTATTATGTGCTTATATGTGCGTATTCTGTATTATAACATAGTGAACAGATCATGTAAATTATTATCACACCAAAAACAAGAGACAACAATTGCACATCTGGCAAATTGCTGGACAGTTCTGTAATTTATTCAGAAAACATTGCTATCTGAATTGTTGCCTGCAACCAATTTGCATAACATTATCAGCATCAGATGGTTCTAAATTGTTTTGAAGCCTGTGAGGTGTGATGTTTGGGGCCTCTCTTTTTAAAGAGTTTGGGGTCACTTTTTAGGACATCTTACCCGTTTATCTTTTCCAGTGTAGCTCAATATGTTTGTTTGTGATCATTGTCCTGCTGGAAGATGAATCTTCGCCAATGTTTCACATTTCTGGCAGTTTTTTTTGGAATTCTCTGTGTCTGTGTTGCATCAATGTTTCCATCCAACTTCCCAAACTTTCCAGGGCCCGACAGAGAGAAGCATCCCAATTGCATGATCCTGCCACCACCATGCCTCACGATATGCTTGTTGTTCTCATGATAGGAACTAAACATACTCTGGTGCTTTGCATTGAGACTGTAAAGCTCTCTTTTGGTCTCATCAGACCATAGAATCTTTTTTCCACTTGGTCTCAGAGTCTCCTACATGCCATCTGGCAATTTATCGATGGGATTTGAAGGTACTAAATACATTTAGTTGCCTGCTGCTTTGGGGTTTTGGCTGTGATCGGTTTAACCACTATGTGACAGCTGCTAAGGCTAGAGTTATTATCAATAAATTTTTTCTTTGCATAGTATTGAAAGCAAATTTCGGCTTTAACGCCGGTTTTGTCTGAGGTCGCAGAGGACTGTCCAGCATCGCCCTCTGCTAGCGGGGAGCAACAGCAACTCCTACCAGTCTTTAGAGACTGGAAGAGCCGCCTCTGGTTCTTAAGCAACCGCATTAGCGGCCCCCAGCAAAGCCCCCCCCCCGCAGCTCCCTCCCTTCACACCATTTTATACCTGGACTGTCTGGAAATCATCCCTTTGAGAGGGGGTACTGTAACAGTCATAAGGTTCTAACGTCAATTTTTTAATATAGCTGGGCCACGATTTCTTTCAGTTTGTGATGATAAGTAGATCAATAGTTTCCTTGTTTTGTTTTCTGAGTTGCTTGTCATGTTACGTCTGTATAGGTGAGTTATGTTCATATAGCTGTTTGTTTGATTATTTAGTAAGTAGCTTGTTATGTGCGTTTTAATTTAAAATATCAGTCTATATGTTTTCAATGTCGTTCAGTGTTTATTTGATATAAATTAAAACCCATTAAACGTTATATCTGGCTCTGCACTTGGCTCAATCTGCACAACGCACCTAAGGTTTCGTGACAGCAAAGTATTTTTGTCACAGTCAGTTGCATTACATGAATAGCATTAGCCGTTGTGTGGTTGGGAATGACAAAACATGGGTTAATGTATAGTTGTATATGTTTAATGTTCATGTAGGATTGACTGGGCAGCTGTTTTTAATGTTATCCTTAAGACTTTTTCTGGAAGTTCAGCATATTAAGTGACTGGTTTGTGTAACAATATGCTTGACAGATGGCCTAAAATTTTCTATTTGGTACAATTCTACATTTTCAATTGAGATAGGCCATGAGGCAGCAAATCAGCCCCCAAAAAGTATGTTTTGTTCGCGGCAACGACTTTCATTCAGAGTTACATAAATGTGTGCATGACAAAGAGGGAATGCACGTTTGGTTTGTTATTGTGTAGGTCCACAATGGCCCTATCTGTCTGAGTATTGGCTGAGCTCGTTGCTCTGAGTTAAGGATAGACATTAGGTAAACATTCAGGCTGGAGACATCTGTTAAAGCGGAGGTCTCGCCCTCACGCTTCTTAGCTCCAGCAGACATATTCTTGTACAGCATTGTGGTGTTTTGTGAGAAGCATTCTGTGTCAATGTTTCCCTTATGGATAGAACCGAGAAAAGCTATTGGTGAAGCATCTGTGTGAAGTTCAGAGTTTTAAACTAGCTAAAGTTATCCTCTTTAATATATAAAAAGTGTCAATGAAAAATCTGAATGGAAAGTTTGGAAATCTGTGAATATAAAAATGTATTTCACTAACGGATTTAACATAAATCAAACATGTTAAATATGGCGAAAATTAGCATGGCGGCTAGGTTATGTATGGCGAAATGTATACCCTACATTTATGACAGAACCATAGTTAATGAATATAAAGAGATCATTATTGGGTTTAGCAGATTATTAGATTGCTATAGTTTTTAGCCTAATTTAATAGAATTGAACATAGTAAAAAAGATAAATGTAATTTTCAACCTTCAATTAATACCTTTTCAGCAACCGCAGTGTTGATGTTCAAGCAGAAGCTGCTACAACTGCCACAACAAAATGTTTACAGTTTTAGTATCGAAAGAGTACTACCTTTATTATCATCGCACCCTGCTTCGCACCCTGTATCGAACCCTACATCGCACCCTGTATCGCACACCTGTATCGCACCCTGTATCGCACCCTGTATCGCACCATGTATCGAACCCTACATCGCACCATGCATCGCACCCTACATTGCACCCTACTGCGTACGGGGCTGTGAAGCCGCAGAGGGATAAAAGTGCTCATGATGACCTCTTTCCATCTTAAACCTACAACGGGCATGTGAGCATCAGAACTGGACCTTGGACCAGTGGAATGAGTTTCCCGGGTCCGATAAGCCACCGTTCTTCTACATCACTGTCACAAATAGTTATGGTGAAGTGTAGGAATAAGCCATAAGCTGAGCCGGTGTAACCATTCAATGGGTTTTTACTTAATTAAAACCAACAAACACAAATGGAAAACATACACTGGATAAAAAGCAACTTGTGCAGAAAACCACAACAAACACTCGCCCACTCCGTTAACGTGACTTGAAATAATGAGAAGCAAAGTGCAAACCAAACTAGCGTGCTATATAGCCCCAGTGGAGAGGGTGTGATGATCTGGGTCTGTGCATTCATGTGCTATCAACATAAAGATCGTTGCAGACCAGGAACCCTGCTTTATTGCAATGGTACTCTCTGATGGCTGTGGCCTCTTTCAGCAGGATAATGCCACACATTGTTCAGAACATGATGAGGAGTTCAAATTGCTCCCCTGGCCTCCTAATTCTCTAGACCTCCATCTGTTTGTGCATCTGGGGATGTGCTGCTGGACCAACAGGTCCAATCCCAGTGGCTCCACCTTGCAACTTACATGACTTCAGTTGCTAATGTGTTGTTGCCAGATACCACAGGACCACTTTAGGGGACAAGCTTTGGTGGGTCGGCATGTTTTTGGAGACTGCAGGAGTACCAACAGCATACCTTTTTTTACCAACAACATACTTTTTTTTACTTGGGGTCTCTTATATGACAACATACACAGCATTGTGGAATCCATTGGAGTTTCTAATATCTTTCTTTTGCCATCTTGTATATTGCATAATCCTGTGGCCTAAATACAGGCACAGGTATGTTTTGCATACAAAGAAAGCAACAAGAGGTGGTAAAATGAACATGAAATCAGGGACCATTGTAAGAAAACAGAATAGACTCTCCCTTCACCAGGGTGAATCCACCTTCCCTTATTTGCGGTCCCTGGGATGAAAGTAGTGTGTGATCTCCTGGGTCAACCTGTGACCCTACACATGTTTTCATAAGAGGAGGCTGTGTCCCGGGGGTTTTGTCTGTGTGTCCTGTATAGAGCAGGACGGGGAGTGGGGGGGACAGTGGGTGGGGGGGGTACCCCTACCCTCCTTTGTTAGGGTTGCAGGATGGACAGGTCTCTCGCAGCAAGGTGCTCGCTGTCAACACTTTGACCCTTGACCTTGTCCTGGACACTCCCCGGACTCCAGAGGAGATGGCCACAGGGGCCCATGGGACACTCACACAGAGGGCAGAGGGCAGGGGAGTTGGCCATGTGCACATGTGTCAGGAAGTGAACCACACTCTCAGGTTTCAAAATAATTTCACAGTTATTTACCCTTTAGAGTTCGGACTATGGTTAGTGTTTTTTAATTATCTGTACTGAATGACTGCCTGACCCGAATGTGTTGAAGAACCGCCAGAAGCCAGCATGTAGACTTTCAAAACTATAGCCTCTAAAAAAGGATCTGCCTCATTTCCATGTAACCTTTCCCAATAAGGCATATATGTATGTGTTGCCTTGAATATGTCAACTACAGTATTTTCATTCAACCACCTTTCACAGGAACGTTATGCTATGCTATATGCTAGTTGCGAACCTAAATGTCATTCATCACAGAAAGCTTCTGAATTCTGACTCAAAGACATTCACTTTTCTTTCAGATAGCCTCAGTTGAACCGTTGAAGCTGAAGAGACCAAACTTCCTTTGCTTCACATGTTTAGGCTCACTAAGAATATAACTATATATATAACTAAGAACTGATGAACATGTATCGTATATGATCGTATCCTATATCATACAGTATATCCTATTGTATATCTCAATTAACATTATTTACACATTTAAAATTTGTTGTCCTATTAACACAACCTTCTCTGCCATTCATGCTACAGACACCAAACAATCTTTGTTTCAAATGGTTTGGTTATACACGTTTTATCCTCAGTTATACTCATCCCAAAGGTGTCCAATGGTGTTAAGGTCAGTGCTCTGTGCCAGCCACTTGGTTTCTCCACACCAAGTGCAGTTTGCTGTTTTTCTATATTTATCACATCAGAGAACACGTTTCCACTGCTCTAGATTTCTGTGGCAACATGCTTTACAACACTCCAGCTGACGCTTGGCACTGCGTATGTTGATGTGGGGCTTGCGTACAGCTGCTTGGCCATTGAAACCTATTTTGTGAAGCTCCCGATGCTTAGTTTTTCTGCTGATGTTGCTTCCAGAGGCAGTTTGGAACTCTGTGGTGAGTGATGCAAAAGTTGACAGGCAATTTTGACACTGCATGCTTTAATACTCAGCAGCCCTCTCTGTGAGTTTGCGTGGGCTACCACTTTGTGGCTGCATGGCATGTTCCTAAATGCTTCCACTTTACAATTATAGCAATAACAGTTGACCGGGGCAGATCTAGTAGGGCAGACATTTCACAAACCAGGTTGTAGCAACAGTGACAGTGCCATGACAGTGCAATGTTTACAGTGAGCTCTTCAGTACGACGCATTGCACTGCCAATGTTTCTCTATGATGTCACATCTATATGCTCGAGCACCTGTGAGCAATGAATGATGTTAAAGTTACATTGGGTCTTAGGTATTGACCTTTATTTTAATAACCGTTGATAAAAGTAGGTTTGCATTTCCTTTTTTTTTAATTATTGAAAATAATTATTAGCACCAAATTCTGAGCTTTTTATTGTTTTGATTGGTCAATGTGTTTTGGCTACAATCCATTCGTTATGCACTTTTAACACGATCCCTTAAAAGAGAACACGCAGACAATTCCGCTGTAGACGTGGATGCAAAGACGTCTTTAAAAAATGGAACTCAACAGAGAAAACAGGGATTGTTGATTGTTCTCTGTTAACAACATATTCTGAATATTGTTTCACAGATACAGATGAGATGATTTGCAATAGTTGACAAAAGACCCCCTGCTGGGTAAGTGGACATACCAATACAACCCTGTTACTCCATCCTGTGGTGGGATAGTGGGTATAGAGAACCTCTGATCTGTAGATTGAGGGTTTACTATAATGTAAACGGTGGGGGGTTTCGAATTGAACTTTAGTTTCCCAGCAGGGAAGAGATTTCAGAAAAACCCCAACCGCAACCCTGGAGACTGATCATCTCCTATCGTTCACAGCTGCTGATTTGCATAATCCCGATGCATCTCTAAAAAAGTCTTTCCACTGTAGGAAGATCATCGTATTGTATGATAGTTTGTTCAATTGATGTTTGTTGGGTGCAAAGTTGGAGTTGTTATGCATGGATATAGGAATATCGAGGTATTTCATTGTAAATCTTTGTCTTGATAGTAATTTTTCCTTTTTTGTTGAACATGAACAAATATATTTTCAAGATCATACATTGCATTAAACTTGCATCAACTTTCAACTCCACAACGAAGGTGATACCTTAGAAATATGTCAATTCCTTTAATGCTAAAAGCAGTTATTAGTTTAATGCTAAAAGCGGTTGTTCGACAACATTGTGACGCCATAGAGACATACATCAGGGAGTCCTTGGCGGCGGGTCTCAACCGACCATCCTCCTCCCCTCTTTGTGGGTAAGGATGGGACCCTTCGGCCCTGCATAGATTACCTAAATGACATTACTGTTAAGCATAAGTACCCCCTGCCCTTGATGAACTCCGCTTTCGATTCCCTGCAGGGAGCTACTGTTTTTACTAAGTTGGACCTTGGGAACGCCTATCACTTGGTGAGGATCAGAGACGGAGCTGAATGGTTGACAGGGTTCTGCACACCAATGGGAAATTTTGAATATTTGGTCATGCCAATTGGGCTTACAAATGCTGTTTTCCAGTGCCTGGTGAATGAGGTGTTGAGGGACATGATTGGACAGTTTGTTTTTGTATATCTTGTTGTCCTTTTTTTCTCCAAGGACCCAACAGAGCACACCCAACATGTTCGCAATGTTCTCCACAAGTTGCTGAAGAATCGTTTGTTTGTGAATGCTGAGAAGTGCGAGGTTCATGTGCCCTCAGTCTCATTCCTATGATGATGTATAACGACGGTCATGATATATAATGACGGTCATGATGTATAACGACGGTCATGATGTATAACGACGGTCATGATGTATAACGACGGTCATCATGTATAACGACACAGTCAAGATGTCTAACGACGGTCATGATGTATAACGACGGTCATGATGTATAACGATGGTCATCATGTATAACGACGGTCATGATGTATAACGACGGTCATGATGTATAACGATGGTCATCATGTATAACGACGGTCATGATGTATAACGACGGTCACGATGTATAACGACGGTCATGATGTATAACGACGGTCATGATGTATAACGACGGTCATGATGTATAACGACGGTCACAATGTATATTGACGGTCATGATATATAACGACGGTCATGATGTATAACGATGGTCATGATGTATAACGACGGTCATGATGTATAATGATGGTCATGAATCATGACCATCGTACCCTGTTTGATCTTCTACTGCTGTAGCCCGTGAATACCTTGGTTGCTGTTGCCTATACCAGTCCGGCCATTCTCCTCTGACTTCTGTAATCAACAAAACATTTTTGCCCAGAGAACTGGTTGCTCCCTGGATATTTTTTCTTTTTCGGTTTTAAATTCAGCAGATTGTCTTGTCTACATGCCTAAATGCATTGTTTTGCTGCCACATGATTGGCTGATTACATATTGCTTTAACGAACAGTTGACAAGGTGTACCAAATGAATTGTCCGGTGAGTCTATGTAGACCAATGTCACAAGATGCAGGCCTCCTTACTGTACCAATCATTTCTGAACAAACAGCAGGAGGCAAGGATTTCTCCCACAGAGCTCGGTCATTGTGATTAAAGACGAGAGACGTACCGTCTCAATCTCAAATGGATACAGTACTCAACTTTAACGCATCGGCCTATTATGTATGTATTGCTCAACAAACTGGTGAGGAAGACCATCTCAGCAGTCAGAGCAAAACTTAACAGTCAGGTGGCTGAGGGGAGAATGATGAGGAAGTCAACTCCATCCTAGACAACACCTCCCATCTTTTATACAACGAGCTGAGGCTGCTGGGGAGCATCTTTAGACACACGTTCACACTCCAGGAGCGGGACTGGGTGCTTGAGACTGAAGCCATCAGATTGTTGTCACGGTGTGTGTATGTATGAAAGGAGGCAGGCACCGGATCCGTAGCGTTGATGAGTTTTAATGTAGCTCTATGACAACGCAACTCATTACGTACACACTTGTACCGGAAAATAACAAAAACGAGCGACACAGCGCTTAATGGTAAATGCCCAACAACCGGGCTCAATAACAACAACAGACTAACAGGTGTCTGTAATAACGCCGAGTGGCGTGTACACACATCCAACAATAAACAATACCACACGAGGACATGACCCAACAGAGGAAGCCTATATAGGAGACTAATGGGGAATGAACACCAGGTGTGTGCAATAGACAGGACTAGACAAAGTGACTAATGAGGGGGGCGGCGGCCGCTAATACGTCGGAGACGACGAACGACGAAACCCGCCACCAGAGGGCAGTGGACCTGCGCTAGAGGGATTCCTCACAATTGTATAATACTGCCTGTGGAGATGATGTTAGCATAATCCTGATGTGTTTCCCGAGCACCACAATCTGGATTTATTGGACATTTAGAATGCAGATAACATGTTATAGTCTTGTAAATGTGTCAATATAAATTGTACATATTGTTTGTTTTTTTACTTAATACAGTTATGTTCATTTTAGTGTGTTTTATATGGTGCAATGGGGCCGAAACATTTCCTCCAATGAAACCTGAGACTATATTTCTCAGGTTACCAGGAGGCAGTGATTGCCCTCTTCTCCGTCACAACCATACAGTGCTACCTGCAAAATAATTGTGAAAAGTAACCTGGCTTACATCACAGTCAGAAGGGAGAAATTGCTCTCAGAGAAAGAATTGAACAAGAGGAAATGAGGTTTGGCATGTTGACTCAGGAGTTATCCACTCAGGACCCCGCAATGGACAGCCATTACATTTTCAAAGATGGCCTTGACAATCCTCACAACTCTGTAGGGGTAAATGCCTGAGCTTCTTGGAAAGGAAAAAAAACAATTGTTAAAGAAGAGCCAGTTATGCAGCGATCTTGGAAACTTAGTGCTGCAACGTCTCTATATTTGACATTTTGTTTTAACAAAATTCTAGATAACACCAATGCTCGACATTTTCAACGGCAGCTCAAAATCCTATTCATATGCTTTGTTTTATCGGTTATTCACATAATGAATTTGATCGGCGGACACTTGTCTCCATCCATCACTCTCTTTTTTATCTGCAATTTAAAAAGGACTATTTTAGCGCCACACAGGCTACCAGGAGGAGACTTTCAAAGGGAAGGAACTGTCTTTCAAGTCAGGACCCTTCGATTGTGTTACAGATTGGTTCCAGGTGAGTCAGCTTTTGGAAGCTCAGCCAGAGGAAAATTGCCCTCCATGAAGTGCCGACAAGAAGCAGGAAGCTTCACGGTTGGCATGGTACTCTGGAATTTCAAAAGTACTCACGTTCAGTGGGATTTCGAAGGGATGAACGCTGGCCTCTAAAATCTTGTTGTGGTTGATCGCAGTTACATTAAAGTCTATACCCGAGAAAGGGGTGCACAGCGTGTGTGGCTATTTCAAAAGAACATGTTTCCATAGCTGGATTGTCAGGACCGACTTTAAATTATCCCATAATGAAAAAAAGCCTAGGACTCATCTTTGATGTTCCCAGGATGTTGTAGACGTGAGCTTCATTTTTCACCCAAATTCTCATGTAAGTAAAATGAAAGCCAAAAAGGTGCAGCACTATTGCTAACAAAATGTATATATATAATATATCTGTTGGCAATGGATCAGAACCTCATCTAGTGAGTAACCCAGTCTCAGTGTACAACATTAAGTCCAGTCCCGGTGTATGTGGCGTTAGTAGTCTTTGACACTGTAGTGTCAGCTCTGTGAAGCAGACAATATATGGATGGCCAATTAGGCAGAGACTGTTGGCTCTCTGGGTGTGTCAGGCCATGCCATTTTATATCACTCCACTGTACTACGAAATTGAGCCAGACATTGCAACATCTTATGATTTCTAGCTGAGAGGATTTTTTGTAATCAACTTAAGTAAAGAATTTGGCACTTTTTGAAATCTTTTAAAAATGTGTATGTCATATCGTTGCTGTGGGTAGATCTTATAATTTTCAAATGGCATCCATGGTATATTTTGCAGTGTACTAGCAAAGAGAGGATGTGTGGGTATTGGTTTGTGAAATTTTTATCAAAGTAATAATTTTGACACAATTCCATAACTGAAATTCTACTTCAAGGTCCACTGAAGAGACTTTCGCTTATTTCATACTTATTTACAAAAAGGGTGTGTGGATGTTTTTGTGCCTGTCTGGAAGGGAGCAATCACAACACCCGGAACCTGTCAAGATGAGTCTTAAAAAATAAACCATGCTTTCCCCTAGGAACACAGGTATGCAAAATTTGACTGCTACGTTAGAGGTCGACATTATTTGTTTGGGGACAATGGAAAATCTAAAATGCAATCATATCACTGTTTGTGGAATAATATTTTTCTCTTGTATAGACTAGTCATGTAAAAACATCTGAATATCCTTGGTTTAGTGGAAAATATATATGTGTCATTTCTAACTGCCAGTGTGAACAAGGCCAAAGTGTCTTTAGAGGACTTCATGCAGACTACAATCACTCCACTCTCCTACGGACACACACAAAGAAAATAAGCTGTTATTCCACCGTTGTTTGGACGGATTGTGAAGGGATTGGGCCTGTAATGAAAAGAAAACAAAGGCAATCTTCCCATGATGGATATGATAATCTGGATTGTGACGGGCCGCACCGTGAGCTGACCCCCCCCCCTCAACTCCACCACCCGAACCCAACATCCCGGACTCACCCTTTCCTAAGAACTTGATCTGGTCTAGAGCCCCACACGCTCACATCCTATGACAGATTTGTTTGTTCTCTAATCACTGCTCCAGCTCTGCTTGACCTTGTTTGTTTCGTGGAATAAGCACAAATGCTTTTAAGATGGTTGTAGGAAAGAGAATGGGCAGAAAACTGCTAGAGGACCCTGAGCTGTTGATTGCAGTTACGGTGTACATAATTACTTTGTCCTCCGCCTGACTTAAAACAATCTGACTGTGGGAATAGTATGTTAAAAATATGGCCAGGACATTGAACATTTATGTAAACAGAACATTAGAATATTGTGTACTGTACATAAGGCTAAGAAACAATGTGATCCCTGGACATGTCTCGCAGAGGGAAAAGGAAGAGGCCAGCTGTGTCTGACTTGGTAAAACACTGAAAAGGGATCAAACATGAATGAAACATGAGTGAAAACACAGGAAAATACTAACAGTAATTATTTCTAGAATATACCTACATACATTGTGCATAATATAAGAACTGTTTTAAATGCTTGATTCAGTTGCTGGGGTGGCAATAACTTCCAAATAGTCTGTACTCTGTTTAGTACTTTATGGCACTCAGCCTTCATTCTGGACGTGGTAAAGTTCTGGCAATGGAACTATAAGAAGATTTCTGGAGGCATGTCTTGTGTGGTATTGATGGGTGTGAGAGCTGTGTTAATTGTTTCACAAAACATTTGGGTACCTTAAACATCCCTTACAAAGACAATAACCATTCAGGTACATCTGAGGGCTATGCTTGTTGCTCTGTTCTGCGTTTTTTAGCACAGCTAGTTCAGCCAGGAAACCAGAGCAGGCACCGGCCAATCACAGTGTGCGATGTCCAACCTAATATTGGAATCCACTGAAGTCTCACAGGATACTCACTCATGCTGCTGTGTTGCTGGTTGTCCTAGCAGGCAGTTGCATAGGCATTGGTAGTATAGTCCGAAATAGAGCCATAATCTCTACACAACAGTACAGCACAACTGGAAAAGCGTCTCTTTCAGTTCGTACACAAGTTATTTCTTCTTGTAAATGGTCGGCCTAGCCATTTTAATAACAGTTTAAATAAATATAAAAGTAAATATATGTTTACTTTTATTAATATTGGCTGGATATACAATCAGTTGAAGCAAATCTGTTGACAAACGTCACCTTCTCTTAATGAGATCTGCCAAAACGTCTATCCGTGGTAAGTCAAAACAAAACAGAGGATTTTTTGAAGCAGGTGTAAAAATCTCTATGGAATAAATTATGGGGGAAATGAAACAAACACTTAAACATAGGGCTTTGATGTGAGTGAAAAATCCCCGCGGTACGTCTTTATGAGCTTTTACCCTGTACATACAGTATGTGTTTAAGGCTCCTGTCAGGATCTTGGATTGAAAGCTGGCCGCACATTGTATGGCCAGCGAGTTTATCTGCTCTGTGTTCTTGGTTGCGACCACAAAAACTTCCTTGAACTGACAAATGATTACAGTATAATGATTGTCCAACCTTGCCATGTCTGGACACTTTAGCCTCAATCTCAGCCCTGCCCACATTATCCCCAAACTCGCTTCGTGTCAGATCTCAACCTCATCACCAAGCCTACTCTGGCACACACATTTGAGATCCACTGGGTTCTGCCACTGGCTTCTGCTAGGCCAAAGGGGCCCGCTAGACTTACTTCAAAGAAACAAGGACAACAAAGAGGCTTGTGTTTTTCAGAATAAGTTGATTCAATCAAGGCGGCATCTGTCGCTGAAGTGTACAGAAAAACATTGAAATGTTCCAGAGCTCTGGTTCAGTCCAACTACAAAACACAAAGACGGCGCAAATGACTATGGAGCTCTTAGACACACGTGGCACACTTTTCTTTCCTGTTCCCTTTTTTGCAATTGTCAGTCCCTGATTTTACAGGGTTTATTAATGTATTTATTTTCCTTACATTGGAAAGTTTGCAGATCCATTCACTTTTTCCCCATTTTGTTACGTTACAGCCTTATTCTAAAATGCATTATATTTCCTAATCAATACACAATACCTTATAATGACCAAGTAAAACAGGTATTCATAAATCAGTTCGCATATGTAGGAAAAATCTCATAAAAAAATCACAACCAGATCGCTTCACTCAATTCTTTTGGAATTGATTACAGCCTTGGGCCCTAGAAATGACACTTCAAGCATGGCAAATTTGTATTTTGTTTCCCATTCCTCCCATTCTTTTCTGCCGATTCTCCACGCTGTTTCAGGTTAGATGGGGTACCACATAGTGCAGACCAACGGCCTGTCATCGGATCTGGGGCTGAATCTCAAGTGGCTCGTCATGTTTGTTTCTGTTCATGGGGCCCGTTGTCTGGGTTACCTATGCAGCCTACAGGGCTCTGTGGGTTTTGAAGATTAATATATATACGTATATATTTGCATAAATACACCCACTTCACTTGCTGAATGTTGCCTTTATTGAATATTTAACTTGATTAATTAAAAATAAGAGTAGAGACGTCCCCAAACAACCAAAGAGAGTACCGGTATATAAAAATCCAGCCGTCAAACAAAGAAAAATAGGTGTGTTGTTGTAGTGTGGTGAGGAGGTCAGGAGAGATACATAATCTATATTGTATAAGAAAGATAAGAGTAAAGTTCCTGTGGAGCAGCTGTGAAAATGCCTGAACCTGCTTAGGCAGCGCAGAGTAGAGCTGTGTGTATTTGTGGGGCACTGTGTATGCACTAGTATAACAGCGATAGTGCGCCCAGATTAATTTGTGATACATATAGACCACTAGTTTAACAGAGTGTAGTGCGCCCAGGTTAACTAAAATAATTACATTATGAACATTTGAACGATTTATTGACGTTTGCATTATTTTGAACATCGATAGGGTCAACTACATTAAACTATCCTGCCAGAGTTTCTAATGACACGCCCACGTCGCATCTGCAATGTCATCCGTTAAAACGTAAACCTGGAACTTGATAGCTGGATGTTGGATGGAGTTGAGACAGAATTGATTGCTTTTCCTTGGTATCCCGGATGTTCCTTCTGAATCAGAATTTCTGACACTGAATTTTTTTGCACTGAATTTCTGACACTGAATTTTTTTGCACTGAATTTCTAACACAGAATTTTTTTTTGCACTGAATTTCAAACACTGACATTTTTTTTGCACTGAATTTATAACACTGCATTTTTAGACACTGAATCTTGTATGCAAATAAATTCAGTGCTCGAAACTGAATCTTGTATGCAAATAAATTCAGTGCTAGAAATTCAGTTTCAGAATCTGGTGAGACAGATTTTCTTCCATACTGTAGTGTCTAAATTGCATCCTAGAATTCTCTGATGAAGATGACTTTACCGTGAATCTTGTGTTTATTAACCCATGTTAAACTCTGTCTCTATTGTTGTTTGTTACCTCAGGCTTGAGTCGCTATTTGTGCAGTTGTTCCTTTCCGTTCTCTATGTGATATTGGCGCCATCTTCTGTCTAAAGGCAAATTATCAAGAGCTCAAAATACACTGGACCAATTATGCACTGTCCATTAATTTGAATTATACAAATTAATTGAACCTGTATTACACCCTGTGATGGCTGCTGGTAAGGATGGAGTTGTGATGTCATCAAAGGGGTTTAGGAAGTGATGAAGATCTGCCTTAAAGGGATTCAATCTCAGGCTACATGAAAAATGGCCAGATTCCTATAGCCTCGTCTATTCACAACTGTGAAACTGGGTAGGTGTTTGTGGTTGCTTAGAGTAATAGTTTGACAAGTTATTCTGATGTATGCCAGCCAGTGGTCAAAATGGGCAGGCCCTGGCATGTACTTGAGATTTTTGCCAACTGTATCTAATGAATATCTAACCAGCTAATAAACTGCTCTGATGCAGCCATTTTGAGGCATTAGCTGTATTACCCTTTAAAAGTAGGAATATGTGTGTATCATATTTAGGCTACTAGCGTCTATTTGACAAGGGTCTGTGGCGAAATCGTAATTACAATTAATTCCATTTTTTTCCTGATCTTGCCAGTACCATTCTGATGCATGGCACAACACAACAAACTATAGACCTCGAAATCCTCAGATAAAAATTTTGTTTAGCTCATTTTACATATTGGGTATGTTATCACCTTTTTGGTATCACCTAATTGTCTACAATAACTTGAATGTGTTAAAAATAATCGTTTTTGCATGATGGACCATTTTGGATATGTTAAAATAATAATTTGTTTTATAATAAAAAGCATTAGACAATATTTTTGGCGTGCAAGTGGTCCCGAGATAAAGAAGTATTGAAATAGACAGTTTATTTGTACATTTCAGACACTCAGCAGACATGCTTTTTCAGGGCAACAGGAATAAATACAGTTAACAGAATTCCTCAAGGACAGAATTCGCAGATTTCTGGAATTTTCCCTGAAGTTACCGGTCTCACCACTAAGTTACCTGCCAATCATGAGAAATCTGTATTATTAAAATGAATATTTCAAATAAGTAAATCGAAAACATAATTAGGACTCAAATTCCTTGCATACTAATAGACACGTGAACAATGGTATAATCCTGCTGTCCTAATCCCTGGGGCACCAGAGCACACGTTGGTGGGTGCAGTATATTAACATCTGTTTGTGTTTGATCCCAATATGTGTACATGTGGGGACCAGATGTCTCCATCTGTGGGGACCAGATGTCTCCACAAGGACAAGCTACTTTTAGGTTGTCATTTCTGGTGAAGTTTCTAGTTAGGGTTAGAGTGAGAGTGGGAGAATTGAGAAAATGGATTTGATGACTACAAGCACTGATATTTCAGGAGTATGCCACAGAGATGTTTGGAATGTTTTGGTTTTTATTCCCTCGTCGGATCCTGCTTTGCCTTTACAGCCTTTGCACACATATTAAAATATTACAAATAACATTAATTCATTATGTTACAAGAAAAGTATTGTAATCGGATTACAGACACTTTTTACATTTTCAATGACACGGAAGTACAAGATTTATCGTAACTCAATGTGGCATAGGGTCATAATACCAATGGCAACCATTTCTGTTTTCGCTTTGTCATTTTGGGATATTGTGTGTAGATAAATAAAACCTTGAAGATTAACATAATTATATAGTATTAATGAATTATCCAAGTCCAAAATACAACAAAGTAGGGAAGCAAGATGTTTGAATTATTTTCACAAGACAGTACTCAACAAATAAGGTTAAATGAAATCAACATATTTGCCCAGGTATGTAAACGCAATATTTGATGAATCCGGCAATAGGTGTTGTTCAATTTGTAATATTCAGATTTTTTTCTAATGTCTCTAAATATGAAAGTTATCCCAAAGCAACTGAAAGTTATACAATTACATTACAGAGTTTGACTATTCATAAGTGCATACCGATTAAAATATTAGACAGGTAACTTGTAACACATTAAAAAAGTAACCTACCCAACCCTGTTAACACAATACTCGGAAATAAATGACAAAGCATTATAATTTGGATACCAGCTGCTACACAGAAGAAGAGGGAGAGTAAAAAATAAAAATAAAATGTAATGTTGGTAGGTCTCACACTCCAGGCCAGTAGGTGGCAGTGCAGGCGCCATACAGTTGAATGCTATCCGCAAACCCACTCCTGAAACCCGGCCTTTCGTTTGCCGAGTCGGACCCACCATCACTACGGTCACCATATTGGAAGCTGTGGCAGCATAGTATTAGTCGGTGAGGCCGGCGAGGAGGAACAGCGTGGTCGAGACAAAATAACACAGTTAGCTGGGTACACTTTACACACATTATAGAGAACTAAAACCACAATATCAGACAACAAAACAAAGACTGACAGCCTAAAGGTGAGTTAATGTAGTCAAACATTCCGAAACAATGTAGCCAACTAGCTAGCTGCTAGCTACAGACAATTGCAAGCACGGTTAGCCTGTCTAGTCCTGTAGCTTGTATTGTAGTGCGGTGGATATCTCACGCACTGTCAAGATCAATAAACATGTTTACACGTCGTTAACTACTGTAACTAGCCACCTATAAAGGTACTGTGTAACAGCATCATTAAACATGTTTACACGTCGTTAACTACTGTAACTAGTCACCTATAAACATGTTTACACGTCGTTAACTACTGTAACTAGTCACCTATAAAGGTACTGTGTAACAGCATCATTAAACATGTTTACACGTCGTTAACTACTGTAACTAGTCACCTATAAAGGTACTGTGTAACAGCATCACTAAACATGTTTACACGTCGTTAACTACTGTAACTAGTCACCTATAAAGGTACTGTGTAACAGCATCACTAAACATGTTTACACGTCGTTAACTACTGTAACTAGTCACCTATAAAGGTACTGTGTAACAGCATCATTAAACATGTTTACACGTCGTTAACTACTGTAACTAGTCACCTATAAAGGTACTGTGTAACAGCATCACTAAACATGTTTACACGTCGTTAACTACTGTAACTAGTCACCTATAAAGGTACTGTGTAACAGCATCATTAAACATGTTTACACGTCGTTAACTACTGTAACTAGCCACCTATAAAGGTACTGTGTCACAGCATCACTAAACATGTTTACACGTCGTTAACTACTGTAACTAGTCACCTATAAAGGTACTGTGTAACAGCATCATTAAACATGTTTACACGTCGTTAACTACTGTAACTAGTCACCTATAAAGGTACTGTGTAACAGCATCACTAAACATGTTTACACGTCGTTAACTACTGTAACTAGTCACCTATAAAGGTACTGTGTAACAGCATCATTAAACATGTTTACACGTCGTTAACTACTGTAACTAGCCACCTATAAAGGTACTGTGTAACAGCATCATTAAACATGTTTACACGTCGTTAACTACTGTAACTAGCCACCTATAAAGGTACTGTGTAACAGCATCACTAAACATGTTTACACGTCGTTAACTACTGTAACTAACCACCTATAAAGGTACTGTGTCACAGCATCATTAAACATGTTTACACGTCGTTAACTACTGTAACTAGCCAGCTATAAAGGTACTGTGTAACAGCATCACATTAAACATGTTTACACGTCGTTAACTACTGTAACTAGCCACCTATAAAGGTACTGTGTCACAGCATCACTAAACATGTTTACACGTCGTTAACTACTGTAACTAGCCACCTATAAAGGTACTGTGTAACAGCATCACTAAACATGTTTACACGTCGTTAACTACTGTAACTAACCACCTATAAAGGTACTGTGTAACAGCATCACTAAACATGTTTACACGTCGTTAACTACTGTAACTAGCCACCTATAAAGGTACTGTGTAACAGCATCACTAAACATGTTTACACGTCGTTAACTACTGTAACTAACCACCTATAAAGGTACTGTGTAACAGCTTACCTAGCGAGTCTGTTGATGGCTGCATTTTCAGTACTGTTACATGCAGACTCCGTTCTCGTCTGAAATTTAATCACCTTTCAGTTCTAGTTAGTTAGAAAACGTTATGTAATTATTATAGTTTAACGTGAGTGGTTGTTGTGGTAATGAGTTAGGCACTCTACTTTATTAGCTAGCTCACGTTTGCGTTCCTCGACTTAATAATACTATTGCCTACGGTAAGATAGGCAAAACATTATCCCAATAATCTTAAGATCCAGAGTGCGTTAGTGGTTGCCATCCTCGGATCGCTGTCAGTAGGTAACCACCACTTGTCCAGTAGCAACCCACAAGCCTTACGGTTTCAAAGATGCTCTGTCCCAATCGACTGGCCATAACAATTTGGCCCTAATCAACAACCTCACTCAGATTTTTATCCTGCCCATTTATCTTGCATCCAACACGTTGATTGATTGATTGTTCGCTTACCTGTACTGTACCCAGACCTTGACTTGTACTATAAGAGGTGGTTCAGGTTCTGATCAACATGTTTCGCTTCACCTGTGAGTGGTCTGTTTACTCTGTTATACTATATAGATTATTATGTTATTGTCTCAACAGTTTAAATTGTCTAAAGCTTTTAAAGTTTTTAAAATGAAAGTAAAACATAGTGAAATAGTTGGTTTCAATTCATAGTCTTCATGTGAACGCCTCACCTGGCATGCAAAACAAACTCCTCTTCCATTGCCTGCCATTTATTGACAACATATTTTATTTCAAAATGCCATATAGTTTCTGTTCTATTGGATGGTAGAGGAGACAAGACTGAGTTGTCTTTATACAGAATCCCATCCGATAAGAAAAATCCTGTTGAGGAGTTTATGGATTCATGCGGTTTATTAATTATTATTTGAATTAGACGTGACCCTGTTCTTGGCATGATCGCCATAGAATGGCAGCGGCAAACTAGTACACTTGTCTTTGTAGCGAACATTTAATCACAGGTTAGTTATCAAATATCCACAAATTAGCGTACAAATTTGTATTAGAAATCATTAACTGCTTGTAATAATCGTAATGAATGACATGGTCTATTTTCGTCTGCACCAATGCAACCAACTCCAGGTTAGTGCAGCTAGCTAAACCTCCAGTTTATCATATGGAGTTGGTTAAATTTAGAACAAAGAAGTTATTTTGTGTGCTTTACCTGATATTGGATAAAACATAGATATTTCCAGTACATTTATGTCACAATATTCTGTTTTATACTGGCTGCACTAAGATACACTGACCAGTCATTCAAGCACCAGTAATTTAGATGAATAATCACTCCACTTCGCTTTGACAATGAAGATTTTCTCAAACGATTGGATTATTAACCCTCCCTGATCAAAAGTACAGATAGCTGTCAGTATTTTTATGTCTTCATGTTTGATAGCAGTGTAAGGGGATGGATTTTGTATACACACACACACACACATCCCCAAGTTCAGCTCTGGCAAGGATGTTGTTGTTTTTAAAGGTGTAAATAATGCAATAGGGGTTGTAAATGGCTCACAAGTGCTGAAAATGTGCAGTTTGTTAGCATACCTTTGTTGTTCATTTATTATGAGGTGATCTGAACAACACTGGGCTTGAAAAGTAGAAAATGTACCAGCTTGTGCACAAGCTCCATTGAATTGCCAGTGCTTGCTGCAATGTTTTGCCCGCCAGGCTGTCAGAGTAACATGTGACTGCTGAAAACTATGAATACTCCACTGTTGATGTAATTTGGCAAACTTTAGATGCAAATGAGGGATATTACTGCATAATCCACGAGTTTGCAACTCATTCATTTTTAACTACATCTGCTGATTTGCTTACGGATTATGTTTTTCATATTATGCACATGTCCGACAGCCTGCCGACATTGTTGAGATGTGACACTTTTGGTTCATTTTCTTATCAGACATTTCGATTTGTTAAAAAAACTCACATTGAAATATTATAAAGTATTTGAATAATCAATTCGTATGCTATCATAATTTGTAAAAGTCTCCTTAATGTGTTTTTGTGGATTACTGGTAGTTAGGTTTCAAGCTACATATCTGCTAATCCCCTAAAATTACTGTATTAATAAAATGCCCAACCTTAAGCAATATATTACCAAAAATACACATTAATAATTTATTAAAACATGTGTAACAACGGTTAAAAACATAACTGAATGAAACTAGTCTATGTTATCAAGTCTGCATTTTGAGGGAATATAATGTTTTCAAATGCCTCCAAATACACACACTGTAGAATTTGCAATCATGTACTGTAATGAAGATAAATCATAGGCTATACCCATTGAAAATATAGTTAGAATTCTACTCTTTC
Organism: Dallia pectoralis; assembly: GCA_029465975.1. Lineage (NCBI taxonomy): Eukaryota > Metazoa > Chordata > Actinopteri > Esociformes > Umbridae > Dallia > Dallia pectoralis. The sequence goes on along the minus strand of CM055749.1, from coordinate 13,984,798 downwards.
AGTAAGGTCTTTGTCCCTTTTATACGTTCCTGAGACATGTAAGCTTTGGGCCATATTCAGAGATTTTGTATTGCACACAGTCCTCTGAGTAGTTTGTTGTTGCACGTGAGTCTTGTGATTGACTTGTTGTTGAAAAGATCTTTTTGCAAACATTAAGTGGATCAAAATGCAACCTACTTTAAACTAGCATTTTTCTGTTCGGCATTCTAACAGTGGAAAATGGGGGCACCCTGATCTCTCTGTTCCCTTCAGGTCTTTGTGCAGCTCTGAATTTAGAGCCAGAGGGTCGATCCCTTGAACTCAATCAGCTGCATTTCGAAGTCCTTGATCTCCATCCACTGAAACAGGGACAAATCCAACTCGCCTCAAAGATGTCTGGCTTGGTCAACATAGACCACATTAGGGCATGATTCTTCAAGTCTTGGAACCTGACTGAGAACTTGTTTTTAAGCTCTCCCATGTGTTTTCTGATGATCAGTTTTTACAGTGTGGTATGACATGACTACAGCTCTCTGAGGTGCTTGTAGTATCCCGCGAACTCGACCTCCGTCTTGGCACCAAACGTACTGCACTGTGGATGTAGATTGAGCTGTTTGAGATGATCTTTATAATTGAGGCCTGTATAGATTCTCTTGAATGACTAGCTTTGGCAGGAGCTTATATTTTTAAAAATCGTAAAGCTGTGTTCATAAACTTTAAAGCAAGAGAATTTTAAAGCAAGACTAATAGATGGTAATGTCATGATCATGACATTTTATGTAACGTTAATTATTTCAGTGAAATGTGGACAATTGCATTCACTGAATGGATGGCAACCCTGACTACTGCTCATCAACATGATGACATGATCAAAGCTTGTGTGCGTGTTGTTTTGCGTGTTGTTTCACCTTTGCTGCTGTTAATACAGATTTATTTAAATTAATTTAAATTTATGAAACTAATGTGGACCTAATATTTTCAAGGTAAACGTATGATTCTGGAATCTAAATATTGTGCAACAAGATCACTGTCTGCTCAAATAATTGCAATGACAATTTCATAGTAACAGGCCTAACCATTATTATACTGTGTTTGTATTGAACTTCAGTTTATATTTCTTTTTGTCTTTACTGACATTAACTACTGAACACAAATTGTTCATTTTGGTCAACAGATGCCTTCGGCAATGGTCGGCAGCAATACAGTTCAGTCCTCCAGCCCGGAATTGGGTTCTGGGACCCAGTCTGAGGCCATGAAGCAGGTCCTGCAGGTGATTGATAAGAAGGTCCGCAACATGGAGAAGAAAAAGGTAATTGTGTCTTTTCTTCTGAGCATGCAATCTGACCTTGTTTTGCTTTAGTGGCAAGCCAGCAGTTGGATGCTGAGTCCATTGCTGCTGGTCTATATCTGTGTTAACCACGTCTGGTACATTTTTACTAGAATAATCTCAGCCAATCTTTCGGTAACCTTAAATAAGTGTTCGTATTTCAACAGGGCAAGCTGGATGACTACCAGGCCAAGAAAAACAAAGGAGAACGCCTGAACCAGGATCAGCTGGTAGGTGGCGAAAATGATGGTTTCAGCATCACATTTTGGCTCACGAAACTCTAGTTGTGAACCTTATTGATTATCCATTATGCATGTATTGTAGTCTTTCATCCAGTTTTACTTTGCTGTATAATGTGAGTTATTTCTGTTTTTCGATCTGTGACCCAGCTAACACCTATTTAATGTGATGTTCCTCTTTGGCTTCATCTGTAGGATGCCTTGACCAAGTTCCAGGAAGTGTCTAACAACCTGGATTTTGCTCGGGAGTTGCAGAAGAGCTTCTTGTCTTTGGGCCAAGAGGTGAGTTCAGTCACTTAGTTGATTTGGGTCTCAGTGACCACATTCAGAGTATTATGTGCTTTGAAAAGCACTTTGCTGTTGCTGCCCATGACTTTGAATGTGCTCTGTCCACTCCTGCTGCTGGAACTGCTGCTCCTTGTCCACGTGGAGCAAATCCCACTAGTTTGGAAAGCTGCTCTTGCTATTCCCTTCATTGAAAGGGCTTGATTGGCCCGACACTAAATGAATAATGAAACTAATTCATGCTCTTCAAACAGAAGCTGCCTTTACCTGCTGCGCACATTTATTTGCGTTATATGAAGCTGAGTTGGTGTATGTCGATTAGACCACTCCCATTTTTCCAGTCCCAGATGTGTCACTTCCTGTGTAAAATCAAATACATAATGTTTTTTTATTACTTGATATGGTATCCATCTCCCAAGCTGGCCCTTGCTGTTCACTTAACCCCAGCCTCACTGGTACCATCTACAAGTTCTTCTTAGGCTAACCCCTGCTTCAGCTCAGTCTGCTATTCAACATCAGCCGTGTGGTAGGCACAAAACGTAGCCAGATCTCAATTCAATTGAGCATCTGTGGGGTGTGACCAACAAGTCGGATCCACGGCAGGTCCACCTCACAACTTGCATGACTTCATGGTTCTGCTGCTAACGCTTGGGGCCAGATACAGTGTTTCCTTTAGGATTTTTTTTAGCAGTGGGGTCAGGTCTGTCTGAACAACCCCCAACCCGCACGCCGCCGCCACCGTTAGATAGCCTAAAGGCCTCATTATGCTTCTGCGTCAACTCCACGGCGTAGCTACGCCGTCACTCCTACGGCGTCGTGGCCGTTTTATGGTTCTGCGTCGGGTTGCGTTGCATTTCACATCCAGATGTATAATATGACCAATCACATTCAAATTGTCAGTTCACCTACCTGGTTGTCAGTTCACCTACCTGGTTAAATACTGGTAATAATGTGACATGTCCCTGTTGTATTTTAGATCCAGAAGGCAGTCAGGAAGTCTGCTAGGAGGGAGCAGCTCCAGCGGGAGGGGATGAAGCAAAGGCGCCTGAAGACTGTTTTAGAGTGGCAGTTTCTGCTTGACCGACTGGGGGATGAGCAGACAAGACGAGACCTAAACCAGCTGTCTACAGGCTGTCCCTTGCTCTTTGACTCAGATCTCAGTGCACTGGACACTTTCTACAAGCTGGTTGGCCCTGAAAGGGACCACGATGTCCGGTACAAAATGTTCTTTGTTTCAAACTTTCATGCTCTACGTATTTCACTGATGGCTACATGGTATACATATGTAATGTTAGCTACCTGACAAAGTCAAGCTTACAAACAATTGGCACATTTACCATGAAGTAGGGCTAGTCTCTCTCCTATCTATGTATCTGTCTAACCCCTTTGCCCCATCGGTCAGTCTCATTAAAAAGTGTTATTTCACAGGCATCATAATAAATATGGTGATAATGACATGAACACAATATTCCACAGAACATAGCTTCTATGAGTCTCATGAACATTAATGGAAGGGATTTTTCCAAAATATATTCCCTCATTTGGTGTTTTGATGATAATGGTGGTGGAGATGTAGGGCTGAACAAGTAGATAGTCAGTAGAGGCCAGTCCTATATGTTGAATTAAATTAGGTGATCCTTGAATTGATATAAGTGACATTTTTATTTAACTACTTTAATCACAGTAGTATATTGACTGATTTGTTGAACTTCCAGCCTTGTAAACATGTAATAATTATCATGACAACATAAAGCACTGATAAATAAGCCTGGTGTAAACCTTAATATAAAAGTAAGTCAGTAACAAATTACAAAAACTGTGCAGATGGCAGGAATATAAATAAATTGGCTTTACCACACAAGGTATTTAGATAATTCAATGTCATAGTAATAAAAATATTATATGTAAACTTTGGATTGCACTTGTCTGTGGCCTGCGCCATTTTGGTCTCCGCTGTCTATTTTCCCGTTTTTCTCAATTGTTTTTTTATAAAACAATTGAGTTGCAAATGCAATTAATCCTTCAGCCCTAGTGGAGAGCGCTGTCAAAATTGTCGATCCAATATCTCCCATAGGTGTTCAATTGGTTTGAGATGTGGTGACGGAATGTGTCAAATCCTGGTCAAACTAAAACCATTCAGTGCCACCCATGCCCCAGGTGTGGTCTTCCACCTGAAGCGTGTAGCTTTAAACAATGATCCTGAGATGTACCTTTTTAGTCATGGGATTTGAGTATTTATTGAGAAAGTAGACATGTTGTGAATGTCCTTTGCTGTGTTCCAGGTTGATCGACCAGTATGAGGAGGCCTCTCACCATCTATTGGAACTGCTAGAGGGCAGAGATAAGGCTGTAGCAGGAACTACCTGTATGTTTCTTATACTTAATACACCAATGTTTTACCTAATTCTCATTCCCAATTTAATTTGGTTGGATTTTAATTTCTAAGCACATATGGACAAGCTGTTCTAATGAATACACTGCTTGCTCAGCCAAGAGGTTGTTGCTCATACACACGCACGCTGAGGGGAATGTATTCCACAGCGGAAAACCACAATTGAGTTTGCAAGTGCCTGATCTATCACAGATTGATTGTGATGTCTTAAGGGCAATTTTAAAATACTGTATCTCCCAATTAATTGTTTCTTTTGCTTGTGGTGTTTATTTGCTTTGTTTGGTCAATTGATCTGTATGAAAATATTAGTGTCATGGAGTTAAGAAAGAAACGTAGCTGTTCTTAATTGAATCAATACAGGATTTTAAATAAAGCCCATCGTTCACTTAGTGTCTTTTAGTGCGCTGGACAAATGTCATTTTGTTTGTGTTCTAGAGCAATTGATAGTATGGCATTGTGGATTATCAATACTTGTGTTTGGGAGGAGATCTTGGCCACAGCTGGCACCTAGTGATTCATAGTCGTAACTGTAGACAAAAAGCTTCTAAATCAGAGCACTTGGTTTGCACAAATGTACAGTTGTTCACAATGTTCACTCCTGTACATAAATAAGATGATTCCTAATCCACTACAACCTTCCCCTGTCCTGCAGACAAGGCACTGAAGGAGACCCTGGACACAGTGTTGCTGAGTGGTTACTTTGACAGAGCACAATCGCATCAGAATGGAGTGTGTGAACAGGATGAGGAAGACGATGAGCAGCCACTGTCTGTTGCACCAGAGAAGTCTGAGATTGGGGAGCAGCTGACAGAAACAGGTAACCATTATCCATACCGCACCACCCAAGGAGAACACCTGTAGGTGTTGGTCTGAGTTCAGACTGAACGGATGTGGCTCTGACCGCGGTCTGCCTTTTACAGAAGGGACGGTTACTGAAGAATACACAGACACCATTGAAGTAGAAGCAACAGAGGTACATTTTCTCATTTCCAGTCTTAAACGGACTGCTTTGAAATTTAGATTTATCCTTTTTGCTTTGCCATAAGTATTGAAATCTCACCTATTGGCCTGGTGTTTTTGTGAAGTTTTTAAACAGACAGTTTATTCCGGAAACCACATACAGCACTGACAATAACCAACTGAAGGATTGGACAGCAGATGCCCAGGTATGCTACATGACTGCACATATCCTTGCATATAAACCGGTAGACATCATTCTTTGGCAGGATTTAAATCTCTTGCTGTGTTTTTAGGTGATCACTGTCTTCCAGCACCATCCCCCCACCCATGTGTCTCCTGAGCCCCACGCTGTGAACCCCATCACCCCTTCACTGACGCCCGACCCAGTGGTCAGGAAGCAGGTGGTACAAGATCTCATGGCCCAGATGCAGGGGACATATAACTTTATGCAGGTGAGGGCTTGTCTAACTAACCTTTACACCCTGGTTTGTCTGGTATTCGGTGCAGTATTATAATTAGCTTGGCCTGTATTCACACTGACACCTTTTCTCCCTCTCACAGGACTCCATGTTGGAGTTTGATGGCCATACCATAGACCCAGCTATTGTGTCAGCCCAGCCCCTAAAACCCGCACAGAATATGGACCTGGAGCATATGGGTCAGTGTTAACTCTAACCTCTAACCAACTCTACTTTTATCAGGATATATTTTGGTTTATTAAATGTTTTACTGACTTGAACCATTTTGGTTTATCTGTAATGTGAACAGGTCATTCAGAATCCAGACTTCCTCATCCAAGCACAGTTCCTGAATCAGCACATGTAAGTGTCAATAATGATACTAGAGCCATATTCATCTCTACTGTTTTCGTTTCTAATAAGTGTGGCAGGCATTTCTTTTGTCTTTTTCAATCTTGAATGGAAGTACATTGGTGTTTGGGGAGGGTGAAATAATTCAAAATGGGCCAGTTTTAAATCCTTACGTGCTGAGGCCGGCGACTTTGACCAATATACCACACATCCCACACTGAGTTTGTGATCTCCAAAGTTCCGAATCAAAGGTACCACTTAATCGTTTCTCTCCCCTCCCAGATCCCTGTGGTCTCCTTTCCACCTAATGTCTACTCCACATCTCCCCTCTACCAGCCCTCCTACACAGCAGAACCAGTGCCACAGACCGACAGCTCAGACCAGATCCAGGTAATTCTTGTCCTGACCAGGTGGCCCTTAGCTCCACCCTCTGTGTTTAACTGTTCGGGAGTTTCTATGTGCTCGGCTGTGGTCAAGCTGCCTGTCCTGAAGAGAGCCTGTGAAAAGCGTTTTAAGTATATTCCGTCTGTCTCCTCATCCCGACCCTCCCTAAACCAGGCCTCGATGTCCCTGTCGTCTGAGCAGCCCCCCACCTCGTCCTCCTTGCCCTCTGCCTTCCCGCCTGTCTCCACCTCCCACAGCGGTGGCATCAATGTCAACGCAGCACCATTCCAGTCCATGCAAGCGGTAGGCTTATGTTTATAGAGGACTTACAGCTGACAATACTTCCTTTCACTACACAGCGTTAGTAATTAAAATACATACATAATGTTGAAAAGCTACAGCCGACGTCCTTCCATGACTACTACTGCTAGTACTACTACTACTACTACTGGTACTACTAGTACTACTACAACTAGTACTACTAACTTAACTGTAATAACACATTGAAGGTAGTACATACCACCATTCCCATTACAGGGGCTACGTGCATTAGAACACAACACTAATACCAGTGTCCAGATCTACAAGGTGTTGACAGTTGGCTTTAACTGCGAATACTAAAGACATGTTACTTACTTAATACTAAAGACATACAGTTTTATTTTCTTTCTTTTTAGCCCATTTTAAAATCATGGTTTTATTTTCGTATTTTATAAGACAATAAATAGCCTACATACTCTTTTAATAAAATTCATTTCATTCAGGATGACAACACAGTAGATGATCTGTGCTTTCAAGTGTTTTTTTACATTGGTCATTGGACCAAAAACATGTCATATTATTTAGTGTTGATATGAACTCGGTCTCGTCTCGGTCTCGGCCAGTCTCGGTCTCGGCCCCCTTCGGTCTCGGTCTGGTCTCGCAGGTGGTCTAGCACAGCTCTGGTACATACCACCATTCCCATTACAGGGAGCTACGTGCATTAGAACACAACACTAATACCAGTGTCCAGATCTACAAGGTGTTGACAGTTGGCTTTAACTAGATCTGGACATACTAAAGACATCCAGATCTACAAGGTGTTATATGAATACTAAAGGTTACTTAAAAAAAAAGGCTTACATGAAGCCAATGTGCATATTTAGGCAAGTTTATTTGTACAGCACATTTAATTCAACGCGCTTTGTATTAGCTGTTGTACCTGGTTGGAAGTTAGAAGCATATTTTTACATGTCAGTCGTTTAGCAGAGTTATTTTATCGAGAGACGTTGTATCTCTTTGATAGAAAATAGGTGTTTCCTGTGCTGTAAACATGCACCTGCTGTATATTGCTTTTTTGTTTCCATTTCATTTGATACACCATATATGGTCTGGAAAAGGAATATGGTAATATTGAGTTGATGGCTTTATTGCAGCATAATGTTAGTGATGTCTGCTTGCAGTGTCTATTAAAGCACACATTATCTGAACCACACACTCCTTTTTTGGCACCCGGTGTTTCTGGCACAAGTTTGCTCAAGAAGTGTTTGTGTTTTGAAAATAATCACTTGAACGCTGTTTAGAACCCTGGCTTTAGAGGCCTTGTCTCCAGTCCTTTGCATTCCTGTCAATCTCAGAAAATAAAATAGTTTTAAGCCCGTTTTACTGAAGAGTAAGGGTTTATATAGTTCAACAAAACATTAATATAATGAAAAGTAACAAATGTGTTTTCAAAACAAGTTATTATATTTTGTGGCCCCTGTTTCAGGGCATTCACACAATGCCGGTATGCACTGTGTAGAGGTTGAGCACAAGTGCTAGTTGAAGCAAAACGTATGTCTACTAGTTTACTGGCAACTATACATGCCCAGATGTAATACTTGGGGTGGCTAGGTATGAATAAACAACAATTTACCTGAAATTGACAACTTGCTAGAGTGCTACAGAATGCCAAATGGAAGCAATTCACTTTGCTGGATTTTAATTATTTCTGGGTTTTTGTTAAATACTAAGCTTCAAGTAGGATATGCTGTACCATTTTTTATGTCCTAGTCCACATGATCCCACACAGCTTCAGTTATGTGAAGGTCAAGAGTATTAGCTGGTCAGTTTCGTACTGGGAGTGTTGTATCAGCAGACCTCCTGCCTAAGTAGGTCATAATCGTGTTTGAGGTCATCTTGCTGAAAGAATGTTTCAAAACGAAACATAGCTTTAAACAATTATTTCAGATGACCTAGAACTTTTGCACTGTACCATATTAACAGATTAATTGATATTTAAATATTTAGCCATCTCTTGTTAATTTGCCAGTGTTTGTTCATCTCAAAATGTTTTCTCTCTCATCTCATCTTCAACCGCTTATCCGGGGTCGGGTCGCGGGGGTAGCAGCTCTAGCAGGGGACCCCAAACTTCCCTTTCCCGGGCAACATTAACCAGCTCTGACTGGGGAATCCCGAGGCGTTCCCAGGCCAGTGTGGAGATATAATCTCTCCACCTAGTCCTGGGTCTTCCCCGAGGTCTCCTCCCAGCTGGACGTGCCTGGAACACCTCTCTAGGGAGGCGCCCAGGTGGCATTCGTACTAAATGCCCGAACCACCTCAACTGGCTCCTTTCTACGCAAAGGAGCAGCGGCTCTACTCCGAGTATCTCTTGGATGACTGAGCTTCTCACCCTATCCCTAAGGGAGAGGCCAGCCACCTTTCTGAGAGAACCCATTTCGGCCGCTTGTACCCGCGATCTCGTTCTTTCGGTCATGACCCAGCTTTCATGACCATAGGTGAGAGTAGGAACAAAGATTGACCGGTAGATCGAGAGCTTTGCCTTCCGGCTCGGCTCTCTTTTCGTCACAATGGTGCGGTGAAGCGAATGCAACACCGCCCCCGCTGCTCCGATCCTCCGACCAATCTCCCGCTCCATTGTTCCCTCACTCGCGAACAAGACCCCGAGGTACTTGAACTCCTTCACTTGGAGTAAGGACTCATTCCCTACCCGGAGTAGGCACTCCACCGGTTTCCTGCTGAGAGTCATGGCCTCAGATGTAGAGGTGCTAACCCTCATCCCAGCCGCTTCACACTCGGCTGCGAACCGATCCAGTGAGTGCTGAAGGTCACCGACCGATGAGGCCATCAGGACCACATCATCCGCAAAAAGCAGTGACTACGCCTTGATATCCTGTCCATGAATATTACAACTCTGGCTCTGGGGAAAACTCTGACTGTTGTTTGTGCATATGCACCAAACAGCAGTTCGGAGTATTCAGCCTTCTTGGAAACCCTGAAGGGAGTCCTATATAGGGCTCCAGTAGGGGACTCCATCATTCTGCTGGGAGACTTCAACGCACATGTGGGCATCGATGGAGACACCTGGGAGGCGTGCGGCCTCCTGATCTAAAGGTAATGGACTTCTGTGAGTCATGGATTGTCTATAACAAACACCATGTTGAACATAAGGAGGCGCATAAGTGTACATAATACCAGAGCACCCTAGGCCGAAGGTCAATGATCTAAGGCGTATCGGCTGATCTGCCGCATTTTGGACACTCGGGTGAAGATAGGGGCAGAGCTGTCAACTGATCACCATCTGGTAGTGAGTTGGATCAGAGGGTGGGGAAAGACTTTGGACAGACCAGGTAAGCCCAAACGGGTAGTGCGGGTGAACTGGGAACGTCTGGAGGAGGCCCCTGTCCGAAAGATTTTCAACTCACACCTCCGGCGGAGCTTTTCAGGCATCCCTGTGGAGGTTGGGGGCATTGAACCGGAGTGGGCAATGTTCAAAGCTTCTATTGCTGAAGCTGCGGCGGTGAGCTGTGGTCTCAAGGTCCTAGGTGCCTCAAGGGGTGGTAACCCTAGAACACCCTGGTGGGGAAGTCGCTGAGGTAGTCAAACAACTCCACAGTGGCAAAGCCCCAGGGACTGATGAGATTCGGCCAGAAATGCTAAAAGCTTTGGGTGGGGAAGGTCTGTCTTGGTTGACACGCCTCTTCAACATTGCATGGAAGTCTGGGACAGTGCCAGAGGAGTGGCAGACCGGGGTGGTGGTTCCCCTCTTCAAAAAGGGGGATCAGAGAGTGTGTGCCAATTGCAGAGGTATCACACTCCTCAGCCTCCCTGGTAAAGTGTACTCCAAAGTGCTGGAAAGGAGGGTTCGGCCAATAGTCAAACCTCAGATTGAAGAGGAACAATGCGGTTTTCGTCCTGGCCGGGGAACCACGGACCAGCTCTTTACTCTCGCAAGGATCCTGGAGGGGGCCTGGGAGTATGCCCATCCAGTCTACATGTGTTTTGTGGATCTGGAGAAGGCGTATGACCGGGTACCCCGGGATATTTTGTGGGAGATGCTGCGGGAGTATGGGGTGAGGGGGTCTCTTCTCAGGGCCATCCAATCTCTGTACGCTCAAAGCATGAGCTGTGTCCGTGTTCTCGGCAGTAAGTCGGATTCGTTCCCGGTGGGGGTTGGCCTCCGCCAGGGCTGCGCTTTGTCACCAATATGTTTAAGATTGTTATTTTTTAGGTTTTACCTGGAGTATCCTTTCTGAGAATGTGTACCTACAGTTTTATATTTTCTTTGTGATGTTGAAGAATTCGTTGGTCAATCCAAACTAAATTAATATGTGATTCCTTTGTTTGCACTCGTTTCTGAACCCCCAAGCCTAACCCATATTTATTCTATACTGTCCATGTTTTCTATCAAAGCAAAAAAATAAAATCTTGCTCTGGTCTTGAAATGAATGATGGGTAATACATGACTGTTGCTTTTCCATAGGTGTTTAACCTCAACGCTCCAGTGCCCCCCTCAAATGAAGCTGAGAGTCTGAAGCAGAACCCGTTGCCTAGCAACTACACTCAGGACAGCGATCCAGCAGAACACACAGTGGAGCGAAATGACATCCAGCAGGAAGCGCTACAGTCTGGTGAGCGACTTTTGTGAATGTGGCATGGACAAGCCGATCCTGCAGAGCTTAGGTTGAAACACAAGATTATAAACAATGTTAATTTTCCTATGTCTAATGACTGCTGTAGCAGGCTTCCCCAACCAAGACAGAGCTTAGGTTGAAACACGTGATTATAAACAATGTTAATTTTCCTATGTCTAATGACTGCTGTAGCAGGCTTCCCCAACCAAGACAGAGCTTAGGTTTAAACACGTGATTATAAACAATGTTAATTTTCCTATGTCTAATGACTGCTGTAGCAGGCTTCCCCAACCAAGACAGAGCTTAGGTTGAAACACGTGATTATAAACAATGTTAATTTTCCTATGTCTAATGACTGCTGTAGCAGGCTTCCCCAACCAAGACAGAGCTTAGGTTGAAACACGTGATTATAAACAATGTTAATTTTCCTATGTCTAATGACTGCTGTAGCAGGCTTCCCCAACCAAGACAGAGCTTAGGTTGAAACACGTGATTATAAACAATGTTAATTTTCCTATGTCTAATGACTGCTGTAGCAGGCTTCCCCAACCAAGACAGAGCTTAGGTTGAAACACGTGATTATAAACAATGTTAATTTTCCTATGTCTAATGACTGCTGTAGCAGGCTTTCAAGACCAAGTGACGTCGTCAGCTGGAGGTCACCAGGTACATTCGTCCCAGGGCCCAAGCTTTGGACGGCCAGTCCAGTCTTTTTATAACAGTAGAGGGGTAGTACCTCGTGGAGGGCCCAGGAACCCCCGGGGAATGATAAATGGATACCGTGGATCCTCCAATGGGTTTAGAGGTATGAAATCAGCACATTTTCAGTGTGTTTCGATGATTGATTTGGGACAAACATTTTGTTTATGGGATACATTTTCTTCCCAGGAGGATATGAAGGATATCGCGCCCCCTTCTCAAACACTCCTAACAATGGTTATGGACAGCCTACCCAATTCAGCACGACGCCGCAAACCTACTCCAACAACACCTACCAGCGGGTAAGGACCCTGCTAACCACTAAGAGAAGCCTGACCTACATTCCTGTTGCATTAGTCCAAATGAAAGCCTTTTCTCAAGTGGACCTGGGTGTTGTTACGGTGCCGTCTGAGGGTCTTGATCGCTTACTGTTTCCACAGGAAGGATATCAGCCGGGCTACAAGCGTGGAGTGGCTCAGGGACCTCAAGGTTGTTCTCGAGGTAACGCTGAAGCTATGCCATCTTAAAAGCAGGGAAAATGAACTGTCCACCTCTGCCAGATTGAACATTCAGATGTGCATCTAGTTCACTTTTATAACACTTTGTTTTTCATCCTTCACCCCCCCCTCCGGCCTCCATCAGTGTAACATCCTTTGGTATGTCTAAGATACTTTTCATGTTTTACACGTACAAAGCTGAAATTCAAATCATTTTCGGTAATAAAACAAATAGATATTCCTGTAAACTTGAAAGATTTAATTTATTTATTTTTTGTACAAAATAAATGGGGGAAAAAACTTCCACTGTCAGTCAAACCCATCTTTTATATTTCTGTCAGTGCCTCGTCCTGTCAAACAGCCCTTAGGCACCGCCCCCACATGTTTTTAATTTTCATGGCATTTTCTTTTTTCTATCTCTTTGTAAGCCAATAATACTTCTTGAGATACTGTTTCAATAAAGATGTTATTACCTGCTGTTTGCTGCTAGTTTCTTTGTGTCCGTCCCTGCTCTCTGGTGCTGCTGTTTTCTGATATGTTTGCATGATATTATCACTTGAAGCTAGAGGAGATTGGTAACGCTTTGCTGAGTGGACTTTTCCCTTTTTTTCACTCGCTGTGCCCTGGGTCTGCATTCTAGTGATGGATATGAGGTGTCTGTTCTTACTATGAAGTCATAAGATGAATATTTTGTACTGTTTTCTCATCGTTTACGATTCCTTTTCAATAGGACTGAAAACATCCATGAAACCGTGTCTCAAACATTCCTATATTTCTGTACGTTTGATTCACCCACTAGTTTGGTTGCGCCTATCAAAATAAAATGTTGTGTGAAGTTGACATACTTTAATTAGATGCGAGGTGAATATGGCAACGTGTTTATATCCATTTATTGGAATAGACTGCTTGTTTTGAAGGACCTACTATTTGCGTGTAACTGCCATAATGCCCTGTTGGTACAGTAGATATCTTGTTCTTGCCAGGTGCATTCAAGCAATTGTAAAGACTATGGTGGTGTAAGTGTTGTGTAGCACAGAATAATGGTTAATGGGGGTTATTTAGTAGACTGGCCTCAGCTGATTGGTGGTGTAAGTGTTGTGTAGCACAGAATAATGGTTAATGGGGGTTATTTAGTAGACTGGCCTCAGCTGATTGGTGGTGTAAGAATAATGGTTAATGGGGGTTATTTAGTAGACAGATTAATGGTTAATGTTGGGCACAGAATTATTTAATGGGGGTTAGACTGGCCTCAGCTGATTGGTGGTGTAAGTGTTGTGTAGCACAGAATAATGGTTAATGGGGGTTATTTAGTAGACTGGCCTCAGCTGATTGGTGGTGTAAGTGTTGTGTAGCACAGAATAATGGTTAATGGAGGTTATTTAGTAGACTGGCCTCAGCTGATTGGTGGTGTAAGTGTTGTGTAGCACAGAATAATGGTTAATGGAGGTTATTTAGTAGACTGGCCTCAGCTGATTGGTGGTGTAAGTGTTGTATAGCACAGAATAATGGTTAATGGAGGTTAATTAGTAGACTGGCCTCAGCTGATTGATTCTCTCTTGTCTGCTTGGCGGTTGCAGGCCGAGGGGGAGTGTTCAAGCCCAGTTGAGAGACGGTGACCCAATTGGCTGTACAGCATGCCAAATAGTCTTGGATAACAACCAATCATCCACTACCCTGTTCACATAGGCCACACCCCTGGACCATCCTTATCTGACTGCTCCTCTCCAAATCCAACATAGGTCGATGAGGCCTGAGTCTGAGGCCATAGATACCAGCCTTGTGTTTTAGCTTTATCAAAGTCATATGCTATTGCATAGCCTTAAACTGATCCAGCTGGAAAACGTGTGCCTTTGCTGTTTGGTTCCCTGCTTGATAGGCAATCATTTACAGAAGTGTCTGAGGCTGAAGTTACAGGGTTTAGGTGTTTCGCATGCACCAATTTAAACATTGTCCTAGACTAATAAAACTCAAGCTAAACGAAGATTCTTCAAGTTTTTTGTCCAGGATTTGGTTTAATGTTTAAACCACCCGTATCTGTTCACTGGTAAAAGTACAAACAATTGTTAATGTGAAGAATGTGTATACATTTATATTGCCACTGCATGTTTGGGTGAAATGTGTGTCCAAATAACGTGTCGTATAACCATTGTGTAGGTCTGACTGAATGACTGACTGCTTCACCATATCATTTTAATCTAGTCAACTGAAACTTAACCGTTTTCTGTGTGTACTTTACATTTTGCTCATATTGTAGCTTTTCAAGTAACAAAGCACTAGTCTTAATGAAGCACTGAATAAATGCACTGTAATATAATTTTGCCTTGGTCAATAACTACAGTATCTCCTTAGGCCACCGTGCTTTGGAATTTGCAGAAAGGACATTTGGAACATTAGCGAAAGAAACAGCGAATCACCAAGACCAAAAAGTCACCACCACTTTATATTGTCATTAACCGAACTAAAGTTCACAATAATGCCATATTCTTCCCCCTGTGCAATCGGCAAAACCAAAAATGTACAATAGTTTGTGCAAACAATGATGGAATACTCTGGATGGTTCAAGAGAATAGCACATTTCAAATTAAAAACAAAACCTATTTTGTTTACATCGAAAGTACAAAATCGACCACATTGTCAGTTAATGTGCATGTACAGTATATAAATACCCGTACTGGCAGTAGCTCTTGTGCCAACAGTAGCCTTATTCAAGCACCACCTTTAAAACCAGACTTGATTACTTACATTCCCAATAGAGAACACTGATTCTTACATTGTCAATTTACTAGATTCCTGAATGCTGTGCCAATCTAGTAAAATGCAACAAAAGCCTTATACTGATAAGTAACACTGTAGATTTTATGCGCCATTTGCAATGTAATCTTAAAGAAATATTAGCCCAGGTGGAGTATCCAGTAGAATCAGGCTCATTTGTCATAGCATCTCCCCTACTTCAAATTAACAATGTCTCAATACACAATTTCCAGACATTAACAACACCAAAACCATTCCACCCAAGTATAGGATTTGAAGTGAAGATTGATAATGATCGATCCCTATATAACGTCAGCACAAGGTCCTCAAACCCATTTGAACCCATTCGCCCTACACCTCATGCACTTTTGAAAATCTGAGGGGGTTTGTCAGGTGTACGCAATTGGCCATCACTCGGATTTGTACATGGTCGGTGTAATATTCACTGTATCACCCTTGGGCACCAGTGTCATAGTGATTCCAGTCAATGCCTCACAATACATGCATCATTGTGGCCAGGTGTTAGAATCCTAGTTGCTGTGAAACAATAATGCCCTGTTGTCCAGCAGAAAACTGCGCTAACATTTTTCAATATGGCTACCTTTTCAGTGTGCTCTAGACACATTTTGATGTTCGATTGGTTGCCACTGAACTTGAATGTGTTCACCTCTAAGTTCATCGTACATCATTACGTACATCAATACAATTCGTTTAGATCTTCACAAGTGCATAAGCATTCAGGATGAGGCCATTCATGTAACACTATAATGCATATTTCCCCTAACTGCAAACATAAAAAAATACGGTACCAGAACTACAAAATCGTTCCATGCCTTGAACGTTAAAATTTGAATCCATATGAGAGCCTAGATACTGTAATGCTGTTTTCCTTTGCTGGTTTTCAGTTACAAAGAACCACATAGCTTGTTGGAGGAACCACTGCACAGTGAAGTGAAGGTATATAAATACTGTAAATATCTGTGGATGAGGACTCATGGAGCCAGAGTTGTTGATTCATAGAGTCTATAGTCACAGGCATCTGGGTTTGAGTGGGCTGGTCTTGCGGTCATTATGGCACTTCCTGATGGCCTTGGGGCAGATCCTGGGGGTGTTGAGACAAATCCCCGGTGTTGTGAGGTATCTGGTTCTGGAGGTGGTTGTCTTGTTTCATACCTGGGTGGTTTTGGGACATGTCTTGGTGCCCCGGGGACAAAGGATGGCCCTCTCCTTGAGGCTCTGGGATAGCATTCCCTGCTAATGGAAAACAGTAGAGCTTTTAATACATTTCACATGAAACCGACTGGGTGACAGTTTTACATGTTCTGTCTGCTGTTCAGATGTGTGCCAAGACATTTCTCTGGCCTGACAAGGCATCTTTGTTGTGAGGTATCTGGTTGTCTTGTTTCATACCTGGGTGGTTTTGGGACATGTCTTGGTGACCGGGGGGCAAAGGATGGTCCTGTGCTTGTGGCTCTGGGATAGCATTCCCCACTAATGGAAAAAGTAGAGCTTTCATTACATTTCACAGTAATACAATTCACTCTTGTTTTTCCTCATTTTCATTCACATGTTCATTGTCCCCAACCAATGATATCACAAGCGGGACAGTGTGACATGTTCTGTCTGCTGTTCAGATGTGTGCAAAGACATTTCTCTGGCCTGACAAGACATCTTTGTTGTGAGGTATCTGGTTTTGGAGGTGGTTGTCTTGTTTCATACCTGGGTGGTTTTGGGACATGTCTTGGTGACCTGGGGGCATAGGATGGTCCTCTCCTTGTGGCTCTGGGATAGCATTCCCTGCTAATGGAAACAGTAGAGCTTTCATTACATTTCACAGTAATACAATTCACTCTTGTTTTTCCTCATGTTCATTGTCCCCAACCAATGATATGCCAAGCGGGGCAGTGTGACGCGTTCTGTCTGTCCGTTTGTTTGTTCAGATATGCCAGACTAAGCATTTTTTTGATAATACCTGAATTATGTGTCTTACTGTTGATAACTGGCATTTTCAAAATTATGAGGACTGGCACATTCAGAGACCTAACAAGTCAATTAACACATGCGCTTGCATAAGTGTATATAGAAAGGTCCCTGGCCACAGCAAGCTGCATAGCTCACTGGTCAGAACAACTGCATCCAATCTTATGAGTTTGCTGTCAGGTCCATGCTATTTTAAAAATACTCATTCAAAACAACACTGTAAAAAAGTCAAGAGAGACATTTCCACACAAATTTGATTGAGCAAAAATGTTTAGTAAAATTATCATTTACAATTGAATGTAGCGATGTTGTTTGTATTACTATGCTATTAAGGTAGCATTATGTCCATTAACATGTGTGCCGATATGTTTGTATATGACATTAGCTTGCATGGCCAGGCTCCTACTAGCCCAGTGGTCATGGCATTTTACAACACATGAAGACCAGGGCTGCTAACACTAACACATAACAACACAACTCAGGGACAATCTGTTTATTCTAAAGAACTAATGACACACCAGTGAAAGAGATGAGAAGGCAGGACTTTAACTCACCAAGAACCTCTGATGGTTGCTCAACCTTCTTCATCCGTTCCATGTGTTCTACAGCCTGAAACACCAGACAAACAGAGATATGGTGCTTTTAGAGATACATTTCATGCTTCTTTAGACTAGATATGTTCACCGACACATCCGACATGTGATTATTTGCGATGCTGGGTCAGATACATCGTTATGTACTTGACCGTCAAATCCATAAGACATGATGGCCACATATCTCAGATCAGCGTGATAATCTGAAAACTCAGAGAGCAATATCAGAGATGATATTGTATGAAGAAAAGATTCTCATAATAATATAAATATATATTAATTCATTCACATTTGCAGTTGGTTCAGTACAGGTTATTTGAGCTTTCATCTATATAGCATATATGGTTTGAGCTTCTACTTATCCGATTAGCCCTCAGATTTGTCATTTTTTCGGATCTGATATGGCCTTGAATACCTTGTATTCCAGTCAGATTAGATAGTAATTGTATGGGGTGAGTCTGAAACTTAGCTGCAGTAGTACGTGTACTGGAAACAGCAGAGACATATCTTCCACCTAAACACTAATTTGTATAAATGGAACCAGAGTGAAAATAATAAATGTAGATTTTTATTACAAAAACAATCTGCCTATGTGGGCAATGACTGTAAAACCTAATATTTGACTATATCACCATTAGCTGCTTTGACTACAACCAAACTCTTCTGGTTGATCATCTCACATGTGAATTAATTGTTTCACTTTATCAAAATCTGATATTTTGAGCACGCATGACTGGTCTCAGGTCCTGCCACAGTATCAAATTGGGTTTTACTCTGACTAGCTCATTCACAACAATAAAATGCCATTTAAACATATCTGATACAGACTGCACCTGCACATCAGCGCACATTATGGGTGGTCTGACATTTTCCATGTTACAGAGCATAAATTATGTTCCCTTTAATAACAGCATCTCATCCATGTCCTGAGTATCCCTAAACTCTCATATTCCACTTTAATCATCATGTTGTGTTATTTGTTCACCCATGTTCCTTTTTAGTAATATCAGGGGGGTGGAGCAATTGTTTTTCATGATACTGTAATGGCACATTCATATGTCAACGTATTGTTCCAGGTGAATTGCGCAGCTCGGGTTTAGCTCTTTTTTTGTGTGTTTTTCCCCCATCTGCCAACGCTACCTGCAAAAGCTCGACTTTCTGCGCATTGAGCTGCTCCTGCTGTCTCTCCAGCTCATCCCTTTGTTTCTGGAGGTCAGATGCTCTCTGGTTTAGGTCCTGTTCCTGCTGGGCCAGGTGCTCCTCAAACTCCATCATCTCCTCGTCAGTGTAGGCCTGGTTCTGCTCTAGCGTCTAACAGAGCATGTCATTTCATATCCTTGTTCATCTACATATTCATTAGAACAACAACAATATATAGTATATGTTACATCTTTTTCAATAGAAAATACTGACATAAAACATTCACAAATAACAAGATTATTCTCTAGAAACTTCTAAGAGTTCAGGGCACATCAGTTCTATTATATTCTTTCCTATATCAGAGAAAGTCTGAGGTATATATAGCACTAGCCAATCCTGTGACCGTATTTCCACTGCTATTTCTCCACTTTATTTTTGAGGAAACTGCTTGATAGTTTCTGCAGGACATCCTTATAAACATCAATGAGGTTATGTAATTACAGTGTTGTTGAATACAGGAGTCTTCATATGTGGTGAGGTTTATGTCATACATTACATTTTGTAATAATGAGTAACTCTATTAAAGTACGCTAGAAGAAATCAGAGTTGAATATATATCGCTGCTATACCTCCCAACTATCTGGTTCCAGGAACTCCTTTTTCTTTGTGGCGACCAAGAACTCTTCTAAGGACACAAGTCTGTCTTTATTGGTGTCCACCTGTCAACAGTGAGAGATCAGTCACCATGTGAAATAATTTTAATAACACTCATTCATGGATACCAAGCTTAACCAATTATATTGGTATTATATTGAATGTTCCCAACATGCACAACAGTGTACCTCATTCATGACATGTTCTCTCATACGTAGACGCTCCTCCTCCATCTCCAACATATCATCCTCCTCATTGGTGGGATCATATATCTTCTCCAGCTGAAGCCACAAAAGAAACAGTTAGTATAGGAATATCTGCTTGCTATGAATAAGAGTGTCTGCTAAATGAGTTGGAACAAAGCTAGAACAAATATTCACCTCCTTTGTAAACAATGCCTCTAATTCCTGCTCATCAAAAAATCCATCTCCATTGGAATCTGACAATTACAACAAGGGTTTTTGTGAATACTGTTATAATTATACCTATTAGCATGTTATACGTATTGATAATACTTACCATGCAGGTTGAAAAATGTCTTGGGGTCAAACTCTTCAGGGTCAAGACCATCCGCTTCCTCCCACACCTCTTTGAACTGATTCTGGCTGCCCTAGACAGCATAAAATAAGCATAACTTAAGCCCCCAGTAAATAGCACTCTAAGCTAACATATAGTTTGTTAAGTAACATCCATTAGTATTTAATGAAAAAAAGATAGATGTGACACCAAAACAATAAGAAAAACTGGACTAGTGCAGACAATATGAAATTCAGAGGTCTGGTCCAAGAGAAGTACCTTAGAATACTTTTTAATTAAGATAAAAAGTGAGGCAAAAGGACAATATGTATAAGTGTTATCCGTTCGTAACAGTGACGCAGATCTGTATCCTAAAATTAAATGGCAAGAATCTATACTTTAACATCCCAGTAACTGTTTGATGAAGAGCCAAAATTACAAAAAACATGAATTATGTAGGGCACTGGGCTTGTAGTATCCCTATCCAACTCCAAATGCTACAACATTCTAAACTAAAATACCTTTTACTCTTTCAGAATGTTTGAACAAAAAAAACATGGCTTAGCTAATGGTAAAACAAAGTATAGCAAATGGTAAAGAAAAAGCATAGCTAATGGTAAAAAAACATAGCTTATGCTATAGTTCTCACTCTAGCTTAACAAACAAATACACTTTTACCTGCTATAATAACTATACCTGTACAAACCACATGTGTACCCACACTAATCCTGTTTAAATGAACATATTATTCTGTAAACATTGAATTAACTTACCGGATGGTTGACTTTGGGATGGTCTGCGTGTTTTTTCTTCATCTCCTCATAATGCTCTTCTTCCTTCTTCCGCCCTTCATCATCCAATGTTTTGAGGTGTTCTCGTCGCTCATGCTCTTTAGTCATCTCATACTTCTTAAACTCCTCATGGCGTTCCTTGTCATAATTCTCCAGATCGCTTGTGGCCTAATAAAGGATGCAATTTTTTAGAAGCTATGATAACCTTGGAAATATTGACACTGTTTGATTTGAGCGTGTGCGTTAGACTTACAGACTTGATGAGCCGGTCCAGATCCTCTACCTCAAATGTATGAGGATTCATTTGGTTCAGGTACTCAAACTGTTTCAGCAGAGCTTGGTGGTCTACTGCCATGTCTGTGAAGTTTGGCACAGATAGCAATTAACACCTTATGACATTTGCAACTGTAACTGTTTACCAGAGCTGCATGGTGCACAATGCACAAGTTCAAATGACTTTCAGCCATCTCCAGGGCACATTGCACAACCCCCCCCCCCAATTTCCTATGTGTGCCAGTAATCATAGTGCTAGGTTTTGACAATATTAACAGTACAGCATTTAAAGCCATACTCAACACCACTCCTGTAGAGCTGAAGCCGTTTTGATTCTATCCGGCGATTCAACACACCTGGTGACCAGAATCAGCCCCTAAATTGGGGATACACCAGAAGTGGTGTATTTCATCAGTCTAAGACCCGAGCTAATAGCCCTGATTATAGTTACAGTACTTGACTTTTACGCAGCATACCATTTCCTCCTTCGATGTCTTGCTTGGCTTTGATCAGCGTCCGTAGCCGGCTAACCTCCTGCCTTTTTAACTCGTCCAGTTGTGTCCGAACATGGTGGCTGACAAAGTCCAGCTCTTTGGCCAGCTTACCCATCTGAATGAAACATGACAATTATTATTATACTGTTGCTGTTCAGCTTTTTATTTCGGACAAATGACAATGAGAGAGTAAGAAACAAGAATTAAAAGGAAATGCATTTAGAATACCTTGATGTCCTCCATATCCGTGTTATGGAGCTTCTCTCTGAAATGTTCATCTTTTTCTAGAAAATCAATTACTTCCCTGAGATAACGGTCATAGTGGAGTCCAGTGTCCTGTTAGATCAAATAAATTAGAAGTCTTCATAAAACAGCATATTTCAATAGATCTTACAAGCCTGCAGTACAATATACAACATAATACTGTGCTGTTTGAAAGTATGTGAACACTTTGTTTAAAGGAGGGATCTTTAGGTAGGAATTTGGGTTGGAATCCAATACAGACAAGAAACCTGGTCTGTTTGATGTTTCCCCATACAGGTGAATACAAAACATGCTGTACAGGGGGAAAAGAATGTCTCAAGACATCAGGGTAGCTAGAGCACATCAGTCGGTCGAAAGCTATACAACCATGTCAAAAATAGTTTAGCTTATTATTTACTACTGGAGAGCATTTAACATGACCTGCACCTTCCTGCCATAGTAAATTCCTTGTATGTTCACACTTTCAATGGCGATTAAACACTTTTCTGATTCTGATGACTGCTACTCTGCCTAAAAGTGGACGGCCTTCCAAGATATCCCCAAAATCACAA
Organism: Dallia pectoralis; assembly: GCA_029465975.1. Taxonomy (NCBI): domain Eukaryota; kingdom Metazoa; phylum Chordata; class Actinopteri; order Esociformes; family Umbridae; genus Dallia; species Dallia pectoralis. The sequence goes on along the minus strand of CM055749.1, from coordinate 13,962,328 downwards.
GAATAATATAAAAATCAAATAAAGGCCAACCCAACACCTGGAGATTTGCACAGCTCCCTTGCTGCATCTCAGGTTACTAAACATGGGACTTTGCCAAAGACCACTTAAGGTTACTGAAAGCCCATTCTCTGGACATGAGTTCAAAATTGTCATGCTTGGTCACAATCAAAACCGCTAGGTTTGGCAAAAACCCAACAACGCCTACAAAAAAACTTATTCCAACAGTCAATCTACCTAAGAATGGCTCAGGGGAAAAAAAGATTTGTGTTTTTAAATGGCAAAGTCCTAACCCTCAATCAAATTGAGAATCTGTGGCAAGACCTGAAGGGTGACAGTACGTACCAGGGACCCCTAAAACCTCACTCAATTGTCTGATCTATTTAGGGAGTGGACAGAAATCGCTAACCTCAATGACTAGGAGGCTATAGGAGTCAGTAACCCCAAAATATTGCAACTAACGGAGGCGCCACAAAATATTGAATATAGGGATTTACATTTTTGCACATATGAAATCTGTATTTGTTATATAAACTACCTTTGTTAAATTAACTATTAAAATATCATGTTTTGTTTGTGTCCTCTATTTGGAATGTCTTTTACAAATTGAGAATTAGACCATGATTTCATAAATGTTTTACTTTGAAGCAGCACAGTAAATCCATATTACAAAAGTCTTACAGGGGCATTACGTAGAAACAACATTTTATTAATCGCAGTGTCAATTGATAACTGTTTAGAGCTGAAATACAAACGAAAGTATTATTATGCGTGCTAGAATGAGCCATTCAACAAAGTGGGAGTTGAGAGGACTGACCATGAGAAGACTCAACAGCATGATTGGCACAATAATAATAAAACAATAAGACAGACAATGAGACATTGTCAACCCAGTTAAACAGGGACCATTTCTCCAGTAAATCCTCTTCTATTTTTCTCTTACCACACTCAGTGGTGGCTCTGAGGGTTTATCCTCTGGCTGGGTCACCTTGGTCTTGTCCAGACTGATGGGCACTGCCTCAAAACAGAGCAGGTGTACCAGAAGCACAAGGCATCTGGTGTTGATTATCCAGCTCCAAGACATCTATGGAGATACAAGAAGCACCACACACATTAAGCAATCCTTGTAGAATGCATGCTTTGAATAACTCAAGCAAATGGATACAACTATGCTATCCCCTACACAGAACAGCGAAAACTGTCTCTTAACAAAATAGAATAGGAGTGGGAGGCCCCGGTGCAGAAGTGAGCCAACCGGTAAATACGATAGCGTCTAGTTTGTGAAACAGACCACTCACAAGTCCTCAACTGGCACCTTCGGTCACTACCTGACTAAATCAACGAAGATGACAAACAACGAAAAATCCAAGCCTTACTTTACAGAAACCTATAAACACCTCAGGGTTGCGATCATATTAAATGAAAGACGGAAATGCTGTAATGTTGCAACCCGTTCTCCCACTTACTACCGTGCGAGCATCTGTACTACAGGCGATTTAAGAAAGCTACAAAACCAAATAATCGAGCAGCTGGGGTCGCAGAGACCTTTTAGAAAAGATATCCTGTATTAAAAATACCACACAAAACGTGTTGTGCTACTCAGCTGGAGCGTTACAATAATCAGCCCCCCTCGTTATTGTGGTCTGTCAGTACCCAAACGCTTGCTACATTGAGCCTCTTGTTAGTTAATTCTGAACAAGATAAGCCAAGGGTAGTAATGAAACAGATATCAGTCAATCCAATGGCTAAAATATGATAGCTAAATAACGGTGAAGCTGTATCTAGGATACAAGAACGAAAAGTTGCTGTCGCCGAATTGTATTAAGTCTCGTAGCTACTGTACTGTACAGCAGTTAGATAATAATAATAATATATCGCTAGCTAGCTAAGCTTTGAAATATTACTTGCCACTTACTTTCTGATATGAGTCGCGGTGAAATGATTTCAGATAATAATTATACGACTCCTTAACCCATTTGTTGACAGTGCCAGGGACTAAATGAAACCTCGGCTAAATGGACTACAAATTAACCTGACATGGTTAGTTGACCATTGGATAGAATACTTACTTCCTACTTTCTAGAGACGCCCATCGTTATTCGATTAGTCCTCGCACCTGTCAGTCATAGTTCTACTATCATCATAGGTTGCACCGCATTGTACGTGGCGTTAACCGTTTGGGAGAGGTGGACGCTCTTCTTCCGCGTAGTTTGTTTCTCTGTCTGTGGTTTGTGATAAAGACATTTAGGAATTGGGATCTGAGTGTAGATGTTTTCACTTTTCACCTGTCTGGCTATTTTGATTTGTTTGTGAGGCATTAAGTGCAGACAGACATGCCAAATGTAATCCTGGCTGATTGTTACTATGTAAATTGTGAATGAAAATAATTACAATTACCTGTTTTTAAACATGTGGCCGAATATATAACCATGACTTACGTTTTTCTATTCAGGGTCTTTTAATTCAGTCGGGATTGGGATTGTACTTTTTTACCTGTTTACATTGTTAAATCACTCATTTAGCTCAGATATACTGAAATGCTCTTTCCCCCATAACCTCATAATCCCATGCACTCAAATGCACGCAACCTGCTAGAAACACTTTAATCTTTGTACATCCTGCATTATCTTGGCCAGGTCGCCGTTGCAAATGAAAATTTGTTCTCAATCGGCCTACCTGATTAAAACAATGAAATGAACTGCCAAAATCACATCGCCTGCGTCACTTCCGTCAAAAGATTTACTTCCGAATGAACCGGAAATAATTGTAATGGTAGGCATTCCGAATAGTTTATGTGAACCGGCTCTTGTGGCTCAGTTTTCCTAAATGAATCTGCTAATTTATCTACAACACCGGCTTTTCGACTAAACGGGAACAGATTGAACCGCAACAAATTAAAAAATACAGATCTTTAAAAATCTCTATTTTCGTTTTGCGGATAAGCAATTGTTATGTAATAATATAGTACCGTCTGCAAGTTATCGGCGTTTTAGCTAAGACGGTTAGGAAAACATAGAGCCAAATAAACGGATTGATTCGCCAGTGCGATTCGGTTTGCAACAGCTAAAAGAGTTGTTTGTTCGCCAATATCGCCCGCACATTTCCGTTCCCCTGTCTTTTCGTTTAAGATACCATCATGGGTCGCATGCACGCTCCAGGGTCAGTTTAATTTACACAATTTATGGTTTCTATAGTAATATTTTTTATAACGCTGTAATGTTGGATATTATGAAGTCTGAACTTTTTTGTGTATACTGTAGTTTAAATGTTGGCTAAGAAAGCTAGTTAATCTTTAGGATCACCCGCTAACTACATTATGCCGGTCGCACACAGCCCTGAACATGTGCTGATAGTTGAAGGCTAACTGCAGTTATATTTTTAACTTCTAATAAAAAATCCAATCGATTGTATGTTGGCGTTGTCTTCGAATTGGGCATGTAATGGTACTGGACGCCATTATTTAACCTTCCCAATGTGGACCAATGGTTTTCTTTAAAGGGTTCTCTCCACACCTAACTGTATTTCACACATTGGTGAAAATAAGTTGTTTTATATACACCTTATTATTTGTCATAATGTTGTAGTTGTCTTCCAACGTAACACTTATTTTCTTATGTTTAGCAAGGGCCTGTCCCAGTCTGCACTACCCTACAGGCGCAGTGTTCCCACAGTAAGTAGCTGGATTCAATGGAAAGTTGACATTTAGGAAAGCTTCAAATAGCAAGACTATTCCAGCAATCCGTTTTTTTACTTCTAATATGCTGGTGAATTGGCTCAATTTAGTAATGGGATTAATGTGATTGCACACAGTGATTTAGTAATGGGATTAATGTGATTGAAAATTAATTTAGGTCCCACAGTGAAACAAGAAATCTGCAACACATTACTTCACACCAACCCTGCTATAATTATAAACACAATAGGGATTTTCAATTATTTAAGAAAAGGCATCGGTTTAAGTTGTGTATTGCATCATACAAGGTAATCTGTGTAACCTGTGTCATCTAACTAATGTATGTATAAACAAAATCAAATAATACTTCATTAGGAAAAATATGGACTGAATGTGTGTGGGCGCTATCAGAAATCAGTCCGTAGATCAACATATTTGCTATGTTTTTTATGTGTTCATAGCGCTGGCTGGCAAAGTTAATTCCCATCATACTCTTGTCTTCACACCAACAACAGAGTGCTGCCTTAAGGAAACTAATTTAGCAGCTACTAAAAATTAAACAGTAGTTAGCTATCTTAGGTATACAGTATTGCATGTGAATCATTTTAGTGTTTTATGCCATTGCTATGAGTTGTTTTTGCTCTAACTGAACATTTGCCTGCATGTCTGGTATGTGATTTACTAAAACTTTTAACATTTGTTTTGCAGTGGCTGAAGGTTACAGCCGATGATGTCAAAGAGCAGATTTTCAAGCTCGCCAAGAAGGGTCTGTCTCCTTCTCAAATTGGTAAGAATGTTTTCTTTGTTCCTGTCATGCACTTTTCATAAGGAACTCTGTATTTAATCCAGTTTCAATTGTCATTATCTGATGCTACTGGTCTGCTGAAATATGTCCTATTTAGAGGTCAACTATTTGATCGGCCTGGACATTTCTGATGTGGCCCAACCTGAGGTTTTCTAAAAAGCTGTAACCGTTGTTGTATGCCAATTATGGATAATACTTTTTTCAGATGGAAGCGTGTATTAAAATGAAATGGGAATCCTTGAGGAGACTGTGTGGCAGTCTTTGCAGCGTCAGGACTTTATTTGCTAGCTAGGATATAATCTTTCAAAAAAAATAATCATGTAATCCTGGTTGAGATTACTAGATTATGTAGTGTATACTGTAGTACTTATAAGTAGTTTATTGCCAGTTCATCACATACTACATTGAATTCCCCAAATGGGTGCTGGTTTAACAAAAGCACATTTGCAAATAAAGCGCAATCAATCAAAAAAATGCAATAATGATGACCAGGCTTTAGGCTGCAACACAACAAAGTAGGAAATAAACAAACACAATTAAATCAGACTGAAATATTTACAGTTTAGCATATGGTAGAACTCATAAAATCAGAGCAAATACAAAATCAAAAGAATGTGATAGTTGTAGAGGAAAAGTAGTTATTTTTTGTTGTTGATCATGTGATCACTAGGGATTGGAGATTTTTATAGATTTTGATACCATTGTTGAGACTGCTTAACGATTTGAGTCTTTATCGGTAGCACTATCAAATAATTAATCAATTATATATATTAATAATCAGAAATGTAATGCTTTTCACAACAACAAAAAATCTACAGCTCTTAAGTGAATTGAATTGTAAATTGGGTTATTATTGGCAACAACTTTTTACAAATGTTGGGTATGCTCACCATGCTTACAGTGTATGGAAGAGGATGACTGTCCTGGGTCCGTGTACCCCTGTCCACTGCTACTAATGGATAACCATATTATGTGTCGCTATCAGTTTCCTGTCATTATAAATTTGATATTCAGAATTCTCAAAAGGAGAGCAGTTAAGGCAGGGTATCCGAATGAGTAGCGTTTATTTGCTTTATTGGAGTAAAACAAGCTTTCATTAACATTAGTAGTTGGCAGCTGGAGTAGGCAGCGTTTCCACTCAGAAGACAATCGTTATTTTTGTCTTAACTAATGCACAAATTTGAGGTGCTTTATTGGTGTCGTTTCCCCGCTTAGAAGAAATTAACTTTGAACAAATGACATTCCACTACCTCCTTATTTTTGGCTCTAGTAAAACGTAGGCATGTATTTGACCACTTTGCACCAAGTAACGGAAGAAATATGTAACAAATGAGGGTGTGAGTCAATTCAATTCTTAGTTTGTTTTTAAGGTTGTTGGCTGGCAATTCAATTTAATTCAATATCACTATTAGACTATCAATGTATGTTTATGGACTAGTGATTTGATTTAATTGAAAAGACTGTTGTCATAACGTTACATTAGACAATCCTGTAGTATCAAAAGCAGTATCGATAAGCTTGGACCTTATTGATTTTCGGGTTTTGAGAAATATGGATTCGCTTCCTCAATAGAACCGAGTATCAGAATTATGATTTTTGCCATAAACGAGCAGCCCTAATCTGTGTTGCTGAAACATGTAAAAAGAGTAGCCCTGTATTATTTAATGTTTAAGGAGCAATTTATCTCTCCTTTTGCGGCAGCATTTATATAGTCAATAAACTAAAAGAGAAAAAGTTCACCATAACAGAGTTCACAGATCACATAGCTATATCCACAATTTGAACCAATATCTAGAGATTTATTTAATTCTACTTGATTGGACAGGTGAAAGGATGTTCTTCCATTAGCTGAGTGAGTAAACGCACCTGTCTGTTGTAGTTGGATGAGGTGGGAACAGTGCTTATTTTAATCGTTGTGTCAGGCAACATGACATGCACCTTTCCTGTTTCTTTACAGTCAGGTTAACTAAGTTCAGAGCAACATGTAGCAAAAAGATAAATGTAGCCTATTATATTTCAACAGGGGTTTTGTGATATGTTTCATAATTGTCTGAAAATGTTATCTGTTATGAGATTAAATTTGTCCAATTACTCAACACAACCCTAATCTTCATCTATTGAATTCTACAATACTGTGTTATCAACTTGTAATTTCTATCACTTTTCTACAGGTGTGATCCTTAGGGACTCTCATGGTGTTGCCCAGGTGCGCTTTGTCACTGGCAACAAGATCCTGAGGATCCTCAAGTCCAAGGGCTTGGCACCTGACCTGCCTGAAGATCTCTATCACCTCATCAAGAAGGCTGTTGCTGTGAGAAAGCATCTGGAGAGGAATAGGAAGGTAACCAGACCTTTTACTTGTCTCCACTTGGTCCTTTCCGAGGGGGTACGAAAAGAGTATCTGAACCTACCAGGATCTCAACCAAAACGCATTGTTTTAAAATTGTTCCCTGCTGAAGATGGTCATTGCCTGATCAATGTGGACATCCTATGAGGTTGCTCTGGCATCTCTTATGGAAGCCATGCACTGTTGGTTGATTCCGGAGTGAATTTTTCCAGTCCTGTATATAACTTTCCCAATCATGCAAAAGTCATATAACCTCCAAACCAATTCCGTAATGGAAACCAAACACTCTTTGTCTGTCTTGTAACAAACTGAACAGCCACTGAATTGTGATCTGCTAGGCCCAGAGACTAAACCAAATGTTATTCATTTTATATGTGCTTAGGTACTTCCCTTCCACTTGCGAATCACTATAGAAGTTGTAGGAATATCATAAACTCATTAGTTTCTGGTTTGTCAGTAGCCTATTTTCTCACACAGATGGTCATCAATTAAATACAATTGCAGTGGTTTTGGACCAGGATGTTTTGGAGACTAGGCCTGAAACGATTAGTCAACATTATTGACAACATCAATAAGATATTATTTTTTTCAGCAAGTCGTTTGATCGTATAGAACCTATTTGAAGTGCCTGCGATAATGTGATTGGACCAGTGCCGTGCTGTGCCTCTAGACTAATCCCATAGAAAACACTCACATGCAGTCCAATAGAAAACTTCTGTTGCTAAAAATTCTCAAATGCCAGAACAGCGGATGTAACTGGTGAGCAAGATTGATAAAAACTCTATGCTGTATTTCACGCATAGAAACACCATCGCAACTTGTCCACAGACAGCAGTTATACATTTTGGTGTATCCAACCATTCTAATGAGACACATTTAGATTCAGAGTTCTAATAATTGTTTGTTGATTCATATTTTTGCATCCTGAGGCATTGAGAGCGTTAGTGATTTGAGTTTGGTGAAAAGAGTTTGTTGGCTGGAAGTGCAATAATAATAACTGTTATTTTTAAATACTCAAGTGATTCTTTTGTTTTTCAGGATAAGGATGCCAAGTTCCGTCTGATTCTTACGGAAAGCAGGATCCACAGATTGGCCCGTTACTACAAGACCAAGAGAGTTCTTGCTCCTAACTGGAAGTAGTACGTATTATTTTGACTTAATTAAAGTACTCCTAGTATTTTGATAAATGGTACATTGATTGCACTGTAAAATGTAAAATATATGTCCTAGGTTAACCTCAGAGATACGTTTGCATTGTTGCTTTTCTGTGAAGTTGCCAGTCACCTTCATTTTCTTACCACTTCAGCTGTGTCAACACTGGTAGTTTGAAATGACTCAAAAACCCAAATGCTCATCAAAGAAACTGGGGAAAACAGTCATTGCAGGCATTGTAGCCATCACAAGCTTACCACCTTTTCAACATCTCAGAGAAAGCCGTAACGATCAGTTTCTTGCTTGGTGTTTATATTGCATTTCAAACCCTAATATTTTTTTCTTTCTTGATCCACAGTGAATCCTCTACAGCTTCTGCTCTGGTGGCATAAGGAGTCTTTCATAAATAAACATGCATTTGAAATGATATCGTCTACTATGGTTTTTATTTTTTAGGGAATAAGAACGTATACATGAGTGTACTGGTAGGGTATTTGAATACACGGTTTAAGCTGCCTGTCACGTGCCTCCAAGGGTTACTGCTTCAGCAGATTTGGGCTCACTTGGGAAATACGGGCTTATTCACAAGTGATTCCTATAACAATATAATTAACAATGCTTGCTTTTAGTAGTAATTCAACCAAGTTCTGTAAAAAGAAATACATAGTAGGGCCCGAGAAATTCTGTGACAAACTGACAAACCTGTTACATTGTCCCTGCTCAAATTTAATTGAATTATGCATGTTGTAATGTTTTCCCAGGTATTGAAGCAACTTACTGAAACTGTTGCAAGTGACCACTGGAGGGCAATCATGGATGAAAATGTATACTTAATTCTATTTTAAACCTGAAGCTTTAGAGCACAGGTTTCAAACCGGTTCCAAGGAGGGCCGAATGTCTACAGGTCTTTGCTCTCACCTTGTACTTGATTGATTAATTAGGTCACTAATTGGTAAGGTTCTACCTTCTACTGGTTGTTTAGGTCTGAACTGGGAACTAATTTAAATGAAAACCCAAAAACCTGCATACACTAGGCCCCCCGTGGAACCGGTTTGACATCCCTGGTTTAGAGAATAACGTGTTCATTAATTTCGGCAGCTCTGGGAACTTGATCTAAGTTGGTTATGTGATATCATCGGCAATTTGGGTTATGACAATTTGCTGTTTAAACATGTCTATTTTAGATATAGATCAGAATGTTAAGAAAAGATTGCTCTTTATACAGCACAGATAGAAATTGTACATCCTTGTTTAGTGCCTCAATCTCAAACCTTGGTTGTGAGGGTAAGGCATGGACAAACAAAATCCGCTACCATATTAAGTACAGATTTTTGTTCCTAAAACAGGACAGATTTTTTTTAAATAGATTTTATTAGTGCTTTACCCCAGAAAGGCAATGGTGGTTATAGGTTAATTATACATGTCTCTGATCTCTTGTCAGGTTGCAGCTTTATTTTGGAGCGTGTTGATTTGTTTAATCCACTTAATCGCTTGCTGCTGCATTTTCATCTCAAATACATAACCAACTTCAATTTGACAATGTTGAAGGAGAGTCTCTTGAGATCATAGTCTTACTGGTAAAGTGAACATGACTACTTTAGGATTACCCCAGTGCAGGTAAAATCTGTAAAAAAAAAATCAATTTCTTATGACAGTCTGAAGTATTGAGAAACAAATATGTACAAAACATCAGGCTCTGCTGGCTCACAGATTCTGTTTCAGAAGTAATTAGTTGGAGAGAGCTACAGATCAAATGACTTTGGTCAGTCAGGCTAAATTGGTCTGATCCTGCTGGCAATTTGTAGAACTGTCTGGGAAGTCATACATAGCTGTGACATATTTTGCATGCTCTTCATTAATGTAACCAATTTCTGCTTAAATCAGTTTTTTTGTTTGCCAAACTGAACCTGGACACAGACTGTGCCAGACACGACAATGCAGATGTTTGTAAAATAGATGTCATCTCAATATGTCGCATGATCAACAAGATCATTTGCATTTGGTCGAGAAATTAATAAGAATCCAGATTTAATACAAAGTTGTTTAAGTGTGATTCCTGTCAAATACAATAGTGAGATATATATATATATATATATTACTGATTGTCTTGTGTTACTGCTTGTGTGTGTGGCAAATGTTGCAGGATAGCTGAGAAGTAGCATACTTGCACTATAATGCATCAATGTTTTGTGTGCAGTTGCTATGTATTATGTCGGCTAACAAAATGCAAAAGAGCACTATGTTTGCACATCCTTGTAATTAGTACAGCCAGACACCAAACGGCACATGGTGTCAATTATGCAGGGATAATCAAAATTGCTCATTATCGATTGTTTTAAGGAGATATTTTACTTTTACACGAGTGTCAATGCAAACATTAGTAATTAGAACATGAATGGTGAAATTCCCCTTTAACATTTCAGTTGGGATCAGTGACTGCACTGCACTAAGATGTCAATAAGGGTGTGCTGTGTTGCAGACTCACTGTGGTTTTTCTTCATGTAGTACGATGGCCAGCGGATGTGCTCACATATCTATGTAGTTTCTGTTAAACTAGTGTCCGTGTTTTCTCTCGGTGTTGTCCAGATGTCCTGCTTTTTTCTTTCCACAGAAGGCGTTCGACTGCTGCCAGGCCATCCATCACTGTAAATATGTTTGGTTATCTATTGACTTGTCTGGTAAAATAAATGTAAAAATAAATATTGAAACACTGCCATTTTCTGTCCCCATCCCCTTATCTCTTATACATCAACAGAAGCCCACATGAAGACACCCTCTTATAACAGTAATGTGCAGTACTGCCAAGCTCTGCAGTATACATGCTGCTGCTCTCTCCACAGCCAGAGGCTGACAATGCAGCAAGGTGACTCAATGTTACTATACCTTGAAGGCAACAGCTCTAGCTGAATCAGTACACGCTGGAAGGGTTCTGCAGCAAATGCTATTAACATGTATCTTTTTTACAAGTCCATCTGTTTTCACAAATAGATGACGTTTCACTCCTCAGGATTTTCAAAAAGCAGTATACCTACCTTTTTACTGAATGTCCTCTGAAATAAATATTTTCTACTTTTGGGTAGCTGTGGAAAGCATGTTCCATGTTTTACTTTATATTTGTGTGTATATATATATATATTTATGTGACATTTAAAGGAAAACCCAGAATAAATGAGTGGAACATAATGAATGCAGATGCTTTAATGCAGATGTACAGCTTGCAGCCACATCTGCAATTGCTCTATGACGTTTCCGACTTGGTATCAACGGATGCTGTCAAAAGGGCTTTATAAAATACATCTGATAGACTTAAGGCAATTGCGATTATGATTTTGTAAACTCACTTAATTTCATTGACTAATTTGATTGACACATTTGATAAACTGACTAACCAGTTAATTCAGTATGATCCGCTAGTGGGTTTCAAGAAGGTTTATGCTCTCAGACATATGGAAAATGTGAATGCATTTTTCATTACTTTGTGCAGTCACCAACCTTAAAAGCAATAATTAATTTGAGTGATATATATTGCCCCATTCCTTTTTGTAGACACCATGATGGAAATATACAATTGTTGATCTGAATCCAGGTAAGTATGTGAAGTACTAGAATAATATTTTTGGCCATTAAAACATTGGTGAACATATATCAATATTGATACCAACATGATCATTTTTCAAACACCTGTGGTGCTTTTTGAAATTAATATACATGGTGTTTTCATGTTATTATAAAATGTTCCCAAAGGGACATGTTTTTAATTTAACAATGCAAAAGATACATTTGTGCTATTGTTACTTTGACTAGTACATTTTCAGTTGACATTAGTTTAGGTGTCACATTTCTGATTTAGCAGCTTTCACATAATAATGATTCCTTGTTTTTCTCAAGTTCCTGAGGCTACAGAGAGGAGCATGCCCGGTCAGGTCTATGTTCAGTGTGCAGATTGTAGGGGTCGTCAGTGAAATGAGAAGGTTAGTAGCTGTCCACCTATCAGTGCCAAAAAGTGATTCCTTAATTAAACAATATAATATCAGAATTCCTTCTTTTCCAAATTAGACTTTCTATGTTCTACAATCAAACACAGAATAGCATGTGTTGGGCTACCTTTCTAACACCATGTCAGCAATAAAGACAAACCACCATTTACAGAAACAACCTCATATTCCTTACACATCTGGCTTGCCTTTACCACCCAGTATCTGACAACAATATTCATCTGAGTTTACAAAACATACAAGTCAGATAAGAGACATACGAAATCCAAGATGGAAGGCGGACTGAGGTTCCCAAACATTAAGTGTTACTACTTGGAATATGCGCAGTCTTGTTATGGCTTCGTACGGCCTTTGGATGGAACACAACATGCGAGTGGCAAAACTCAACCACCCATAGAAGGGGACAGGACTCACGCATCACCATAGCACAGATGTTGGACTCTCATTTCTCAGCCAGAGCCAACGAAGCAGGGGTAGTTTAGGGGAATTCCGGTAGAATAACTCTCAAGGAAGTTGCCAGAGCCACACATACAAACTGAGGAGGTGGGGCTCCAGGTGAGTTCTGTATCTGCGTGACCTTATCAGGTGTGAAGGTACACATGCCCATGGACATTTCCTCTTGTGTGTCATTAAAATGACCAATTAAAATTGGAATATGATCATTTCTTTCTCATCATAGTCATTTTGTAATTTTTAAACTAGTGTTGGAATACATGTTTTAACAATATTTTTGGCGTTTACTCTAGGGATCATTGTAAGATTTTTTTGAAATAGTAAAAAGATGTTTGTGTCAAGTTTGAGTCTTGCAGTTTGTTTCAGTGATCAGCAGCACAAAACGGTAAGAAATGACAGCAAAACAAAGTATCAAAAAATGCATATGTGGCTTGAAGCTGTTGAACACTGTTATGTATTGTAGAAGCAGGGCTCAGAATAGGGAACATCTTTGAAACACGTTGACCGAGTTGCTACAACACCCATACACATGGTATGGAGGTCCAAACAACTAAGTATTAACATTTGGAAAATATATATCATTAGCAACACTATCAACAAAGGAAAAGATCAGCTCATCCATCACCTATGATAAAAACCCTTGTTGTTGCAGGAAAACTGGCCAAGTGATTTAAGTGAAACCAAAATAAATATTAAAATGTATTGCAGGCAAATTTAGTTATGCATTACATTTCATACATAATAGTAATTCATTGCATTTATATAGCACTTTTTCTGGGACCTCAAAGCGCTTTACATGGAAGGGGGAATCTCCTCAACCACCACCAATGTGCAGCATCCACCTGGATGACGCAACGGCAGCCATATTGCGCCAGAACGCACACCACACACCAGCTTACTGGTGGAGAGGAGACGGTTATGATGAAGCCAATTAGTGTATATATGGGGGTGATTAGGTGGCCATGATGGACAGAGGACAAGGGGCAGATTTGGCCAGGATGCCGGGGTTACACCCCTACTCTTTATCGAAGGACATCCTGGGTTTTTTTAATGACCACAGAGAGTCAAGACCTCAGTTTAACGTCTCATCTGTAGGATGGTGCTTTATGACAGTATAGTGTCCCTGTCACTATACTGGGGCGTTAGGACCCACACAGACCAGAATGCAGCTCCTTCTGTTTGTCCCTGTCACTATACTGGGGCGTTAGGACCCACACAGACCAGAGTACAGCTCCTTCTGTTTGTCCCTGTCACTATACTGGGGCGTTAGGACCCACACAGACCAGAGTACAGCCCCTTCTGGCCTCACTAACACCTCTTCCAGCAGAAACCTGTTTTTTTCCCCCAGGAGGTCTCCCATCCAGGTGCTGACCAGGCTCAGCCCTGCTTAGCATCAGTGGGCAACATTCAATGTGCTTTACAAAACTAATCACATCATATTTTCTTGTTAATCATAATGAAGGAATTAAGGAATCTAAATGTAAGCATATGCTCAAATATTTTCAGTAACAATTTTCATTTTTTTAAACAATATTGTGATTAAACTTAGTATTTTTGTAATTTAATTGCAAATCTAGCTGGTGTCAAAATTGTGTGAAATTGTTTTAATGAGAAATGAATGAGAATAATCTTCTTCCAAATTATCAGGTGTCTTGCTGGTTTTCTTCCAGGTTATCTCTACAATTTGCTGCAACTATTTTTAGCCCTATCTTTGCAGGATTTCCAGACTAGAGAAGCATCCCCATAGCATGATGCTGCCACCATCCTGCCACACTGTAGTGATGGAGTTCCCAGGGCAATGTGTGGTGTAAGGCTTGCACCAAACATAGCAGCTATAGCAGTTAACTGAATAAAATAGCATTTTTTCTTTTTCATCAGATCATGGAATCTCACTGAATTGATCTCAGTCTCCCACACATATTCTGGTTAACTCTAGTTCAGATTTGATTTGAGGTATGTTTCAACAATGGCTTCTTTTACACTCTTCCATGAAGGCCACATTTTTGAAGCACCTGTTGTTGCAGTAGTCATTGTGTTTCCTAATTCAGCTGTGAAAGACTGTAACTGCTTTAGAGTTGCCATAGGCCTCTTAGAAACTTAGAGACTTGAAATCATGCAAAACCAATACACATGGACTTCAGTCACCCAACTACCTGACTGACCAGAATAATTTGCATATTATATTATCACTTTGTAATGATGGACTTTTTTTGTTTTTGATCAGAGGCAAAAAACGTCTAAATAAATGTATTTTGATTTCTTGTTCTAATGCAATAAAATATGGAAAAGTCCAAGGGGCATGAATAATAATGACTGCATATTAAATTAATACATTGCAAAGACCTATGAAGGTAAAACAGCGACATAAGTTTTTTTCTTGTAATTTTTTTTTTTCTTTTGAAACTCGTTTTGTACTTAGGTTTTCTTTCTTGTAATTGTTTTTTTTCTTTTGAAACTCGTTTTGTACAAAAGTTTTTCTTTCTTGTAATTCGTTTTTTTCTTTTGAAACTCGTTTTGTACAAAAGTTTTTCTTTCTTGTAATAGGTTTTGTACAAAAAACCAACGCGCAGAGTTTTGTCACTAATATTCCACCAGCACTGTGACAAAAGTTTTTCTTTCTTGTAAATCAGTCTGTGCCCAAACGTTTCACTGCGTTTCCAAACAGAAACCCCAAACGTATTCTGACCAATGAACGGATAGCTATCTTAGCGTGGCCCTTTGAACTTCAACCAATCGTTACTCCTTGCAAAGGGTAGAAGAAAAGCCATGGCTCGGCATGGTCAGCATCTGTTACCTCAAGTAAGTTTTCGATTATGTAAAACGTATTTTCATGTCCATGCAGTAGTAATTAAAATATTATTTTATATTATTTTATTTAATATTGCATGGACATGAAAATACGTTTTACATAATCGTATTTTCATGTCCATTCAGTAATAATTAAAATATTATTTTATTTAATACTGCATGGACATGAAAATAAGTTTTACTTGCTTGGCTTTTTTCCTCCTTTTGGTTGAAGTTTTGGTTGAAGTTCAAAGTGCCACGCTAAGATAGCTATCCGTTCATTGGTCAGAATACGTTTGGGGTTTCTGTTTGGAAACGCAGTGAAACGTTTGGGCACAGACTGATTTACAAGAAAGAAAAACTTTTGTCACAGTGCTGGTGGAATATTAGTGACAAAACTCTGCGCGTTGGTTTTTTGTACAAAACCTATTACAAGAAAGAAAAACTTTTGTACAAAACGAGTTTCAAAAGAAAAAAACGAATTACAAGAAAGAAAAACTTTTGTACAAAACGAGTTTCAAAAGAAAAAAAACAATTACAAGAAAGAAAACCTAAGTACAAAACGAGTTTCAAAAGAAAAAAAAAATTACAAGAAAAAAACTTATGTCGCTGTTTTACCTTCATAAAGACCCGCTTATCTGACAAGCAATGCATTTTAAATAGTGATTGTTCCGATATAAGCGTGGGAAGAATATAAATTAGGACACGTTTAGAAATAGTGAACTTTCCCTTTAAAAGTCTGCTGCCCTGGCGGGGATCTTAGGACCCTCAGATCCCCAGTAAACTGCGGTGAGGAGGAGGATGAAACAGCTGAAACACACCGAGATCATGGCGGCACCGCCCGGACGGGACACTCTACCAGACCACTGGTCCTACGGTGTCTGTCGAGATGGCAGGGTTTTCTTCATAAAGTGAGCATGCTGTGATTTATATATGCAACTATTATTATGGACGACATAAGGCAACTGCGCAGTTAAACGGGTTTTCCCAGACGGGTAACAGGTGTCTGTTTCTTCCAGTGATGAAACTCAGAGAACTACTTGGCTCCATCCTCGTACGGGTGAACCGGTGAACTCTGGACACATGATCCGATCAGGTAACAACAACACTGGACATTGAGCCATCCTATAATAGCCGTGTGTGGATGTGGCTAGATGTAAGCAGCCCGTTGTATTGTATTGTATGTTTCAGATTTACCCCGGGGATGGGAAGAAGGGTTCTCGGACGAGGGGGCCAGCTACTTCATTAAGTGAGTGCAGCTTTGTGTTGTTTTATATGGAATGTGCACACACACATATATATATAATATATATATATATATTTATAAAATACTGCAGTTTGATCCGGTTGGGCTTAACCCAAACCCAATCTTCGGATAGTCCATGCAATGTGCCCACTTCAGGAGCCCTCTGAGGGCTGGTGCTCTTGCGGCAGGGTGAGCACACTGATGACGTATCACGGCCGGCCATGCCTTTACTCCTCACGGTTTCACCCTAGACACCCGTTATATATGGGCAGTCTACATATTGTAGCTTTAGGAGCAACAAACACACACACACGCCTTTTGAGTTTAATAACTTTTAGTGACCCAAGCATAATGAGAACACTGCATTTACATGTTTTGTATTGAACTAAACAAATAAGCAGAATATACTTTTTTATGAAAATGAATGTAAGAACGTATGGGTTAAAAAATCTGTTGACTTTGGGAAGTGTGTGAAAAAAGCAAGTATTGTTCCTTGGGAGAAAGTTTTTTAAAGGCCCAAGTCTTTGCTATAGTATTAACCAGTTATTTGTCACTTTTAAGTGTTTTTTTTGTCTTCAAAGGTAATGTACTTTTATTCAAACAATACTTTCACAATTACAGTTTATGTTGATTCAAGATATTTGTGGGTAATACAATGAAATTGTTGAAAAAGTTTATTATTTATGGATGATGTTGCCCAGCGTTAATAAGGGAATTCATACCTTAGACCTGTTCGCCAAAATCTGTATAGTCTTGTTTACAAAAATGTAATTTAAAAAAGCTATAAAAGATTGAGATGGTTTTGGTTCTATACGATTGAAGTGATTGGACTAAGATGGACAAAACGTAAACGTAACCTACGTAACGTAGGTTTGCATGTGTGGATTTAAAAACAAGCTGTGAAGTTGCATTAACATTACATGCATTAACAACCAAGAGCAGCATAATACTTTGGCATGGGTTTGAGGTGTGAGTTAAAGTAGTGCTTGTTGAAGGAGCTGAGGCCTGCCAACACCAGCGAGTATTCAGGCAAATGGTCAGGCAAAACAGTAGTAAGTGGGCTCTGTGGCTTTGGGACCAAAGATGGGTGCACCTTCTTCATGTAATGTCCAGGTTCTCCAAGGAGAACAAGATGAAAATAAGGAAGGTCAAATGTGTTAGATCGCAATTAACCACGTTAGCTAGCTACGTACACAGAAGACGGAGTTGCTCAAGATAAAAGCTAGCAAAGCCCTTATTGACCATTAAATACACAATATTTATGTGGACACTCGCTCCGCATCTATATGACCTTGTGGGACATGCCTTTTCGACATCATCCTTTGCAGCAATAACAGCCATCACTCCTCTGGGAAGGCTTTCCATAGGATTTTAGAAGGTCTCTGTGGGACTGTATTCCCATTAAGCCATTAGAGCATGCTCTTTCAGATAAGACGACAGGGTTTGTAATTCAGCAGTGTATCAATACTAGCCAAATTGTTGCGTATTGGATTTGCTGAGAGACTAATTACAACAAGGTTTTTTAACGAGGTTAGCAGAACTCTTTGGTAAGCAAATAAAATAGGACTGTTGTCAAAATGTGTTTGAGACTTTATGTCATTCATTTGAAATATCTCGACATTGAGACGTAGTTGTTTGACAAACTTTTCCTAACCTTATATATTTGTGAATAATTTCAGGTGAGAACTTCAGGTGGATAATATACATCATTTAGCTTTTTCTATTTCAAGCTTTGTTTCTTCCAGAAGGGAGCGCACTGAATCCAATAATTTATACTGTTTTACTCACCACATAATACTCCGATGTAATTCCCAATCATTCCTGCTGATATTCCTGCAAGTGGTTGAACACGTTTTCTATTGTATTTGTGCTCTTTTTAAGCACAGTTGGTGCAATTTCCTCTATATAGATTGTGGAATATTGTCAGCTATACGAATCTCTATGTGTACAGTCACCTGCCAATTAACATTTGCTTTCTGCCCACTTTGTTAAGAAAATAGAGGAAGCATTGAAAGAAAGCAATTTGAAATTCAGCTCCCATTCTCCAAAATGCAGAACCTCGGCTATTGGTCGGCTGTGTGTGTAAAGGTGTGTGTTACTTGGGAAGAGGCAGGAGAGGAACCTATCTGTCTGTGATCATATAGTGACAGACAAGCAGTAGCATGGTTAGAGTCTGCAGTCAAGGACATGATTTCAAAAGTCAAACTTTCTCTATTCCGGCTCCATAAAACCACATCCCAACATTTTCATGTTTCGTAGCTATTACCAGGATATGCAAAAACTACAAATAAAAGATGTTATCTCTTAATCTAGAAACTCAGGCAAGAGCTATGTGCATTTGCTTGCCAGTTTCCTGGGTGTCCTTCTGCAGTGTTTCGCACCATTTGTTGATAGGAATCTGGCCTGTAGCTGGTTATGTATATAGCAGCAGATCAAATGAAATGAAAAAGAAGGTCCATCCACCATCAATAGTTTCTGGTGGTAGCAACACTCACCACTGTCATGTCCCATTGTTTTTTCCACTGGCCCCAGACAGAGATCTCGTCATGAGGTGATTTTACTACAATAGTTGTATTCTTGTTTGTATGAATAGTTTGTGGAATGTAGATAATCATTTATACTGTAGGTCTATAATTATATCGAAATAATTTTTATATGACACATTATAAATAGGCTGGCAAGTTATTTTGTGCTTTTCTAAACTGTATTAATACCTACTGTGGGCTAGATGGAATTTCCTCGAGGGCCGGATTCGAACCGCGGATCTTAGTTTGCTCAGCCCTGCCATAGACCTTCAGTACTGTGTTACTGCTAGTTACTTATTTTTTGTTTGTATGCAGTGACAAACATTTCATCCACAACTTTATCTAACTATAAAGCACAAACGTTTAATCCATGACTTTATCTAACTATAAGTCACAAACGTTTAATCCATGACTTATCTAACTATAAATCACAAACATTTAATCCACAACTTTATCTAACTATAAGTCGGTTTCAAAAGGGATTCATTGCCCAACTATTACATTATTAGAGCCTTTGCCATGACATTCCAAATTGTGCGTATTTGCATCCCGTGGCTTTTAGACAACCTTGAGAATGTCTCTGGAACATGATAGGAGTCCATCTGTGGCGAATACAAAGGATTGGTTCTGATCTAACATGGCACACAGATGTGTATATGTGGTCTCATGTCACAGTAGAACTGGGAAAGACATCCATGAAGTCGGTCAGAAATTGTGATCCAAAGCGCTTATTCGGTGACTGTGAGGCCCACACCTGGCTGTAATATGTGAAGAGCTACTCTTTCCCAGGTGACCGAGTATGTCAATGCAGGACGCGATCAGACTGTGTCAGCAAGAACAGACTGTGGAGAACTACTGAGAGGGATGTTATGTTAGAATATTATAGTAGTGTATTATAGTAGGGTATTATAGTAGGGTATTGGAGTAGGGTATTATAGCAGAGTATTGGAGAAGGGTATAATAGTAGGGTATTATAGTAGGGTATTGGAGTAGGGTATTATAGCAGAGTATTGGAGAAGGGTATAATAGTAGGGTATTGGAGTAGGGTATTGGAGTAGGGTATTGGAGTAGGGTATTGGAGTAGGGTATTGGAGTAGGGTATTGGAGTAGGGTATTTGAGTAGAGTATTGGAGTAGAGTATTAGAGTAGGGTATTATAGGTGGATATTATAGGTGGATATTAGAGTAGGGTATTATAGTAGGGTATTAACGTAGGGTATTAGAGTAGGGTATTAGAGTAGAGTATTGGAGTAGAGTATTAGAGTAGGGTATTATAGGTGGATATTAGAGTAGGGTATTATAGTAGGGTATTAGAGTAGGGTATTAGAGTAGAGTATTAGAGTAGAGTATTAGAGTAGGGTATTATAGGTGGATATTATAGGTGGATATTAGAGTAGGGTATTATAGTAGGATATTAACGTAGGGTATTAGAGTAGGGTATTAGAGTAGAGTATTGGAGTAGGGTATTATAGGTGGATATTATAGGTGGATATTAGAGTAGGGTATTATAGGTGGAGATTAGAGTAGGGTATTATAGTAGGGTATTAGAGTAGGGTATTAGAGTAGAGTATTGGAGTAGAGTATTGGAGTAGAGTATTGGAGTAGAGTATTAGAGTAGGGTATTATAGGTGGATATTATAGGTGGATATTAGAGTAGGGTATTAGAGTAGAGTATTAGAGTAGGGTATTAGAGTAGGGTATTAGAGTAGGGTATTAGAGTAGAGTATTGGAGTAGAGTATTGGAGTAGAGTATTAGAGTAGGGTATTATAGGTGGATATTATAGGTGGATATTAGAGTAGGGTATTATAGTAGGGTTGCAGTGCGTAAAGCCTTCATTATAAAGACAAATGCACATGAATGCATTCAGCTGTGCAATAGGCCCTGGTCTACAGGGAGATAAAGGTGTTCTGATGAGTCGTCCTTTATCATATTCTTGACAAGTGACTGCATCTCTAGTGTAGAAAGCCTTATGGTCTTCCTTTTCTTTCAGTATCACAGCCTGACCAAAGATCCATTAACAGCAGGGGGTTTATCCAGAAAATGGGACAGTTCACAGTGGAGGCCAATGGTAACCGCGCTTCATTAGGGCAATTTCTTCAATCACAGAGCTCGAATACTTTTGCAAGTAACACGTTCGTTTTATAAGCTTTATAAGTATTGGAGTAGGGTATTGGAGTAGGGTATTGGAGTAGGGTATTGGAGTAGGGTATTGGAGTAGGGTATTGGAGTAGGGTATTGGAGTAGGGTATTTGAGTAGAGTATTGGAGTAGAGTATTAGAGTAGGGTATTATAGGTGGATATTAGAGTAGGGTATTATAGTAGGGTATTAACGTAGGGTATTAGAGTAGGGTATTAGAGTAGAGTATTGGAGTAGAGTATTAGAGTAGGGTATTATAGGTGGATATTAGAGTAGGGTATTATAGTAGGGTATTATAGTAGGGTATTAGAGTAGGGTATTAGAGTAGAGTATTAGAGTAGGGTATTGGAGTAGAGTATTAGAGTAGGGTATTATAGGTGGATATTATAGGTGGATATTAGAGTAGGGTATTATAGTAGGATATTAACGTAGGGTATTAGAGTAGGGTATTAGAGTAGAGTATTGGAGTAGGGTATTATAGGTGGATATTATAGGTGGATATTAGAGTAGGGTATTATAGGTGGA
Organism: Dallia pectoralis; assembly: GCA_029465975.1. NCBI lineage: Eukaryota > Metazoa > Chordata > Actinopteri > Esociformes > Umbridae > Dallia > Dallia pectoralis. The sequence goes on along the minus strand of CM055749.1, from coordinate 13,940,686 downwards.
GATTAGAGTAGGGTATTATAGTAGGGTATTAGAGTAGGGTATTAGAGTAGAGTATTGGAGTAGAGTATTGGAGTAGAGTATTAGAGTAGGGTATTATAGGTGGATATTATAGGTGGATATTAGAGTAGGGTATTAGAGTAGGGTATTAGAGTAGAGTATTAGAGTAGGGTATTAGAGTAGGGTATTGGAGTAGGGTATTGGAGTAGGGTATTAGAGTAGGGTATTAGAGTAGGGTATTAGAGTAGAGTATTGGAGTAGAGTATTGGAGTAGAGTATTGGAGTAGAGTATTAGAGTAGGGTATTATAGGTGGATATTATAGGTGGATATTAGAGTAGGGTATTATAGTAGGGTTGCAGTGCGTAAAGCCTTCATTATAAAGACAAATGCACATGAATGCATTCAGCTGTGCAATAGGCCCTGGTCTACAGGGAGATAAAGGTGTTCTGATGAGTCGTCCTTTATCATATTCTTGACAAGTGACTGCATCTCTAGTGTAGAAAGCCTTATGGTCTTCCTTTTCTTTCAGTATCACAGCCTGACCAAAGATCCATTAACAGCAGGGGGTTTATCCAGAAAATGGGACAGTTCACAGTGGAGGCCAATGGTAACCGCGCTTCATTAGGGCAATTTCTTCAATCACAGAGCTCGAATACTTTTGCAAGTAACACGTTCGTTTTATAAGCTTTCTAATGTTTCCCAAAATAAATTGAGTGATCTTACAATTATTTATTTTAAATGTCAGTGTTTGAAAATGAAATGTAACTACTAGATAACTAGATAACTGTTTCTATGTGTCCTGCTCTGTATCTGCTGCAACTCTCTGCATTGCAGCTGAGGAACATAAACAATGCATTGCATCTTATGTTAGGGACTAGAAACGACTAAAGCTGGAAATGTCATTCAGCATGCAGCTCTTAAAAGGGCAAATGATATAAGAATTTTGTCATAGATGACGAATTGAGTGCATGAGGGGAGTCATTGTGTTCCTCTCTGGCCACAGAGAAAATGTCCACCCTGGAAATTTATGATGGCTCAAATGTCAGCCTGGCTATAAAATGAATTGGTTTGCTGTTAATTATGCAGAACGAATGAATCCGTTTGGGTATTTGTTTCTGGTGCTGCACATTGGCTTTGTTATAGTGCTTTATTGTTGGGGTGTGAGTAAACCATAGATCTCAGGAAACCGTAACAGAAACAGACAGGGCGCAGGCAACGCCACTGTCCTATCGGTTAGGGATGGGAATCGAGAACCGGTTCTTCTTTAGAACCGGTTCCCAGTGAATCGATTCCTTGGAACCGTTAGTGTACCTGCTTAACGATTCCGCTTAACGGTTCGGCTCGTTGTAAATGTGTCATCATGAGCGTCACACACGCGCTGCGCATTTTGGTTACGCAGAAGCGATCTAAAGTGTGGTTATATTTCACTCGAAAAGACGCCAATGCAGTCATTTGCAACAGTTGTAAAAGTTTAATTTCGGCAATAGGTTTGTTCTGAGGTTGCTACACATAATTTGTGTATACTCTGAGTTTGTGCAGTGTTCTTATCAGATATTAAAGCGAGTTACAAACAAACAAAACAAATTTGTAATTATTTCCTCACCCAATGAGAATCGATAAGAGAATCGATAAGGAACCGGATCGATAAGCAATATCGATAATGGAATCGGAATCGTTAAATTCTTATCAATTCCCATCCCTACTATCGGTTCTCTGACATCTGATGACGTTATCCAATGGTTTCAACAGAATACATCTTGGCACATTATTGCTGTGTTCAGAATGTTCAAATTCCTTTTTTAGTTGTCCGTTTTTTGTTCCACCCTACTGATACTTTATAATGAACTAAACTAGTCAACTCCAGCTGTGTAGTTGGTTACATGTAATTAAACCCGGTGTAACTGTGTGTGAAACCTAACGGGCAGTGCAACCAAGGACTTCTTGAATGACTTTAATTATGCATTAGTGTTTATTTATGGGAGGGGCAAGCGAGAGACGTTGAGTTCGTCCTTGTGACGTGCCCGGCCTGTTCATTATCCCTGATTGTAGATTCATGTTCATTCTGCTGATGTGGCTGTTATTCTTTTTTGGTGAGCTCTTCAGTGCATTTTAGTAAACAGTCCACATCGGAGATTCTGTTGATTCATGTCGTCTTTGACATTGCCGGGCTTTTCTACATTTGTCCTATGTGTCTTTAAGGTACTTACAGCAGAGTCTTTGCATGGATAACCTACCTGCATCTCCCTGGCTCTCAGCTAATTAAGCACCACGAGTGGAGAAATGTTTTGGCTAATTGAACACTCATCTTGTCTCTCAGAAACATTACAGTTAATTGTGAAGGCAGCATTAAATAACTGACGCTAAGTCCCCTGTACCAAAAATGGATTTACACCGACTGTCATTGCTGTTGGTGTTGAGACTTAATTTACATTTCGGTGGAAATCTCCCTCAGATCTGATTGTCGTTGTTGTTTTTTGGGGTAACTTGTGGCCCCCCCTTTACCTCCTTTCCCTTCAGTTAATGGAGCATGCTGTGATTGGCTGAGCATAGTCCACAGGTCCACATGGCGGTTCCATAACAACCTTTTGCTGGTCGTGCAGCAGGTTGCTGGTGGTGACCAGTGGAGATCTTGCACAAAAAGTGATTGTTCAGACAGACAAAGCAGTTGCAGTAAAACGTACATTAATTCACATCCAACTCTCTGGGGAAATGGGGTGTCTGTCGTGTTTCTAACATGGTGGTTTAGATAACCTCTTCTCTTTGAGAGTGGTGCAAAGCTTTTTAGCTTCTTACTGGTACTTTTAATAATTACTTAAATTTTTTTTCAATACAATTATTGCTTTTCAGTCTATGGGTTTCAGTTGCTCTCCTAAATCCCATGGAATTGGTTTTCAGAAAGTTCCCCTGAAAACAGTTTTCTGCAGTGCTTAGTGCTTACGTAATCACAAAAGGGTTTTCGAATGATCAATTGGCCTTTTAAAATGATTAACTTGGATTAGCAAACACTTTGTGCCATTGGAACAGTGAGGTAATCGTTGCTAATAACTGGCTTCTGTAGGCTTATGTAGATTTTCCATTGAAAATCAGCCGTTTCCAGCTACAACATTTACAACATTGACAATGTCTACACTGTTCATCTGACGAATTGGATGTTATTTTAATGTACAAACGGTAGTTCATATCACACAATTGGAGCGCAGAAATTATCCTTGAACAGTGAGAGACAGAATAACAAAAAAAATATCCAGAATAATGCGTTTCAAATACGTTATAAATTGATTTGCATATTACGCAGTGAAATAAGTATTTGATCCCCTGTCAATCAGAATTTTTTTTATACAGGTACTGAGCTGAGATTAGGGGCACTCTCTTAACGGGAGTGCTCCTAATGTCAGTTTGTTACCTGTCTAAAAGACACCTGTCTACAGAAGCAATCAATCAGATTCCCAACTCTCAACCATGGTCAAGGACAAATAGCTGTCCAAGAATGTCAGGGATAAAATTGTAGACCTTCACATGGCTGGAATGGGCTACAAGACCATCCCCAAGGAGTTTAGTAAGAAGGTGACAACAGTTGGTGGGATTGTTCGCAAATGGAATAAACACAAAAGAACTGTCAATCTCCCATGGTCTGGGGCTCCATGCAAGATCTCACTTTGTGAAGTTTTAATGACCATGAGAATGGTGAGGAATCCGCTCAGAACTACTAACTGATCTTGTCATTGATCTCAAGGACTGCTGGGACCATAGTCAGCAAAAAAACAAAACAATCACGCCCGTCTGAATTTTGCCTATGAAGATCTGAATGATTCAGAGAAGAACTGTGTGAAAGTGTTGTAATCAGATGAGACCAAGATCGAGCTATTTGGCATCAACTCAACTCGCCTTGTGTAGAGGAGGAAGAATGCTGCTTATGACCCCAAGAACACCATCCCCACCGTCAAACATGGAGGTGGAAACATTATGCTTTGGGGCTGTTTTTCTGCTAAGGAGACTTCTATTTAACACACTTGCCATCATTTAAAGTGACTCTGATTAATCACAAATGAAGGTCAGCTGTTCCAGTAGGATTTTTCTGACATTTTCTTAGTTGCATCACAGAGCAAAGCCATGGTCCGCAGAGAGCTTCCAAAGCATCAGAGGGATCTCATTGTTGAAAGATTTCAGTCAGGAGAAGGGTACAAAATAATTTCAAAATCACTAAATATTTCATAGAACACAGTGAAGACAGTCATCATAAAGTGGAGAAAATATGTCACAACAGAGACGTTACCAAGAACTGGATGTCCCTCCAAAATTGATGAAAAGACGAGAAGAAAACTGGTCAGAGGGGCTTCCAAGAGTCCTACAGCAATATTAAAGGAGCTGCATGACTTTCTGGCAAGTACTGGCTGTGTGCTACATGTGACAACAATCTCTTGTATTCTTCATATGTATGAGCTATGGGATAGGGTGGCAAGAGGAAGCCTTTTCTTACGAAGCACAACATCCAAGCCTGACTGAAGTTTGCAAAAACAAACATCAAGTCTCCCAAAAGCATGTAGGCAAATGTGTTATGGTATGATAAAACCAAGGTTTAACTTTTTGGCCAATACTCCAAATGGTTTGGCAAAAACAACACTGCACATCACCCAAAGTACACCATAAACACAGTGAAGCATGGTGGTGGCAGCGTCATGCTGTTTTTCTTCAGCTGGAACCGGGGCCTTAGTCAGGGTGTAGGGAAATATGTTCAGTTCCAAATACCAGGAAAATTTGGCACAAAACCTTCATTCTTCCGTTAGAAAGCTGAAGAGGAAGTTCACCTTTCAGCACGACAACGACCGAAAGCACACATCCAAATCCATGAAAGTATGGCTTCACCAGAAGAAGATTAACGTTTTGGAATGGCCTAGCCAGAGCCCAGACCTGAATCCAATTATACATCTGTGGGCTGATCTGAAGAGGGCTATGTCCTCACAATCTGACAGGGGACAAAGTATTAGTTTAAGGGTGTGCACCCTTATGCAGCCAGGTTATTGTAAAGGTTTTTTTCCCCCCTCAAAGATTTTAGTTTGTTTTTCAATTTGAATTGAATTGTTCACGTTATACGTCTCATTGAAGGTGAAAAAAGTTCTGACATGATTTATCTTTCTCATTTGTGTATACTTTTTATATCCACTGTATGTAAACTAATTGGATTGGAATATTTGAAATCAAAAACTTGTGCAGGAATCTGGGAAAACAACCGTAACTATATACTGCTAGCCATTCTTACAAACTGGTAGCTGTATTTAATCCCAGATAGATCTATAGAAGGCCAGACGGCATTCTGTATTAAATCAGCCGTTTTCGTTTGTTGGGGTTTGATGGCAAAAAAATGACCCCAATTTCTGTTGCTCACACTTGAGCATGTTGGTGAATTGCATTATTTGATCTGATCCAGTGCATAAACAACAGTCATTGTGTTGCTCTGACCTTCACCTGATGTTGGGGATTCTGAAGGGGGTTCTGTCCTCTCTGTTTTTCTAGCTGTCTCCTGGGTATTCCAAGGTCCCTAAACACACTTGTATCCCTACCTCTTTTGCTGAGTCTGTTATGTGACTAAAAGACAATTGTGTTAATGCATAAATAGGAAAAACATTGAGAAAGGAGTGCAAAGAACCACTGGGCACTGAGGTTGTTAGTGATGTACTTTTTACCGCTCGTAAGGTAGGCTTTGTCTAATAAAATGCTAAAAGTACTCATTAGTTATTTTGGATAGCTAGTTACTCTGTACCTATATCATACTAAGCAACTGTTTGCATTATTGAGAGAAAAAAATGCCATGTCAATTTCAATAAATCTGTATGTAGACTGTAGTTCAAAAAGAGGTAGACTACTTTTGTGTGTCATAATGGGACTTGTGTTCCTCAGTCGTGCTACATTTGACACATTGGTCCATCCATAGGATATGTATGAGGGAAGAAAGTAACAGCAATTATTAAATTATACATTTTGTAATTAATTCAATAATGTATTAATTCAAATAGATTGATTAAAAAGCTCTCATGCATTTTCTTAAATATAAATACAGTTGAATATAATGATTGTAATTTAATGTTATTTTTTATCATTTCATTCTTTATCATTACACCTTATATTACACCTTTTATCATTACCCTTTTTATCATTACACCTTAAATGATACCTTATATTACACCTTTTATCATTACACCTTATATTACACCATACATTACACCTTTTATCATTACACCTTATATTACACCTTATATTACACCTTTTATCATTAAACCTTAAATGATACCTTATATTACACCTTTTATCATTACACCTTATATTACACCATACATTACACCTTTTATCATTACACCTTATATTACACCTTATATTACACCTTTTATCATTACACTTTTTATCATTACACCTTAAATGATACCTTATATTACACCTTTTATCATTACACTTTTTATCATTACACCTTATATTACACCTTATATTACACCTTTTATCATTACACTTTTTATCATTACACCTTAAATGATACCTTATATTACACCTTTTATCATTACACCTTAAATGATACCTTATATTACACCTTTTATCATTACACCTTAAATGATACCTTATATTACACATTTTATCATTACCCTTTTTATCATTACACCTTAAATGATACCTTATATTACACCTTTTATCATTACACCTTTTTATTATTACACTTTATATTACACCTTATATTACATATTTTATAATTTAACCTTTTATCATTACACCTTTTATCACTACATTTTTTATAATTACATTTTTTATAATTACATCTTCTATCATTATATTTTTTATCATTACATTTTTTATCATTACATTTTTTATCATTACACCTTTTTTCATTAAACCTTTTATCATTTATTTGAGCTTTTGTTCAACTGACCTTCACCAAAGCTTCTCTTGGCTTTTTTAAATGTTTTTTTTGTATTGCTTGTCTGCTTTCAAATACTTTTTTTGTGTCTTACATTTGTTAATGCATCCGACTGTTGGCTTTGGACTCCTCATGACTGTCCAGGTGTCTTCATGAAGGAATCACGTTGCGTTGATCTGTCTGTAGATGCTTCCGATGTTCAGAGACAAGAGGCAGAACATTATCTGTACCTTTGTCCCTCCCTGATGTTTATTGACCGGGGATGAAGTGTTTTTTTCTAGGCATAATGCATAGAGATCTGCAAGAGTCTTGCTGGTGCAGGAATGTATTTGTCTTGCGGAAGGTGATTGCAGCAGGGCTGCAGTAGTGATGCAGGGGTTAGAGTGCTCTCTCCACTCTGAGAAGACTCTACCTGCTGCGGCAAGAATCACTTATGCTGAGGAAGTGGGAGAGGATGCCATGTGTTAAGCACCACGCCTCTCTGGAGGTATTTGGGGAATGGCAGAATCCATTTTAAATCCAAAAGTGTTAGGCCATCTGAGAAAAGTGTTTATTTGTTTGTGAAGAAAATGATCTATATTATATTGAAAAATATACATAATAATTGTCTCAGATGGACTTCGCATTATTTCTGTAATTATTTATTTTAAGAGTCAAGGCCAGATATATGCTCCCCCTTTTACTATTACAAAAATATTTTCCATTTTATTTAAATTAAGTAGAACATTAAGAACCAATAATTGTTTACATGTTATCTTTGATATATAGATAAATATAGAAATAATTGTTATATATTAATGTATACATTCTAATCTTAAACACTAAAGTAACATGTTACTGCAGTTTAATGGTTGTTGTAACAATCATTTAAGCGTTCATCATTTTTCTGTTGCCAACTTTGCCCACTAGTCAAACTATAGTTGCAAATAGCTCCAGTTCTGCATCGTTTGATAGATGTTTTCCCAGCTTCTTATATTTACTTTTTTCAGTTTTCTATTGGATTATGATCGAGGCTCAAAGCTGGTAATGAGTCCATTTTAGCAATAGGGCCTTCCTACCATTTAACCTTTTTTGGTTAAGTGGACAAATGACGTTACAGGCAGAAGCTGTTCTTCAGCTTAACATGTGAATATTTAGCAGTGATCATCATGGTGGTTTGTCAACCATTTTAACCAACTTTTCATTCCATCTAAAACTCTGTTATCGAACCCTGTTCTTAACTATGTAATGCTTAGCCTTCTTTATTAAATATGATTATTAATACTGTCAGTGAGATCCAACGCCATCTTTCCCTCATTCCGAGTATGACACCTCACTCATATTACTGATCGCCATCGCTATTCAGTTTCCTCATTGTTTGAATTTTGTTTCTGAGTTCTGTTTGTTGTGGTTTGAGTTTCGGTTCTGAAGTTCTGTTATGTGATGCTATTACAGTCCTCTGTTCTCCCTGCACCTGTATTCAGACTTCATGTGGCATAACAAAGACATGGGTTCTAAAATGGTCTTTAAAAAGGCCCATATATTTTATGTTTACATACTGGTCGATTTTCATTAAATATCATCATGTCTTAATGAGCATTTATTTTCCCAGTTTACTTATTTGTCTTTTTCTAGCCTGTGAAATGGTTTGAACTGTCAGGCCAACGAGTTAACAGTACTGCTGCCCTGTCCACCTAGTTGTCTATTTTGACAGACCGGTTAGGACAATGGCAGTTAAAGCACACGTTATTCAACTGTTGGGAACAGATGGGGTTCAGGGTGTAACTCTGCTCCGAACGAACGAAAGAAAGCTGGACAAAGAATGTATTGAGAGGCCGATACAGTGGACGGCTGTGTGCTGAGGGGCTTTGAAACGGACATTCCATCAGGCGCTAATCTGACTTGTGTTATTTAGTCCCGGGGCCTGCAGTGAATACCTGGCAGTCATTGGGCAGATGAGCCTCTTCCTGTGGTGATGTACGTTATAGACAATAGACAAGTCATCGTCCAGATAGTCAGATACATAGCAGAGAGACCAGCAGTGAGGAGCCAGTGGAGATGCCGGTTGGGCTAAGATGGGGACCTGCTGCAGCTCCCCACCCTTTTGTCAGGAGGGTAAATGCCAGTTTGTGCTTGAACTGGCGGCCCCTGGTCAAGACTGGGAGGCCCACGGTAATGACACGGAGGAGACCGAACAAGACCTAGAGGAAAACACGAAAGATGGGGTGGCATCCAATGAAGAAACTGCAAGGTAAATCTTCAGATCTCCATAAATATATTTTTGTTTGTAATACTATTGTAATGTACATGTTGTGCATTTACATTTTTCCGATGTGCAGGAGCAAATCTCATAGGAATCCAGTGTAAAGACTTATGGTTCATCACTTGTCATTTACCTCTCTCTCCGTGACGCAAAGGGAGGCTCCTGTGCAAATGTGAGTTGTCCTCTAGATGAGAAACACTGGCTCTGCTGCGACTGGTTCATTTCACATGCCAGCGCCGTGGCCGTGTCCCTGTTTTCTGCTACATTCTGTCAAAGACCACCGGGAGTGAAAACACGGCAGAAATATGCTGCAGCTTTATTATCTACTGCAGACAAGTGTTTCACTTGGAAGTTTGGGCGTATGACATGCAGACCATGATTGGAATCACCTGATTGGCTTCCCAGCACTGAGTTCGTTGTTCTCCTATGCACACATTGAAAAGCTCATCTACATGCTTTAGGGATTAAAGTTGAAAATTGCACTTTCATCTTTTGTTTAGAATTCTCTCTCTTCTGTGTTTCCAGAGATTATAATTGACCTCCTTCATCGTCATTTAAAATGCTTGATTTGATAATTACAAGAGACAGATTTTTTATTCTCTATATTAGTTTTAGGTATTGTGTTTTCTTTTCCTAGTCAGTGTGTTGATAAGGGCCATATTGTTATGGCCAGATGATGACTTGGTCCGAGCATCTCTGAAATAGCCAGACTTGTGGGGTGCTCCCGGTCAGCAGTGGTGAGTACCTACCGACAGCGGTCTGAAACAGAAAGGCTTGTGGGGTGCTCCCGGTCAGCAGTGGTGAGTACCTACCGACAGCGGTCTGAAACAGAAAGGCTTGTGGGGTGCTCCCGGTCAGCAGTGGTGAGTACCTACCGACAGCGGTCTGAAACAGAAAGGCTTGTGGGGTGCTCCCGGTCAGCAGTGGTGAGTACCTACCGACAGCGGTCTGAAACAGAAAGGCTTGTGGGGTGCTCCCGGTCAGCAGTGGTGAGTACCTACCGACAGCGGTCTGAAACAGAAAGGCTTGTGGGGTGCTCCCGGTCAGCAGTGGTGAGTACCTACCGACAGCGGTCCAACAACGGACAAACCACACCCCGGCCACAGGGTGTAGGATGCTTTGTGTGGGGGTGCGTAGCTGCAGACCGATCACAGTGCCCGTGATGACCCCTGTCGAAAGAACCTACAACGGGCACGCGAGTGTCGGAACTGCAACTCGATTTAGGAGAAGATGGTCGTCTGGTGCGTGCTGTGGTGTTTGGGATTCTCAGGGGAACGTTCTGCTGGGAACATTCATGTGAATGTCAATCTGACCCGTGGCACCTACCTAAACATCGGTGTAGACCATATGGCAACGGTGTTCTCTAATGCCAGTGGCTTGTTTCAGCAGGATAGTGAACCCTGCCACAGTGTATGCACACCTTGTTTGGGAATGGTTTTGTGGAACATTGTGAATTGTTGGTGCCCTGGCCCCCATATCTTAATCTGATTGGTCGTCTTTGGGATGGGCTGGACTGGACCAACAATTCTGATCCAACCTGCAGCGTACAGGACCTTCATCTGCTGCTAATGTCTTGGTACCAGATACCACAGTCTAATAGAGTCCATGTCTTGGTGTGGTGTCACGCAGAGGACCAACTGTACAGTTTGCATAATGGTCTTCATGTTTTGGTTGTAAGTTGAGTTTTTAGTTACTGTTTCCACAACGGAAGGAATACGACTTGGTGGAGTGTCTTTGCGTTGGGAAAAAAATACTAGTTCGGATTTACTTTTTAAGGTTACAGTAAAAAATTATTCCTAGCAAGGTTTATCTTATGAAGGGAGCCAGGGAGCGTGTAGTGAATAGAAATGACACATAGTCTGTGTGCCGCAATGTGTCCCATCTTGTTTGAATGCATAAACATTCACTGTTCACTGCAAATGCATGCAATGCGATGGAAAGGCATGGTTATTTCTCATAGTTTTGGCTATGCTATGAGGGATATGTATGTTGCTGTTTATTGACAAACATTGAAACGCCATAACAACAATCAACCGGATGATAATTAGACTTCATTTGGCGGGGCGGGGCTAAAGCACCCGGGGCGGATCTAAAGCACCTGGGGCGGGGCTAAAGCACCCTAAATAGGCGTACAGTACCCGTCTATGTTCTTATACATTTTACCCTTCAGTATCCACTCAGACTATCCACAATAAGCAGCTCATCATAAACAATGTTAAATTGGGTAACTTAGTGTAACTCAATAGAATATTTCATTAATGGATTACAGAGGACTGTAGATTTCAGCCAGACCCAACAAATAGAGTAAACTAGACTAAAACATACAAATAGCGCTAGGTTTATGGTTAGGCAATAGAGAGATGCCTTATTTGGAACAGGTCGAGATTTAACAAGGTTGTTCTCAGACCAGCCACTAGGTATTGCTATTGAGTTTAGCCACCCCCAGCAACCACCCATTAGATAAGAATTGTCATTTGCATACAGTAGTTTCAATATGTAAATGTCAGGTTAATTTATGTGACATGTTCATGGTCACAGATGTTTTCTTAGTTTTTACCACGCTTACATCTTATACATTATCTTCTCAATGTCCTGATTATGCACCTTTCTCTCTGTAGTGATGCTCTAACTAACCCGTTGGCTCTTGTGAAACAATCTGTGATTTTGTTTCATATCGAGCGATTAAAGGTTCTGGGGCTTAGTCACGCTTGGTCAAGCGTGAGTACCAAAGAGAGCAGTTACTGGTTGTCCTCTAATGCAGTCACATTTTACGTATGTCCAAATGTCAGGCCTATGCAGTCCTATTTGTCTGTGGATCTGCTCCATTTGCTGGGGAACAGAGGGTCCAGGGCGGGGTGGGAGGATCCTGGTTGCATATTGACATGAGGTTATCACTTACTGCTGATCTAACTGCATGGCTGCTGTAATCTGAGAGTCTATTGCTCTTTAGAGCAGAGGGGTACATCAGACTCAACCTCATTCTACCGTTTCTTTTCTCTCTACTGAGAGATGGAGACGGTTCTCTGTAAATCTCCTCATAATCGGAGTCTGTCACCAGGGAGAGGCTGAACAGCATAGGTGCTGACGGACTTACCTATGGGCTGATATTAGACCGGGCACAAACGGCACACTGCGCCCTCCGCTTCCCAGAGCACTGAAATAGCGATCTGCATTCAACGCAGGTACAGTGGATAGACTTCTTTTGTGTGTGTGTGTGTGTGTGTGTGTGTGTGTGTTGCATCCTGGGTGGGGATGTTTTTTTTTTCTCTATTGCGTGACTGTGAAGATGAAACCCCTCAGGACTGTCCTGTCCGATCGGTCTAGTTTGGAAGGAAAGGGTCCTTGGGAGTGGAGATTCATCTAGGCTCTGGCCTGCAGGTTCCTCACTGCAGCTGTCACACTGTTGGGAGAAGGAAGTGCTGAATGGAAAGCAACCTACTGCAGTGCTGTGGAGGGAAAGTCCTCTGAGCACTAGCCACCAGGCATAATTAGTTTCTAGTGGCTTGCAGCATAACTGAGGTAAGAGCTTTATAAGGCCATGTGAAATAGAAAACATGGCAAACTGTATGAAAGGCTCAGTATGTGCGTTTAATATGTTCTTTATTCTGCAATGAGATGATGTGGTGTTATGGTCCTATTTTCTCAGGGACGATTAATGCACTGAACCGAAGCCTTATAAAACCAGCCAATATCGGATGCCATAATACTCTATGTTATTGATATGGTTTCCCAGTTTGGGACCCTGTAAACAATTAGGGATTTATGGTTTACCTGATTCTCTCCGAAAAGCAATTATTTATTCTCCATCTACAGAAGTTAATACGAAACCTTGTTAGAAACAAATTGAACGATAAATCTGTGGCCGTGGATCTGAAATTATCCAAAGTATTTCTGCTGAAGCATCACTACTAGCCAACTCCCCCATAAACCTAAAACTGCCCTGTTCTTTTCCGTGTTGTCCTATTTTTGTTTTGTCATTACGGGGTATGGTGAGTAGATTGATGGAGGACAAATATATTTAATCCATTTCAGGATAAGCTGTGTTGTGGCAAACTGTAGAAAGGGTGAAGTGGTCTGAATACTTTTCAGATACGCTGTATTTGAATAGGGATCAAGTGAAGCTTGATGCATTTTCACTTGGCTACAGTATAATAATAATGTTCTGACTGGCATCCCAGATATCCTAACTGTATTGGGCAACATTGTTTTAAATATGTCTCTTTGGAGAGAAAGCCCTGCTGTTGGCACTAGCTCATGCTTTATCAGAACCTCGATTCAATATTTTCATTGTTGGACAATTTCCTTCCACTGGATAGACTGGCATATTTCCTCTTTGACCTATGCCCTGGGGCCTAGGAAATTGGTTCCACATAAGAGCATACATTTGTGTTACTGTATTACACAGGCAGTCCAATTCTGATCCAGTGATTTCAACCAATCGTCTAATCTCATGACATTTATGCCATAATGGACCACATATATAAGGCCCTGCTAATTTCTAAATCCAAGTTTAACCACTGCGCCTACCTGCACACACCACACTGGTATGCTCCTAAATGTAAGAGGACAAAGTAGCTACATAATTGCAGTAATACATTCAGAAATGTTTTGTGGCTTTAACAAATGTCTTTTTTAGCTAATTAACTAGATTTGCGCTTGTGCTACAGCCAGTAAACGCATCTCAATAACTGACAGGGTGTGTGTGGGTTTAACTATGGCTGCTCGATTATGGCAAAAATCATAATCACGATTATTTTGGTCATAATTGATATCATGATTATTTAACACAATTACTAATTGACTTTGGAAACACCATTTGTTTACTATGACTTTTTTTTCTTTTCGGTCCAGACTTTCGGTCCTGGTTTTAGTTGGCCACCTGTTATCTTTCGTTTGTTTTAGGTTTCATGATGCACACCTGCTTACGTTTGGGTAATCCAGCGGTATATTTATTTCACTAGTTTGTTTTTCACATTGCTTCTAATTATTTTAAGTGTCTATGTCTGTGAGAGTTGTTTTGTTTCATTTAGTAGTCAAGACAGTGCCCACTTTATTCTCCATTCAGTGTTCAGTCTTAACACTGAATCTTTTTTATCTTTATCTCTGTCTACAACAAAATCCCAGACATATTTTAGTTGGATTTGTTGTAATGGTTTGTTGCATTGGAATGGGTGCTGATATGCTGCTGAAGACTCATTTCTTCAGTAGGCTCTGTGATAACAGTGTATATAAAAAGTCTACACACCTCAAAAATTTGAGAGAGATAAACCACGTCAGAACTTTTCCCACCTTTAATGTGGCCTGTAACATGAACACATCAATTGAAAAACAAACTGAAATCTTTCAGTTATAATAACCTAAGGAAAATAAGGGGTGTGTAGATATTTTATATCCCCTGTATGTGCAGTTGGATATATGCATTCCTCTGGTAGGAAAGCCATCCAGCTTCCCTCGTGTTCTTCAGGATAAGGCCATCCTGTCTCCAAACCCGTTTCAGAGATGCTCTTACCCTGTCGTTTGGCCGTGACCATTAGTGAACGCGTTGACATGTCCCACTGGAGCCAAAGGCCATGTCAACCGACTGTGAAGGAAACAGACGACCGTTGAACCCGATTCTTCGATTAGACACAAGTCTTTCACAACCCATTCAGTGGTATGTGAGTGATCGGCACCGCATGTCCTTGATCTGGTTCCGCCATATCCCCCCGAACCCAGACCCTAGTGGATATGTGGACGGATGAAGAGGTCAGGACTGGATGAATACAATACAGTGGATGGGCAAACAAACCAGTTACCAGTGATGCAGTGTTTGGGTACAGCACTGGGTTCGGATATGGGATAAGGATGCTGCTCTGGTAATTATTTATACCAAGGAGGCTCCTTTTCTTTACCCTCCATTTGCTGATATGAGGCAATTGCAGCAGGGATGGTCAACCGTCTCTAAGGACATTGGAATTGTGCCAGTGCTAAGATGTCATTACTCAGCGTTCGGATATTCTCTGCCCCTCGTCCTCTCATCTCCTAAAATGTTTACATCCTTCTCGGCTCCCTCTGTTCTGTTAATACTATTTGTTCCTTTTTTCTCTCTCCTCCTTTTCTATTCTAATCATTCTCATCCCCTTCTCTTTCCTACTGGCTCTCCCCTCCCTTTAAGCCTGCATATGCTGTGTGTGTGTGTGTGTGTGTGTGTGTGTGTGTGTGTGTGTGACGGCAGCCGTGTCTGCACAAGTGCAGGGAGGATGGAGCACAGAGAAAGGGGAAATGAATGGCGCTGATGTCACTGCTCTGCTTAGGAATACATATAACCGAGTGTAGATCAGGCAATCCCAGGCCATAGCTTCCACTGCTCCATACTATGGTCTGGCACCGGCTCTCCTTAGATCTGCTGTGCCGCTGCTTTAAGTTTAGCGGGTCCCACTCTGCCCTCCCACCCTAGTGCCGGAGGCTAGCAGGGTCTTATCAGGTGTAGGCGTGCTGCACAAACCCTACGTTGTGTGAAGACAGCCCAGGAGAAGAAGCAGGGAGAAGAAGCAGGGAGAAGAAGCAGGGAGAAGAAGCCAGGAGAAGAAGCCAGGAGAAGAAGCCAGGAGAAGAAGCCAGGAGAAGAAGCGGGAAGCTCTTTAAATGCGAGTGAGACGTCAGCAGCTGGCTGCGCCACAGCTGATTGGAGTGTACAACACAACACAGTGCAGAGCAGAGAGCCGTCCTGTCCTGCAACTAGCATGTGGAGAGAACCGGGTCACTCCTCTTCCTCACAGACCCGTCAGTCCTGGGCCGGGAAACCCTTCAACCTTGAGCCTCATCGCAGGTCTGTATAGCTGTCATGCCCATCTGGAGGACTCCAATGTTGGAACTAGCGCATATGTATTATTGCCTACTTTATTGCTTCCTGGCTACGCTCAGAATGTTCTCCTCAGGCTTGCCAACTGCTGCAGACTCACTGCTTTGCATATCGTAATGTGCCTGTGAATGCTCCCCGACTGTAAAGTTTTGCCCGGTTGTTCATGTTTTACTCTGGAGGTTTTTTAACTGACTTGTTGTTGCTTGTATCTGTCATGTTACAGGCTGAATCTGTGAGCAGTCAACAGATTTTTGACTGATGAACAAATGAACAAATTGTTTTAGCGTAGCTATGTTTTGTGAGTAAATGCTGCGCTTTTTGTGAGTAAAACAAAGTGGCATTTCTGACTTATTTTGTACATGTGCAGTTGTATCAGAGGATCAGAAATACATAGATTTGTTTCTGTACGGTCAGTGCAGTAATGACCACACAGATCAATATCTGTATGTACGTTTGTGTCCTGTAGTCCTCACAAAGATATTAAAACCTGAATAATCATTACTGGTAGATACCCACTAAGAAAAATGTGATTCCGGTCATAGGTGTTAAGTTTAGGGACATGAGTGTAATGGGTTACAACGTTAAGTTCTTGAGGTAAAGGTAATGGTTATGTTAAAGTTTGGGAGTAGTGAAAAGGGGCAAGGTTGGGTCACTCAGGTCCCTAAATGGAAAGAAAGACTAAGTTGTGTGTTTACGTCTTTACGGAGGCAAGCTGAGGACACACAGATGGTTGTGGGAAGGCTCAGTCATGTTGTCCAGAGATCCTCACACAACTTCTTTTTGTTGTGGTCAGACACTCCTATTAGGAATGTGGATCTGGAGACACTCCTCACTTCTCTTCCTGTCAGGAACATGCGAGCCAATGCGTACATCTGTCCAATCTCTTAGTTTGCCTGGTCACTGGTTATATTTTTTAAGTTGATTTGGTTGTGAAAAAAAACATTTTCTCTGTGTGTCAATATACTATAACACAGCCGGGATCATTTAGGATTTTATCATTTTTTTAAATGTATTAGTTTAATGGATTGGATAATTATGCTCTGTCATTGCCTTTCATAGGAGCCTATGATTTGCTACTTTAGCATTCTACTGGGGTGTCAGTCTCAAACACAGCAATGAGGTTACTCACTCTATTTATCATTTCTTCCTGCTCTTTTTCCTCCCCTTTTCACCTCCACACTGTGAGAATTGTGACAACTTCATACTAAATACTGTGACTCATTGGATGCCGGGGATTTGGAGCGAAAGCCAGACAAACATAGCCCAGACGAGCACATTAAAGCCCGCTTTGGCCTGCCCCGAAATATCATAAGCAGCTAACTTTGTTCAACCCCGCTGAATGCAGCACAAATGGGGGGAGCAGATTGCCTAGTGGTAAGTGATCATTAACCAAAAGGTAGCACATTTTAATTCCCCTAAACAAACCAGTTGAAAACAGGTATGATAGAAGTGATTTATTCTCGGTTAGAGTACCTACTTATTCAAAGGTATATAATATAATGTAAATAAGAAAAGTACCTTACAGTCCAGCTCTGTCCAGTCGAACTCAGTTTGCCACTTGGCCACAGGACGATACTTGGTACTTGGCACTGGGTCATCTCTCTTCATCTGTATGCTAATGTGGTATAGAGGTCACGGTTTTGTCACCTGGAGGGTTTACTGTAATAGCCTTGGAAATATCTAGCAGATGTTTGAGCAATTTGATTCCATCTAAGCTGAGTATAAACAACATAGACTTTTAACTTCCCCATGAACAAGATTTCGATCAACTGTGTACTGCAGATGCATTCCAGGGAGGGGTTGGTTCTCCTAGTAGGGTAACTGGTTCCCCCGGACTCTCCATCTGGACTTTAGACATAATGGGCCAGATGTGGCTGCCTACTATTGATGCCTGATTCCCTTTCTTAAGCCTCTTATGTCTCCACACCCTGTACCAAAGAGTTACTTGTCATGGTTTTGCTAGTTCGGTGGAGTATCAAACCTAATTTGGTTCTGCCTACAACTGCAAATGATAGGTATTGACACAGCATCATTGGTAATCACATGGTGATAGAGGATCTTCAAATATGCTACTGAACCAGTTTTTACCCACACAGAATATGAATGCTGGGCACACGCTTAAGGAACAGATGCTATACATTCATCAATGCTTTGATAGACGTTTTTATTGCATGCTTTGTGTTAGCATATGTTCACAGGTCATATTTGTACATTCAAGGTCAACATTTTGCTTGATTTGTCAGGATTCAACGCAAAATCTAAAAACAAACATTTCACAGGGACATTTGATTAAGAGTAAACATTTGGAGAGATAATAATCCCTTATATTGTCACGGCCCCCTCCGAAGCTGCTCTACCGCCATCTGCAGGCGGGCTTCAGCGTTTCTCCTCACCAGTCTTCTAGCACCACTGTTCCTCCCATCACATTATTGTCTTGTCATTGCGCACACCTGGTGTCCATCCCTTCATTATTAAGAGTATATAGGTCCCCTGAGTTTAGTTGTGTCTTTGTGTTGAATTGCTATGTGTTACCTGTGCCAGTTGTGGGCTTCAATTAAATATATATTGTCCTTCCTTTGTGAAGAGAACTTTGAATGGGCTGCATTGCAAGTTTAATTTGGATGTACCACCAAGCGCTAGCTGATTCTGTGCCTGGCTTCCTTCTTCTGAGCCTACACCTGACCTGGGTATGTGACATATTATTATGATATAATCCGTTTTTGCTCAGTGGTTGTTAAGTCAAAATCTGAACAGTTAATCATATTATACTAACATGTATACAGTCTATTTTATTTACAGGCTAACAATTAAATCGACAATTCTTACCACTGGGGAAATCCTTGCCTAGGCTTTATCTATTAGTTTGGGTCAGAGCGTTGCTAGGCCCTGTACTTTAGTGTCAGTCTGCGGTGCAGGCAGTTACAGTAATGTAGCACATTGTTGGGTTAACTTTGTGTATTTGGTCAGGTCTCTGTGGGAGCAGGAAGAATGGGGGCTCAGGGGCTCATCGCTCTGCAGTGTTACTGTTATCTGTAACCTGGCAACAGTGCAATGAGAGCAGAGGCAGAACAAGAGAAAGATCCAACTGAGCTGGAAGCTGGGTGGTTCCCCTCAGCAGATTAGATGATCACACAGCATCTTAACAGTTGACTCAATCTGCACAGACACTGCAGAGGTGGAGAGAAAGAGATGTGGAGAGAGAAGTGCACGGTGAGAGAGGGTGAGGGTGAGATGGGAGAGTAACGGGGGGGGTTTGGGGGTGTTGAGGGGAGGGGTTGTGGTGAGGGTGATTGATACGGTGATAGTGGGAGGAGAAATGTACTCATCTTGATGTTGATATCCAGTAATGGAAGTATGTTTTGATTTTATGCCCTGGGGGGGCTCTGAGCGGACGAAACACGCAGGTTAACAGGGAGGTAAAACCAACTGTGCTGCAGTAAACATTACATCAGAGTTGTGTGCAGTAGACCTCTGCCAACTCTGTGGTCACAAGGCCATATTGACAGTTCAGACTTGCACCAAATTAGCCTTTAAAGGACTTCATCATACAGTATGTTTAACAAATATACACAGGTTAGCTGCGTGTATATTGATTTGTAAACAGGGCAGTGTTCATATGGTATTCTTACATTGAAACAGCACACCAAAAAATATGTCAAGGAGCTGTCATATACAGTGCCATTCTGATTTATTGGACCCCTTGGTAAAGGTGAGCAAAAAAGGCTGTGAAAAAATATCTAAAAAATGTGATGAAAATACACAGTTTTCATATCAAGGTTCAGAGAACTCCAGATGCTAATGTTTACGTCTTGATCAGATTTGAGGCTTCCATCTGGAAAGATGTCCCAACAGCTTATTAGCGTGGAGGAGATTTCTAATTCAGTTTTTTTACTGGAGATGAGGTGGCACCAAGATTGAAACAAAGTCTATTTTATAAAGGTTATCAACCTCCTGTCTCATTTAATTTGTGTCTTTTTTGACCTTCCCACGATGATGGATAACTGAGGGATTTTCACGTCACCTAATAATGACACTGCAGTGAAACAAGAAATTACAAATAACCCATTGAGGAATACTAATAGCTAAAATAATTAAAAGTAGGTGTGACTTCTCTACTATTTTTAGAGTAAGGTCAAGCTTGTGAGTGACAATGTCATTGTTTAAAGCTTTTTTGCTCAGCATACGTATGGGTGCAATAATTTTGGATGGCAATGTACAGTTACAGTTTACACGCACTCGTGTTGAAGTCATTTTGTCACGCTTCCCAGGTGTAGTGCAGGAATGAGCCAAGCGCTAAGCGAATATAAACCGTTCGTAGTAAATATTTACATAAAACAAACACGGAACATCGAACGGGGAAACTAAACTGAATGTAAACCAAATTGGGGTAACAGTGCGTCTTACTAAATACATACAAACAGTTTACCAGTAAATAACACCAATATAAAGGAAATAACATATAACAATGCTAAGCACCGTGCACTAAACCCAGATGACTAAATAGCAAAGCAAATCACCTAATTGAAAACAGCTGTGCACAGTTAAAACAAATCCACCAAAAAGAAAGTGTGCACCCCACTAAAATCCTCGGTGTGGGAACCTAATGTACACCACTCGTGACACATTAAAACTCATTTTCAACCAACCCAGAGATTTCATGTTGGAAAGTCGGTTAGGACTTCAATCTTGTGCATAACACAAGTCATTTTTGTAGTGATTGTTTACAGACAGATTATTTCACTATAATTCACTGTATGACTATTCCACGGGGTCTTAAGATGCTTTTTAAAGGCGGTAGCATCATGTTGTGGGGGGTGCTTTGCTGCGGGAAAGACTCTTCGCAAAATAGATGTCATCATGAGAAAGGAAAATTATGTGGATATCTGTCTGGAAGTTAAAGCTTGGTTGCTAATGGGAGATCTGACCCATCATCGGACCCAGACTTTTGACCCACTGGGACTGTGATGAAAGTATGAAAATAATAAATTAATCATTCTCTATACTATTACTCTACTTACTCTACTTACTCAATAAAGTGGTGACCCTAAGTGATTAACGATGGAATATTTAATAGGATTAAATGGCAGGAATTGGGAAATTTCAGTTTAAATGCATTTGGTGTGTAGGTGTATGTAAACTTCCGACCTTTAAATGTGAAAATGCTAAATTCAGTCTTTTCTGTCCTGTCTGGTAATCTTGTTTTCTGCAATATCTTTATAGGATGGAAAAGTATTTATTGAAAGCATGCCCATATTTGCCATCAATGGATTGAAGGTGATCAAGGGCTTCTCTGACTTGACTTTATGAGCGTAATTATATATGCATGTCGGCAGGACAAAAGCTGTGTGTGGTACTATTATGGGATTGGACGTGTTCCACGGGCATGAGAGGAATCCGATTGTTACAGTATCCTCTTTATCTCCGCTTTAGTCCAGGGGCGTGTTCACTGTCTGTTGACATGGCATCCGAGAAATGCTATTAGAAAAGAGGGATTAGCCGAGATGCAAATAATGTAATCCCCTACTTTGAGGCCTACCACAGACTGAAGCTTTGAGCCTCATGTTTGATATCCTTCCACTATATGAGGACGGGAAGGGCCAGGGCAACATTCATTTCATCCTTGCGGCACTTTTGACGCTTTAAACCCTCTTCCCATAGGAACATGTTTAGAGACGTGGTGACATGTGGTTCATGCTGTTGACAGATCCTACTCAGCAGAGCAGGATGAAACAGGAAACAATTTCCCCTAAAACATGTAAAAACACCAAGTAGAGTGCTGTACCAAGATAAAGCTACATGCATCCGAGCACATGACAACTCTCCATCTCGGTATATGTAGCCCACGTATCTGATGGTGTTTGTCCAAAATATTACAGAATAGTTCAGCAATCATCCGTTTTTCTGGCCTGACAGCATAACTTAAAGAGGCTACATAATGTAACGATCTGTTGTTTTGATAGTTTGGATAGTTTTTCCGGACTGTTTCATTTAGCCACAAGCAAAGGTTGCACATTGGATCATTCACATGCTGGTGTTTGGTTTGAATAGATATGCGAAGCCGAATACATTATTTAAAATGATTCTTCGACAATCAGATTAAAAGATAATGACTGGTTGTGTTCATGCCATATTCAAAAGGGATATGAGATCATGTTAAAGGGCAACTTCACCGAAAAAAACATATTTTTTCTCACTTATCGTGGTCACTTATGTAGTAGAAATGTGAAAGCATTTTTGAAATTGGTGCCATCTAGGCAGAGAAAAAGATTAAAATGTGTTTTTGGCTCATGTGGATGAAATACACCAAATCCCAGAATGCACTTGTTTTGCTGCTCTACGAGTCCACTCCCAAGCCACACCTACCGGCTCGAGAGGGCAGGCAGAAGGGAAGACTAGCTACTAGCTAATTGACTGGAAAACAGAAGACACCGGTTAACATGAGTATCCGTGACGAGTGTCTTGATAAAGTAATTTAAATACTAGCCTTGTGTTGTACCGTGATGTACATCCAACACAAGGAAAGGACATGTAGTTAGTTTCCATCGTTTTCCCGTTGAACATTTAGAGCGGTGCAAACAGTGGCTGCGGGCTAGTATCAACCACCCCAAGTTCCGAGAATATTTGTAATTAATAAAAGTATATACATTTCTTCATATTTCCCTGTACTCTTTTGTAAATCAAAGTAATACATTATAAACTTTGAACTTTTATTGTTTTTAAACATAATATAAACAATTTCACACTCATAGCTCTTCCAGAGCTTCAGCAGTTTCTTGATAGCCACA
Source organism: Dallia pectoralis (assembly GCA_029465975.1). Lineage (NCBI taxonomy): Eukaryota > Metazoa > Chordata > Actinopteri > Esociformes > Umbridae > Dallia > Dallia pectoralis. Next base: position 13,917,922 of record CM055749.1, on the reverse strand, counting down.
GTATTGTCCGTCACTAGCTGGAAATCTCTGTCTGATGTCCTGAACAACACAGGCAGGCAAAACAAGACGATATAGCCTTTCCCCAGTCTCTCTCCTTGCAGGACCCATTCCACGAAATGACGGTAGGCTGTTAGGCGATATTGTCTGAAAACAATAAGCACAATGTTAGCAGCGCAAGCTATTTGCACCTCCAATAGGCTAGCTAGCATATATGTAAATATAACCGATAGCTCAGCGAACTGACGTGAACAACAAATAAATACTCACTTATAGGGCTGGACGATTTTAGCTAAAATCATAATCGCGATTAATCGAAGAATTTACCTCGATTACGATTATTGAACGATTATTTAACAAAAAAAATTCTCACCACTGGCAGGGCTTATACTGAAAATTAGTTCACAGTTATTTTTTCTTATGAATAAGTGCATAATCCTATCTTTGTGATTCTAAAATAAGGAAACACTGATAGCTATTATTAATGCTTATTTCTTAAACATTTCAAACAATTGAATCAAACAAAGCATACAATGCTTGAAATAAAAACGTCTTATAAAAAAGTATAAGAAAGTTTTATAAGAAAGTTTACAAAAAATGTAGAAAATAAAGAACTTTTAAAAATAGTTCTTTTTGTAAACAAAAATTACTGTAAATATTGCCATAATTAAAAGTAAAATATAACTTGTTGGAGGCACTTGTTGCTGGGCGTTTGTCAGTCTCTCTCTTTTTTTGAGCCATGCACTGTTCATATTCGGTCATGTGATTCCGCTCCAAGTGTTGACACAGATTGCTGGTATTACCTTTGGTCGCTATAACAGTTTTTCTTGCAGTGTTGGCATTTGACATGAGTTTATTCGGTGTCGTCTTTATTGAAGCCAAAATATGCCCAAATGACGGACACTGCGTGTTTCTTTGGAACCAGCGGCTCGTGTTGCTGAGTTGACGCTGTTTTTGAGTTCTCCTCCATGTTGCTTCTATGTCGCAGACTGGACGGGGCGGAGCCACGTGACTACACACGCGGTAATATGTTTAAAGGGGAAAGTACATTAACACACAGTGGGCGGAAATATTAATAGGATTAAAAAAACAAAATAACCGACATGGTAAAATTACCTCGGTTATAGGCTCTGAATTTCGGTTTCGATTACGTTTCGATTAATCATCCAGCCCTACTCACTTATACGGAAGCGTCCGTTTGTCCCTGCAGGCTTTGGCTGGCGTTTCCAATTGACCTTCGGAATCCTGAAATAAGTTTCAAAAACTTGTGTGGATCAAAGCTGGGGTGCTCTATTACGCATGCTGGCGGTCCCGTATCTAATGCAGGTTCAGTTATTTCTTCAAGAAGAAAATGGCATTGCTGAAATTCACAACAGTAGCGGGACTCTATCTGTGTCCATAGGCGCACAGCGAGAGCACTGGCACCACCAGTCTGCCCCAGCTCGACTCTGAACGGGCTCTTCCTCATGACCGCCAGGCAAGCTTCGCTCCTCTGCAGCAGCAGCCTCTTGTTCCTCCGTCAACCGCAACTGTGTTTCGCTGTATTGCGGCTCGTACAGGCAGCCACGAACATCGGATTCGCGCAACAGATCTTCAAAATCCCTTCCATTTCGTCTTCACAATTACATTCTGCCATTGTGTTGTCTAAAACTCGCATTTCTCCCTATACAAGCAACATCGGGTTAGCTTAGCTACAAGATGGCTGACAACTGTTTTGAGAATCTGTGACGAGGCCCCACCCCATATGGGCGGGTTGAAAAAATGTGGAAGTAGCGTCTACTTCTGTCTGTAGTTTACAGCCTCTTTTAAAAAATCCTCCAATGACGTAAAAATCGTCATTTTACGTCATTGGAGGATTTTTTCCTGACCTAAAATCAAGATATGCCTCTTATCAGATGGAGTTGAGGGGTGGGAGGAGGGTCATTGGAAAATACTACCATTTGTCTACTGATACAAAGCTAAATGCAAAATCGGTGAAGTGGCTCTTTAAGGCAAGCCTAGTTCAACTGGCATGTGGGACGAAGTTAATGTTGTGAGCCTGAGAAGGGGACTTGAAGAGCAGCTATTTATGGGCCAAGAGATACCTAGTAGCCAGTGGAAATATGTATTTGGTAATTACCATGACTTTATAACACTAGAACAGACAGGCATTTTAATGATATTGCAAAGCCATATTGGTAATCTCCCACATTCTAGCCAAGCGAAATAGATTCAAGCTTTGTCAGTGGAGATGGATGTAGTAAACATGGGCCTGTACTTTGTCCTACAGCACGTTGGTAATTCAAGAACATATGCAAAGGTCCATTTTGGGATTGTAGCTCTGTGGATCCTGCACTCTGTGTGGAACTTAAACCTTTAAGCCATGCTTTCCTGTTCATAAATTCTGCTGTTTGTCTGGACAGAATAGAACGTGAATCTAGCTAATCTGGGCAAACTGAAACGGTAATCTATTTTATGACTAGAATTAGTATGAGATCATGAAATAGTGTAAAACAGTGATGTCACTATGGAATATATATCATTTTAAATATTAAGATTAAGCTTAGAATAATTCTGGCTTGGTTGACTGCTGTAGGTGGTTTCAGACTGCAGGGGTAGATGGGGCGGCTAATATATGTGCCATGGAGACTTGGTTGTGGGTGTTATTGTACCCAGGCGGAGATGTTGGCAGTGCTCTTGAACCGCGAAAATTTTTTTGAGGAAAAAATATTGTGTATAGGCAAATCCATATAGGCTAGCTTTTATCAGTGGGGGATATGCGTTTAAGATATTGCAGTCAACATAGGCATGCACTTCACCCAACAACACCTTGATAATGCAAACAAGTGTATAATTGGATTGACAAATGTAATAGTATAACAGCATAGCAAAAATATCACCTCAATAACATAGTATAACAAACAAGCTAGCCTGCTAACCCTGTTTACTCAAAGCTAGCGTGCTAATGTCGCTAGCAGCTATGGCCCATTAGTGAAATAGACCAGGTATCTACAAACGTCACCAACAACAACCCTCTTCAGCCCACAGATGTTCATGTTCAAATATCCACTGTCTTTAAAAACACTTATGGTTATGTGATGCCAGGTATCAATCGCGTGTTATTGAACACATCCTGTGTTGTTGCGTCACAAACAACTGACTTATTTATCTGACTAGTGACTTTGCCTAATTTTTAGGTCAATGACCATCTGTCTATTTATGGCTGTCAATGATTTTATTTTATTTTTGGTGGTGAATGACAAAGGGGTTTTAGGTGCTTTCAATTGTGTTTATGCTGTACATCATTTTCATTTTTTATAATATTTCTTGACTGGTATTTCATATCATAGTTCAAAGTACATTTGTCAGGTGATGATAATGTATTAACCATGCTGCATCTTGGTTTTCTAACAATTTTTATAATAACACATTTTAATTGTGAAACATTTTCTATATAACATCAAGATCGTCACAAATATAATTTTTTTTTCGAAGCAGCTTCTAAACAACCGTTTATATTATTTCTTATAATGTTCTGACTTCAGCATTTTTATATTTTTGTTGTTAGCTCTGTGTTCACACAACTCATGCTTGTACCTCTAAGAGGTTGCCAAGCTAAACACATTTTTCATGACTCACTTTTAGATGTAATGATTACTTGTTATCTGATGCTTGATTTATATTTTTTCGTCAGAGGATTTAGAGGATCGGATCAGACAGATTATCGAAATTTGAGCAAATGCAACCTTGTGCGTGCTTGTTTAATTTGCCAGTACTCCTATAGCCTTGAGATTCACTTTCAAATATGCAGCACATTTACAAGGGAATGACAGTCAGTCATTGACAAACAATTATTTTGGTCCTGAAAAGAGGATAATATTTAAATGAGACAGGAAATAATTCTTAGCACCAATATGGAAACTAATGATTGTTGCTGTGTGGGAATGCTCAAGGCTTGCAGGTAAGGACCATTTATTATACAAATACAAATACTTTTTTTGCAACAAATGTCACTATTGATAAGTTGGGTGTACACGAGACGCAGCAAGAAAATACTAATTTATAAAGTATGAGACCGCTTTATGTTTAATAATATAACAAAACAAAATGTGTAAAGCACAAGTCTCATGGCGTCGCAGCTAGGGGTGGGAAAAAAAATCGATATTGCAATATATTGTTGTGCTCTCTGTCGCAATAAATAATCGATACACTAACGCCCAATATCGATATTTTATTACAACACAAAATGATTAATTTACCCGTTGTCAGTGTCACTGTCACTACCCAATATCTACCATTCTGTTTGCGGGGGGCGCTGTTCGAGTAAATAGGGGTAAAGTGGCGCAAACAGCGGCCGGTGAAGAACACAAGTTAACTAACAACAACAGAGAATTGCAGAAAAAAAGAGAAGCGAGAAGAATGGCGGAAAACAATAAATAACTAATCAAAGACCCACCCGCTAGTTTCCACTCTAAAGTGTGGAGACACTTCGGGTTTTACGAGACAGTCGACGGAAAGGCACTGGATAAAGACTATGCAATCTGCAAGAACTGCTTTGCAAAGATAAAATATAACAGCAACACTACGAATCTGCAAATGCACCTCGTTCGCTATCACGGTGAACTACTCTCAGGTGATAATGAGGGCAAACCAAGTCAGCTGACAATCACTACTGCGTTCAAAGCAAAGCTCCCCTTTGGGTCGCTGAGGGCACAGAGTATCACTATACACATGTTAATGTTCATGTTGTTTTGTAATGTTCATGCACTTTTATCTGTCTAGATGTACAGTGTTTACATTTAAGACCAGGAGGCAGTGAGTTATTATGCAAATGCATATTTCTTTGCACAATGTTGGAAATGTTGGCATTAATAAATGCATAACATTTCCTTATTTCCTTATTCCTTCTTTTTCTTTTCAGTCACATATATCGTGATATATCGTTGATGAAATTTCTTCCAATATATTGAATATCGTAGATATCGCGAATCGTGATATTATCATATCGTGGACCACATATCGCCACAGAATTGAATCGTGAGGTACCTGTATCGTCCCACCCCTAGTCGCAGCACGGCTGTAATGCATTTGGATTTAGAGAGAGCTCATGTTGTAATCATTATGTAGGACAATGATGAGTGCCAGTCACATGTGCAAGTAGTGTCCACGAATGGCTTCATTTCAAAAGATCGGTGGAGAAAAAGGACAGAAAACAAACAGGATTATATATAATTTTTCTGTGAAAAATCAATTAACTTAATTTTCAAATGCATTCATCAAGGTTAGTATACTGTCTGGCTATTTTTGTGTAATTTGGTTGTGTTTTGATTAATCTCCTACCTAATGAGATTTATTATATTCAGAAGATATAGTATTATATTCAGATGATAAAACCCTATTTCTGGACATAATGCAAAGTGTATTCCTTTTGAAATGATGTTGCGTTTTGTGTTGAAAGTGGTTTGTCTTTTTGTATGATCTGTTTGATTTGTTTGCCTGGCATGCATTTTTGTGCTGATATCTGGTTGAGATATGGATGAATGAATACAGCACCTTGGGGAAACTGTATGGCTTTTTCTTTATGATGCTTGTCTGGAATCAGATTTTCTGTAGTATCATCTGTCTTCCAACCACTGAGACTGCTATAAAGTGTGACACATTTTCATGTTTTAGCTCTTAGATATGACATTATCATCAATGGGGTTGTGGGAATAGGTTGTGGCTCCTGCAGCCATCTCACTGTAACGTTATCTGCCCATTACTCTGGCTGGAGCCATTCTGATTGGCTGCCTGGATAACATCAAGCCATCATGTCACATCTCTCAATTACAACTGGAAAATAGGCAGCAACCAAGATATAGAGGCCCATCTGAGAATAAAAATGGAATTCTTCGACCATTAAATTACACCTTGTCTGCATGTTCTTGGTTTTAGAAAAGAGAGAAGACAGGAGTTATTTTGAAAAAAAATGTCTCCGCAATGTGTTTACAGTAGTCCATAGTCAGTTGGTGAGCTGGATTAATCATTGCAGGTTCTAAGAATACAATATTTTATATGTAGCCAATACTTAAACATCATTGTTTTTCTCTTAACAATTTGATCCATTCATTTACTTTAATTTTTAGAGATATTAAAATTCACTACAAATTTCATGAATACCCACTATGGTCTTGTCTCATTCAACTCCTACAACATCTCGCAACTTCAAGAAGGATCAGGATAGTCAATTCTAAATCCCATCTAGCCAATCATTTTTGCTCTCTTACACAAGCAGGAAATACCATCCAGCACATACACGCTTGGAGGAGATCTTTTCTGACACTATTCTTGCAGTAAATACTATATAACCACCGGATTGGTGACCTTGAATGCACTGTGGGATACAATTCAACAAACTGGAATAGGTACTTTGAACTGCAAATAAGCCACTAGGACCAACAGCTAAGGCTGTGGCTTTGGAGGACTTGTCCAGAAGTAAAACAATGTAGGTCATTCCGGACATTTATTTAATTCCAGGACTTGTTTACGGTTAGAACTACAATACAGACTTTTCTTCTTGATTTTTTTAGCATTCAACATTCTTCTGTTGGTTAGCGATGCTTTGCTTTTGGTCAATGACATGCTGGCCTTTGTGTGCTGCGAACATATTGGGGTACAAATTGGGAACAGATGCAGCAGTCTGATGCCAAACCAGCTGGGATTGATGGTACTAACTATACATCCTTTTTTTGCTTATTTATCAATTTACCTTTTATGGCTTCCCGCTTATCACCCTGCGCAAAGGTGTATTAGATTCACGCTTGACATAAACCGTTATGATACAAAGGTAGCCTCTAGTATAGTTAAGGATGTTAAATATGCTCTTGGGGTGACCTGAATACTTCGACTATTTGAGTATTTGTTCATTAAGTTGGTATTTGAATCTTACTTCAGTATTCGGAGGCTTTGTTTTTGTAATTCTTTTTTCAACAGAACTTTGCATTAGTAGGCTACACTACAATACATATCGTCAGCTAAAGCCTTTTATTATAGATATTAGATTGAGCTATTGAGATATTGTTAATTTTTTTAATATATACAGTATCTAGCTGATTTTAATGTATCATAATGTGCATAACAAGCTTCCACATCACCTGATTTGCCTCACCTCAGTGTGTACTTCCCACATGTCTAGAGAAGCTGGAGCGGGCAAAGAGTTTCACATCATCAGATGATAAAAAAATTATCATTGCCAAATTTGCAACCAGAAATTGGTTTACCATGGAGACACGACAAGTTTGTTGAATCATATCAAACATGTAAGTATATTGATTCTTATCTGAGCATCGCTCGGTAACTAGGCTTTCACGCTCTACACATTGTGTTTGACCTGTTAGCATCAGGTTTGATAGATAGCTTAATAATTATAATAGTATCATAGATGCCTAGACCCTAACACAGACATTGCACTGAGAAAAGAGGGGGTAAACTTGCAATTTCCAATACATCAAAATTATACATGGTTTGTCATGCACTGTGTCTTGTCTTGTTTTTTGTTTTGCCCATCATGTTTTCGATCCCATAACTATTGGTTAATACTGGCCTACTATTCTGTTAAAACTTGCTTAATTTGTGGACTATAAAAACTTGTTAAATTAATTGTTGTTGCTGTTTCAAAAACGTTGAGCAACAAATTACATTTTTTGTGCGCACAATCTCGTGGCCGGACTTTTTGTAAACCTTACTTAGCTCATTTTCAGTAGCTTTGCAAGTTTCAGGGGAAGAGATTGATTCATGTAATCGCCAGTAGGCTATACATTCTTTATTTATGAAACATTAATTGTCAAGGGTTTTTAATGGTTGTTTAATAGTATTCGAATACTCGTTCAGAATCACGAGGGAGTATTCAAAGTCTGTAAAATAGTATTCGGGCCCTAGGATGCTTAGAGTGTTGTTTTTTAGGTGGGGGCACAGAGCAGTGATTGTAGGCTATGACAATATCGGCTCTGATACGAGAAAAAAAATCAATAGACATCTTGACCTAGAACCTGTTTGCACTGTTTGTGTACGCTTTAAAATGTGTGTTCTAAATGCTGAAGCTAGGGACCAGAACAAATTCCTTGTGTGTGTAAACAGACAAACCTGATTCTGATGTATTTCTGTATGTCACATTCACAATTTCTAGCGAAGCCATAAAAACAGCATTATAGACAAGACAAATTTGCTAACAATTTGACATCTTCAGTGGGATGATTAGTGATCCATTTTCTGGCCACTTGATGTGTGTTTTGGTACGTATACTTACTGGAGGATCTGATGACACCCTGTTTTTTTTTACATGCCGAAGACGGACAGAGGTTTTTGTCTAAAACCTCCTGGTAATTGAGTCCATGACTCAATCTGATACGTTAAAGCTGATCCATTTTTGGGGTGGTCCCCTGCATGGTCCCTGCTGCATCCATACAAACAGGGGGGGGGGCCTGGGAGACGGTACAGAAGCACACAGATTTCGATGAAGCATTCTGTGAAGTTTTATGACTTGGGTGCAAATGCACAGAGGTGAAAGGGGCCCAGAGAGTTCGGGACTTTAATGTGGAGTTTAGCTGCAGGAGAGGGACACTCATCTGGGTGCAATTGTTTTCTAGTAATGCAGGACGTGATGTAACCGATATTATGTTGATTGATTTGAGTGCAGAGAACCTGAGAGTAAAACTGCCGGGACTCCACTGTGACTCTGTACCCTCGTTATGGAAGAGAAATAGATCTATAATAAATCTAGGGTTTCATTTGTTTTGACAGTCACAATTTCCATCTGTAGATAGTAACAACAAATGATCTGTTGCTAATCAAATGTTTGCTGAGGTATGTGTTTTCGGTTTTGAATTGGGTTAATAGGTGGTTAGTTTTAAGATTAGTTGGTAGACATGTGTAAAGCATTTACATAAATACTTTTGGAACTCTTAAAATAAAGTGTCAAGAAATCTAGAAATATTTATAACAAATTTTATATGAAATTTAATATGAATATATTTCCACAAGTTCACAGTTCCTCAGGTCGCCGTTGTAAATGAGAATTTGTTCTCAATCGGCCTACCTGGTAAAATAAAGGTAAAATATAAAATAAATAAATAAAAATATATTTTGGGGCATTTTTATACTTTATCTGAGAGTGCCAGAGAGGAAAGATGTGTTTAGCTGATAGAGCAGTGGGAGGTGAGCCCTGAGGAAGCCGTAAAACATAAATGCATTTGATGCGTTACATAAAATGTTCTTTTCATGAATATTTACCAGTCAGCTTATTTTGTGCCAGTGAAGTAATGATGAGGCTCATGTGGACTCATTTGAATGGCTCCCTTGTCAGACATCTCTCTCCAAGACCTTTTTTCTGCTTGGCCTGCTGTCGGTGCTGGCTGGAACAAAGACAAACTTTAATGAGAGTGTTGATTAATGTTTATTGCACTGCAAACAAGATCAGAATTTGCATTACAGTATATTACTGTCCAACCATAAAAAGAAGCATCTGAAAAGTTTTATGAGTTGAGCTGCTGTGGTAGTCTGTTTGTAGAAAGCCCACATGGACACCGAGAGATCATAGTTGGACTGGTTGAAGACTTTTGTCTACTCCTTTTCTAGAACGTTGCTGCTCTATTTTTCAGTAATGCTCATGTATTTTGGCCTACGATTGTCATTTTATGTCTCCACAAACTCACACAGTCTCATCTCAGAATTGGATCAACATCCTATGAAATTTGCGATTTCTTTTCAGAATTTCTTTCAAGAACAGTGTGTGAGAGTGGCACCTCTCACAACAAAGCAGAAAATGTCAGTCCAATTGTCCTTTTCCTTTCCGGTATTATTAATTAGACAATGGCTTGCCACAGCTTTGGACTAGCGCCACCTTGGGGCAGGAGGTGTGTGGTACAACACTGAATTGAAATTTGCTGACTCAGATTTTGGAACTGGTGTGCCTTGGAAGTTTTATGCTACTCACTCTAATAGTTCTGAAGCATCTTTTCACTCCCAGGAATAGGCACTGCCAAGGTTCAGGACTTGGACAAGTTAGGACGTGCCAAGTGCCCACTGTTTCAGTGCCCATCAGTGTCAGCGTTTCAGAGCTTGAGGGCTGACTGGTCTGTGGGCCTGGATGAGGAGGGCCTGTTTGCTATGATGGTTTAGATGGAGTGAAAATGCTGTGTTATCCATAGGGGTGACCCGAATACTTATAATAAATTAATTAATTCTGTATTTGGATCAGATATGTTTTTGTAATTGTTTTGCAACAAATCTTTGCAATAGTAGGCTACAGTACATTTTGTCTGCTAAAGCTTTTTAAAATAGATATTAGACTGCTCTGATATTGTCAATATTTGGAATGTATAAATATGTATCTAGCTGGTTTCAACCTGATCTAGAAAGCCATCTGCGGGATTTTACAAAAACCTTTTTCAATCACTAGTGATACTTGCAGTACCTTGTACAACCATTACGACCTCTAAAAAATTGCTGTTTGATAATATACTACATGCTTTTATTGTGCATAAAGGTTAGAATCTCCCCTTTCTATTAATGATTTCCGTTGAAAATAGCTATAAAACACAGACTGTTTTATTAGCAATTGAAAGGACTGAAAAAAATGTAGTTGAGTTTTATGTCGAGCCAGATATTATATGTTACATTCTCCTTAATTATTTGAACATTTCCACAAAATTCAAACTGTTTTCTTTTAAATGCCCTTTACCAAATCTTCCTACATGGTTCTGTTCCAGAGCAATATCCATTTAGATTGGGGTGGGTAATTTAAGGCGAAAATTGTGATTTGGGGGCCTGTCAAGAGCAGGTTAATGTAGCATAATGTGCATAACTAGCATCCACATTGGGAGCGGGCAAAGATGCTGCCAAATAAGTTTCTGGTGCAGAAACATTTCACATTATCAGATGATTAATTTCCAAAAATGCAACTAGAAATTGGTATACCATAGAGACACGGCCAGTTTGTTGAATTTTAGATTTGCAAGTCTCTGAAGACTTGATTCGCCGGTAGGCTAAACATTCTTCATAACTGCGTTGCCGTCTTTTATGTTAAATTACAAAACATTAATTGTCGAGGGTTTTAATGGTGTTTTTTAGAACCAGTATTCAAATACTCTTTCAGAATTACTAAGGAGTATTTGAAGCCAGTAAAATTGTATTCTGGCCAGCCCTAGTAACCCATGTGTTTATACTGAATGCTGAGATTTTTGTTCTCAATTCTTTTTGAAGTTGTGCATTGATGATTGACTTCAAATTACTTTGAATTGAAGCTGGCATGGCTGCAGTGCTTAGTAGTGGGAACTAATAAGGGCAAATTGATATCCACACATATATCCACATGAATAATGCTTATTTTGTAAATGGGCATAACTAATATTCGCTAATACTAATCAGACATGTTAGATTCTGGATGTAAAATATCTAATGTATTTATCTGCTGTGAAATGGTTGCAGTTAATTTTTCTGTTGGTATATTTTGCAATTATTTTTGCAAACATGTGACACAATTATTTTATACTTATAATAATAAGGTAAGACAAAAAATATCTGCTGGTTTTGAGTTTCAAGGAAAATGTTGAGGATGTGTATTAATGGCTAATAGAGAATAAAAGAGAATTAAAAAATATTGTGAAAGTTAATGTATAAATACCATAAAGGAAAGATTACTTCCCAATGGTAGAAATATTGAAACTGTTCTTATATTTATTGAAATAAAACATGATTAAATGCAAGTAATGTAATTCAATCATCAAATATCTGAAGCATTGAAGATTGAATTGTGCAAAGGGTTGCGTATGTTTAGATAAGAATATAAATGTATTAATAACAAACATTTTAAACATCCTTTATTTTAATTGCTGCGTTGTAGCCCCTATCCAGGGTGTACGACACATACTATATAGTGAAGAGACCCGGCTACATCAACCTCTATGGAAAACTTGCTAGTAAAATGCCACTCATATTGTCAACAAGACAATTGTCATCACCTAAGTTCTATAGTCATATGTGATTCAAGCCTGTAATATGGTTTGTTGGTCCAGTGGTGGCATATAATTAAGACTTATTTCGAATTTTACTGCATAGGTTAGATTTAATATATAAAAAAATAGTTAATCATTTTTTGGGGTATCAGCTTCACCATCCAAAAAACAATGAAACTGAAAATAATGTAATATATTTCTCTATGACTCTGCAACAGATGCAGCTGCAGTTAGTGAGCTAGCTTCTGGTGTAACATATGTTGAGTGCTGTTCTGAAACATATTCACAATTATGTGTGCTGCACTAATTATCCCCCAGACTATTCTGTTTCATGTAGTATGACATTTAATTGGTTGGTTCAGTTGCACCCTTTGCTACTGGGCTTTTCATAAGTGTCAAACCATTCAAAACAAATTCAGCCTAAATTCCCAGTAGCTATGATACACTGTAGCTACAATCCCTGTAGCTATGATGCACTGTAGCTACAATCCCTGTAGCTGTGATACACTGGCAACAATCCATGTAGCTATGATACACTGTAGCTACAATCCCTGTAGCTATGAGACACTGTAGCAATAATCCCTGTAGCTATGATACTCTGTAGCTACAATCCCTGTAGCTATGATACACTGTAGCAACAATCCCTGTAGCTATGTAACACTGTAGCAACAATACCTGTAGCTATGAGACACTGTAGCAACAATCCCTGTTGCTATGATACACTGTAGCAACAATCCCTGTAGCTATGGAACACTGTAGCAACCATCCCTGTAGCTATGATACACTGTAGCTACAATCCCTGTAGCTATGATACACTGTAGCTACAATCCCTGTAGCTATGATACACTGTAGAAACAATCCCTGTAGCTATGATACACTGTAGCAACAATCCCTGTAGCTATGGAACACTGTAGCAACAATCCCTGTAGCTATGATACACTGCAGCTACAATCCCTGTAGCTATGATACAATGTAGCTACAATACCTGTAGCTATGATACACTGTAGCAACAATCCCTGTAGCTATGATACACTGTAGCAACAATCCCTGTAGCTATGAGACACTGTAGCAACAATCCCTGTAGCTATGAGACACTGTAGCAACAATCCCTGTAGCTATGATACACTGTAGCAACAATCCCTGTAGCTATGAGACACTGTAGCAACAATCCCTGTAGCTATGAGACACTGTAGCAACAATCCATGTAGCTATGATACACTGTAGCTACAATCCCTGTAGCTATGATACACTATGCAAATGTACCCTCCCACATTCCACTGCTTCATGTTCAAATGCAACCTTGCAGAGGACAAATGTGGAATTCTGCAGGAGTTTCGCTGACAACAATATGCTGCTGAGTTTATAGGTCAGGATGATGTGGCTGATCGTACCAAAGTGCTAATCAGACCTCACTGTGAAACATGAGTTTGTGTACATGTTAGACGTTTTGAATGATTTACTGGGACAGAACTGCAGAGCAGGTGAAACCCGGTGTTTATCTTAGCTTAGGAGAGCAGGGATAGAGGTACACTACTTCCCCTTCGTTTCTCTTGGGGACTGCTGGACATCCTCGCTCTCCAATAGAGGGCCGGAGTTCGTTCTCAGAGCTCTGACTAAAGAGAGAAGAACAGAGAGCACGGACAGATTGAGGAAGAGGGAGGTAACATGCAGGAGAGAAACAGAGAAGAGAGGGAAAGACAGCTAAAGGTTGGAGGTGGATGCACAGCAGTGGTGGAGGTGGGGCAGGTCTGTAATTTGAGGTTTGATACTTGATTGCTCTGTACGTGAAATACAGAGAGACAGTCCCAGGAAGAGCAAGATACCCTCGTTTTCATCACTCCGCCCTAGGAGTTCCTGTTGCCATGAGAGCCACAGCCTTTCAACCCTGTTCCATCGCGATGAGGATTGCAACTAGCACTTGTCAATCGAATTGGGAATAATCGACTGCGACGCAACCAGGTGAGGCGGTACTTTGCACTGTGTGCAGAGAGAGAACGAGAGAGACAATAACAGGACAAGACTAATCTGAGTTTACACAAAGTTATTTGTTTAATGAAATTACATCTTACAATGAAGAAATTGAGTGTGCAGCTTGTAGGCAGTTTTAATTTGGTAGTGCTAATGGCATTATGGGCAATATGATATATAGTTTGAAAGTACAAATTGTTTGTAGAAAAAATTAATACTGGTTACTATAAGGATAAATATGTACTATAACTTACAAAGATCAGAGAAATATATCCACACCTGTTCTGCACTTTTTTTATGGTGATTTGGCGGACTCTGGATAGGACAACGTTGGAAGGTGCCGCTTTAGAAAGTGTGGACATGTGGATATTGTGTTCCTGGTATTTGATGTGCATTGGAGTGACACAGTTGGAACAATGTGTCTTTGTAGCATGACACTGCCTGGGTTGTGTGGGTCAGACAAACTGCCCCCTGGGCTGTACCCATACACCCATATACCCATATACCCATACACCCATACACCCATATACCCATACACCCATATACCCATACACCCATATACCCATACACCCATATACCCATATACCCATACACCCATATACCCATACACCCATACACCCATATACCCATACACCCATATACCCATACACCCATACACCCATATACCCATATACCCATACACCCATATACCCATACACCCATACACCCATATACCCATATACCCATATACCCATATACCCATACACCCATACACCCATACACCCATATACCCATACACCCATATACCCATATACCCATACACCCATACACCCATACACCCATACACCCATACACCCATATACCCATATACCCATACACCCATACACCCATACACCCATATACCCATACACCCATATACCCATATACCCATATACCCATACACCCATATACCCATACACCCATATACTTATACACCCATACACCCACCCATATACCCATATACCCATACACCCATATACCCATATACCCATATACCCATATACCCACCCATACCCATATACCCATACACCCATATACCCATACACCCATATACCCATACACCCATATACCCATATACCCATATACCCATATACCCATATACCCATATACACCCATATACCCATACACCCATACACCCATACACCCATATACCCATATACCCATATACCCATACACCCACACCCATACACCCATATACCCATATACCCATATACCCATATACCCATATACCCATACACCCATACCTACCCATATACCCATATACCCATATACCCATACACCCATACACCCATACACCCATACACCCATACACCCATATACCCATATACCCATATACCCATACACCCATATACCCATATACCCATACACCCATACACACCCATATACCCATACACCCATATACCCATATACCCCCATATACCCATACCCATATACCCATACACACCCATATACCCATATACCCATACACACCCATATACCCATATACCCATACACACCCATATACCCATATACCCATACACACCCATATACCCATACACCCATATACCCATACACCCATATACCCATATACCCATATACCCATACACACCCATATACCCATATACCCATACACACCCATATACCCATATACCCATACACACCCATATACCCATATACCCATACACACCCATATACCCATATACCCATACACACCCATATACCCATACACCCATATGCCCATATTCCCATACAGCCATATACCCATATACCCATACACCCATACACCCATATACCCATATACTTATACACCCATACACCTATATACCCATATACCCATATACCCATACACCCATACACCCATACACCCATATATACCCATATACACCCATATACCCATACCCCCATACACCCATATACCCATACACCCATATACCCATACACCCATACACCCATATACCCATACACCCATATACCCATACACCCATACACCCATACACCCATATACCCATACAGCCATATACCCATACACCCATATACCCATATTCCCATACAGCCATATACCCATATACCCATACAGCCATATACCCATACACCCATATACCCATATTCCCATACAGCCATATACCCATATACTTATACACCCATACACCTATATACCCATATACCCATACACCCATACACCCATACACCCATATATACCCATATACACCCATATACCCATACCCCCATACACCCATATACCCATACAGCCATACACCCATATACCCATACACCCATATACCCATACACCCATATACCCATACACCCATACACCCATATACCCATACAGCCATATACCCATACACCCATATACCCATATTCCCATACAGCCATATACCAATATATACCCATATACCCATACACCCATATACCCATACACCCATATACCCATATACCCATACACCCATATACCCATACACCCATACACCCATATACCCATACAGCCATATACCCATATACCCATACGCCCATATACCCATATACCCATACACCCATACACCCATATAGCAATATGATCGGATCCAATATTCTGCATTAGCATCAGGATGGCCAGTGGTGCCAGCGTAGTGGTGCTTTTGATCCAGAACAACAAGACTAAGAGCTATATCATGTGGACCTAACGTTTATTTTTCATTCCGAATAGTGTAAAAAAAGAGGTCTACTAATACACATGGAATGGCAGAAAAACAGGGCCTCTGTGTGTTTGCTCACTTGTAGCAATGTCATGAATTCCATGACAAGTAGTTCAGAAGTAATGTACTTGGAACATTATTAGATTGAAAGAATGCATTCCTAATTAACAGAGGACGATAGAGGTCTACTGTATTGGCCTGCAGTTCAGAACATTACACACTGTTACTGGAATAAGGCCAAGCAGAGTGGAGCAGTGCATTGTTCTGTGTGTGTGTGTGTGTATGGGACACTTTGTGGTATTTTATTTGTTCCTTTTGTTTTCTTTTTGTGTATTTTGCTCTGATGCTTAACTCTAGTTTTATGAAAACAAAACAGAAAACCATAGAATTGTCACGTAATCTCCAGAAGCAAATTGGTGCGTGTCTGTTTGGCCTAGCTTGCTGCCTATTGCTTTGGTATAATTAGTGGATTTTTCAAAATGTTTTAACAGTGAATTTGTATAGAATTTTGACCCATTCCCTTTTTGTACATGTTACTACCCTTTTCAAATATTTAGCATTTTTCTGAAGCACATTTGGCAGCGATCACAGTATTAAGTCTTCCTGGGAATGACTCTTCTTGGCACACCTGTATTTGGGGAGTTTCTCCCATGTTTCTCTGGAGATCCTCTCAAGCTCTCTCAGCTTAGATAGGAAACATCGCTGCCGATCCATTTTCAGGTCAAACCAGAATTATTTGACCGGTTTGGGCCACTCAAGAACATTCATAGATTTGTCCTGATGCCACCACAACATTGTCTTGACTGTGACCTCCAGTCTGAGGTCCTGAATGCTCTGCAGCAGGTTTATTCACCACGCTGCCTGTACTATTCTCTGTTCATTCCTCTCTCCATCCACCTGATTAGTCTCACAAGCCCTGCCTCTAAAATACATTCCTGCAACATTATGCAGCCACTACCATTCTTTCCTGTACAGATGGTATTGGCCTAGTGATTAACGGTGCCAGGTTTCCCTTAGATGGCTTGCTTGGCATTTAGACCAAAGAGTATTGATTTAATCTCTGTTTAATCAGACCAGAGAATATTGTTTCTCGGGATTTGAGAGTCCTTTTGGTGCCTTCTGGCACCTAAACTTTGTGTCGGCTGTCCATGTTCCTATACTGCAGATTGGCTTCCATCTGGACACACTATTAATAAAACCCTAATTGGTGGAGTACTGCATAGATCGTTGTCTTTTTTTGAAGGTTCTTCGTTCTCCACATTGGAGCCTGGGAGCTACACTACCATTCAAACGTTTGAAAATGTTCTTGTTTTCAAAAGAAAAGCATTTATTTTACCCTTAAAATGATCAGAAATTCAGTGTAGACATGTTAATGTTGTAAATGATGCCAGATTTATTTATGGGATACTCATATCAGCTTAAATCGGAGATCGCAGATATCAAGCTGTCATTGCATGCAAAGGATATGCGACAAAGTATTAACAATGGTGACTTTATTCTACTACTTTATAAGGCTGGAATGTAGCAAATATAGACGAGAAGGCGTGAATACTTTCGGAATGCACAATATGCCTTCATAGATGACAAAGAATGTAATGCTCATGTAGCATTTGTATGAAGGTAAAACAGCGACATAAGTTTTTTTCTTGTAATTGGTTTTTTTCTTTTGAAACTCGTTTTGTACTTAGGTTTTCTTTCTTGTAATTGGTTTTTTTCTTTTGAAACTCGTTTTGTACAAAAGTTTTTCTTTCTTGTAATTCGTTTTTTTCTTTTGCAACTCGTTTTGTACAAAAGTTTTTCTTTCTTGTAATTCGTTTTTTTCTTTTGCAACTCGTTTTGTACAAAAGTTTTTCTTTCTTGTAATAGGTTTTGTACAAAAAACCAACGCGCAGAGTTTTGTCACTAAAATTCCACCAGCACTGTGACAAAAGTTTTTCTTTCTTGTAATTCATTTTTTTCTTTTGAAACTCGTTTTGTACTTAGGTTTTCTTTCTTGTAATTGGTTTTTTTCTTTTGAAACTCGTTTTGTACAAAAGTTTTTCTTTCTTGTAATTCATTTTTTTCTTTTGAAACTCGTTTTGTACAAAAGTTTTTCTTTCTTGTAATAGGTTTTGTACAAAAAACCAACGCGCAGAGTTTTGTCACTAATATTCCACCAGCACTGTGACAAAAGTTTTTCTTTCTTGTAAATCAGTCTGTGCCCAAACGTTTCACTGCGTTTCCAAACAGAAACCCCAAACGTATTCTGACCAATGAACGGATAGCTATCTTAGCGTGGCCCTTTGAACTTCAACCAATCGTTACTCCTTGCAAAGGGTAGAAGAAAAGCCATGGCTCGGCATGGTCAGCATCTGTTACCTCAAGTAAGTTTTCGATTATGTAAAACGTATTTTCATGTCCATGCAGTAGTAATTAAAATATTATTTTATATTATTTTATTTAATATTGCATGGACATGAAAATACGTTTTACATAATCGTATTTTCATGTCCATGCAGTAGTAATTAAAATATTATTTTATTTAATACTGCATGGACATGAAAATAAGTTTTACTTGAGGTAACAGATGCTGACCATGCCGAGCCATGGCTTTTTTCCTCTTTGCAAGGAGTAACGATTGGTTGAAGTTCAAAGGGCCACGCTAAGATAGCTATCCGTTCATTGGTCAGAATACGTTTGGGGTTTCTGTTTGGAAACGCAGTGAAACGTTTGGGCACAGACTGATTTACAAGAAAGAAAAACTTTTGTCACAGTGCTGGTGGAATATTAGTGACAAAACTCTGCGCGTTGGTTTTTTGTACAAAACCTATTACAAGAAAGAAAAACGTTTGTACAAAACGAGTTTCAAAAGAAAAAAATGAATTACAAGAAAGAAAAACTTTTGTCACAGTGCTGGTGGAATTTTAGTGACAAAACTCTGCGCGTTGGTTTTTTGTACAAAACCTATTACAAGAAAGAAAAACTTTTGTACAAAACGAGTTGCAAAAGAAAAAAACGAATTACAAGAAAGAAAAACTTTTGTACAAAACGAGTTTCAAAAGAAAAAAACCAATTACAAGAAAAAAACTTATGTCGCTGTTTTACCTTCATACATTTGTCATTTGTCATAACATCTACCTGAGAAATACTCTTCATGAAATTGTGCAAGGTGAATGGAAAAACACAAACACATAATATTTTGAGCTCTAACATAAGGTGGAGTCGTATCGTATTTGTTTAATTCAATTATTTTGCAAACACAAAACATTTCAATAAGCATTATGGTGTTTGTCTGAAACAAAAACAGAATTTTGAAAGTTATTTGCACCCTACAATATTTCTGATCATTGTCTTGATTAAAAAGGACTTAATCTCCTGGCAAAGACAACCATTTTCTGGGCTAAAAAAATATCTAGTACTTAGTGGAATTTATTCCAAGGATCTTAACAAGAGCTCCTAGACCACTGGCAGGAAAACATATTCAAAATTCAATGATCCGATATAATATTTGACAATGTATTAGGCGCTTTTTCATGTATGCTATCTTGTATGCCCCTTTTGTTGCCTGACATACAGAATGAGTGCACGGCCAAAATAACAAAACACACAAATTCTAAATGTAGTTACAGTAACACTTGGCAAAGTTCAGACGCTGCTATTTGTCGAGTAACTGGTGAAAGGCATCCAATGCAAATCCGTCAGGTAGAGACAGTACAGTTCACTTCAGGCTGATACAGTCTAGTTCCCATCAGACTAGAACCAGAATGAGATCTGCATTGCCCTGGGAGGACCTTAGTACTTTGTTTCTGTCCAGTGGGTCCTCAAACAAATAGGCCAGTCTTCTCAATGGCCACGCTTCAGTACTGAGCCCAGAGAGGGCTCAACACAGGACATTCATCTGATGAGTCGTTTGCTGGTATTACGTCTCTTTAGAGTTGAGGTCTGCAGACGTTTTAGATAGATACATTGAAAATGAATCATGTTATATACCAATTTGTTTTTTTATTTTGTTTCTGAGAGCAGAGTGTATACTCAACTGCTGTATATTGCATACTTTCTAACCAATTAGCATCATTGCCAGTGTATAATAAAATAGTTATTATATAGTAAAATATTCAGTCAGAAGTATCAAAGTAACATAACAGTGTAGGAGACATTGGAACAGTCTCAAATAAATTCAACCCCAGCATACTTAGATTTTGTGCATAAATTGAATAGAAAAAAGCCAAAAATACTGGATCAGAGAATCAATGCTGATTATTTCCATATTCAGTTAAGACATCAGCAGTCGTCTGTATTGAAGGAAAATCTGTTATTGACTATTACCTTTTTTATTCACTGATTGGGCACCAATAAACCTAGTTGTTCTTGGTCAGCTCTGTTTTCACAGCGACTGGACTGATTTGTGACAGTGTGGCAGAAGATCTGGAAGCCTATGGCGCGTTATGCGCTGTAGGGCAGACAGACACAACTTTGCCGTATCGCACTAGCCTCAAACAAGCCCTGTGACATGCAACTTTTTAAAGATTCCAGAAACCAGTGGCCTTAGGTAGTTAGGGAAAAGAAGGCTCACTACTTCAAACAAAAATGTGCACTCTATTTGCACTTTTGTGTTCTGTGTATTTATTGTGTAACTGTATGTTGTCCTGCACATTTTTCCCCCTATCTTGGCCAGGTCGCTGTTGCAAATGAGAATTTGTTGTCAATCAGCCTACCTGGTTGAATAAAAGTAAAAAAATAAATATGTAGTTTTAGCTTGCCCTGCTTGTCACGAGTGGTGAGTTAGGGTACTGCACTGTCTGGTTTCGGGTGCCCACTTCCTGGTTTGTGTTGGTTACAGCTGTTGGGGATTTGCAATCACTGGGCTATAAAGGGGATTGCTAGATGTCACTCGTTGCGCTTCATTGTTACATGTCACAGTATGATAGAGGTGAGTGTTTGTTTGTAAATAGGTTGTATTGGTTTTGGGAACTGTATATTTATAAGACGCTACATATGCGCACTTTCATTTCAGTTTAGCCATTTAGCCTTTTGTCGCCGTTTTCGGTTTGTTTTATGTTTGAAGAAATAAACCTTGTCTTTAAACGGATTATCTACGACTCTGCACATGGCTTCCTACACTACACCTTACAGCGGTCGTGACACTGCTGAAGAGAGCCAGTCTAGGATGCTCTGATGTGCCTAGAGACATTTTGCATGATGCAGTATCCTTGCCAGAAACATTCCACTAACATCTAGCGGTCACTCACAGTCAGAACCAATTCCCAGAGTAAATAAGGAGGTCGGTTTGGTTTGAAAATGTTCTCGACATTATAAATCTAAAGTAGAAACACAGAATCATGTTCGCTCCAATGCTGTTATTAAAGCTCATGTAAAGTTTAGCAGAGATTAGTTCTTGGAATTACTCTGCTCTCAGATGGGCACATCTGCCAGTGCCATTCAAAGTGTATTAGGAAGTCGTAATGGTTGGAGACGTTTAGTGCAAACCAATCAATCAATCAATCAAATGTATTTTATAAAGTCCTTTTTTCAACAAAGTTTTCACAAAGTGCTTTTACAAACACCCAGCCTGAACTCGACAGAGCACACACCAAGAAGTTGATAAAAGTTGATACACAGCAGCTAGGAAAAACTCCCTGATGGGTCGAATTTAGGAAGAAACCTAGAGAGGAACCCGGCTTTGAGGGGTGGCCAGTCCCTCAGAAAAACCATGGCATTATCATTATTATTCCAACCCATGTCTCTCTCCGATTTTATCTGACCACAGGGATACTGGAAGTTCCTAGCTGAAGCCATATAATTAAAATCATTATAGCTTGGTGAGCTGGGGAGAGCCATGACTCAAACACTTTGCATTAATAATATGAGCCCCTGCTTTGTTCAGCCAACACTACCACATTCAACACTTGGTTGAGAAAGTCATTGAATGTTGGTATATTACTGTAGAATACATCAGGACACATACGGCTGAAGTGTTTGAGCTGACGTGATTCATGATGCCATACTAATGATGTTTTTGTCTTTGCTGTTGTTTGCCATCCTTCACCCTCTCTCTCTCTCTCTCTCTTCCCCTCTCTCTTTATCCTCTCTCTCTTTACCCCCCTCTCTCTTTACCCTCTCTCTTTCTCTCTCTCCCTCTCTCTACCCTCTCTCTCTCTCTTTATCCTCTCTCTCTTCCCCCCTCTCTCTCTACCCTCTCTCTCTCTCTTTATCTCTCTCTCTTTATCCTCTCTCTCTTCTCTTTCCCCTCTCTCTCTTTTTATCCTCTCTCTTTCTCTCTTCTCTTCTTTACCCTCTCTCTCTCTTTATCCCTCTCTCTTCCCCCCTCTCTCTCTACCCTCTCTCTCTCTCTCTCTCTCTCTTTATCCTCTCTCTCTTTCCCCCCCTCTCTCTCTACCCTCTCTCTCTTTCTCTCTTTCTCTCTCTCTTTTTATCCTCTCTCTCTTTACCCCCCTCTCTCTCTCCCTCTCTTTACCCTCTCTCTCTCTTAACCCTCTCTCTCCCCCTCTCTCTTTACCCTCTCTCTCTCTTAACCCAGGAGAGAGGGTAAGCAGCCATATCACCCTATAGCCCAACACAGGTTGCCCACTGAAGCTAAGCAGGGCTGAGCCTGGTCAGTACCTGGATGGGAGACCTCCTGGAAAAACCAGGTTGCCTCTGGAAGAGGTGTTTGTGAGGCCAGGATGGAATTCTGGTCTGTGTGGGTCCTAATGCCCCAGTATAGTGACGCGGACACTATACTGTCAAAAAGCTTCCTTCGGATGAGACGTTAAACCGAGGCCACACTCTCTGTGGTCATTAAAAACCCCCAGGATGTCCTTCGATAAAGAGTAGGGGTGTAACCCCGGCATCCTGGCCAAATCTGCCCCTTGTCCTCTGTCCATCATGGCCACCTAATCATCCCCATATATATATGTACTAATTGGCTTCATCATCACCGTCTCCTCTCCACCTGTACGCTGGTGTGTGGTGTGTGTTCTGGCGCAATATGGCTGCTGTCACGTCATCCAGGTGGATTCTGCACATTGGTGGTGGTTGAGAAGATTCCCCCTTTCGTGTAAAAGCGCTTTGAGTTCCCAGGAAGAAAAGCGCTTTATAAATGTAATGAATTATTATTTATTATTATTAACCCTCTCTCTCTTTACCCTCTCTCTCTACCCCCTCTCTCTCTACCCTATCTCTCTCTCCCTCTCTTTTCTCCTCCCTCTCTCAGCCACAACCAAAAGAGCACCTCTTTCCGACACCCTGTGACTGGACAGATATCTCCAGAAAACACTGAGTATATGCTCCAGGAAAAGTGAGTGCCTCTATATTTTCTTTCAATCAAGGATGTTTCTAAACCGTCTCTTTAGTCTACTGTATCATGTGGTTGGTGCTTAGGTCATGCAGGGAGCAGATAAAAATACTGCCATTTTATTAAATAAAATGTATTTATTCCTTCCTCTGTCTTGAATTCATAGCTGCTTGCACTTAAACAAAGGCTGCCCACCAAGGTATTTCCATTATGTCCCTATAGCCAACTATGGTTCACATGGGTTTGACTGGTTTCTATTGTTCATTCTTCTTTTTAAAGGATCAAATGTCCGCAGTGTGCAGGGGTTGAATGAGCTAAAATCACAGGACTTCTCAAGCGCCTTAGAGTCTCTGGTGGCAGATATTTATACCTCAAACCGGCCAACTGGTTTGAACACTCCTTTCCTCTCCCCTCTCTTTACCTCTCTATCCCCTCCTTCCGGTCATGCTTTAGTTTTTAAAATGGAGATATGTAACAGCTTGACTAGTGCGCCCAGGGGAAAGTGAGGGTGCCATGCAGTATTTAGGTCTCCTATACCAGCTTGCGTAGCCCAAACAAATGCCTGTTGCATGCTCTGTGAAAGCCAAGGTGTGGACTTCACATCCACTCAGATCTAAATGGAGAACTGGGTTTCCTCTCCTGCGTTCCACCTGGGGAGTTGGATGGGAACAGAAGGGACGGGCAGGCACACTTCGCATTGTTACGGTCTAATATTGCATAGTCATGCTGTTAGAGTCAGAGTACTCTGTTTCATTCTCACATGTTACTCTTAGAAATGAAGAAACTGTATCCCCGTGTTACCCCCGTGTTACCCCCGTGTTACTCTTAATATTTTAAGATCTTCTCATGCCGTATACAATATCTTGACTGGTTGGTAAGTATTATATAGAATATGTATACTATTGTTGAAAGATATTTTAGTTATTCAACATATTGGAAGTGTATTTTTGTGGCGGTCGACAGATAACGAAAGAGAAATTTCTCCAAGGTGTTACGGGTATTTCAGTCTGTTGGTACTTGGTGAGATCAGAGGTAATTTAATTAATTTATTTGTCTCAAACTGTGTTTAATTTGCATATACAATATTTTTTTTTAGATGTAAGCAGTTATGATAACATTGAGACACTGGATGCCAGGGACATTGTACTGTAGTAACGGGGCTATAAATATTTAACTGAAATATTTAAAATATACACACATTCAGTGTACTTTTAAGACATTTTGTTAGGTTATGACTATGGGAAAGGGATTTAAATGTGGAAGTCATGTTTTCTGCCATGTCTTTGGTTGGAATGAATGAACAGGAGTGTTTGTGTGTGTTTGAGTGTTTGTCCAGCTCTGTCTCCTGCCAACCCAGCGTTGTGACACATTTTAACATGAGGAATACAAGTCACACCACAGCTGATAAATGAGGCGGGATCATTTCAAGTATCTTAGAGCCGGTAGAGTTTAAACACAACCACCAGCATAAAAACTGTTTGGGACATTTAATACATTTCAGAATATATATGAACCATTTGAGTTTCACGAATGTTCTTGTCAGTCCGACGCGTGTCTAAGTATATCTGACAATGTCCTGAAATACATAATGCACACCAGGGGTGGTTCATTGTTTCGGTCATTCCTTACTACAGATTAACTGAGCGTTCAATATGACCAATTCCAAATACAACTAATATCTAGAAGCCAAACTAAAATGAACTCTGTGAAATGCACACCGGAGCACAATGCATTGTGCTGTGCTCTCCTCATCCTCTGTTGTCATGACTCCAGTGTGAAGTGCATGCATCACTATCAAACTCCTGTGTCACATATGTTCAGCTTTTCAACTTGTATTCTACTGGAATAGCCACACCCTCAACCGTTTTTCAGTCAATTTTTTGTTGCTTTATCACATACACTTAACTAATCGCTGCCAACTATTTTAAGTATTGACGTTGTTGATTAGTTTTTGCCGGCCTTATTCAATTCATGATTAAAGCTGTGCATAATTGACGAGTTTCCCAGTGGACTCTGGCATGTCACTTTAGAGATATTTGTCGGCATGGCAGATTTGATGCTGTTCAGGATCTTATGACTCGGCTCTCACAACCAGGAAGTGCAGGCCATAATCCTTCTGTGTTTTAGGGAACACATTTGATTAGGGGTGTGACGAGATCCCGTGCCATGAGATCTCGCGATACTGAATGTGTGAGGGTGAAATTTCAGAGAAGTATTCCACTATAATATAACTCCCACAAATGTCAACCAAAGAGTTTTTTACTCATCATACCCTAAAGGTATCCTCTTTAATATACAAATAGTGTTAATAAAAAATCAGAAGGGAATGTTTTGAAATGCGTGAAGTAAAAAATGTGTATCGCTAATGGATTTAGCAAAAATCTATGATTTTTAACATGTTGAAAGGTTAGCATCGCACCGAGCGTTATATTTGCCGACAAACGTTGCAAAATATTGGTTTTCGAAATTATCAAAGTATGCTGGATAGATCTTTATGATTTATAATTTATGCCTTATCTTTGTTTAATGAAAATAAAGAGATCGATAATTTGTTGATTTAGTTTAGCAGACTTTTTGATTGCTATAGTTTGTATTCAATAGAATTTAACATAGTAAAAATTATAAATGCAATTTTCAGCTAACAATTAATCAATTTTCAGCTACCGCGTTGTTGATGTCCAATAATATAATTTCTACATATAATTTTACTGCTGTTATAGTTCATAATACATCATGTTAAAATCAGAGGTAACGGTTTAGATAAAGAAATTTATTTACGTCTCGTATTCACCAAATAATATAAAAGTATCAATGGTGCTATCAATAAAGACTTGTATCGTTAAGCAGTCTCAATAATGTTATCAATATAAATTTTATCAAAGTTTTCGATCCCTATTTTTTGTCATAACACCCACAATTTTGATTGGTATTATTTCTTTTACCTGAAATATAGTTTTGAAAAATCACATGGCAGGAAACAGAAACCCCCAATCTGACTAGAGTAATTTATCATGTCGACCTAAAGCTGAGTTGTTACTCAGCCGGTTAGAGACCTTCAAGTGTACTGTAGTATTATGTTTTATTTGTATTGTAATGTATTATTCATGCAGAAGATGAACATTATACAAAAAGATTAGTCAGCTAAAACGACTTTTTGAGCTAATGGCGGATGGCACTATCGCATCTATCAAATGTAATCTAGATCGGTGATCATCACTTGAGAGAATTTCCTTTGTGCTTT
Organism: Dallia pectoralis; assembly: GCA_029465975.1. Taxonomy (NCBI): domain Eukaryota; kingdom Metazoa; phylum Chordata; class Actinopteri; order Esociformes; family Umbridae; genus Dallia; species Dallia pectoralis. The sequence goes on along the minus strand of CM055749.1, from coordinate 13,890,805 downwards.
GTTGTTATCCAGAAGCGACGGCTGTATTGGCTGTGGTTCGATATCTGCACCCCTCAATTCTGTATTTTAGCAGAGCTGGCCATTTATCTCAGGTGATAACCTAGTTGGCCTGATGCCTGGATCTCTTCATCCTTCTCGCTGAAATATTGCGACTTTCCTCTGCCAATCTCACAGCAAATCTCCCAGGAATGCTTCAAAAGGCAGCAGAGGTAAACACTGTGAAAGCCGCAAATAAAACAGGCGAGATTCCCCTTGGTGCAGTACAATAACATGCTGTAAAAATTCTGGCCCATATTCAGGTAGATGAGAACATTTTTATTGTTTTTCCATAGTGGTCAAATGTCCTCTGACACTGCATCCTTTGTTTTTGTCTGTTTTTTCTGTCTGTTTTTCTGTCATGCCCTCAGCCTGCCCTTGCTGTAGACACATTCCATCACCTTTTATTTCTCCAAAATGTCACTGGAACACTGAAACACACCCAACAATATAAATACCAGTTAGTCAAAACCTATTTCATGTCTCGGTTTAGTGGTACGAGCAGGGCAATGAGTTGTAATGTAAGCACTGACCTAAACTAATATATATATAGCCAGCAGGGTACATTTCAGGATTTCTACATCTCTTAAACTATATTAGTTTGACAAGTTGATCATGACCATTGGGCTGTCAGGTGCATGGCTCTATTCAGTTCAGGCTCACACATAAAATGGTCTTTTGTTTGTCTAGTTCCAGTAACCAATACATCCATAGTTGGTAGAACAAATCTGGTCAATTGTATTATGAATGACTCTATTGTTTGTTGTACTAAAAGCTCAGTAACGAAAGAAAAAAGAGTAAAGTTGTCACGGCATCCTTGGTGTAGTGTGGATGAAAGCCACGTACAGAGCGAGAACCGTTCGTGGTATTTATTATAACAACACAGTGATATATACAGTATATATATATATATAAACATAAACACACCTCTAACACAGACTGTAACTTCAAATAATGCTAAGCACTGTGTACTAAACCGAATAACTAAATAGCAAGCTAATCATCGAAAATGACCCCAGGTGTGCACAATGAAAACAAAACCACCGGAAATAAAGCATCCAGCCCACTAAAATCCCCGGAGTGGGAACCTAATGTTTCACCAATTGTGACATAAGTTACCAAATTCACGTTCGTTGGAACTTTTTAAAGACCGATAATCAGTTAGCACTTCTGCTCATATATACAGTAACGTTTCACATGCTAGGGATTAGACTAGACATTTTAGAGTAGTGTTTTACATAATTATTGCTCCAGAGTTGTAGTCTTAGATAATGGAACAATTCTGACATATTGTATGTTCACTGTGGTTCTCAGAGTCACCCATGTAGGATTTGTTGTCGCATGTCATTGTGTTGCACCAGGTGCCTTGAGAAGCTAAATGTCCACCCTTGTGGAAATAATGAGTTTCACGTCATGGCAGGAAAAATCACCTGTGACCGGGTGGTTTCATGGTTGGTTAGTACAGTTCCTAACGAAAACTATATCCAGAAGACAATGGAATATTCGAAAATTCTTCAAAAGCGCCAACAAACTTTTCCAAGGCATTGGATATCACTCTATCTAAGAAATAGAGAGATTATTGCACTAAACAGGTTTACAACATGATGCTTAAGAACTGAGTATTCAGGCACTGTGGGCCCAAGTGAGGACGGCATCAAGAGGCTTATGGCATGGAGATACAGTCTTCCACTGGTGAGGTGGGAGTGACAAAAAGAAAATCATTGTTAAAAAAACACTCACTTTAAATCTTAAATTTAATCAGACATTTATTATCAAAGCACTACAGAACAAAATACTGTAACATTTTTACCGGATGTGTAATGATATCCGGAGCAGTGGTCTTACACAGAAACATGAATGAGTCTATCCAAGTGTTTGGAAGAAGCCGTCTTATGCCTAATTACTTAATTTGGGATTCAAGTAATTATTTCCTTACTCACCCAAACCCTCTGCACTACTGCATTTTGTTATCATTATGGAGTGGAGTGTTAATTAAATGTAGACGGGTTCAATTGTTTGGTAAGCTCAGTTCATAAACCCTCTTTGCAAAAAGTAAAAGCCCCTATAGTGTTAGACTTTCCATCAATCCTCTTCGTGCTGTAATTTCCATTTGTCTTTCTTATTATGCTGACTACAACCTGTGTACCAGTGTGAGTTCCGTCACTGCCTGGGTCTTGAATAACTGCCCAAGATAATTCCTTCATTGTAACGGAGCAAAAGCATCAGATTCCATCTTTATCTTAGAGAAGCGACCACATCAACATCCTTCTTTGTCCTACCGGGTCCATCACCAAGCTAGGGTGCTCTTGAACTGCAAACAAATGCTGTGTGAGTACTGGCCCTTGTGGACAGATGTTGCGAGATCTTGGATAAGTACAAAACGCTGTTCGGTTTTATGCCATAACAGTGAATTGGAACAAATTGTATTTCTTACCCCAAACTGGCTGTGAAAAATGTTTTGATACCAAGAAGAATTATGACGCGCCTGTGTCAGAGGGAGACGAAGAAAGAGAGCAGATACGTTTCTGTCTATATTCAGCAGAATGCCTTTCTGCGGTGGAGTTGTAATCTCTTCTCTTATTCTTTCTGTCGAGGGTGGAAGTGGAAAAGTGCCATAATGTTTCCCGTTCTTTGATGAAACCAGATGTGTCAAGTATCCTGTCAGACACAGTGTTAACCGGTTGGCCGGTCCTGTAATTGATTTACTTGTCGACTGCCTTCCCTGCAGGACAGAGGCCCGGGGCATGTCTAAGCCACCACCACCACCTCCACCACCCTGTCAACGCCCCCCCAGCATGGTTAGCCAGACCTCTACACCCGTGACTGCATCTACAGTGGATGCTACCTCTGGGTCTAAGGTGAGAAGACGTGTATCCGTTAAGAGCAAGCATTTCATACTCAGTGTTTAATTTGTTCGGGTCTGTACCGCAAATGTGTTGCGGCGATTACTTCAAGCGATTTCAGTGTAAAGCATTTCGATTGATATTGTTCTGGATAAGGGAGAGTGTTAATGCACATGCTGGAGAATTGGTTTTATATATTCCAGGGCACTTACTCTCGTTTTGATTAATGGCCGGACTCTTTAATTGGTTAGGGATTTTCGTCAAGACTTAATTACACCTCCACGGTGGTTGGCCTTGGCTTTAATACTGTACTGTGTAATGTGCTGTCTCAACTCAAAGGGCTTAGTGAAGGTACTGTATAATACGTTTAAACAGCAGCTAGTTGCAGTTTTGTCTATACAGGTATGTATGCGCTTTGTGATGGCCCCCTACCAATGAAGAAGGTTAATGAAGAAGGTTCCTAGTTCCACAGAACAGTTGATGGAACTTTCCAGACTCTCATTCTGCTCTGTCGCTGACATGACTGTGGTCTATCTTAGCCCATCAATAAAATGATTTAGTGTCTCCAATGATTATTCGCAGGCTACTAAAGCGGGACTTCCTGCCCAACACTTTGCCCTTCCTAGCCCTTTCTGCCTGAAATGAGGTTGACATTGGTAAATACAGAAGTACATGCCAGCCTGGCAGTCTCAGTGATGCTTTAGGTCTAGGATTGTGTCGGCCAGAACCATTTAACCTACCTGAAAATTAGTTACCCCAATACTCTCCCAAGATGATCACTTTATTGTCATTGTTTTCAAATATTATGCTAGCTAGTGTTTGGTGTTAGCCTGGGAATAGTTAGAGGAGATGTGAGGAACAGAAGTAACACAATGTTTATTAAGAACATGTACACGAAACCTAGCAATGACAATGCAACTTCCCCTGATACACATGCTACATGCCCAACGCAAAAAGCAACAGAAAAAGGGAGCATTTAGTTGAAACTTGCAATTTGAAATTCGATCTCACGGTCAACATGCCCGTGTTTTCAGAATGCAATATAAAAATCAATTTTCATTTTGGTTTCGGCATTAAAAAAGATACATTATTCTGCGTACCCTGGTTACTGCAAAATACGATATGTAATCTACTAAGGACTAGGTGAATAAAGGCTGGCCTCATGACAGTTCGGCTGGTAGTAGTTTGGGTGACATACATAATCCAACACTTCCTCACTCTCATTCTTGGCCAATTGGCCCTTAGTCTGGAGATTTGGGTCCTGTTGAAAAACGAAGGATAGCCCTGTAGAATGTTGTGGGAGTGACGCTGGCTGAGTGCTTTACATTTTCATTACATTACAAACAGTGAGACCAGTAAAGTCCCCCTACACTGTCACACTTCTTTCTCCATGAAATTTAAAGTGTGCAACAAAAAAACCCACAAATTCTGTACCGATGCGGCAAAGGATTTTGATGATTAACAAAATAAAATGGAACTTTTTGTCATAGTTGCAAAACAATATATCTGGCACACACCCAGCACTGCACATCACCTAAAGTACACATCCCTGGTGTCATTGGGATGGGTTTTATACATCAATAATAGCTGTTGCTGCAATTCACCTGGAATACACATAACTTAATTCTACCGACCACACGTTTGCAAGTCTAAGGCATTGTGTAAATAAGTGGGAAGAAAAGCAATGATACATTTGCAGACTTTCAATAAATACATATAAACTTTCAGTTGGCCCTTTACCTGAATTTTAATTTTAAAAAAAATGAACATATGACTTTTTTTCTACTGGTTGTGTATGTAATCATCGTTTCCTGCTTCCTGCTAACCCTGAGCTCCCCGAGTCAACTGACAGCAGATACTTGAAATGTAACCGGAAAAACCACCCTGTTCATAACCAATGTGTTTGTGTTTGCCAGCCACAAGGTTTCAGGAACAGTGGCAAGGTGCACAGCTTTGGCAAGAGGGACCATGCAATCAAAAGGAACCCCAATATCCCAGTAGTGGTCCGGGGGTGGCTCTACAAACAGGTGGGTCCACATCCACTCATCTCAGTGGTCAGTAGCTATGGGCCTGTTAACACTACATTGTTTATTTATAATCTTACCCGTCTAATTTTAATTCACATTAGCATATATCGTCAGATAAGAAGTGGGTGATTTTTGTCTTGCATTAAGGACCATGTACAGGCACTAGCTTGGGCTGTCATTTGTCACTCTTCAATACCCAGACGTGTTTTTTATCTGCTGCATTAGGTATCCTATATAAGGTGTGTTTGGCTTCACAAAGCTCAATGAAAACAATAGGTGAATGGATATTTGTAATCACCCACAGAACTAAAGGCACGGTGTAAATATTTTGCCCATTGGAACATGCAGAGACCGTTGGAGAAATGAGGAGTCAAAGGGTTTTATTCCAATACTCCAAATGAAAAGTGAATACAAAGAGTCCTAAAGACAATCCGTAATGGACATGACTTACACAACCCGAGCTGGTCCGTAACAGAACCACACCAGAATGAACAATGTTGCACAAATACAGGGGAGTAGATAGAACAGAACAATGCATTCGCTTCCTGGACACAATTTGGGATTTGGGTGACTGTTACAAAAACGCCAAAGAATCACATTAATCAAAAATTGTCCTCTATAAGGCTAACTACTGAAAACTGCTTTAACACCTTCAAAAACTATCACTTTATTATCACTTAGTTCACTTTAATCAAAACCCTGCTTGATAGTCTGCTAGCAAGTCTGCTAGATGAGCATTTCGATGACGGGGAAGCATTTAGATAAATATGTGTCTTTCAGTATGAACCACACCCTGTTTTGTGAAATGTGCATCAAGAATATGATTATTGTTTTGCTGCTTGGTTTAAACATTCATGTTGTGTTTCCAAATCCAGGACGGCTCCGGAATGAGGCTGTGGAAAAGGAAGTGGTTTGTCTTGTCCGACTACTGCTTGTTTTATTACAAAGGTGAGTAGCACAGGGGCACCGGAACAGGTTTTATAGAGTAAATAAAATAGCTGATGGTCAATTGATTTAGTCATCCAATCTTGGAGTTCCTCCGAATATCAACTAATCTGCTTCAGAAACATGAAACATACTGTGAGACATGACTGGAATATGATAGCTAGTGTTCTGATCCTTCCAGGTTGTCTTTGTTTTCCTCTGCATTGATCTTTATTCTCTCGGTTTTACTCTTCTCTTTTGATTATTCTGACTCTAAATTGAAAACTGTTGGAATCTAATATTTGCTATTAATTGAATCATTTATTTTTTAATGACAAAGCCTTTTCAGGGCACCAAAAGTATTTGGTCATGTGTACTTTGGCTGCAATATCCTCCTGTGGGCCTATTAAATTGAATTGGCCAATCAATAACTGTTGCAAAGAGTTGCAAAGAAAAAGCCATGACTCAGACTGGCCAATAAAAAAATTGATTAAGAAAAAGAACACAGACACTTGCCAAAAAGAAAGAACTCTGCCCAGAAAGCCGGTATCCCAGGGTGCACTTGTCAACGTTGACGCCGAGAGTGGTGTTTTGCGTGTACTGTTTAATGAAGCTGTCAGTTAAGGACCTGTGAGCCGTCTTTATTTAACTAGACACTCTAATGTATTCGTCCTCTTACTCAGTTGTGCACCGGGGCCTCCCAATCCTCTTTATATTCTGGTTAGAGCCTGTTTCCGCTGTTCTCTGACGGGAATAGCTTCTTCCTTTAATGAAGGGCCTCTGTACACATATGTAGATATTCTATTGTTGGTGCACACATTGCAAGGGTTCTGTTTTTTTTCCAAAAGTTTTATTTCAGTTTAACCATAAAATCCAGTCCTATTGAAATTCTCTGTAACTTTTGGCAAATGTCAGATGCTTGAGACGCACATCCTTATCCAGGTCGTTTTGTTAACATCTCCAGTTGCATTTAACATCTTAACTATTGCGTTGATTGTGGAAATTTGCATTTTGAGCTATTTTCTTCTAGCTATTTCCTGATTTCTGCAGCTCATTAACCTTTTGTTGCACATCATTACTGTATGGTTTGGTCTTTCCAAAAGTGATGGCTGATGGTCTGTGTATGACGACCTCATTTCTATACCCCAGTGAAACAGGACGTCATTGTTTACCACTTAACAGTTCCTAATCACTCAGGTTTAACTTTAAAACATAAAATATGAATTAGAATATACTTCAGTTAAATTTTACTTATTCGAATTTCTATGTTTTTTAGAAGAATATGTATTTCATTCATTTCCCATGTTATTTTTTTCCAATTATTTTCCATAAATTTAAGAATTGATATTTGTGAATATTGTGAATGAAAGACCAAAAAGATAAATAGAAAACTAATTTACCAAGGTTGCAAAATATTAATAGATGGCAATGTATTTTAAATGAATTAAGAAAATATTGTAAGGATTCAAAAGGACAATATCATATGGTTTTATGTTTAGCTATTTTTCCTGACTTTACCAGCTAATCACAAGCTTGCCATCTACAACAGATTTTATAACTTGAGAATGGTGGCACGGTTGTGTTCAACTAAATATACTAATATTTGGTATTTCCATGCCCTACTGTGTAATTTTGACAAAAACTATAATTAGCCCCTTAAATATCTAGACAATGGTGTGAGGAGACAAACGGGTTAACTTTAAGCACGGTTCTTCAACTCCGGCAAAGATAACACAAATAGCAGTATGGAGTCTTAGTCGTAGACAAGTGTTTTTTGTAGTTTTACTGTTTTTAATAGGCAGTAAAAAACAGCAAAAAACATTGACATCGATGCATGCAGGAGATATACTGGCACAAAATGGTTCTACATCTCAGATTAGAACATTGTCATATTGCTGTAGTTCTCCAATATAATTCCTCTTCCACATCCACCATACTAAACTGGAGATAAGCCTCCTTTCTTGCTTTCCACCACATGCTAGGTAGAGCGGCTCCTTGAATCAACCTTGAGTTACGTCTTGCCAATTATACATTGTAAAGACACAAATCACCATGCCTGATGAGACATAATGGTCCATTGATGATGTAGTCAGGCTATTAAGATAGATCATTAGGATAGCCATGGCACGGGGCCAACGGTGAGCTGGGGAGTTTTGTGATGTTGCTTGTGTGTTCCTCTAGACAGCAGAGAGGAGACGGTCCTGGTTGTGTCATGTTGCTTGTGTGTTCCTCTAGACAGCAGAGAGGAGACGGTCCTGGTTGTGTCATGTTGCTTGTGTGTTCCTCTAGACAGCAGAGAGGAGACGGTCCTGGTTGTGTCATGTTCCTTGTGTGTTCCTCTAGACAGCAGAGAGGAGATGGTCCTGGTTGTGTCATGTTCCTTGTGTGTTCCTCTAGACAGCAGAGAGGAGACGGTCCTGGTTGTGTGATGTTGCTTGTGTGTTCCTCTAGACAGCAGAGAGGAGACGGTCCTGGTTGTGTCATGTTGCTTGTGTGTTCCTCTAGACAGCAGAGAGGAGACGGTCCTGCTTGTGTGTCACGGTCCTGTTGTGTCATGTTGCTTGTGTGTTCCTCTAGACAGCAGAGAGGAGACGGTCCTGGTTGTGTCATGTTGCTTGTGTGTTCCTCTAGAGCAGCAGAGAGGAGACGGTCCTGGTTGTGTCGTGTTCCTCTAGACAGCAGAGAGGAGACGGTCCTGGTTGTGTCATGTTCCTTGTGTGTTCCTCTAGACAGCAGAGAGGAGACGGTCCTGGTTGTGTGATGTTGCTTGTGTGTTCCTCTAGACAGCAGAGAGGAGACGGTCCTGGTTGTGTCATGTTGCTTGTGTGTTCCTCTAGACAGCAGAGAGGAGACGGTCCTGGTTGTGTCATGTTGCTTGTGTGTTCCTCTAGACAGCAGAGAGGAGACGGTCCTGGTTGTGTCATGTTCCTTGTGTGTTCCTCTAGACAACAGAGAGGAGACGGTCCTGGTTGTGTGATGTTGCTTGTGTGTTCCTCTAGACAGCAGAGAGGAGACGGTCCTGGTTGTGTCATGTTGCTTGTGTGTTCCTCTAGACAACAGAGAGGAGACGGTCCTGGTTGTGTCATGTTGCTTGGGTGATCCTCTAGACAGCAGAGAGGAGACGGTCCTGGTTGTGTCATGTTGCTTGTGTGTTCCTCTAGACAGCAGAGAGGAGACGGTCCTGGTTGAGTCATGTTGCTTGTGTGTTCCTCTAGACAGCAGAGAGGAGACGGTCCTGGGAAGCATCCCTCTGCCCAGTTATGTCATTGCCCCTGTGGAGTCTGACGACCACATCAGCCGCAAGTTTGCCTTCAAGGTAAGACAAGCCGGTAAGGGTGGACAATAAGGGTGGACAATAAGGGTGGAAAATAAGGGTGGAAAATAAGGGTGGACAATAAGGGTGGAAAATAAGGGTGGAAAATAAGGGTGGACAATAAGGGTGGAAAATAAGGGTGGAAAATAAGGGTGGACAATAAGGGTGGACAATAAGGGTGGAAAATAAGGGTGGACAATAAGGGTGGACAATAAGGGTGGAAAATAAGGGTGGAAAATAAGGGTGGACAATAAGGGTGGAAAATAAGGGTGGACAATAAGGGTGGACAATAAGGGTGGAAAATAAGGGTGGACAATAAGGGTGGACAATAAGGGTGAACAATAAGGGTGGAAAATAAGGGTGGACAATAAGGGTGGACAATAAGGGTGGACAATAAGGGTGGAAAATAAGGGTGGACAATAAGGGTGGAAAATAAGGGTGGACAATAAGGGTGGAAAATAAGGGTTGAAAATAAGGGTGGACAATAAGGGTGGACAATAAGGGTGGAAAATAAGGGTGGACAATAAGGGTGGACAATAAGGGTGGACAATAAGGGTGGGCAATAAGGGTGGGCAATAAGGGTGGGCAATAAGGGTGGACAATAAGGGTGGACAATAAGGGTGGACAATAAGGGTGGAAAATAAGGGTGGACAATAAGGGTGGAAAATAAGGGTGGACAATAAGGGTGGACAATAAGGGTGGACAATAAGGGTGGACAATAAGGGTGGACAATAAGGGTGGAAAATAAGGGTGGAAAATAAGGGTTGAAAATAAGGGTGGACAATAAGGGTGGACAATAAGGGTGGGCAATAAGGGTGGGCAATAAGGGTGGACAATAAGGGTGGACAATAAGGGTGGACAATAAGGATTGAAAATAAGGGTGGACAATAAGGGTGGAAAATAAGGGTGGAAAATAAGGTTTGAAAATAAGGGTGGACAATAAGGGTGGACAATAAGGGTGGACAATAAGGGTGGACAATAAGGACTGAAAATAAGGGTGGACAATAAGGGGGGAAAATAAGGGTGGAAAATAAGGGTTGAAAATAAGGGTGGACAATAAGGGTGGACAATAAGGGTGGACAATAAGGGTGGGCAATAAGGGTGGGCAATAAGGGTGGACAATAAGGGTGGACAATAAGGGTGGACAATAAGGGTGGACAATAAGGGTGGACAATAAGGGTGGACAATAAGGGTGGACAATAAGGATTGAAAATAAGGGTGGACAATAAGGGTGGGCAATAAGGGGGGAAAATAAGGGTTGAAAATAAGGGTGGGGTGGAAAATAAGGGTTGAAAATAAGGGTTGAAAATAAGGGTGGACAATAAGGGTGGACAATAAGGGTGAAAAATAAGGGGGAAATAAGGGGGACAATAAGGGTGGAAAATAAGGGTTGAAAATAAGGGTGGACAATAAGGATGGAAAATAAGGGGGAAATAAGGGTGGAAAATAAGGGTTGAAAATAAGGGTGGACAATAAGGGTGGACAATAAGGGTGGACAATAAGGGTGAAAAATAAGGGTTGAAAATAAGGGTGGACAATAAGGGTGGACAATAAGGGGGGAAAATAAGGGTGGACAATAAGGGTGGACAATAAGGGTGGACAATAAGGGTGGACAATAAGGGTGGACAATAAGGGTGGACAATAAGGGTGGACAATAAGGGGGAAAATAAGGGTGGACAATAAGGGTGAAAAATAAGGGTTGAAAATAAGGGTGGACAATAAGGGTGGACAATAAGGGGGGAAAATAAGGGTGGACAATAAGGGTGGGCAATGTGTTGTTCTTTTGGACAGGACTACTAGACTACCTGCCTCGCTAAATGAGAAATACGGACATGGCAATTCCCTCTTCCAAACGTACCTGTTTCTGCAGATTATTTTTTGATCCCTGATTTAAACTCATGGCCAGATTACGTTGCATTGCATGACATTTATGTTTCAGCAACAACACCGTCCTCCAAGCTGATTTAGAGATAATTAGGCTACATATCAGACCATTAACGTGTGCTATTATAATGTATACTGAAATGCTGCTTATTTCTAATAATTATTTAACAGCATGGGTGCACCTGTCATGTCATTTAAACATTTGATAATTCTCAACTATTGACAGAAAAGATAGGACATACAAAATAACTTTCTCTTAGCATTTTTTTTAGTCATTTTGTTTTCTTGTTTCAATGGGAGCATCACCTCAAACTCTGACTTCACAATATTTGTATAAGATAAATGAAATGCAGAGCCACAGAAGCAAACAACACTACAGCATTGCACCAAACAACACATTTCGGAGAGTGCAAAGAGATGACGAGATTGCAGTTTGCACTGAGATGCACGAGCAGCTGGTTAATGTATGTAGAAGAATGAGATAAGAATCTCTAGTCTTTAATGCTCTTGTCTTATTTTTATTAGTTATATAACAGCAGCTGTCTACATGCATGTGAAACTATACTAATTCTCGAAGAACATTGAGATGCTGCTGTACTTTCGACAAATACCTCAGATTACACAATGTGCTCCAGAAACAACACAACTGCAGCAGGCTGGGATTAACCTTTATCCATGAGGCAGTCGGCATGTTCAGTTCATTAAACTTGACAAACAGTTTGGGTTCCTGTGTGATAAAAGATCCTTGTTTATAATATGCAGATCAAATACCTCCGTCTGCACCACACAAATACAAAAAGAACCAAAAGCCATAAAAAGCCCTGCACAAAGGATACAAAAGTACAGCAATTGAATGCCCTGAAGCTAGTGTTTGAGATATTGGCTGTGTAGCGTTCTTCATATAAACCCATCTGCTCTCTCAGACACAGAGAGGGATTACGTAAACGCTATGTAATCCAGCAAAGAAACCCATTCCTTCTGTCTCCTCTGTCATGCAACTGATTAAGAAATGGAAGACAATCAAATGACACTCCGCTAACAGCAACCTGCATGTGAGCTTCAAAGTGAAACTCGTAACAATAACAAATATACTGTATATATATATATATATATATATATATATATATATATACAATGAGTCATATTTTCTGCTTATAACAGAAGGAGGAGCTGTGTACTTTTATTTTAACACAATCTCTCAGCACTAAACATTTCAGTGAATTGTACGATTGGATTGAAAATGATTGGTACCCCCAACAATGTATAGACGTAACCACTCTATCACAAAACCTTAGCATCTGTCCATCATACTTACTACAGACCAACAAACATGTTGAATGGTTCAATCAAATGGCTTTAATAGCAGGGGAGCAAAGTAACACTGGGTTCACGCTAGCCTGTCCCTGTGTGTGTGTGTTTCTTTTTAGAAGCCAACATGTGTATGTATGTGCTTCAGTGTGATTCATGTATTGATTCAGATTCACATGTTAACCGTCAGTAGCACGGTACGGTATGGTTGTCAAAATACCCATATACCTTTAATTGATATTGTGCATTGAATATCCTCATTGTTTATCCACCTGGAAAACAGTTTGGCAAATCTGAACTTGCCTTTCAGGGCGGTACACTGATAGTGATGACCGTCTAACAGCATTTAGCTGCATTGGAATCAATGCATTAAAAATGCATCAATACTAATCCATAATTAGTAAGAGTGTTGTAATTAAGCAACATTAGCCAACGGTTGGTTATACATATGCTATGTGGTACAAACATGCCCCTTTAAAATGTCAAATAAGAATAACGTCTGCTGTATTTCACAGAACACAATACAACACGATCTGATAACAGACAATATTATTCATTGTCAAATTGAAAATAGAGGTTTGAACGTTTTCTGTGCCTGTCTATTGAGCACTTTTCTCCGGATAATACAGAAGGGTGTAGGGTGGGGGCAGGGGGGGAGTAGGGTGGGAACATATGGGTCACAGACAGGTGGGCATCTCATTACACTTAAAGACCAGTAGCCTGTAGCAACCAACCACTGGAGTCAGGCCGCTTGCAGGGTTTTCACTTTCTTTGTGTTTGTAAATGGTAAGCGATTTGTGCTGTTACAGTGCTTTAGATCTGCTTTGTTAAATATATTGGTGGAATAATTGTTTGTTCTCCAGGGTATTCACGTAGAATTTGCCGGGCCGTAGCACTCAGGGGAACAGTTGAAATACACGGGGGAATTAATTAAGATCAGAAGCGGCTGCCTGATTAACTTATGATAATAATAGTGTTTTCTCCCTACAATAGATTTCCCTAAACTTGTTAAAGAACACTCAACTAATCGATTATTTTGTCATTTCAATTTGTAAGAAAAAGACTCACTCTTGAGCCGTACCTTCCCAAGCCAGCCATTAGTATTAGGCCAGTGTAATAAAGGGCAACTTGTAGTAATCTCGCTTACTAGTCATTCTTCCCTGAAAGGGCAATGTATTGCCATTGTGTTTTTTACGGGCAGCAAGAACATGCATCTACTCACCATCTAAATCCTTGTCACTTAGACACACATAGAGCAGTTGTTCAGCTTAGACACACATAGAGCAGTTTTTCACCTTAGACACACATAGAGCAGTTGTTCACCTTAGACACACATAGAGCAGTTGTTCACCTTAGACACACATAGAGCAGTTGTTCAGCTTAGACACACATAGAGCAGTTGTTCAGCTTAGACACACATAGAGCAGTTGTTCAGCTTAGACACACATAGAGCAGTTGTTCAGCTTAGACACACATAGAGCAGTTGTTCACCTTAGACACACATAGAGCAGTTGTTCACATTAGACACACATAGAGCAGTTGTTCAGCTTAGACACACATAGAGCAGTTGTTCACCTTAGACACACATAGAGCAGTTGTTCAGCTTAGACACACATAGAGCAGTTGTTCACATTAGACACACATAGAGCAGTTGTTCAGCTTAGACACACATAGAGCAGTTGTACAGCTTAGACACACATAGAGCAGTTGTTCACCTTAGACACACATAGAGCAGTTGTTCAGCTTAGACACACATAGAGCAGTTGTTCAGCTTAGACACACATAGAGCAGTTGTTCACCTTAGACACACATAGAGCAGTTGTTCACCTTAGACACACATAGAGCAGTTGTTCAGCTTAGACACACATAGAGCAGTTGTTCAGCTATGTCACCCAGTCAGTTCTCCATCTGTCAGGTGGGATTGTGGAGTTACTGACTGGGAAAACTCCTCGTTTCAACCTGACAACCCTCAAGTGATTTATTTCACACTAATATTGCTAATGTTATACATTATGTCTGAATGATTAAGTAAAATAAGACACGTTTCTCTTGTTTCTCTCCTTTTTGCTCACACACAGTAGTCTAAAATGTTTCCAAACGTCTCATGTTGCATCTCAGCTTATTGCATGGACTTTAGCATTAGTAGGTATTAGGTATTAGTGTATTGATTTTTTGGGGTGTGCCAGTAGTTTACCAATTACTTATAATAACATTATTGTATTTACGTCAAATCTGAGCATCGCTGTGTTGTTGCGTTCAGTAAAGTTTTAGTCATTTTACACCACTTGTATCTTTCTCTTAGTTTCCTCCTTCTCTTGTTGTTCCCTCACATGTTTCTTCTCTTTATAGGCCAGCCACACAGGCATGCGCTCCTACATCTACAATAAGAACTCTGTGATTGGCTCACAGGCAGAACACTGTGGAATGAGGACGTACTTCTTCAGCGCCGACACACAGGAGGACATGAGCGGCTGGATCCGAGCCATGAACCAGGCTGCTCTCATGCAGAGTCATGGAATCAAGAGGTTGTAAGATGTCCCTTCTTACTCACTTCCTGTCAGCGGGACAGACCCTGTTCTCAATAATCTCATCTGTAATTGCTCTAGTGTGTCTCTAGTAACTGTTGGTACCCTTTGTAGATGTGCCCACTGTAAGCAAAACAGGTTGTAGGTGGGGGTTGTTGTAGGTGGGGGTTGTAGGTGGGGGTTGTTGTAGGTGGGTTGTTGTAGGTGGGGGTTGTTGTAGGTGGGGTTGTTGTTGGTGGGGGTTGTTGTAGGTGGGGGTTGTTGTGGGGGTTGTTGTAGGGGGTTGTTGTAGGGGGTTGTTGTAGGTGGGGGTTGTTGTAGGTGGGGGTTGTTGTAGGGGGTTGTTGTAGGTGGGGGTTGTTGTAGGGGGTTGTTGTAGGGGGTTGTTGTAGGTGGGGGTTGTTGTAGGTGGGGGTTGTTGTAGGGGGTTGTTGTAGGTGAGGGTTGTTGTAGGGGGTTGTTGTAGGGGGGGGTTGTTGTAGGTGGGGGTTGTTGTAGGTGGGGGTTGTAGGTGGGGGTGTACATGGCCTGTCTTTGCTTGGTATAGTTGATATTGGTCTGCTTGGTGAGGAGGGGTATGCAGTCATCAGTGAGCTGTTTGGATGACTGGGCCAATCACAGCGCACTGACACAGTCCCGCCTCCCACTCCATTACAGAGGAAAATCATAGGCTGCATCACAAAAAAGATCTGTATTTATAAAGCAACTTTCTTATGTTAGCTGCATGTTGGTGTTCTTAAGCACATACATTAATATAAAATGGATTAACTGTTGGTTACACCAACACAACACACAGTGTCAATCACACTGATTTGTAAACAGCCAGTCACACTCCCCATGTCAAACAGCCTGTAACACACCTTTCGTCAAACAGCCTGTAACACTCCCCATGTCAAACAGCCTGTAACACTCCCCATGTCAAACAGCCTGTAACACTTCCCATGTCAAACAGCCTGTAACACTCCCCATGTCAAACAGCCTGTAACACTCCCCATGTCAAACAGCCTGTAACACTCCCCATGTCAAACAGCCTGTATCACACCCCATGTCAAACAGCCTGTAACACTCCCCATGTCAAACAGCCTGTAACACTCCCCATGTCAAACAGCCTGTATCACACCCCATGTCAAACAGCCTGTAACACTCCCCATGTCAAACAGCCTGTAACACTCCCCATGTCAAACAGCCTGTAACACTCCCCATGTCAAACAGCCTGTATCACACCCCATGTCAAACAGCCTGTAACACTACCCATGTCAAACAGCCTGTAACACTCCCCATGTCAAACAGCCTGTAACACTCCCCATGTCAAACAGCCAGTCGCACCCCGAGGAATATTACTAAAATATGCACAATATTAAAATCACCTCCAATCACATACAAATAATTTTATTGTGTCATGTTGTGGACTGGACTTGATTAGGTTAATAGGTGTTGTGTTAAGTTTGTTTGGTCAAGTTAAGTTTGTTCAAACATGTAGTCAGGTGAATTATCCAGTGTGTTCACTAGTTGGCTGTCTGTGGCTCCAGCTGCCGGCAGGCTGAATCTGATGTTTTGTAAAACAATGCCACCTAGTGGCACGTGCTGATTATTGTAAGAAGGAAAGCTGTCAATTTTCAGTTTTCAGTTCAATTTTCAGTTCAATTTTCAATTTGTCAGTTTAATGCAAACCAATGTTTTAAATCTCCTGCTAGTGCTCACTACAATACCATGTACAGTATAAGAGTCTTTAATGTCTTAACACTATATGAACTAATGTCTAGTGCAGAGAGTAAGATCTGTGTTTGATCTCAACTCTAACTGTTGTGTCAATATTCAGAAAATATGAGTCATTTGTTAGAAGTGCACACTTTTGGTATCTGAATTCTATCTCAGCTGACTGACTTGCACATTTGTTCTTATGTGTGTTGAATGAAAGATCAGTTCTATCATTAAAGCTATTACACAAAGTCATAGATGGAGAGAGAAGACACCCCAAGCTATTTGTTTAAACACTTAATGGCTGTCATTTTGACTCCCAACTGGAACCCTGCCTGCTTTTTCCCCTGAGAGCCTCACTTAATTATACACTCTTCTCCCTAAAAATATAAAAATATGTGGGTGAATGAAAATATGGAGGGAAACTGAGTAACCTACTATCACTCATTGGGAAATAGTAATTAGTCAGAGTTAGCTCAGTCTAATGCAGTGGTTCATGGAATGTTGTCATATGCACAGTTTAGTACCTTCTATTCCACATCTGTGCCTCACCATAATGTTGTCATCTGTAACTTTGTGTTCTTTATTTCTATATTTTATACGCTATAAAATACACATGATGACTTGAAGCACCTAAAGTTGAAACCAGATATTTACATACACTTCAGAAAAAAACACAAAAACGTTTATTTCTTTACTGTCATACATTCAATCAGAGTAAACTTATTTTTGTTTAAAGACACATTAAACTAAGTGTATGTATACCTCTGACTTTGATGAAAGTGATAAAAAAATACATAAAAATTCTCCCTCGCTCGATTCTGACATTTAACAAATGCAAAAAATATGTTAATATGTATTGATCTGTAACAGAAAACGTTTACTCTGATTTAATGTGTGACAGTAAAGAAAAAAAAGTTTTTGTGTTTTTTTTCTGAAGTGTATGTAAATATCTGGTTTTAACTGTAGAATGCGCCATTGTGTTGCAGTCTGTTCTACCTTGTGACCTCTATTCTGTTGTCGTCACTTACAGAGAGACCGTTACAGAGAGACCAGAGATGACAGTGCAACAGGCAGTACCGCAGAACAACCACATCAACCACACGACCACCAGTAAGACGTCCTCCCAGTCCGGGTCAGACAGCCTCCACCACCCTGAGAGAGAGGAGCCTTTAGGGGGTGAGCTCTGTATGACCCAGGGGGAGGGTTTTCCAGAGAGGGAGTGCCGTATGACCCAGGGGGAGGAGCCTCCCAAAAGATCCAGCCACCCTGCCACTCTGTTAGAGGTGGAAAAGCTCTCCCCAGTCTCTCTCTCTGGCTACTCTTACCCCAAGAACAACCAGTCCCATGCCATCCTCACAGCACCTCCCCCGAAGGAGAATGGAAACACGGTCTATAATAGGGACGTAGTCTCAGACGCAGAGAAGCAGATGCAGAGGAAGACCGCTCTGGCTCAAGTGGAGCACTGGGTCAAAGTGCACAAGGGAGATGGGAAAAGGTCAGTCACAAGTACTGCATCACTGTTCTTATCTTTACCGTTATGAATCATGAACCTAACCTTTATCTTTAGATCCATAGATTTTTTTACCTCAGCCATAGACTCATGTCCAATGTTAAACATTCATCACTCTGTACCATACTGCCGGGCCAATGTCGCCCCCTAGTGGCAGCCGTAAATGTCCCAGCACCAGTTGTGAAGTCCTGCATCTCTCTTTCCTAACCTCAGCCAACCGTCTACAGCGGAGTTCTCCACCGCCCTACCCCGGCAGACCCCTCCCCCGCAGCATAAGCCCGTTGTCGTGGAGACCTACCAGATGTTGCCAAAGTCCCCCAGACTCCCATCAGGTGGGAGCTCTCCTCCAGCTCCATGCAAACTACCCAGCGACTATAAATACGCCCACGACAGACTCAGCCACCTACGCATGTCTACGGATGAACGCGTGGCCACCAAGGAGGGCATGGTGTGGCAGCTGTACGAGTGGCAACAGCGCCAGCAGTTCCGCCACGGCAGCCCCACGGCGCCCCACTACGCCGGGCAAGACTTCCTGGACGCGGCCTCTTTCCGGGTCACGGTGGAGATGCCCCGCTCCGTCTCTGTGCCCCCGTCCCCGTGTGGAGTTCCCCCGTCCATCCCCGCCTTCGAGCCAGTGTCCCCCCGTAGGCCTCACACCCCCTCAGACAGGGTGACCGTCAGGCCGCTGGGTGACGCGCTGCCCGGGGAGGTGACCGCCGGCTCCGGCTCCCCGAGGCGTCTGTGCTCCCAGCTCTCCAAGGTAGGACACTGACCCACTGGGCTTTGAGGTGTTCTGTGGGCCTGCTCTGGTGGCTTGTTTCACAGCGAAGGCTTTCATCTGTTGTAATCCGGTTCAATTCTCACAGTCTCTAAGCTCATTTATTTGTAGTGAGTTTCCAGTGGGAATAATAAGTGAGAAGTGTTAACCATTAAAGACCGGGCCCACCATGGGAAGACGAGCATGAGAAGTGGCCCCGCCGAGATTCCTCCACATCTTTTTCACAAGCTCAGATGGATTCACACAGTCCACACCCAGCAGGCCTCCAACACAGGTGGCAGGGTGTGTACGTGTGAATCTGCCCAGCCCCTATTCCCCCAATCGTTTAGCCGTTCCCAGTCTCAATTCTCAGGCCTACGCCAGCACGTGTTGCAGTGCGTGTGAGTGTGTGTAACCTCCCTGTCAGCTGCCACACCCCCCCCACATGAGAGGCGGTCGATGTGATGCCTCACCACAATAACCAATAACCACAGTCCTGATCGCCGTCCCATCGTCCTCACACCAACAAAACAACATGTTCTAGCGTCTCCACTTCCTCATCAATCAGCCCGCCACGCTAAGTCACTAATTACAAGTGTCTCAAATAGAAGTCGTTCGTTCACAGAAGGACGTTCTGCAATAATGAAAAATAATCTGTTTTTAATGAGCAACTGTGCGTTCGACCATCCAAGTTTCTGGGTACTAAATTTAGTCGGCAGAGCAACTTTGTTTCGGTGGATCCAGCATGTTTTAGGCCACCGATGCCTTTTTGGCTTGAGTGTGTACATTTGTACTGTGTTCTGTGCACCTCTATGGAATAACACAGAAGTGTGTGTGTGTGTGTGTGTGTCTCTGTGTGTGTGTCTCTGTGTGTGTGTCTCTGTGTGTGTGTCTCTGTGTGTGTGTCTCTGTGTGTGTGTCTCTGTGTGTGTGTGTCTCTGTGTGTCTGTCTCTGTGTGTGTGTCTCTGTGTGTGTGTCTCTGTGTGTGTGTCTCTGTGTGTGTGTGTCTCTGTGTGTGTGTCTCTGTGTGTCTGTCTCTGTGTGTGTGTCTCTGTGTGTGTGTCTCTGTGTGTGTGTGTCTCTGTGTGTGTGTCTCTGTGTGTGTGTTATTAGCTGCTAATTCAACTTGCCCAGGGCCTCTCAGCACCCAATAAACATTTCCACTGTATCCGAACCATCAGCAACAGTCTCTTTCTTCTGATCTTATATTTAAATAAAAAACCTATTATGCAGCAAAAAAAGAGTGTCTGGGGAATCTCCGAGGGAATGGCTCAAAGGGCTTCTCTCGCTGGTAGCAAACAAATGTTATTTTAAGAAAGCAGGTTGGGGCTAATTTATGTGTAGTTAATTAAATCTCTTGTTGTTTATGAATTCCTTTTTAGGGTTTTAAGGAATTCCGTCTATTAAGCAGAAATGTCAAACCTTCAAAAAGCCCTGAAGCAAGTTAAACTGGTGAAACACCTTTCAGATAAGAGGAGGGTTAGACGTCGATAGAAGAGAAAACACAACGTGTGCACAGATGTGTTCGTGTAGTTGCGTACATTGCCTAGGCGTGGGGTGGCGTGCTAGAATGCCCCATAGGAGCGATGTGAAGCTGCCGACAGTGTGGCCCATTACGGTTAGCCTTTAGCACGATAGCCTCTAATAACACGCTGTTGTTTTTTTCGTTTTCCCACAGACCACTCAGATACAGAGGAGGTCGATGCCATCCGTGAGCTACATCACACATACCGTCAGCGCCCCCAGCCTGCACGGGAAAACGGTACCGCTTCTGTCCGTTTCATTTCTTTTCGCGTTGCATCGCCCAGTCTAAATAAGTCTGTGCTTTATATGAGGACTGCTTTGAAGTAATGTATCTCAATCAGAAAGCAGCACCATTTTCAGGCTGGTGGATTCAGTTCTATTCGGCTCTGAAGGGCCTTGTGTGGTTGGCGGATTAGAGAGAGAGGAGCAGGTATTGTAGTAGGCTGCTCATGCACATGGCTGTCTTGGCTCGCAGAGCCGGGGCCTCACTGCTCTCGCCCCCTGGTGGTCAGGTGGTGAAGTGCTCTCTCTTTCTGCCCCTTGCTCTTCTGGGCCTGGCCCTCGTGCAGCCGGAGGAGCTGACCCTGCTGCTCATTCAGCTCAGGAGGCATCAGGCCAAGATGGCTGACATCCACTGCAACACTTTCCACCACCTACAGCACAACGGCCTCCTAGGCCCCAGCCTGCAGGTCAGGCCGCCTCCCATCCGCCCATCCTAAGGCCCTAAGCCAACGCATCGTGAAAACGACCGCCCCAACTGCCTTGCCAAGTCCCCGTCACCCACTGTCGCCCCCTCAATCTGTGCATCTTCTGTTCGTTAGTGCCGGGGTTGCAGAATTCAGGGAACTTTCAATAGACTGTTTATTCTGTGTATATTCCTGGGAATAACTGGGAATTTTTAGCGAACCTTCCTGGAGTTCTGCAATCATTGTTTGTGCTGTATTTTGTTTGAATGGTTTTCTTAAGCATGGTCTGCCTGCAGCTTTAGATATACCAGCCTGTGTTATTTGAATAGTTGGCCACAATCAAAGCCATCTTTAATTTAATGAAATGCAACATATCAACATCATTTTGCACTCAAGCTTCAAGTGGCTATGTGTCTGGTTAGCTATGTATATATGACTGCCTTTTCACAGATATACGCATCATCTGCTATTTGAGATCTTTACAAACCAGGATACCACAAAGAGACATAAATCCATTAAATATAGTGATTTGAACTGTGTGTGTCTCTGTGTGTTAGTGTAATGTGATCTTGGGAACTGTGGCTGGCTTAGTAGTGCAACTGTCCCTAGAGGAGTCAGCCCAAACGCATTGCAGTGATCTGCCTTGCACAGTTAAGTTGGGGCTCAATGAAAACAAATGGCAACTACGCTCATATACAGTGAAGGAAGAAATGACTTGCTGATTTTGAGTGATTGGCCACTGACAAAGACGTGATCTGTCTATAATTTTAATGGTTGGTTTATTACCCCAATCCAGAAAAAAGCATTTCAAACAAGTTATGAATTGGTTTGCAATTTACTTAGTGAAATAAGTATTTGACCCCTTTGCAAAACATGACTTAGTACTTGGTGGCAAAACCCTTGTTGGCAATCACAGAGGTCAGATGTTTGTTGTAGTTGTACACCAGGTTTGCACACATCTCAGGAAGTTTTTTGTTTCACTCTTCTTTGCAGATCCTCTCCAAGTCATTAAGGTTGAGATGTTTGGAAACTAAAACCTTCAGCTCCTTCCACATATTTTCTATGGGATTAAGTACTGGAGGCTGGCTAGGCCACTCCAGGACCTTAATGTGCTTCTTGTTGAGCCACTCCTTTGGTGCCTTGGCCGTGTGTTTTGGGTCATTGTCATGCTGGAATACCCATCCAGGACCCATTTTCAATGCCTGGTCGAGGAGGTTCTCACCCAAAATTATACGATACGTGGGTTACATGACCACATGCATCGTCCCATTGATGCAGTGAAGTTGTCCTGTCCCATTAGCAGAAAAACACCCCCAAAGCATAATGTTTCCACCTTCATGTTTGACAGTGGGGATGGTGTTTTTGGGGTCATAGGCAGCATTCTTCTTCCTCCAAACACGGTGAGTTGAGTTGATGCCAAATAGCTCAATTTCACGGCGTTGTGTGTTTCTAGTTGTTTTCTTGGTGACTATATGGTCCCAGCTGCCTTGAGATCATTGATAAGATCCTCCCACGTAGTTCTGGGCTGATTCGTCACCGTTCTCATGGTCATTGAAACTCCACGAGGTGAGATCTTGCATGGTGCCCCAGACCGAGGGAGATTGTTGAGTTTATCTTCCTTTTGCGATTAATCGCACCAACTGTTGTCACCTTCTCACCAAACTGGTTGGTGATGGTCTTGTAGCCCATTCCAACCTTGTGTAGGGCTACTATCTTGTCCCTGACATCCTTAGACAGCTCTTTAGTCTTGGCCATGGTTGAGTGTTTGGAATCTGATTGATAGATTGCTTTTATACAGGTAACAAACCTGGATTAGGAGCACTCCCTTTAACAGATTGCTACTAATCTCAGATCAGAAATCTTGCCGATTGACAGGGGATCAAATACTTATTTCACTGAGTAGAATACAAATAAATTTATAACGTATTTGAAATGGGTTATTCCGGATTTTGTTGTTATTTTTTCTCTCACTGTTCAAATAAATCTATCATTAAAATTATACACTGATCATGTCTTTGTCAGTGGGTAAACGTACAAAATCAGCCGGGGATCAAATACTTTCTTCCTTCACTGTGTATATTCCCTCCATCTTGGCTTACTTTCTCTTCATGCTCATGTAGACATGATTTGATTTGAATTTAAGACTTTAAACCAATGACAGAACAATTGAATCATCTACAATCCCTGCTCTGGGTGGGGGGACGGGGTAATTCTCATATTTTAATCAAATCAATCTCCCTGACAGGGGATACTATCCCCTGTCTAGTATCCCCTGTCTAGTATCCCCTGTCTAGTATCCCCTGTCTAGTATCCCCTGTCTAGTATCCCCTGTCTAGTATCCCCTGTCTAGTATCCCCTGTCCAGTATCCCCTGTCTAGTATCCCCAGTCTAGTATCCCCTGTCTAGTATCCCCTGTCTAGTATCCCCTGTCTAGTATCCCCTGTCTAGTATCCCCTGTCTAGTATCCCCTGTCTAGTATCCCCTGTCTAGTATCCCCTGTCTAGTATCCCCTGTCTAGTATCCCCTGTCTAGTATCCCCTGTCTAGTATCCCCTGTCTAGTATCCCCTGTCTAGTATCCCCTGTCTAGTATCCCCTGTCTAGTATCCCCTGTCTAGTATCCCCTGTCTAGTATCTAGTATCCCCTGTCTAGTATCCCCTGTCTAGTATCCCCTGTCCCTGTCTAGTATCCCCTGTCTAGTATCCCCAGTCTAGTATCCCTAGTATCCCAGTCTAGTATCCCCTGTCTAGTATCCCCTGTCTAGTATCCCTGTCTAGTATCCCCTGTCTAGTATCCCCTGTCTAGTATCCCCTGTCTAGTATCCCCTGTCTAGTATCCCCTGTCTAGTATCCCCTGTCTAGTATCCCCTGTCTAGTATCCCCTGTCTAGTATCCCCTGTCCAGTATCCCCAGTCTAGTATCCCCTGTCTAGTATCCCCTGTCTAGTATCCCCTGTCTAGTATCCCCTGTCTAGTATCCCCTGTCTAGTATCCCCTGTCTAGTATCCCCAGTCTAGTATCCCCTGTCTAGTATCCCCTGTCTAGTATCCCCTGTCTGTATCCCCTGTCAGTATCCCCTGTCTAGTATCCCCTGTCCAGTATCCCCTGTCTAGTATCCCCTGTCTAGTATCCCCTGTCTAGTATCCCCTGTCTAGTATCCCCTGTCCAGTATCCCCTGTCCCTGTCTAGTATCCCTGTCTAGTATCCCTGTCTAGTATCCCCTGTCTAGTATCCCCTGTCTAGTATCCCCTGTCTAGTATCCCCTGTCTAGTATCCCCTGTCTAGTATCCCCTGTCTAGTATCCCCTGTCTAGTATCCCCTGTCTAGTATCCCCTGTCTAGTATCCCTGTCTAGTATCCCCTGTCTAGTATCCCCTGTCTAGTATCCCCTGTCTAGTATCCCCAGTCTAGTATCCCCTGTCCAGTATCCCCAGTCTAGTATCCCCTGTCTAGTATCCCTGTCTAGTATCCCCTGTCCAGTATCCCCAGTCTAGTATCCCCTGTCTAGTATCCCCTGTCCAGTATCCCCTGTCTAGTATCCCCTGTCCAGTATCCCCAGTCTAGTATCCCCTGTCTAGTATCCCCTGTCTAGTATCCCCTGTCTAGTATCCCCTGTCTAGTATCCCCTGTCTAGTATCCCCTGTCTAGTATCCCCTGTCCAGTATCCCCAGTCCAGTATCCCCTGTCTAGTATCCCCTGTCTAGTATCCCCTGTCTAGTATCCCCTGTCCAGTATCCCCTGTCTAGTATCCCCTGTCTAGTATCCCCTGTCTAGTATCCCCTGTCTAGTATCCCCTGTCCAGTATCCCCAGTCTAGTATCCCCAGTCTACTATCCCCAGTCTACTATCCCTACTCTATGCTCTACTCTGCTTTTTTTAATATTCCTTGACAATGGTGATGTGTCCTATATGAGAACAAGGGAAGTAACAACACCTAAAGCATCTTCTAATACTATAGCTTCCAGTCTTGTGATCTGTCTCTCCACTCCCTGCTGTCTGTCAGGCTGATGATACTTACATGCAACTGAAGAAGGACCTGGAATATCTTGATCTGAAGGTGGGCCCCAGGAACACATCTAATGCACTCTGTTCTTCCTCTGTTTCTTCCTCCTGCTCTCTCCGTCTCTGTAGACTCTCTCTGTCTCTGTAGACTCTCTCTGTCTCTTCCATCCTTAACATGATGTGTCAGTCTGAGTCTCTCTGCTGCTTTCTGCCCTCTACCCTCAGGGCTGTGTGCTTTACCCTGTGTGCTTTAGGTTTATGGAGGAAATGGAATTGTCCTCTGTGTATTTCAACCACTCTTGTGTTTGTTAATAATGTTCTGTATAGCGAGAACAATTACTAGGCTGCACGAATCTGTGCATTTACTAATTCAACGAAGACAATAGCTTGACTGCGAAAATACCCTATTCAAAATAATGTCTACAGTATAAACTCTATAATGGTATCACCGTATTATGTTAATAATACTGCATGTTTGAATAATGCCTGTTGGGGACAAAACATCACAACTCCAGTAATGGGAACTGAACTTTATAGTATAATTCATTCATAAACAGGATGTTGCATCACGTGTGGTCCAGATATTATAAAGCTCTGCTGCTGGAAGAAACCCACACTATCTGGCTGTTGGTTTGCATCAACAGCTGTTGTCTATTTACAACAGTACACAGCATCTGATGGTTTTAAGGAATTTCTATGCAACACCAGAGGCATATCTCAGCTATCTAGGTCTGGGATGTTATTAATGACGTGTGCATTCTGATGTTACACCTCTCTATTTCCCTTTATAAACCCGATCAAAAGTGTTGTGTTTCTTTGGGGTACACGGTGTGTGTTAGAAAACCACTCCATGTACTGAGTCTATTTGGAATGTAAGGATGATGTGCAAAGAGTGAGACCGTTCCACTGCTTCTGCTGATATCTTTTGTATGCAGTAGACACAGCTCGCCTGACTGGTATCCCCTGTCTAGTATCCCCTGTCTAGTATCCCCTGTCTAGTATCCCCTGTCTAGTATCCCCTGTCTAGTATCCCCTGTCTAGTATCCCTGTCTAGTATCCCTGTCTAGTATCCCCTGTCTAGTATCCCCAGTCTAGTATCCCCTGTCTAGTATCCCCTGTCTAGTATCCCCTGTCCAGTATCCCCTGTCTAGTATCCCCTGTCTAGTATCCCTGTCTAGTATCCCTGTCTAGTATCCCTGTCTAGTATCCCTGTCTAGTATCCCTGTCTAGTATCCCCTGTCCAGTATCCCCAGTCTAGTATCCCCAGTCTACTACTAGTATCCCCCTGTCTAGTATCCTGTCCCTGTCTAGTATCCCCTGTCTAGTATCCCCTGTCTAGTATCCCCTGTCTAGTATCCCTGTCCAGTATCCCTGTCTAGTATCCCCTGTCTAGTATCCCTGTCTAGTATCCCTGTCTAGTATCCCCTGTCTAGTATCCCCTGTCTAGTATCCCCTGTCTAGTATCCCCTGTCTAGTATCCCCTGTCCAGTATCCCCGTCTAGTATCCCCTGCCTAGTATCCCCTGTCTAGTATCCCCTGTCTAGTATCCCCTGTCTAGTATCCCCTGTCTAGTATCCCCTGTCTAGTATCCCCTGTCTAGTATCCCCTGTCTAGTATCCCCTGTCTAGTATCCCCTGCCCAGTATCCCCTGTCTAGTATCCCCTGTCTAGTATCCCCTGTCTAGTATGCCCTGCCCAGTATCCCCTGTCTAGTATCCCCTGCCTTGTCTGACTAGAGACCTACCTGCATCTGTAGTGCATATATTGGTCTGCTGGCTACTGTAGGCGGTCAATGAGATGTTGTGTTGGTTTGTGCTGACTGGCAGATGACAAATGAATTCAATTGGTGGCCAATAATACTAAAATGTCAGTTGCTGCTACAGCATGATGTCTTGTGCTGGCTTGTATCTGTGCATGTATTATATGGATCCTGATATGAAACATCAGAAATCATTATCTCTGTTTAGGAAGTCAGTTCAAATCTATTTGCAGCCTGCCACTACATCTCACTGGTATTCTTCATGTAGAACATGTCACCCAGAAAGTTACACTTTTGTCTGTCCAACATTGTTGCAGAACTATTTAAGATAACCCAGGTGCTTTTCAGGCCATAGACATACTCTGCCTGGAATCACATTTTTGCCCAGTTTCTTTCTGATAGTGATGTCATGAAGAATCAGACTTGACGGCTGGTCCTGGATTTTGTTCTAGGTTTTTTTGTTCTAGGGTTTTTACGCCTTTCTCTTGGAGAGATTTTGGCAGAACAGCCTCTCCAAGAATGGTTTAGAGTAATGTGTTGTCCAAACTTTCTCCATTTGGATAGCATGGCTCTCACTGTGGTTTTAGGGAGTCCCAGATCCTAGAAAAGGCTCTGTAACCGTTTCCAGATATTATTGTATTGTGGCACAATGTGGCTTTGGAGCCGTTGTCCTAACTTTAATCTGATAGGTCGAAGTTAGATTGAATTAGACAAGGCTGTTTCAAAGCAGGCCTAATTGTTTATGAACCCACAAAAAGATGTGATCAGATTAAATAAAAAACATGTTATAAAACATAAAATCGGAGGGCAAATACATATATATATATATATATGTGGGTTATATATATATATATATATATATATATATGGCTTGTGCATACTACTATCTAAGTATTGTTGACTCCATTTTGTCTAATGATGATTCAGCTTTCTAGTGTATTTGAACTCTTTTTGTGCCTTTGGATCATTGTAGGTTACTGGAAGTGAAACACTAAAAGACAGACGTTCAAGACCTGTTAAAGTAGCAGAGAGTGATGCTGATGTAAGTATATTGTCCCATTCTCCCCTCACTTAACCATGTCTGATGAACGTCTGCTTGGTCCGTCTCTGTGTCCTTTCTGTGATATCTATTATTTTTAGTTCTGAAGTATTCTGTAGCTGTAGTAAAAGGGAGGAGGGGGGAGAGGAGGAGGAGGAGGGGGTTGGAAAGGAGGGGGAGTGGAGGACGAGAGGAGGAGAAGGGGAGGGAGAGGAGAAGGAGGGGGAGTGGAGGACGAGAGGAGGAGAAGGGGAGGGGAGGAGGAGGAGAGGGAGTGGAGGACAAGAGGAGGAGAAGGGGAGAAGGAGGGGGAGGGGGTTGGCGAGGAGGAGAAGGAGGGGGAGTGGAGGACGAGAGGAGGAGAAGGGGAGAAGGAGGGGGAGGGGAGGAGGAGGGGGAGGGGGTTGGCGAGGAGGAGAAGGGGGAGGAGGGGGAGTGGAGGACGAAAGGAGGAGAAGGGGAGGAGGCGGAGGGGGTTGGGGAGGAGGAGGAGAAGGAGGGGGAGGAGGAGAGGAGGAGGAGGGGAGGAGGAGGAGGGGAGGAGGGATGTAGGGTAGGATATGAGCTGCAACACTGGGGGCAGACAGCAGCACTGTTTAGGCCCGTAAGTATCGACAAGGGCTTTTATTTTCAGCTCTCAGTTTAAAGGGAAAAATGCATGTAATGGGACCTAAGACATGGAGCTCTTACATTTTTCAGTTTGATTTGTATGATCCAGACTTTTTCATTCTTTGTCTGCTCCGAATGGAGGTAAAAAGCTTCATCGTTAGCATTGTTCTAGTTTAACAATTTATAAGAATTTCCTGGCGAATTTGTTTAAACAATGAATATTTCATGCAATTAAAACAACAATATACGGCTGTGAAATAAAAACCGCTTAATTATTAATTGAACAGAAAGATAAATAGAACCCGGGAATAAACAGTCACTGTGTGAGAGAGACAGTCAACTAGGCAGTCTGATTTTGTTTTCATAAACATATAACCCATTTCTGGGGGGGAACAAATCTGACAGTTTCAATAAGAATATTTACCCCATATGCTCAGCATTGTGAAAAACACATTTCAAAATATGGATTTGTGATCATGATTCCTTATAATGGGCATTAGAGTTTTCTGCAAGCAGACAGTATAAGACTTTATTTACATTTTTACACAGAAAAGTACTTGAGGTCTACAGGGCATTTAAAGAGATGGGCTCAATTGCTATATTTACATATATAGCAGACTACAGTAGACTTAATTCTGCCGGGTCCTGTGTTTGAATAGCATTTACCAGAACCTTTTTGGTTTTGTGTTCTGTCCACTTATTCAATAATAGTATATATTTATCTCTGTTCTTTATGCTACCTGTTGCTATCCCCTTTGGAGGTGAAGCTAAGTCGACTGTGTGAACAAGACAAGATCCTTCAAGGGCTGGAGGCCATCATAAGCACACTCAAGGAAGACAAGGTAGCGTGTTTATTGTATGGTTAAACTCTTGTAGTGATAACCAAGGGCCCTAATTGTGGAGGAAAGCTCATCTGCATCCCACAGAGAGGAACCTCCCTGGGAAGTACCTCCCTGGGAAGAACCTCCCTGGGAAGAACCTCCTTGGGAAGAACCTCCCTGGGAAAAACCTTCCATGCAAGAACCACCCAGGCAAGAGCTACCCATAAAGAACCACCAGGATTTACCTGGCCTTACTAGTGGTTCACGGCTTGGTTTAGCCTCATGCTATATATCCTAATTTTTGCACAGCAGCAACAATAGTTTATAAGCTCCCTTCAGACGCTATGTGTCACCATGTGCCACTGACAGCCTGTAGCTCAGAATCATACATTATTGCTTGGATTCAGTCAAACTTACCATAGTAATGTTTATTTACAATCCCACACACTGCAGTAGAAAGTAATCTACATTATTAGGAAAGAGAGGTTGGCTACTTGGGGAGTCTGTCTGCAAACTATATGAGACAATACAAGCAGAAGTTTTGTTAAAAATAAAAAAAAAACAAGTAAGTTTTCAGAATACAGCTAAAGATAAGCACTGAGAAACCAATGGGTGTTTCCAATGGGTGTTTCTTGCATGGGTGTTCCTTCTCTGGGTGTTCCTTCTCTAAGTGTTCCTTCTCTGGGTTTTTCTTTTCTGGGTGTTCCTTCTCTGGGTGTTCCTTCTCTGGGTGTTCCTTCTCTAGGTGTTCCTTCTCTGGGTTTTTCTTGCATGGGTGTTCCCTCTCTGGGTGTTCCTTCTCTAGGTGTTCCTTCTCTGGGTTTTTCTTTTCTGGGTTTTTCTTTTCTGGGGGTTCCTTCTCTGAGTGTTCCTTCTCTAGGTGTTCCTTCTCTGGGTGTTTCTTTTCTGAGTGTTCCTTCTCTAGGTGTTCCTTCTCTGGGTTTTTCTTTTCTGGGCGTTCCTTCTCTAGGTGTTCTTTCTCTGGGTTTTTCTTTTCTGGGTGTTCCTTCTCTGGATGTTCCTTCCTCTGGGTGTTCCTTCTCTGGATGTTCCTTCTCTGGGTGTTCCTCCTCTAGATGTTCCTTCTCTGGGTGTCCCTTTCCTTTCATGGGTCACAGATAAACAATGTTGTTATCGTGTCCTGTCCTCTGATTAGGACAAGTTGGAGTCGGTGCTGGATGTGTCCCATCTGCAGATGGAGCAGTACAGGGACCAGCCGGCTCACCAGGAGAAGATTGCCTACCAGCAGAGGCTACTTCAGGAGGATGTGGTGCACATCAGAGCTGAGATCTCTCAGGTGTCCACGGTAAGACCTGCTCTGTCTGGCCTGACACTGCTGGAATACCTGGTCTAGTCATCAGAGCTGAGATCTCTCAGGTGTCCACGGTAAGACCTGCTCTGTCTGGCCTGACACTGCTGGAATACCTGGTCTAGTCATCAGAGCTGAGATCTCTCAGGTGTCCACGGTAAGACCTGCTCTGTCTGGCCTGACACTGCTGGAATACCTGGTCTAGTCTCAGCCCCATTCACTGACAACAAAAACTATTTTCTTCTCTTACCTATTTTCTCTCTCCCTCTTTCTGTTTCTATCTCCCTCGCCCCATGCAGGAGATGGCAAATGCTTGGAATGAGTACAGTAGGCTGGAGAGAGACGTCGACTGGCAGAGGACAGCTCTAGAGGGCCAGATGAACCGCAGTGGTCTCTCTCAGGTCAGGACCACACCACAACCACACAAATGCAAACACGTGCTCACTCACGGTCAGATTCTTACACGGATCGGTGTGTCTCTGGGAATAAGGCAACGGAAATGTTACTAATGTTACTGATGTTACTAATGTTACTGATGTTACTGATGTTACTGATGTATCTAATGCTACTGATGTTACTGATGTTACTAATGTTACTGATGTTACTGATGTTACTAATGTTACTGATGTATCTAATGCTACTGATGTTACTGATGTTACTGATGTTACTGATGTTACTAATGTTACTGATGTTACTGATGTTTACTGATGTTACTTATGTTACTGATGTTACTGATGTTACTAATGTTACTGATGTATCTAATGCTAGTGATTTTACTGATGTTACTAATGTTACTGATGTTACTGATGTTACTGATGTTACTAATGTTACTGATGTTACTAATGTTACTGATGTATCTAATGCTACTGATGTTACTGATGTTACTGATGTTACTGATGTTACTAATGTTACTGATGTTACTGATGTTTACTGATGTTACTTATGTTACTGATGTTACTGATGTTACTAATGTTACTGATGTATCTAATGCTAGTGATTTTACTGATGTTACTAATGTTACTGATGTTACTGATGTTACTGATGTTACTAATGTTACTGATGTTACTAATGTTACTGATGTATCTAATGCTACTGATGTTACTGATGTTACAGATGTTACTGATGTTACTGATGTTTACTGATGTTACTGATGTTACTGATGTTACTAATGCTACTAATGTTACTGATGTATCTAATGCTACTGATGTTACTGATGTTACAGATGTTACTGATGTTACAGATGTTACTGATGTTACTGATGTTTACTGATGTTACTGATGTTACTGATGTTTACTGATGTTGCTGATGTTACTGATGTTTACTGATGTTACTGATGTTACTGATGTTACTAATGCTACTAATGTTTACTGATGTTACTGATGTTACTAATGCTACTAATGTTTACTGATGTTTACTGATGTTACTAATGTTTACTAAAAACATCTGCACTGATGAGCCCAAACATTTTTAGACCAGGAGAATTTGGAGACAAGGGCCTCTTTATCATGTTCCTCAAACCATTCCCGAACAATGTGTGCAGTGTGGCAGGCCTCGTTGTCTGGCACGAAGGGGCCGCTGTCATCAGGGAATACTGCAACACTGTCTAGGTAGGTGTCACGTGATAATCTGACGTCCAAATACATTCCCAGACCCAGGGTATCCCAGCAGAACATTGCCCAGAACATCACACCCCGTCCACCGGCTTGTCGTCTTCCATAGTGCATCTTGGTGCCATTACTTCCCCAGGTAAACATTGCACCTACACGGGGCAATCCGTGTCTTTGCCACAGTCGACCTCGGGTCGGTTCAAAGCAGACGGGATAGCCTCTGGTGCCCACGTGCATCGATGTGCTGTGGGCACCAAACACACTGTCCTCACCAGAAGGCACTCACCAGTGCTGACCAGGAGCACCCGGTGGTTGAACCCTTTAGACCCCAACAGGAGTCTAGAATGCTCCTCTAGAATACATCATATGTTCTCACATATTTCAAATAAACAGACCTAGCACAAAAAACACGAATACTTTTACTACTACACGTCGTTATAGAGCTAAGACACTTCTTTAATATGACACCACATTTGTGTAAAATGGAGTAATACAATTGGTTAGTAAAAAATAACTAAGATTAAGTGTCCGACCAGCACAGCTGATGTGCTACTTAGTAATTATGACAGTGACCATGAAGGTTATCAATAATAATGTGGGTTATAATGTTTTGGCTCATCAGTGTATTTTCGCAACAAACTCTAATTGAGAATCACATATGCTCTGTTTGCCGTTCTCTCATTTCCCAACCTCCTCGGTTTTTCCCAGGCATCCGAACAGTGCCTAGACTGAACATGAGCATTATCATGTCTGGGTTTTTTTTGTGTGTGTATTTGTGAGCAGCAGGAAAAGTCCCAGATAAAGAGAGAGCTGTGGAGAATTGAAGACGTACTAGCAGGTCTCAGCTCCAATAAAGCCAACTACCAGTTCACCATCTCTTCTGTAAACAACCCAGGTGAGGAAAGTGCTGGCCTTATGCCTCTATCTGCTCCTACTCACCAATACTAGATGCGTAGGATAAGATAAGAGTTAGAGAGACGCTGCTTGAAAATGTACACATTTAAATGTTTGGGCTAACATAGAAACGTTTTCTTTATTTTTCATGAAAACATAGCAGAAAAATGTATAGGAAATATAGTAATTGGCAAGGTTGGAAATAGTTATTATTAATTCAAAAAATAATTGTGTTCTTCAAACTTAGATTTTTTTCAAAGAATAATCCATTTGCAGCGATTACAAGCTGTGTTGTAAATGTGTTTGTGTCTTCAGTGAGAAAACTTGTGCCTACATTGTTGCCGTCATCAGTGCCTTTGCTGTCTGCCAGTCACTCCCTGGGAGAAATAGGAGTGACCCAGCAGCACAGCCCCCACCTCAGCCCCACCAGCCCCACCACCGCAGCAGCCCTCCCCGAGTCTGTGCCAAAATGGGTGAGTGGCTCCCAGTCCTCCTCCCCTCAGACGTACAGATTAGGAATGTTCTGGTAAAGTGCACGTTAGTATATGTTGGTTGTGTTTCCGACAGGGGGAGGAAGGTGCACCTCCCAGACCGCCCCTACCTCAGTTGTACACTCCGGACGACCAACCCCCAGCTGTGCCCCCACTGCCCAGGGAGACCACCGCCATAAGACACATGTCTGTACGGGGCCTCAAACGGCAGTCTGACGAACGCAAGCGGGACAGGGAGATCGGCCAATACACCAACGGTGACAGCAAGGTATGGAGCAGCCATGTTCTTCTGCCATCTAAGTATTACTGGGAACATGTTCTCATCTATGACCTGGGTGGAATTAGGGTCAACTGTCTTGTTCAGGGGCAGGAAATGTACCCTGTCTGGTCAGGGCTTAAATCCACAAACCTTTTGTTTATTGGCCCAACACTCTCCTGTGCTCGTGTGTGTGTGTGTGTGTGTGTGTGCGTGTGTTGGGGAGGCATTAACCCATCCTTGTGTACACATGCATGTATATTTGTCTGCCTCCATGTGCAGGTGGAACTGCGGACCTGTCTAAGTGAACCACAGCTGCTTGAGATGGGGAGATCTGCTCAACTGGGGATTGGGCCCTTGGGACGTGATGCTGGCTACCAGACCTTGCCAAGCAGAGGTAATAGTCAAGTGTTAAATGTATTTCACCATTATGTAAAGGGAAATTACATATTGCCTGGCATGTATATTGCAAATCGTTTCCTTACCACTTTAGCTCTTTTGTATAACCAAACTTTTTGATATACAGTGGATATAAAAAGCTTGCTTGGTTTTTGTGTAGTTATAACATTTGCCAAAGATAAATCGTCCACCTTAAATGTGACCTATAACGTGAACAATTTCAGGGTATTGTACGTTTTTATGTTCCCCACACAAAGATTTTGGTTTGTTTTTCAATCGAATTGTTCACGATATATAGGTCACATTGAATGTGGATTAATGGGGTGTGTAGCCTTTTTATATCCGCTGTAGTAACCGTTTTCACTATAGCACACACCAAACATGTATTTTGTCTTGTCCTAACCAAACAAACTGTGGTATATATTGATAGCTGTGTTTTCATATTTGCCCTCTATCTCTAAGGACCGGCCAGCTCCACATCCATAATAAATCAGTCCACAAATATCTCTTCATATGTTACTCTCAGAAGAGGGTTCTCCACCACCTCAGGCCTGAAGGTAAGACTCCAGCTAAATCTATTGAGGAGTTAAACAAGTTGCTGGACGGGCAGAACAAATATTTCCGCAGAGCTGTCGTTATCTGGCTTGATTACACTCAGCTCCCTGTAAATACTGCGTGGAAAAGAAAAGATGACAAACTTCCTCCACATTCAAGTTGAAACAGGCGATGCAATGCAAAATAACTATTTGTTTTATGGTGTGACGTGGTCTGAGAACCAACACATCGACGAGCCGAAACATTATGACCACTTAGAGGTGAAGTGAACAACGAACAGCAGGCCATGTACCCTTCCACACTGCACACATTGGTGGTTTGAGAAACTTAACAGTTCAATATGTTGCCCTGGCCTCCAAATTCACAAGATCAAAATCTAGTATCAATGGGATATGCCTGACCAACAAGTCCGATCTATGGCGGCTACAGGACTTGAAGGATCTGCTAGGTTTTTGCTGTTTTGGCATCACACAGAGGACCAATCACATATATAAGGTCGTAATGTTTTGGTGTCACACAGAGGACCAATAACATATATAAGGTCGTAATGTTTTGGCGTCACACAGAGGACCAATAACATATATAAGGTCGTAATGTTTTGGCGTCACACTGAGGACCAATAACATATATAAGGTCGTAATGTTTTGGTGTCACACAGAGGACCAATAACATATATAAGGTCGTAATGTTTTGGCGTCACACAGAGGACCAATAACATATATAAGGTCGTAATGTTTTGGCGTCACACTGAGGACCAATAACATATATAAGGTCGTAATGTTTTGGTGTCACACAGAGGACCAATCAAATATATATATGGTCATAATGTTTTGGCGTCACACAGAAGACCAATAACATATATAAGGTCGTAATGTTTTGGCGTCACACTGAGGACCAATAACATATATAAGGTCGTAATGTTTTGGTGTCACACAGAGGACCAATCACATATATATATGGTCATAATGTTTTGGCGTCACACAGAGGACCAATCACATATATATGGTCATAATGTTTTGGCGTCACACAGAGGACCAATCACATATATGGTCATAATGTTTTGGCGTCACACAGAAGACCAATCACATATATATGGTCATAATGTTTTGGCGTCACACAGAAGACCAATCACGTCACACAGAGGACCAATCACATATATATGGTCATAATGTTTTGGCGTCACACAGAGGACCAATCACATATATATGGTCATAATGTTTTGGCGTCACACAGAGGACCAATCACATATATATGGTCGTAATGTTTTGGCGTCACACAGAGGACCAATAACATATATATGGTCATAATGTTTTGGCGTCACACAGAGGACCAATCACATATATATGGTCATAATGTTTTGGCGTCACACAGAGGACCAATAACATATATATGGTCATAATGTTTTGGCGTCATACAGAGGACCAATCACATATATATGGTCATAATGTTTTGGCGTCACACAGAGGACCAATAACATATATATGGTCATAATGTTTTGGCGTCACACAGAGGACCAATCACATATATATGGTCGTAATGTTTTGGCGTCATACAGAGGACCAATAACATATATATGGTCATAATGTTTTGGCGTCACACAGAGGATCAATCACATATATATGGTCATAATGTTTTGGCGTCACACAGAGGACCAATAACATAAATATGGTCATAATGTTTTGGCGTCACACAGAGGACCAATAACATATATATGGTCATAATGTTTTGGCGTCACACAGAGGACCAATCACATATATATGGTCATAATGTTTTGGCGTCACACAGAGGACCAATCACATATATATGGTCGTAATGTTTTGGCGTCACACAGAGGACCAATCACATATATATGGTCATAATGTTTTGGCGTCTCACAGAGGACCAATAACATATATATGGTCATAATGTTTTGGCGTCTCACAGAGGACTAATCACATATATATGGTCATAATGTTTTGGCATCACACAGAGGACCAATAATATATATATGGTCATAATGTTTTGGCGTCACACAGAGGACCAATAACATATATATGGTCATAATGTTTTGGTGTCACACAGAGGACCAATAACATATATATGGTCATAATGTTTTGGCGTCACACAGAGGACCAATCACATATATATGGTCATAATGTTTTGGTGTCACACAGAGGACCAATCACATATATATGGTCATAATGTTTTGGCGTCATACAGAGGACCAATCACATATATATGGTCATAATGTTTTGGCGTCACACAGAGGACCAATCACATATATATGGTCATAATGTTTTGGCGTCACACAGAGGACCAATCACATATATATGGTCATAATGTTTTGGCGTCACACAGAGGACCAATCACATATATATGGTCGTAATGTTTTGGCGTCATACAGAGGACCAATAACATATATATGGTCATAATGTTTTGGCGTCACACAGAGGACCAATAACATATATATGGTCATAATGTTTTGGCGTCACACAGAGGACAAATAACATATATAAGGTCGTAATGTTTTGGCGTCACACTGAGGACCAATAACATATATAAGGTCGTAATGTTTTGGTGTCACACAGAGGACCAATCACATATATATATGGTCATAATGTTTTGGCGTCACACAGAGGACCAATCACATATATATATGGTCATAATGTTTTGGCGTCACACAGAGGACCAATCACATATATAAGGTCGTAATGTTTTGGCGTCACACAGAGGACCAATCACATATATATGGTCATAATGTTTTGGCGTCACACAGAGGACCAATCACATATATATGGTCATAATGTTTTGGCGTCACACAGAGGACCAATCACATATATATGGTCATAATGTTTTGGCGTCACACAGAGGACCAATCACATATATATGGTCATAATGTTTTGGCGTCACACAGAGGACCAATAACATATATATGGTCATAATGTTTTGGCGTCACACAGAGGACCAATCACATATATGGTCATAATGTTTTGGCGTCACACAGAGGACCAATCACATATATATGGTCGTAATGTTTTGGCGTCACACAGAGGACCAATCACATATATGGTCATAATGTTTTGGTGTCACACAGAGGACCAATAACATATATAAGGTCGTAATGTTTTGGCGTCCCACTGAGGACCAATAACATATATAAGGTCGTAATGTTTTGGTGTCACACAGAGGACCAATCACATATATATATGGTCATAATGTTTTGGCGTCACACAGAGGACCAATCACATATATATATGGTCATAATGTTTTGGCGTCACACAGAAGACCAATCACATATATATGGTCATAATGTTTTGGCGTCACACAGAGGACCAATCACAAATATATGGTCATAATGTTTTGGCTCATCAGTGCATTTTCAACTCACACTAATTGAGAATCTAAGCAGTCTTTTTTCACTTATGTCGTTCCCTCATTTCCCGACCTCCTCAGTTTTTCCCATCACGACTCCCTTCCCCTCTTACTTTCTGTCTCTCTGGGTGAAGTCGTGTGCTGTGAATTCATGCCCTCCCTTGTGCCCTCCTCTCAGGAGAGACCAAAGAGTGCGTTGGAGCGCCTGTACTCCGGGGATGTGCTGCAGCAGAGCAGGGAGAGGATGAGTGCTGAGGAGCAGCTGGAGAGGATGAAGAGGCACCAGAAGGCTCTGGTCCGCCAGCGCAAGAGGACCCTGAGTCAGGGAGAACGGCAGACCGTGTCATCATCACGCTCCTCCTCCTCACAGCATCGGCCGCTATCCGCAGACCTGGGCTCTGTACGTTAGAACCAAACCTAATGCTCTGCATGGCAGCTCCAGCTGCAATCTATACAGATGTTACAGTACAGATGTGAAACCCTACGCTCTGCATGGCAGCTCCAGCTGCAATCTATACAGATGTTACAGTACAGATGTGAAACCCTACGCTCTGCATAGCAGCTCCAGCTGCAATCTATACAGATGTTACAGTACAGATGTGAAACCCTACGCTCTGCATGGCAGCTCCAGCTCCAGCTGCAATCTATACAGATGTTACAAACTGCACTCTATACAGATGTTACAAGCTGCAATCTATACAGATGTTACAAGCTGCAATCTATACAGATGTTACAAGCTGCAATCTATACAAATGTTACAAGCTGCACTCTATACAGATGTTGCAAGCTGCACTCTATACAGATGTTGCAAGCTGCACTCTATACAGATGTCACAAGCTGCAATCTAAACAGATGTTACAATCTGCAATCTATACAGATGTTACAATGCAGATGTTACAATGCATGTGGTCACTGAAGCATTTTTTGTTGCATGGATGTTCAGGTTGGTGTGAGCGTTTACAGTGAGTATGTAGGTGGTGTTAGCTGGTACTAAAAGACTGACTTGTTGTCACTGTCATTTAGGACAAGTGAAAAATGACAACAGGTAATGTCACCTAAGTTAAAAACTATGAATATGCAATTACAGACAGGAAAAACCAGTATAGGTTTATAGATATTCACATAGGGCAGTTTCAGACTACAGGCTGTTATTAATTTAATGGAATCTACTGCAATGATATGCAGCTTTTTCTAATGATTAACCTCATGTTGGCCATAATTTGCTTTTTGTAGGTTAGCATCTGAGAATCATATGTGAATTGATTAGATCGGCCCGTTAATGAGATCAGCTTTATATGGGTTGATTGATCGCATCCTCTGTCCTCTCCAACTCTTCCTTCACCCACACCTAGCAAAACACAAAGTATATCTCTTAGCATAAGATATTAGCATATTGATCTTAACGTCTGAAATCAAGACAAACAATGTCAGACCTTTGTTCACCTGAAATAAGAATATGTTGTAAACCAAGAGCATTTTGGTCAAAAACCAAGGTCCATAATATCTCTGAAGAATGACAAAAAAATAAAAACAGAGCCTTGTTCACACTCTTTATAATGGGAATTATAGAGCGATAGTATTGTATTATGGAACACATTTAAGACCATCATCATCAGAAATAGAGGCAAGATTAAGCTAGCATGACAGGCCAAGGAGATAGCAAATCGCTGCAGCTTCCAAAAGGCCGACGCCAACCAAAGAGGAGCTGCAGGTATATCTGTCAGGAACTGGGAACACACTGCATATTACAACCATTATATGTATTCTTGCAACTGAGTTGTCAGACAAGGCATATCGCAAAAAAGCATCCAACCCTGTAAATATATTTGTACCCACCACCTCAGGCTGCTTTACCCACTGTAAAGCATGTTAAGGGGAGCCTCATGGAGGCTGTAACATCATGCTACGCTACTGCTTCACCTCTTCCCTTACTGCCTGGTTTAGAGTTGGAAGGATATAGCACTGTGAGAGTCTAAAGCCAGCATGAGATTACCAGTCATTATGAACTGATAAACGGACTGGCAACCCCATTTATATGATGAATATGTTTGTCAATCTGACTGTTTTGTAAAAGAAAATATATATTTTTATTGGATTATGTTGATTAATTATTTCTTATTTATTTTCTGTAAAGATGAGTAGGGAACATATACTAAAACAGTGTGTTAGTTTTGATGAAGAGATATCCAAACTGGTTTCATTTTCTAACGTAACTAAAGCAACAGGAGATTCCAGAAAGTATTGGTTGTGCCAACAAGAAATTACTGTTGTTTTAAAACTATTTTAAAATAGTTTTAAATAATAAATTATCTACTAATAAGACATCTAAAAAGGTCTGACATGTATTGTATAGAACTCTACATCAAGAAAGCTGCATTTATAATAAGTGTGTGTTAACTTTTAATATCCATATTATAGCAGCTTTCTTAACTAGATTGCAGTTTGACCTAAGCTCCCAGGCTCAGTGGCAACTTTTTAGCCCACTTCTAGCATACTAACCCCATCTGCCACTTCTAGATCTGACTATCTTTCTGTCCCTAACCAGGTTTCATTGTGCTGCAAACATAAACAAAATAATCCGGCCAAAAAAATATTGACAATTTTTTACTGTATCTGAGTCCCTCAAGAAGCACGCACACCACTAGTTCGCTACAGCTACATAGAGACAGGCAACCATACATGTCCAATAGGAGCCAGCCACTCTTGGCGACTGTGGGCGGAGCTATGCCCTGAGACAAAATATCCCAGTGACGCGATATTCTCGAGTTAAGAGATGTCCAACTCAAAACAAACTAAATCACTATTTAAAAATTGAAAAATCGTTGTGGTGTTACAAATAATAAAATATTTTAATTATTAAATAATTTCAATAATTAGGAAGACACCCCCCACTCCGAGCAGGCAGATCGTTTATGCCTAAACAACTGTTCATAGGGGCGTGTTTGTCCGCATTCGACCCATTGATAGGCTACTATAGTGCTATTGCGTGTGTCGTAGCTTATATCTGATTGCTTCAATATCCCTGTTGCAGTTTAATGCTGCAGGAAACACTGCTGTACATTTATACTTGAGCTACTTTTATCATCTTGATCAAAACTCCAACTATTAACAAACACTATGCTAATTATTTCTCTATTTCTCTTCAAATGGACCGTCCACTAGGCTCCCGCCTTCCAACATTTTATGCAGATTTTTGCAAATAAGAAATAAAAAAAATCCTAATAAATGCATGCTTGTTATGTCTTTCTTTTCTTTATTGCATGTGCATGCCAAATATGAATTTGTGGTATTTTCAACAGCAGGCATTTTTCTATTCTGTCCAGTAAGCACAATGATGACTAGGACCAGTTTGATATTAATGAAGTTAGATGGATTCCTGTCTTCTTCACATCTCTCCTATTGCTTACCATACTAGCGGACAGATGCATGCTGTGATGTGAGAGATTGGGACTTCACATATTGCATCCCAGCCCCATCAGCAGTCCTGTACACTGCAGGTTAAGCCTGTGGAAATGCTGTTTTATTTGTCATATTGTATGTATGCAGTTTTTTGTGTATGCTTGAATCGAGATTACACCCTTTCACATTTTGGTGTGGTAGTTTGAAGCTTCACAATATCGCTACACTTGGAGAAACACTTATGTTTTTACAAAGAAGACCATACAATGTGGTCTCTTAAAATGACAGTGTAGCACAAAACAGAATTCCTAGGAACATATAGGAACATGTTGTGTTTCTGTGTAACAACAGTGTGGTTATGTAATTGCTGCGTGTCAGTAGCAGTAGGATGGGTATGTAACTGCTGTGTTTCTGTGTCACAGTTGTGTGGTTGTGTAACTGCTGTGTTTCTGTGTAAGAGTTGTGTGGTTATGTAACTGCTGTGTGTCAGTAGCAGTAGCATGGGTATGTAACTGCTGTGTTTCTGTGTCACAGTTGTGTTGTTGTGTAACTGCTGTGTTTCTGTGTAACAGTTGTGTGGTTATGTAATTGCTGTGTTTCTGTGTAACAGTTGTGTGGTTATGTAATTGCTGTGTTTCTGTGTAACAGCAGTGTGGTTGTGTAACTGCTGTGTTTCTGTGTAACAGTTGTGTGGTTGTGTAACTGGTGTGTTTCTGTGCAACAACAGTGTGGTTTTGTAACTGGTGTGTTTCTATGTAACAGTAGTGTTTTTGTGTAACCGCTGTGTTTCTGTGTAACAGTAGTGTGGTTGTGTAACTGGTGTGTTTCCGTGTAACAGTAGTGTGTTTGTGTAAATGCTGTGTTTCTGTGTAACAGTAGTGTGTTTGTGTAACTGGTGTATGTCTATGTAACAGCAGTGTGGTTATGTAACTGCTGTGTTTCTGTGTAACAGTTGTGTGGTTGTGTAACTGGTGTGTTTCTGTGTAACAACAGTGTGGTTTTGTAACTGGTGTGTTTCTATGTAACAGTAGTGTTTTTGTGTAACCGCTGTGTTTCTGTGTAACAGTAGTGTGGTTGTGTAACTGGTGTGTTTCCGTTAACAGTAGTGTGTTTGTGTAAATGCTGTGTTTCTGTGTAACAGTAGTGTGTTTGTGTAACTGGTGTATGCCTATGTAACAGCAGTGTGGTTATGTAACCGGTGAGTGTCTGTGTAACAGTAGTGTGTTTGTGTAACTGCTGTGTTTCTGTGTAACAGTAGTGTGGTTGTGTAACTGATGTGTTTCTGTGTAACAGTAGTGTGTTTGTGTAACTGCTGTGTGTGTAACAGTAGTGATGGTGTGTAACTGGTGTGTTTCTGTGTAACATTAGTGTGGTTGTGTAACTGCTGTGTGTGTAACAGTAGTGCTGTTGTGTAACTGGTGTGTTTCTGTGTAACAGTAGTGTGGTTGTGTAACTGCTGTGTGTGAAACAGTAGTGCTGTTGTGTAACTGGTGTGTTTCTGTGTAACAGTAGTGTGGTTGTGTAACTGCTGTGTGTGTAACAGTAGTGTAGTTGTGTATCTGGTGTGTTTCTGTGTAACAGTAGCGCTGTTGTGTAACTGGTGTGTTTCTGTGTAACAGTAGTGTGGTTGTGTAACTGCTGTGTGTGTAACAGTAGTGATGGTGTGTAACTGGTGTGTTTCTGTGTAACAGTAGTGTGGTTGTGTAACTGCTGTGTGTGTAACAGTAGTGCTGTTGTGTAACTGGTGTGTTTCTGTGTAACAGTAGTGTGGTTGTGTAACTGCTGTGTGTTTCTGTGTAATAGTAGTGCTGTTGTGTAACTGGTGTGTTTCTATGTAACAGTAGTCTGTTTGTGTAACTGCTGTGTTTCTGTGTAACTGGTGTGTGGTTGTGTAACTACTGTGTGTGTAACAGTAGTGATGTTGTGTAACTGCTGTGTTTCTGTGTAACAGTAGTGTGTTTGTGTAACTGCTGTGTTTCTGTGTAACAGTAGTGTGTTTGTGTAACTGCTGTGTTTCTGTGTAACAGTAGTGTGTTTGTGTAACTGCTGTGTGTGTAACAGTATTGCTGTTGTGTAACTGGTGTGTTTCTGTGTAACAGTAGTGTGGTTGTGTAACTGCTGTGTGTGTAACAGTAGTGCTGTTGTGTAACTGGTGTGTTTCTGTGTAACAGTAGTGTGGTTGTGTAATTGGTGTGTGTAACAGTAGTGCTGTTGTGTAACTGGTGTGTTTATGTGTAACAGTAGTGTGGTTGTGTAACTGCTGTGTGTTTCTGGGTAATAGTAGTGCTGTTGTGTAACTGGTGTGTTTCTATTTAACAGTAGTGTGTTTGTGTAACTGGTGTGTTTCTGTGTAACAGTAGTGTGTTTGTGTAACTGCTGTGTGTGTAACAGTAGTGCTGTTGTGTAACTGGTGTGTTTCTGTGTAACAGTAGTGTGGTTGTGTAACTGCTGTGTGTGAAACAGTAGTGCTGTTGTGTAACTGGTGTGTTTCTGTGTAACAGTAGTGTGGTTGTGTAACTGCTGTGTGTGTAACAGTAGTGCTGTTGTGTAACTGGTGTGTTTCTGTGTAACAGTAGTGTGGTTGTGTAACTGCTGTGTGTTTCTGTGTAATAGTAGTGCTGTTGTGTAACTGGTGTGTTTCTGTGTAACAGTAGTGTGTTTGTGTAACTGGTGTGTTTCTGTGTAACAGTAGTGTGTTTGTGTAACTGCTGTGTGTGTGTAACAGTAGTGCTGTTGTGTAACTGGTGTGTTTCTGTGTAACAGTAGTGTGGCTGTGTAACTGCTGTGTGTTTCTGTGTAACAGTAGTGTGTTTGTGTAACTGCTGTGTGTGTGTGTGTAACAGTAGTGATGTTGTGTAACTGGTGTGTTTCTGTGTAACAGTAGTGTGGTTGTGTAACTGCTGTGTGTGTAACAGTGGTGCTGTTGTGTTGTCATACTGTAGTTGTATAGTTATGTAGCATGTGTTTGTCTACTTTTCCTCCAGTGGAGGCGAGAGCAGGAGTTTGACCTGCAGCTGCTGGATCGTGCAGTGCAAGGGGAGGAGTCACGGGGTGATGTCCAAGGTGAGGAATGTCCAGCAGAGCACTGTGAGAGACCCCGGTCCCAGTCAGATGAATGGCTGACCCTGCGCTCCACAGCCACACCCTCTGGGGAGGCCGATCTGGAGCCTCTGGACTTTGACGTGAACCTCAGCCGAGAGGTAGCCACACCTCCACCATGCTCTCACACATAATGCCCAGAGAGACACTGTATTTAGTGTTCGTTGGTATAGTGTGGCACTTGGAACGCCATGACAGTGATGCCGTCAGCTGACCAGTACTTCAGCATGCCTTCAGATTCAGCACTAAGCTGACCACATCTCATCAACAAGTTAATCTTGTTCCGACAACTGGCTAGTTTTCAGCTTCCGTGTTT
This sequence comes from Dallia pectoralis, assembly GCA_029465975.1. Lineage (NCBI taxonomy): Eukaryota > Metazoa > Chordata > Actinopteri > Esociformes > Umbridae > Dallia > Dallia pectoralis. The sequence continues at coordinate 13,845,866 of CM055749.1, read as the reverse complement.
ACCACCGCGTGTGTTTCTCTGTGTAGCTGTCCAAACCTCAGAAGGTGCTAATCCCGGAGCGCTACATAGACTCTGAGCCCGAGGAAACCGTCGGCCCACTGGAGGTAGAGGCTCGCCAGCGGAATATGGAGCGCATCCAGAACATTCTGGCCCGGTCCAGGTACACATATGCACCAACGCTGTATTCCCCAGACCAATATTAATTAATATCTTTATTTACAACATCAGTTGTCACAAAGTGCTTTTACAAACACCCAGCCTAAATCCGACAGAGCGCACATCAACAAGTTGATACAAAGTGGCTCGGAAGAACTTCCTGATGGGTTGAATTTAGGAAAAAACGTGAAGAGAAACCAGGCTCAGAGGGGTTGGTCCTCTTTGGGTTGGATGGTCAATTTGACTGGACATTTAATTAACTGTGTGTGTGTGTGTGTGTGTGTGTGTGTGTGTGTGTGTGTGTGTGTGTGTGTGTGTGTGTGTGTGTGTGTGTGTGTGTGTGTGTGTGTGTGTGTGTGTGTGTGTGTGTGTGTGTGTGTGTGTGTGTGTGTGTGTGTGTGTGTGTGTGATAAGTGTTCAGATCCTTTCGGGGCCCCGCGCGCAGGTGGACCAGCCAGAGGTCGTGGGGTCAGATGGGAGTGCACAACAAGAGCAGAAACATATTATGACCATGTCTCACACCCTGGCCTCTGAGGCCTCTCTCAAGAGCAGACAGGTTGCAGGTAATACCGCCAGACATTCCTTCTACGCGTGCACGCGCTGTTAAAACACATCTACCCGTCACACACGCACACTTCTCTGCAACAAACGTCAAAGATCATTACGCAATTATGTCTCCGGTCTAGAAGAAAATGTCCGCCTGCACGAGGATATATATTTTATACCTGAATGCTCTAAAGATGGGTTATCTCAACTTCAACTGAACTGAACCTTTTCATAAAACGTCCGCCGATTATGTGTCATTTCCAGTCGCCGTGTTCAGCGCACTCGTCAATGACTGGCTGAATTGTACTCTTCTTTCGGGTTCATATACAGATTTTCTTTCTTCTGAAGAGGCAAACATGAAAGTATGTGTTTGTCAGTTGCATTGAACTACCTGGCGTCTCTTTGACATCCTCTGGATGGTTGAAGGTGGGATGGAATGTGAGAAAGATGATAGAGGAGAAGAAAGTGGCCAAACCGAGCATCTAGTCCAAACATCTCCTAATTACTAGACATTATTTCTTGTTAGCGGGCATCACAGAAGTAAAGGAGCGCTGTTGATTGTGATCTGTGTTGAATCTTCAGTGGATCAGTGGATCCTTACGAGTCTATGTTGTGAAGCTGATTCATAATCCAAGGTGACTGTGCTAACGCTGTACTCTGGATCTTCCTGTGGCTGGCTCTTTGAACATGACCATGAACCTTCATAAACGACACCAGGATAACTGTCAGTCTGTACTACATAGCACGTTGGTGGGTTCACCCATCAATCAGAAGCAACTCCTCAGATGAGTCGCTCCTATTTCTGTCTTGCTCCCTCTTTTTTCTTTCTCTGTCGCACAGAATTACAGGCAAGCCTTTAAGACGTGATGGATCTTAAATATACAGAAGAGCGAAGTCCATCATTCTAAAAAAAAGTCATACCAAAGAAACATTTCTGAATTTCACATGAGACATACAGTATAATAGGGACCAAATCAATGTTTTATTCTGCCAAATCTCTGGCGTATGTGAAATTAAGCATGCATGTTTTATTTTTTCCCCAGAGCATTTATATACTGTACAAAACGTCCATATTGCCTAGTTAAAGTTACCACAATGAAACGAGGGACATTGAGATATAATTGACATTCAGATTATAATTACAATTACAGTATCTGATAGTTGTAAACTCAGATATAAATGTGTGATATTTATTGTCACTTATGTTTAGTGATGGACAGAGTGACCCAGCCAATCATCTGCCTTAACCTTTCTATTTTCTACTGCTGTTTCTAACCTGATCTAATCTCCTTTTTCCCTCCTCTCCCGATATGTTTCCTCCTCTCTTCTCCTTCCTCCTTGTGTTTCATCAGTGGTGCCTCTGCAGTCTAACATCTCAACCATACCCGCTCCACCACCACCCCCACCCCCTCCTCCACCTCCTCCGCTCCCTACGTCTTTTCCTCCTTTCTCCCAGGCGCCTCCCCCTCGTCCGCTAAGCAATGGATTTCACTTCTCGTTTGTCTAATCAGAGCATATGAAGTAAGGACAAGCATACAGCATGTTGGACATGTTCATGCTGTATATAAGGGCTTTGCTTGGCCTGGCTGCTGCTTTAGAAACCCCCTGTTTGTATGCTCACCCACCTGCTGTGATTGTTCTGTATTAGAGCACCACACATTATTATTACAAGCAGAACACGCATCTGCAAGCTGCCAGATCATCTCTCTGTGCTAATTGTCTGTCAGTTGTTTCTGTAACACCCAAACTGTTGGTGGGGGGGGCATTGGGCAAAACAAATGTCATGTTCTGCGTGTGCATTGTGTGTATTCAAAGCGAAGTGAGACATATTGTGTTTTAAAGCAACACATTATCAGCACACAACAGCAATTATGCCAACATCTGTGGACTATTTTCAGGATTTACCTAAAAACTACAGGGAGACACACAGTGACACTCTTGTTTCAACGTGCAAACACCTGGCCAGTGTATTATAGTGTGTGCCTTTATGTGCATCTATCTCATGTACTGGCTCAATTACACTCCACTCATTAAGGACCTACGACTCGTCTCCCCATCTCCTCATCTCCCCATCTCCTCATCTCCTCATCTCCTCATCTCCTCATCTCCCCATCTCCTCATCTCCCCATCTCCCCATCTCCTCATCTCCCCATCTCCCCATCTCCCCATCTCCCATCTCCTCATCTCCCCATCTCCTCATCTCCTCATCTCATCTCCCCATCTCCTCATCTCCCCATCTCCCCGTCTCCTCGTCTCCTCGTCTCCCCATCTCCTCATCTCCTCGTCTCCTCATCTCCCCGTCTCCTCGTCTCCTCGTCTCCCCGTCTCCTCATCTCCCCATCTCCCCATCTCCTCATCTCCTCATCTCCCCGTCTCCTCATCTCCCCGTCTCCTCGTCTCCCCATCTCCTCATCTCCTCGTCTCCCCATCTCCTCATCTCCTCATCTCCCCGTCTCCTCATCTCCTCATCTCCTCGTCTCCTCGTCTCCTCGTCTCCCCATCTCCTCATCTCCCCATCTCCCCGTCCCCCCGTCTCCTCATCTCATCATCTCCTCATCTCCCCATCTCCTCATCTCATCTCCCCATCTCCTCGTCTCCTCATCTCCCCATCTCCTCATCTCCCCATCTCCTCATCTCCTCATCTCCCCATCTCCCCATCTCCTCATCTCCCCATCTCCCTTGCCTTATCCATGTCTCCGTATTTGGTGTATTGCCTCTTTTGGTGTTGTCTTCAACCCGTTCCTGTTTTCTTTCTCATCCATGTCTCGTTATAAAAGCACTAATTGCATAAGCATGTGTATGTTTAGGTGCATGCGCAAACACACACACACACACACACACTCATACACAAGATAATGCATTCTGTAGCGCCAAAAAAAGCTGTATGTTTGTACACACATTTAACTTCCTAATCTAACTAATGTAGTAACATTAAATACTACCTTTGTTCAACTTGACACATATATGTTTGCATGATTGTAGTGACCTGGATATAAAAACTAAAAGTTGCTCTCCAAGACCAAATGGGTGGCATCCTTCTTAAGTCTGGCATTTCTCCAGAAATCTGAATGTCGTCCACAAAATGACAGTATTTATTTTTGACACACTTACACACTGTACTAGACTTTAGAACTAAAAGATGCATTCTCTGATAAAAGTGACAAGTGCCGAAACAGGTTCCCCAAAAGTCTGTACTATGTGTGTGTGCCAATAAGTGTGTCTGTGGATTTTAATGACAGAGTTACAGTGCATCCGGGAAGTATTCACAGCGCTTCACTTTTTATACGTTTAGTTTAGGTCCCAGTCTTATTAAAAAACTGAATCACCAAGACTCTTCTGTCCAGATCAAACTAAGTAACCAGGCATGGAGAGACTTGGTCTAGGATATGGCCAAGAATAGCCATTCTGACAGGACTTTAGAGTTTTTCTGGTTCAAAGAGAGAGCCTGCATGGAAGATAAAATCTCTGAAGCATTCCATCAATCAATTAGGAAGCCACTCTTGAGTTTAAGGAATATGGCGTGCCCATCTTAAAGGGCAGCTAGTATGCGAATACAGATGTTCTGGTCTGATGAGACCAATGTAGTTTCATAGCAGGTCAGGTAGCACCAGGGGACAAGAACGGGCTGTATATTCTGCCCCTCCCCCATCCCGGTTTAAGTTATAAATATTATATAGAAAATATATCCAATGAAGATTTGCCACCTAGTAATTTCTTAATGCCTCAGTCACTTAATTCAGGTGCCAGCCCTGTTTTTCCTTTTCAAGCTATATTTTGGGGATATTGCAGTGGATGTTCATGGAGCTTGTTTTAATAGGTACTCTACGTACTTTAAATGTAATAACATAATCTGTCTGTCTGACAATACAATTTACAGGGTAAGGCATAATTACATTGAATTACAAATGAATAGTACTAGTAAGAAATTATCGCGGGATCCTTGGACATCTGGCTTTCGGAGGTCTAGTACCAGATCTTTATTGGTTAGGCCTTTTTGTGAGCCAATATTAAGGCAGTTGTGATGGTGTGCAACAAGAATCAGCTTTGTTTTCACAACACCCAGACAGTGTTAATATTATTAGTAGAGCAAAGGTGCTTCTACAAAGTACAAAGAAATGGGCATAAATAATTATGTACATAAACATTCAGTTTTCATTTTAAATAAATTGGCAAAAATGTAATTTAGAACATTATAAATGAACTTTACAAAATGTGTTTTCTCCAATGTAACTATATGCGTTAATTTGTGTAATTTTTTTTGTCATTTGCTGAAGTCCCTGACTGCATCTTAATCGATATTATTGTAATAGACAAAAAATCAACTAAGCACACTGAACACACAGATTATGCATGCATTTGTCTGATGCACTTTTTTAAAAACCACAATGTATCATGGCTGAATGATAATATATCATGGAGTGACTTGTGATGCAAGGTGATTTGTAAAACACTTAGTCAGCATTTGTCTGCATTAGTTTTGATCATCTTAAACAGTCACAGTCGTTATGCTACGTTTTGCGTAATATGTACATTCAGCTTAGGTGTTTGTCAGAGTATTTCTATATAAAAAAAAGTTGTAAGTGAACAAAGTCTAAGCTGCAGGGTAGGTTTCTCATTGAGTATCATAATAGGGAGCAACCATTTTTTAGAAAGTATACGGAAACACATTTCCCGGTCACCTGAAATCAAAGACATTTACATCTAAATTAATTTGACAGTTTAAGGATGCAGGTGAAAATTACCCCAGATTCACTGCCATAGCAACCAAGATGTGTTTCTGGTCTAAAAAGTTGCCATTTATTAGCTGGTCAAGTCAATCATCCAGTCTATATCCACTTGAGCAGGAAGTCATTACAATAGGGGCTTAGAAATACAACAACCTTGCTGGGCTAATACTTTGTAGAAAACCATGTTGCCCACAACATCATCCTATCAGCCAAAGCACTTTGAGAAATGGCAACATTTTTGAAAGTTAGCAAAGCCAGTCCAAAATATCTAGATATGCTAATGTTAGCTTGATCAAATTTAGAGGACATCTCTCAATATTAACCATCTATGGCCACTATACTGGATCTAAAATAAATTTCAAAATAACTTTGTATTTTGATTTTTTTTTCCTCAGCCAAAGCGGTTTCTGGAAACTGAGGTGCCATGACGACAACAAAACCTGGATTCTTGAAGACAGACTATATTTTATTCTAACAGTTACAATGCTATATTCTAGATTAACGTTAGTGAACATATACTCTGCACTCACTGGCACATGCAGCCAGCCTCACAAAGTAAAAACATTTTTGTAGCTAAAACAAAGTCAATATTTTCTTAAGAACATTTATGTATTTGCTGTGGAAGCTGATATGCATATTCACTTTGTAAGTGCCAATCCAATAATAGAACATGTTTTATAAATGTAATTGCACTTTTATCACGTTATCATACTGTTATTGTGAAGAAACTGATATTTTGAAAAGGTGGATGATGCATTTTGTCTTAAATAGTTATAAACATTTTAGCAAAATTGTATTGTTTAAAAAAACATGCAGAAGGATTTACCAACTGGATGATGGATATGAACGTGATGATAAGTTAATGAACATGTTAATATGTAATGTATATATTTGTATGGTACTTTTTATGCTTTATTAAACAGGAATGTAAAGAAAGATTTTTTTTTGTTGGTGAAAGCATTGGGCCAGATTCTAACCTAGGCTGTAGCCGAAAATAAGCACCAGAGGCAGAAGCTTGGGCCGCGAGGCTACCCTAGGCCACTGAATGTTATTTTGTGTATTCGTTAAAACAATCTAATACGGATTATACATTACACCAAATCATTATAATATTTTTTGTTTTTATCTAGCACTGCCAGTTTCTTATTAGCTTGCCAAATTAATTTTCGCTTAAAAACGTTGAGATGAAAATCTAATATTTTCTGAATTACATGGGCATTTTACACAGTTAATTTTTTATTAAAACATTAACATTACATTTGTTTAATTCAATGGTTTGCTTGTAGAAAAAAAATCAGCAACCATACAGTACGGAATAAAACACATCTAATCATTGTGAATTGTAAAATCTGTGAATGACATTTGAATGTACATAACTGACTGTATTGAAAAGAAACACCTGTATATAGTGTCAGTTCAGGAAACTTTTTCTTCACGCTAACCATCATCAAAGACAATGTATAAAATGGAGCCTCATCACAGCTCCAAGTATTCTCTTTGAACATTTCTATTGATTGCTTTGACCTTTTACATTTTATTCTATTATTTGAGAAAGGAACCGAATTTACAGACTCAACCAAAGGAGATCAACTTTTAATAAAACTTTTTGAAATGTTTCTTTAGTTCAAAGCTTCTTCTAAAAACACATTTTTTATTCCATCTCGCTCAACTTGGAATAAGATGTATTTGAAACATAGCATTTACAGTTTATCTTTAGATGTAAAAGAAACTGAGACAAACCAGCCATTTAACTTATAAATCGGAGTTTGAAAAAGTGAATGTAACTCAATTTTGTAATGTAAATGTAATGTTAATGTAAATTCAGCTAAGTAAAATATATGAGAATTGTTTTGTCAGCAGGTCATATATGTACTATCATAAAGGTGTACCGTATTTAGATGGCATGTACGGTCAATCATACAATTCTAACATGTTGTTACAGCATGTATTGTAACATTTTCAAGCATTGTCATCTAGTTTATAAATTAGGCCCCTTTTGCTTGCACCTCCCCTGTGAAATCTGGAAAGTAATTACATGCACTTGTCTGCAGTGTGGTACTTTTTGAAAACACCTGTGAGATGAAATCCACCTCCCAGAGCTCCACTGTGGGAGCTGCCACATCTCCTCTCCTGCCATCCCACCTCGAGGAGTGGGTGTGTGGGCCCCAGAGTGCCTGCTAACCCTGGTGGGTATGAGACCCATCGCATTCCTTATTCTGCTTATTTTGCAATAAATGGGATGTTTTTTCCCTCCTGCAGAAATTCACCCAAGACCATCCACTGAGGATTGTGGCATTTCCATGTATTGACGTTTGGCTGCTGGTTCATATACATTTGTTATTCTAAGCTCCGGACTTCAAAGAGAATGAAATAGGGCCTATTATGCTAATTCTGTCCTGTTCTGTTAAACGTAATCAAGGCCTCAAACATTAATCCTTTACAAAATGTTCCTCGCTGATTCCAGGATTAGGCTTTCGAATGTACGCATGCAGAAAAATAACTAGCTTTCCCAGTAGATAAACACTGAGCACCTAGCTAAGCACAATTACATTATTACACAGGCACTAAACATAGAGATTAAATACGTGCCACTTCGATTGAAAACATTATTTTATTCTCTTTTATCATCTGAAATTCAACATGCTTAAATAAGGAATTGGACCGGTTTTCAATTATTTAACAGTTAAGAATCACCAAAAAAAATTCAACGCGCTGTACATGCCTACATTTTATGAAAGGAATCAACTCAAAATAGTCCAAAAAGTTAAAAAAGGCAGTTTATCTCGCCATGCATGAGTCTGAATTGCCCGGTAGTTTAGCAAATCAACATATTTTTTTATAATACATGCTATCATTTATTTTCGCTTTTCAAAATGTGGATAATTGTCACGGCTGAGGAGTTGAAGTGGAAGGAGAGATCCAAAGGCAGTGGACATAGTCTGTTTAATAGTGAGCGCAAAATCATATAACCCTCCAAGGGTACAGGTCACAGCAGTGACTATAAATGTAGAATAAGCGACGCAACGCTTGTAATGTAGCTCATTCTCACACAGAGACACCCATATAACCCCCGTACAACACATGTAACATATAACAATACCACACAGACATGACTAAACACAGGAAGCCTGTATACAATACTAATGAGGGAATGGACACCAGGTGTGTGCAACAGACAAGACAGACAATGTGATAATGAAGGGCCGGTGGCACTAGAAAGCCGGTGATGATGAACGCCGAAGCCTGCCCCTAGATGGCGGTAGAGCTGCCCCTAGATGGGAGTCGTGACAATAATAGGTTTGTGGAAAAGCAGTTGTTCTACACTTTAAATTATTGAGTATGAATTAACAAAATGTGCTATATTCAAGAAAACAATAATAATCAGTGTTCTTAAAACAGTTTGCTTTTCAGAATCACAATCAGAAAAGTGTTTAATCACCATTGAATGTGTGAACATACAAGGAATTTACTATGGCAGGAACGTGCTTACATACAACATATGAATAAAACAATATAAATTATACTAAGAGGGTGAGGGGGTAGAGGGATAGTAATGTACAAAATGCTAAACAAGATGCCGAAAAACAATGCAATAGAGCAAATATTGTAGGTCAATAAGCCAATGTGCAAAAAGGAATGGGTCAGAGTTCAGTGCTTATGTGCACCCCTGGCCTTGTTGAGGAGGCCAGTAGCACGTGGGAAGAAACTGTTCTTATGGCGTGAGGTTATGGTCCTGATGGACCGAAGCCTTCTGCCGGAGGGGAGTGGATTGAATAGCGAGTGTCCGGGGTGAGAGGGGTCTGCCACAATATTCCCAGCTCTCCTCAGAGCCCTCGAGGTGTGCAGGTCCTCGAGGCTAGGCAGATTGCAGCCTATCACCTTTTCAGCTGAGCGGATGATACGCTGCAGTCTGCTCTTGTCCTTAGCTGTAGCAGCAGGGTACCAGATGGTGATGGATGAGGTGAGGATGGACTCAATGATGGCTGAGTAGAAGTGGACCATCATAGTCTTAGGCAGGTTGAATTTCTTCAGCTGCCGAAGGAAGCACATCCTCTGTTGAGCTTTCCTGGTCAGTGAGCAGATGTTTAAATCCCACTTGAGGTCCTGTGAGAGGATGGTGCCCAGGAAGCGGAAGGACTCTACCGTATTGACGGGGGAGCCACACAGGGTGATGGGTGAGAGTGGGGCTGAGTTTCTCCTGAAGTAACCAATTGTGACCCCAGCTCGACGCACTGCTTCCTGTCGGACAGGAAGTCTGTGATCCACCTGCAGGTGGTGTCTGGAACGTTGAGCTGGGAGATGTTGTCGTGTAGAAGGGCAGGGATGATGGTGTTGAATGCGGAGCTGAAGTCCACAAACATATGTTGCAGGGGAGTCCAGGTGCTGGAGAGTGAAGTGGAGGGGCATTCGTCTTTCTAGCTTCGTAACCTCAGATTGCCTCATCCTAACATTGTTGGTGCTAACGTGAATAACAATATCTCTATACTCTTTACACTTGCCTGTTTAAGACTTCGCTAGCACCAACTAGATTATCGGCTACGTCGGTGCCCCTGCCCCCCTGGTAAAAAGTGTATGATCGCCGGCTGATTCTTTAGTCAAATGCTGCGGGAAATGGAATTGCCGATATCTAGGTTTTTCAGTTTTTCCAGGGTGCCTGCAGAAAATGCCTGCATATTGTTCTCATCAGAGCACGGCTCAGGTCTTAATTCCGACTTTAACGGGGAAAATCGTCATAAATTTTAACCTCTAACAGGTTTAAAAAGGCCAATTTTTGCCGGTCTGTGGCATTTCTTTCCAGATTTGCCCGGCTGCGAGGGCTGTGCCGAGGGGCTAACACTGTTTTATTCCTGGTGGCACATGCACAGTATTGTCCCTGTCTACACTATTATGAGTCTTCCCTGACGTGCCTGTAACCGAGCCTCTAACTTTGTTATTTTCACTTGAGAGCGATAGTTCTTCTTCAGGTCAAAAGTACAACTACAATGAAAAGGCATAATGATAGTGGTGCAGAGACGAGTAGCACGACTTGTCCAAATAGAATCACAGGAAGGTCCCGGTGAAGAGTCAGATAAGGATAGCTTGTTGGTAAAGTAGTACAAACAGAAAACTAAGGCTAGGTAGGCAACAGCAGCCGCGTGCGACACGCCGACTAGGAGCAAACAGGAAACAGCTGTTTGCTCCTAGGAGTTGGTGTATCTGTAAAAAAAATAGGCCACATTGTGCCAATTCACCAACCCATCTCCAGCCAGCTCAGTCTGCCATCTCCAGCCAGCTCAATCTCCCTTACCAGTCAGCTCAGTATACAGTACACACAACAAGATGTAGACCGAAGACTGCTTAAACACTTTCACATTCTACATATTATGGCATAAAGTGTATAAAAACATTTCAGTAGTGTTCTGATATTTAATCCAATGTTTTTTGGGCTATCCTGAGCCAGGCTACATACGGCCAACCACCTAAATCTCCAGTCCCCACCAGTGATTGAAATAAATTGAAAATAAGGTAAGCTAAAGACAGACCCCTGGGTAACACTGAAAGTTATTTCACTTGTGTAATTTTGTGTGGCAGTTAAAATGTGAATTATGGCGTGGTGCAGAGACTTGTAGACTATCTAAACTAAGATGTAATAACTACGTTTGACAACTCTCAAGACCAACATTCTGAATACAGGTCAATCTGTCTTTAAACAAGATGACACCATTTGAAAGTATGAATACAAAATAATCCATTTTGTTAAGATTTGTTGATTTGGCAGTGTGGATGGTCTGGTAGACCCAGAGAATTTGTTTTGCAATGACACATTGGCACGAGCGTGGTGAGTTTTGTTGCACACAGGAAGTTTAGTGGGGTGCACTTCCTGTGTTCCTATGATTGGTTTCCTTCTAGCACAGCTGTTTTTGTTTAGCTTACCACCATGGCATAATTAGCAATTAGCAGGGATCATTAAGTCACTGGGGAATGTCACCACTTTGCTGGATATTGTTTCTATTTCAATATATGGGGTGAGTGTCACTGTTTTAATCATTTCGTAGTCGCTTTTAGAAAGCGCACGTTATTTTAACTTATTACAGTGTTTAGTTTATGTACCATTCGTTGTGTTTGTTTTATATTAAATCCCCACAAACGCAATTATTCGACGTAGCTGCCTTTGAATTTGAATCAGTTGCACCAAAACGATGCCAATGTTTTGAAAATTGTTAGAGAGGAACTTGGGTGGTTTCAGCTTTCCATAAAGGTTAGAAACCTGTTCTGATTTGGTTTTAACTAGATGGATATGTGGTAGCACATTATGCAAGATCAAAAGAGCTCTCCGAAACACTCAGAAGAAAGATTATCGATGCCATGAGTCATGAACGTGTTACAAAGACTGAATCTAAATAACAAGGAAATGTTGACTGACATGGCCTGACTGATGTGCAAAATACAAAATCATGGTAAAATAAAAGTGGGGCTAATACAACAGTTAAAAGTGTCCACTGAAATAAAGACTATGGCAGTGTCTATCATGTTAAGGATGTTCCATCTTTTTGTGGTATCTCATAGCTGAGAAAGTTTGGGCAGGGCCCACATATGTATCTGTATGTGTCACGAACTATGGGTGTGGGGTGCTGGATTGAGCCAGACGCAGAGCGGGTCGATACCGTTTATTTTATTTAATAAAACCACACATAACGGGAAAATCTAATTGCGCTGAGACGAAGCGGCAGTGGCTCAGTGGGTTGAGTCGGTTGTCTATCAATGAAGGTTGGTAGTTCGATCCCCGGTTCCTCCTGGGAAATTGTTGAGTTGTCCATGAGCAAGACACCTAACCCCAGCTGCTCCTGGCGAGCCTGCAGTCGCCTAGCATGGTAGACCCGGTCGTCAGTGAATGTAAGGCTATTCAAGGACTAGAATCACAAAATAATTGTTGGATGCTCTGTGAGGTGTTAGAAAAAAAGAGAAAGATTTTTAGTACTAAACGGATCGTTAGGGTCTTCTGTTATATGATTTAAAAAGATGCTATAGAATAATTTGTTTGGGTCTTTCTCTTTTTTTTACTAAGAAAACAATCCTGCAGAAAGCAATCCTCAAATTTGTAGAAAGCAAATCCTCAGTTATCAAAACTGCAGATATTTATTAATGCAGCTAGAGCAGTACTGCCACTTTATTAATACTGCACATTAAATGCAGATGTGTCACAATAGCTAATAGAGTGAAAGTAAATAATTACTTTATTCTTAACCTTTAAAGGTAATTTATATGCCATACATAAAAGGAGCACTTAGCAGAACGAGATCACTGCCTTAATTTCAAGTCCACTCGGTTCAACAGAATATAGAGCAAAAGTAGTATTAGCAAGCAATCAATACACTTCTGGAAGCTTCTTTTGTCTGACCCAAATAACGTGGCACAATAAAGCCGAGATCAAGCCAAATTGGATTCGTTCATCTTGTGTGAGCTGCTAATCTACTACACAAGAGATGTTTCTTTCTACAAACTGAGAAAAATTGGATCCAATCGCAGATCGCGATGTATTTATTGGTTACAATGTTCAAGGAAAAGACATTTGGAGGGTCAGGCAGGCGTGGATCAGCAACGAGGAATCAGAGGCCGGGGAGGTACCAGAGGATCAGGCAAGAGCGGAGTCGGGAGGCAAACACAGGAGTCGTCAACGGGGATCACTAGAAGGCACAGGACAGGATTAGGCAGAGACGTAAAGTCAAGGACAAGCTGGGATCTGGTACACGGTATATCTTCAGTAGCCTTTCACTTGTAGCGCTCAGTAGGTCGGCAAACGAACAATACCTCGCACTGGACGCGAGTCAGTGTGTTCCTTTTAACTCCTGTCTGATTACTCACAGGTGTGTCAGAACTCAGGTGAAGCAGATCGGGTCTGATTACTCCCCTCTCCTGGAGAATGAGGAAGTGTCAGACCCGGCATAGAGGAGGACAAACCTCTCCTCCTCACAATGTTTAGCAAATTCAATCCATATAATGATTGTTTGGGGGAAGGATTGAGGACATATTTGACATTTGTATCTAAAACATCCCTGAGAAATAAGTTGGCATTATAATAGCCAATTTGACCGCCCTCAGGATGATTAATGATGAGCTGGTGTGACCAACACGTGGTTTGATGTGTTGGCGGGGGTAGCCAAGCCAAAGAAAAATGCTAGGACAGAAGCCTTCATGTGAAATCCTAAAGGGGCAATGAAACGGGGAGAGATGCAGAGAATGGACAACGAGGATGTGTCCAGGGCTCTGGGTGGCGTTATTTACAAAAACAGAAGAGGAGGAGGTGAGGAAGTATTTCAAAAGACCAAAACACAAACACCTTTATTTGGATAGACGGTGTCGACTCTGAGGCCAAAACACAAGCACCTTTATTTGGATGTCTGAGACCAAAACACAAACACCTTTTTTTGGATAGACGTGTCGACTCTGAGGCCAAAACACAGACACCTTTATTTGGATACACAGCGTCGACTCTGAGGCTGTGAACTGTAGTTAGCGAGCCTCGTCCGACAGGCTGCACACAGAAGATTCCAGAAGCTACCAGTTTTCTCTTTGTGGGGGCGTTGGTGGACGCTGATTCAGGGGATGCGGGGACGTTCACGCTACACCCACACACTAATAATAATAATTCATTACATTTATATAGCGCTTTTCTAGGTACTCAAAGCGCTTTACATGGAAGGGGGAATATCCTCAACCACCACCAATGTGCAGCATCCACCTGGATGACGCAACAGCAGCCATATTGTGCCAGAACACACACCACACACCAGCGTACAGGTGGAGAGGAGACGGTGATGATAGAGCCAATTAGTATATATATATATGGGGATGATTAGGTGGCCATGATGGACAGAGGACAGCAGTCAGCCAGCAGCCATATCACCCTATAGCCCAACACTGGTTGCCCACTGAAGCTAAGCAGGGCTGACGGGGACACTATACACTGTCAAAAAGCACCGTCCTTCGGGTATGACGTTAAACCGAGGCCTTGACTCTCTGTGGTCATTAAAAACCCCAGGATGTCCTTCGATAAAGAGTAGGGGTGTAACCCCGGCATCCTGGCCAAATCTGCCCCTTGTCCTCTGTCCATATTGATGCTCTGGCCTGTTGGACAAGCAATGATTGGGCAATAGAATGATTGACAGGCTCTGCTGGGCCGATGGGAGGCTCCTAGGGCCGCTGCCGTGTCTCTGAAGACAGTGTTGAGCTCTGTCAGTGCTTCAGGCCAGTCTCCGTTTTTGCGCAATGTCTGGGCACAGGCCTCTAACAGTCGAGCACTGTCCTTCAACCAGGCCCTCACGCCCTGTTGACTGCAGACAGGAGAGACCACTATACACTGACGCTGCTTGTGTCTCCAGCCCAGAGCTATGCTCACATTTTCCCCCGGATAACGGCTAGAGGGACAGGGTCAAATAAAAAGAATGCTAGTACAATAAATATAAAAGTGTTCATATGTGTGGCTCTCAGCTTTATTTATTTGGAGGTATTACGTTAACGATGCATTTGGGGACACTGGCTGTGAAATTCTATGTTTATAGGTGCATAATGTATATGTAGGTGGAATCATTTCTGCAACTCAGTTGGAAGAGGAAATTCTAAGTTTGAAAGTTGTGCCATTTAAAGTCTAATCAATCTAAGCTAATTCTCTAGTACATCACAGGAATGTGACGTACATATTGCATAAAGACAGTATTTAAACCCCATAACTTTTTCCACTATCTGTTGCTTCACAGCCTTTACTCTAAAATGTCAAAAGGTTGAAGAAGGAACCAGAATAAATGTCTGATGATATTAAACACAGCTTGTTTGTTTTGAGTTGCCACGGGTTACTTATTACTAATGAAGAATACACTGCTACCCATGCTAAAACTCACTCTTTTATAAACCGTCTTCAAGCCATACCCCTGAGCAAGTATGCATTAGTGTGTTGTTGTTACATATAAAAATGGAATAGCACAATATAGGAAATGCTGTACATTATGTATTATGTAATTTGACAAGGCGTGTAACATTAGTGATTAACCAGGATTAAACTAATAGCAAATGTTAGATCCAGACTGAACTTTGATGGAATTTGGAGTTACAAGTAAAGGATTTGGGTCAGATAACGAGAACAGTGTCCTACTTCACTGGTCCAACTGGGAGAAGAAGGAATTGCACGCATGCAAATCATGTTTGAGTTAATTACATAACTTGCCATTCATTAATAATAAGTGTGGCGGCGTATGCCCGTCCTGTATGCTTGGTTCATGTACAGAGTGTGGCGTATTCATTAAGTGTCTGTCAGTTAGTGAAGATGTGTAGAGCGCCCACCCACCTTAATGGTGCCAGTTTACAGACTGCTCATTATACAGTCTGATGTAACCTTTATTACCTGATTTCCTGATCTGGAAATATGTTCAATGATTTCACCCTTCTATTAAAGAAGAACATTAGTCAAACACAATGCCAGAAGCATATTTCGGAGGTGCCATGTCAAATAACGTTAATCAAATCAAATGTTTGGCTTGAGTATAAGAGTACCTTATGATACGTGTAATGATATGCCTACTTCATATTATTAAACATGATAAGTTGAACATGATCACAGTTTTATTAACTGGGCCTATTAGCAGACTATGTATAAGGCAAAGCTTGTTTTAGTAGAAATGTTTTATCTAAATAAATAATCTGAAAATAAACCCCCTTTACACATTCCAGGTGAGTGCATTGCACTTTTATGTTTTTTTAGACGTTTGAAGTTTCCTAAATTTTTTACAACCGTTCTTTTGGCAAGTTGCAGCAATTTAAATGTAAAAGGATTGAATAGAATAGAAATATTATTTTGTAGAAAAATGTAATTTACCATCATTTGACAAAAGAAGATGAACACAGTTTTGTGCAGTCAATAGCCAGGGTCTCAAATGCCACATACCTTAAATTTGCAATTAACTTTTAACAAGAATCACAAAGAATACTTTGGCACACTTCAAAATGAATGTCCTCAGTCATGTTTACCATCAACCGGTTTGGGTTTTAAATCAATAAAAGAATAGCTAGCTTTATGACATCTCCTACTACATTTTCAAAATGTCAAGCTCCCAAAGGGACTATCAAGACCTCAACTTGTAAATAGTCTACAGTCTGTGCATAGCATTTGCCAACCGTCAACTTCTGGACATTCTCTTCTTGTTTCCAATAAGTAAAAGAAAACAGTAGACAGTTATCCTGAGGGTAATTCCTGAGCCATCAAAGACAAGAAAAAAGCTTAGCCTAATTGCACTGAATGAGTGCATGCTAAATAACTAAAATGAAGAGGAAAAATCATAAACGTTACCTTCAACTTACGTTTCAAAAATCAAATACTGTCTTTCTACATTTGCTAAAATAAAATATGTCACTAATCTAAACTGAATCCCTTTTTTCTTAACTAAATAATTTATTCCTGTCTAATATACAGCCGAAGACTCTTCAACACCTTTTCAGGAGGCTCTATAATGATATGTGATTTTAAAAAGGATGCCATGTTACTCCAGTCCAACGCGAAGCTGACGGTTGTAATGTGTTGTTGAATTGTACTTCTGTAATCCAACTAATCACATGGCAGCCTTCTCAACTCCTCTGACAGAATAGTGTTCTCTAATCAACCATGCAGAACAGGAGAAGAACACATGTTAATTAAATTTAACAAAAATGTTGATTTTCATGCACACTCCTTTTCAAATATTAATAGACTAGACTTGCATTTCGAGATGCATCAAAGCAGATCAGGATATGCAAATGTGATGTATGCTGCCGCCTTTTCCACAACAAGTTGGACACAATATCTGTCTCCTCATACCGGCAATTGTCTCGTTATTTGCACCCGAAAAGTGGGCCAAGAACCAAGCACACACACACACACACACACACACACACACCACATATTCAATAGTTAAACAATATTGTGTGAACAGCTCAATAATAGTATTGCTGTGCTGTATTTAATTTGATGACTGATTACTGAATGTATAGATACGTGTTCAGCCACAAGAACAGATGTGTCATGATGAGGATTCTTTTCACTGAGATATCATAAGGCTTACAAACTAGTATTCCGTAGTTATACCCAGTATACGTTATACATTACCTTATGTTACATTTTGCAGTATATTATAAAACAGCATTATCCAACTATAACCATCTTTAAACCATGCATTGGTAACCTTTGTGTTCAGCTGGAGAGCAAAACAGGACATTCCCAAAGTCCCCAGCAGGTGGCGCATGAGTCCCGTCTAACAAATAAGCTCATCTCTCCGCAACTCTGTCCAGACGAAGGTGTAACTTACCTATCGACTGTGAAATCAGAGACACAAAACTAGACCATTTACACGCGAAATATATCACTACTGACTTGTTCATAAATATTTGAAACATTGCATGTATCAATATGAACGACACATTATTAGTCCAGTCCTGTTAATTTCCAAGACAGTATTAATGTCTCTAATGCATGCCTAAGTAATATTATTATTTCACGAATAGTAGAACTATTGTTTTTAGTGTGTTTAGTACACATGTGATGCTCATAATATCTCTGATTCAAACTCAGAAATGTGCCAGCATCCGTTTTTTTTAAGAATAACTTATTTCCTTCGTGATTAAATAGCAAAAGGTTTTGTACTTCCCCACAAGTCCCCTTTGATCACTTAAAAGTAAACCTGTTCACCCTATAAGACCCAACCACCTTTCCTCCTTGTGGTTTTATTTCCGGGGGGCTGGTTTTGCTTATATTTATAGGGAAAATGCAGGTATAGATGATTGTAATGAAAAGTTTCACCTTCATTCTGGTTATTGTCTGGCAGGTAATACCCAGGTTGAATAATTAAATAACTCTCTGATGCATCTAAAATATGGGACACATTCGTGTGTGGATATGATTTTCTCTTGAACAAAGGCAATGAGAAAATGAAAGGACAGCCCAAATGAGATGAGATTTTGTGGAGGGGCTGTATTCTGACACTCTCTCCCATTCCCTCTCTCTCTCTCCAACTCTTTCTCCTCCCATCTCTTTAGCCCTATGTGACTCTTCAGTTAACAAACAGCATTTCCTATACTGCTTCTTCCTCTGTCATTGTAAGTACAGCATTGTCTTATATCTTTTTTCATTAATGATTGCTTAATATTTTTTTTTCTTCAATTGGTGCGATCCTGAAAGCGACTGTTAATGGTTTTACCGGTATATGTTTCCTCCATCTTCTGTCTGCTGTTCAATTCCAATTTGTTTTAATTGTTGAGAGTGTGTCAACTTTTTCCTAAACAGGACATTTGCATATTTTTCTTATAGCTTCTATTGTTGTATGTATTCATTTGCAGTGCGTTAAATGAACACCTCGTTCTGATCTCACCTTAATCAATGTATGTTACAAATGATGTCGATTCTTTAAAGTGTGTGTGATGACAATGTACTGTTACTCACCTGTGGTTAGGATACCTGTAGCCTATATCGCCCTATATGTATATATATATATTAAATATATATTTATATTTTTATATATATATATATATATATATATATATATATATATATACATGTAGCTTATATCAACCTAAGGGTATTGTAATATTATTCCTCAGACAATGTGTCCATTCATCTGATATCCAACTGTGCACTTCTGAATGATGGTTCTGGGTCATTAATATATAAGAAGAGTTTGATCTGAACGTGATGCAACATCTGTTTTCTTGTGTCATATTTGAAAAGGTATAGACACTAAAAGTTCATTAATTCCTCTAATTTTATAGTAATTCTAAGCCATTGCAATACATTTTATTTAATGTTCAATGGAAAACCAATTTCTTGGTAATAAAAATATTATTTTGATAAATTGTTATATCTTGTTATTTTTATAATATTTACTTTAGTCGATGTGAAGCAATTAGAACCTGTTTGGAAACATAGAAATAATTTTCCGAATTTTATTCTTTCACAATAAAAATAGTTTATGAATCACAATATCCACGGTTGTTCTAGTCACTAAAACGTTTATCTTTGCAAAAACATTGTATGTTGAACCAAACAAAACCTGAGTCTATAAACTAGTATGTAAACTATTACAAAACCTGAGTCTATAAACTATTAGGTAAACTATTACAAAACCTGAGTCTATAAACTATTACAAAACCTGAGTCTATAAACTATTAGGTAAACTATTACAAAACCTGAGTCTATAAAGTATTAGGTAAACGATTACAAAATGTCCATAATATTACATCGATCTGTCATTTGAAGTCTACAGATGAATTGAGGAATAGTAAACCATTTCATATTCAATGACATAGAAGACGCAGTATTTCTTATTTTCTGTATAGAAGTGATGAATTGAATTCTCAGAAATGTATATGATTATACTTGTTTTAATGTTCGACTAGTATTTTACTTACTTACTTTACAGATCAAATCATTTATAGATGTGAACACGCATTTGCGAGACGTATAGTCAACATGGTCCTTACGTTATAGTTGAAATTACATCATTTTGTAAATGTAATACTTAGCCTTTTAATTGCAATATAACTTTAGGCTATGTGTTAACGGATTGTTTAACGTTAGATTCATATAAATATATTGGGAATTGACTTTCATCCAGTGTTTTAGTGTAACAATACGGATACATGTTCTGTCTGAAGTGGGTTTATGGCTGTTGATAATATTCAAGGTTGTCTGTAATGAACCTTCATGAATGGTTTTTGCACAGTCCACATTACATGCAAATATGGTTATAACTCTTATTGAGTGTTTGTTCAAGTGCACATTGTGCTGTCACATTTTTTGTCTTTTGTGCTCCGGTGTATATACTCTTTTTTGTTGATGTGGTTCATCCAACCATGAGAAAAAACTTCCTCTATCACTCTCTTTCCACTGACTCCGGAACACGTGATATTTCTTGCGCTCTCTCTCTCTCTCTCTCTCTCTCTCTCTCATCTTCTGCCTGGTCTCTCTCTCTCTCTCTCTCATCTTCTGCCTGGTCTCTCTCTCTCTCTCTCATCTTCTGCCTGGTCTCTCTCTCTCTCATCTTCTGCCTGGTCTCTCTCTCTCTCTCTCTCATCTTCTGCCTGGTCTCTCTCTCTCTCTTATCTTCTGCCTGGTCTCTCTCTCTCATCTTCTGCCTGGTCTCTCTCTCTCTCATCTTCTGCCTGCTCTCTCTCTCTCTCTCTCTCTCTCTCTCATCCTGGGCTGGGAGGGGAAGTCCTGCCTCTGCCTTCCTCACATCAATGCTCTCTGGACACTCACTTTCTGATGTTGCACGACGGGAAATGCTTTGAATACTTGCGACATGGCCGCTCGCATTGATTGCCAAGATTGACAGCTCTAACCACGGTCTCCTCTTGTCTTGGAGAGAGAAAGAGAGAGAGAGAGGGAGGAAGAGGGAGAGAGAGAGACAGAGAGAGCGAGAGAGGGAGGGAGAGAGAAAGAGAGAGAGAGAGAGAGAGAGGGAGGGAGAGAGAAAGAGAGAGGGAGATAGAGGACAGATAACAACAAAAGCTCCTTGCACTTTTGACAGTTCAACTTAATAGAAACAACCGGATCTACTCCTATATGGCCAGTGGAAACCTCACTATTTACTTATCCTCTTTCCTCTAGTCATGTTCATGTTTAACCTTATTTAGATTGATGTGCTCTACTCAAGACTCGGGATACGGAACGACTGATCGCAAGGTAAAAACGTGTTGGGTTGAACTTCTTCTAGTGTTTTTTAGGAAACATCTGCGTTATTTTATTTTATCTTGTATAACCGAGTTCCAGTCCGATGTAATTGGCGTGTTTTACTGTCTTCATTATGCGCCCCTTATTAATTCGGGTTTCATCGGGAGATAATACTTTTTGTTTGCATGGCCTTTTGTTCCCGGAATATCATGACATTGTAATTGACTGCGTTTTACTCGTATATTTGCCGTGGTTATCGCAATAAAATAAACCCGGAGTGTGGAAAGACATGTCCGAGTGTTATTGGAAGGGTTAATACACATACGGATGCTTTATATACACCCACGCTGGTGTCACTTATATGTTAGGTGGGCCCTATTGAAATCAACAGGGTTATATTAGATATGCATGAGCACTTACACACATTAAAGCACAATAACCCAATAGGCAGCGCTTTCTTGCATTTAGTGGAATTCTCTTTTATTTTATTGCTGGTTACACTTAAACACTTAAACATTGTCATGTCTCCAGATGTGACATTTGGGCATATTGTTATAATGAAGTTCCACATGTGTTTTGGGTTATTGTCAGTAGCCGGATGCCCAGTAACTTTCTCCTATATGGCACTTTCATGTGTGTCCACAGAGCGGTACTATTCATTGGTGATGTGGTGCGCATTACTGCATTACTGCCTACTGGACACATTCTGTCTCAGGGTTTCTGGATGTGTGATTTTCAAGTTTCTTTGAACTTTAGCATAATGTTTTTTTTTTACCGAATTCAAATTGATCAATATTGGTTTTTTTGCCTGGAATTATTATTCAGTGTAAAAAAATTCGCTGTCTTTCCTAATTGCTCCCTTTAGGAATTTGAGAATTGTCTCTACCTTAACTTTCGCTTGAGGTCAGGCGAGTTGACCCCAAAAGAATGCATGCATGCACCATAAATTAAATGCGACCGCTCATCGACAGACTGGCCCATTTAGAGACATGAGACCTGGACACAAGACTCCCCCTACAAGAACAAAGTGCAGCTTTCCGACTATTTTAGGGACTAACGTTACTCTTGTGAAATTGGATGTGATTTCTTGTGGACGTCTCTTTATTTCTATTGTTATAACATGGACTATTTGGACAGGTGGACAATTATGGGACACTTCAGCGACTAGTTTGGATATGGGTTGCCTCGATTAAAAAAATAAAATAAAAACACAATAGGTTCTCATTATAGACTAATGTATTTTGATTATTAGAAGACGTGGCTTTTAAAGATAATATATAGAGAGTTTGTCAGAAACAAACACTTTATACCAGGTAATAAAATGTATTTTGTGTGAACACGGCCCATTATTTGCAGGATGCTTCCCCACTTTCGACCTTTGCAGTCTCATATTTTCCCCTAAAACCATCCACGTCTCGTTATACCATTTTAACCAGGCAAGAAGAAAGCAGACACATTGTGGAATGTGGAATAACGTTTGAAAAGGACGCATACGGGAATAAGTGAATCGCAGTTAATGCAAAACTTTTATATGGCCTAAAACATTTGCAATCATGGAATATTCAAACACACTATATTTCTGTTCTTTAATAGTTTTGGATTAGCCAATCTTATTTTTTAGGTGCACACCCACTCACTATAGGCTGATTCGGATACCTTAATTATAGAATTGAACTTGTTTCTATTTTCTTTCTGATCAGTCAGATGACGTATTAACCGGTGTGTATGATTCTATATTATTCTTTATATTATTATTATTATTATTAATTATTATTCTAAGTGAGGGAGTCGGCGTGAAAAACAATCCCCAGACTCGTTCCACTGTTGGGGTGAAGTTGATACCCCTAATGGTATTTTGTTTTGACCAGTTGCCGTGAGCTGGGAGTGTATAAGTCCCCTCATAAGGTAAGGTGGCACCGGAGTCCAATGGAGGTCTAAATGGCACATGTATAATTAGATTGCCAATTCAGCACATTGTCCTGGTCTCTATACAGGGACACTCTGCACTGTCTAGTGGCTCAATAGGGGGACAGTCACACTATACATGGACCAAATTAGACAGGAAAGGGAAATCTGATGGTGTGTCACTGCTGGTGGTGTCAATATTATCTGAAAAAAAAAAATAGATTGCCTATAGTCACTTTCCATTCCGTTTCTGCCCATCTTGACTGTTTTTTTTTTTTGCTGACAATTACACTAAAGGGAACTTCAGGTTGCTTTTGCGACCTCTGTATTTAAATGAATAAAAAGGCATATTACATTAGAGATATAATTAACATGATGACATAAGTAATTGATATTTTCACACACACACGCATTCATACGTAGGCATATATTTGGATTCGACCTCTTGCTTTCTGCTGTGGATTGATTTCCATGTTGCCTTCATAATGCTGAGATCTATGGACTATTATACTAGAAATAGTTTTGTTCTCTAAGCAACTTGACTAAAGGCCAACAGTGTTTTATTCCCCATTTTGTTTAGGTGGTTGCAAAATGTGTTGTTGCATTTTTATTCCGATGAATAATGTGGAATCTCACCTCTCACATTAAGCAGCACGTTTAATATATTTCTTTTTTGCTTTTCAGGGCAATCTGCTCCTATAGACATCAGAGGAACTGGTGTGTTTGTGAGAGAGAATAACCGACCTGGATCCGGGCATAACAACATCGACTCCCTGACGCTTATGTGGTGCCAGTAAGTTCAGACATTTAGACGTGCATTTGGAATACCGACACTCCCCATGCCCCCTACCCTGTCTGCAGAGGATCTATAGGTGTCTCACCTGTTTAAATACACCCCTCACTCAATCTGAGGTCGATGGAGTTACCTGTCGAATTTAGGAATTTTAAACACATTTAACCCCAGCTGATGGACAAAAAAACAAAAGAGAACAATATTTGTTTTACTTTATTTATTATATCCCCTTTACTCGGGGCAGTTACATGTTAAAACAGGTTTTTATTAATATAAAAGACAATACACTTGGAATGTAAGTCATACATTTATCCTACTAATTATGCCTTCAGAAATTTGTTTTAGCAGAAATAGGTTCATGCGTTGATTGTTATTTCAGATTTCTGCAATGCCAGCCTATTTATTGTTTAAACATTTTGTAATATATATATATTTTGTCAATTATTTCTTTCTTTGCATATCATGCTCAGCAATTAGCTTTATGAGACTGGGGATGGTCAGGAGCATACCATGTCTATTTAATTGAATGTTGATGTGTTCTCTGGGGATTTAGGGTGTCGTCTAGGCTGAGCCATTCAATTAACTTTGAATAATTCTGTTTCAATTAAATAACATCTGGGTTTTTGACCGGTGTCTCTAAGGGAGGTCTTACCTGTGGAATAAGCTTACATTACAACTGTCATCACTTATTGTTTATTGCAACACCATTTCCTGTCTATGTGTGTGTGTGTGTGTGTGTGTGTGTGTATGAGCACACTGACCCATGTATGTAAAGAATGTGCTATGTATTTAGGCCTATGTACATATACACTGTATTGTATATTGCATACTAATGCATATGGTTATTTAATTTTTTTAAAATAATTGACAAACATGTCACGTAATTTTTTTAAATATCTTTGATGTGCAATTGGCATTTTCAGTCTGCTTTGCGCCTATTCTGTTTTATTGAGACACCATTGGCACGTGTTGGATGCCTATATCCTTTACTAGTTGGAAAAAAGAAAACAGCCTGACTAAAGGATATGTATTCTAACTGTCTCTTTACCGTCTGGTTTGAATAACTGTTCAGGCATAAGTAGAAGTTAAGTCCCAAGACCTATAAATGAACCCAAATTGAAATGTTCTTTTAGTTTTCTGCACTTGCTTGCTAACTGGTTTATCCACACATAATTCCCTGGCGTTAACATTTGATTTTGACTTGCAAATAATAAGCAGTTACTTTCGCATTATCAGCGCGTTCAATTATAACGCTCGAGATCAATTAAATCTGTTCTGTTGACATAGAACTAGCTTGTAAAAATAATGTAAGATAAAATGAAACAATTTTAAAATGTGTGTTTGTGTTTGGCAGACGTGGGGTTATCCCAGGCCATTCCACAGATATGCATATGAGTTAATTGTCTATCTGGCGGTCATGTCATCCACGGAAGTGGACAGTCTCTCTTTTTCCAAATATTTTCACCTTTGACTTTCAGGAATGCGGTCATTATCAATGATTGTGGTAGATAACAGTTGTTACAGTTGCGCAGACCATAGCGGTAGAGACGCTGCACCTCTGATGCCGTCTGGCAGGAGGAGAACACAGGAGGTAGTTGAGTGGAGCCTTCGCTCAGGTTGCCCCCCGCTCGGTTCCATTTCTGTGGGTGAGTGGAGTGGCAGCCGGGTCCAAATGATAAACAAGATGAGAGGAGCAGGTAAACAACAGCAGGCCTGGTAAAGGTAAGGGCTATGGTAGCAGAAGGGGAAGGGCTGTAGAGGCTAATAAAGGCGGCAGCACATGTTGTGACATCTGTCTTTATAAGTGTTAGCTAATTTGCAGCAGACTACAGCAACAATGATCAAAACCCACGGCGGCATGTTATTGACTCGAGTGCTTTTTTGTAGCCCTCGGTTATTTTTCTTCCGCGCGTTTCTCCGACGTACGGAGGGGTCTGCCATCCATCTCCGAATGCAGTGGACTTGGTCCAGGGGAAAATCCAGGCCTCTCTGTACAAGCCGACGTCCCCACTCGTGGGTGATAGTCTCTTGAAATATTGATGTAATCAAAGGCTTCAGTGGCACATCAACATCAGACAATGGGGACACGCAGAGATGAGCTAACTTACTTTACAGACAGGCTTTTCCTGGCACTGTGTAACAACTTGAAGATAGATACTCTAGTAGATTAGTGTTTAGGATCTTGGCAAGTTTAATTCATCCTCATATCTAGTTTTTTCCCTACATTTCCAAATTGAAATGAGCAAGGCTTTAGTTGTCCGTACAACAACACTCCCAAATTGCACTCTAGCTTTAGACTGCAATAAAGGATTCTAAAAATGATGCATCTTGACATTTTAGGGCAGTTCTTTGTGTACTTTCCCTGCTCTAAGTGAAATTGATTGCATGGCTGTAAAGGCTTTTGTTGTGTTTTTTCTTAGTAACCTTGTGCCCAGAATTATTCTGCTGGGACATTACACAAATGATTTGAGTAGTTTCTCTATTTTCGTTGAGATCCACCAGCACCTACATCAATTTTTAGACCATTGTACAATATCAGATGAAGCCTTTCTAAAGCAACCAGACTTCTGGACCATAATGGTTTGAAATGTGTGCCATGGAAATAACAGGCATAGTATTTTACACATGTGTAGCAGTGATAAACAGAGCTAAAACAAATGTACATTTGATGAAATTCCATCGCTTCACACGAACAATATAATTGTATCACTAACCAAAGTCACAACATTTCAACTGTTTCATTTACTCACCAGCGGACTTGTTTTTCACGTTTGGACTGGAAAATAATTGGACAGTTTCTTTTCATCCCGCGCATAGTTGTGCATAATTAAGTTAGACTTTAAAATGCAACAGTGCCGGCTCTGATAAATAGCCCCTGTTGAATTATTTCTCTTTTAAAATCACATATTCATATGTCAAATTAATTGGCGAGTTTTTTTTTTTACACTGGTCTGTTCCTGTAGGGGACAGTAATCATTGGGATCATCAGGTGCAGGTATTAGCACAGCTCATTGTTTCTCATGAATCACATTTGAACAGTCCGTGTGTGAAGATGGCTAGCCACATTTCCATATCAAAGACGCCCACAGTGTAGCCTGCCAGTAATTAAAATGCAGTGGTTTTTGGGAGCCCTTGCTTTCTGCAGGCAGCACAGTACGGTTGAGCGGCCGAGTGTAGACGGCTTTCCCAAACAGTGGGCAAGTGGTTGACTCCTGCGTGCTTCTCTCAATACAGTTGTAATTTTGTACAAATGTTTATGCCAGTCCACACTCCGTTCGCGGAGAGTTTTGTCTCGGGGCCAACAGCATTTCTGGGCTGTTTGAGTTTCTTAGCCTCACTGTGGCTGCCGGTTTTATTTTAGCCGTCAGTATATAGAAGACGTGTAGTGTGAGTTATTGTCATGTAAATGGGTGACATTGACAGTGATATGTCATATAGTATATTCCATGCGCTGTATTCATTGGCAGTTCCCTTTTATGCTGTTTGTGGTGGAGCCCCACTAACTCCTACAGCGTTCGGGCAATTCACACGACTTGTTATTAGTGACCTCGTTGCGGATTTCTCAGAACAGGACTGGGGTCAACAGTTCTTTATTAGCTTGTTCAACGGCGTATCATGGTCCCTGTCCTTCCTGAATCGGAGACGCTCCGAAGATCTGAGTTTGGGTCTTGTGAGGGAACGAGGGAAGAGAGATTACAATGATGTGGGCCTCCGCGCCGCTCTCACACAAAGGCCTCAGAACAACCCTTTCCTTGTGATCCTCCATTGTGTCGGGATCAGGCCTTCCCCGGGGCTGGCTTCTGCCAAGGACTTAGCACAAAAGGACACTATGGAAATATCAAACTGGAAACCAACGCGGGGCAGTGCTCTGGGTGAGAGCCGAGTCCCTGCTGACGGAAACGCTACATCCCCGTCACACAGTTACACGTTCTAATGGAGCACATTTGTTATTCGCTTTAACGAGGAGGATTAGTGAAATCTAATAAATAGGAAAACCGATCCAGGGGAAATTACGACGTTTAACATCAAAATGGTGTGTCTAACGCTTGATGGTTTCCAGCACTGCCTAACATTTGAGGAGATCGAGGTACCCGTCTCCGGACCTCGTCGGTAGCAATACTGTGATCTGCGTTGTCTTTGGCTTTCTCTTGAACCATTAACTTGAATGTATTTGTTTGCGTTCCACTGTAAATCTGGTAATTTTAGTATGAGCAACTTCTGTTCCACAGGTCCCAGTTCAGTGCAAATGCACAGAGATTAGACATTAGCCAGTCGGTGGAGGCTGACAGCTTGCCCGGTATCTGCCAGCTCGATCTGACATGAGATGTAAAATATGCTCTATGGTTTCGACTAAGCGGGCCAATCTGTGCTGTGCTGCTCTCCGGCCTCTGCTCCGGAGTGAAGGATGCTGGGAGCAGTTCAGTTGAGACATGACTCTTAGCAGCGCTGATATTGTACCACAGTATAGATACAAACGATAGATAATGAAGTTCACTGGGCAGTGTAGATACACAGGGTCAGTTTAGATGATCATTTTTAATTATTGTTCATCTCTTATACATTTATCACATTCTTATTTTTGGCTAAGACCCGGGAACAACTTGGACTGAAAATAGAATTTGGCACATCGATTTGTAAGGCAACACCCATGCTTAGACTTCACCTTGGGCTGGACGCCATATAGTGCAAAACAGGCTGTATCTTTTTCTACACTTGTTCTGTAGTATTGTTAAACAGGTTGAACTTCCGTGCCAACGCCTGATCTTTTATATTATTTTCCTTTCATCTGTTCTTAAAAAAATATTTAATTTATATAAATGTTAATGAGTACAGATTAGTATGCTGTTTTACTTAACCTAACTGTATTCCGATACTACGAATAATGCTAGTGACTAATCTAGCAGTGATCAATTGCTTATATGGAGCTGGCAGGGAAACATCTTAAAATAGCCTGGAGATGATTTGGAAAAGTTTGGATATATGGAATTAGAATCAAGATTCCCTAAACATTTGTTTAGGAAAACTGGAATGCATAAAAAACAACACTAAATATTGCTAACTTTTTGATCAGGCTAATCAAAAGTATATCCTCGGCTCAAAGGAATGTTTTTTATGTTCTTCTGTCATTCTTATTTACACAAACTGGTTTAGCTGGGCTTTGCCATGGATGTACATCATGAGAGAAAATGGCTTCAGACCAAACCACAAGCTTTCTTATCCTCCTTCGCAAAGAAAATGAATCATTGCGTCACATATATTTTACTCGGACATACATTCAGAATTAAAGAGAGGTCCTCATAGTGACGGAGTGGTGAAGACAAGAGACAGAGGCTGAGAGCAGCTTGTCTCAGCACTCCTCCTAGTGAAGACTCAGCAGATAATATTGTTAGTGTTCGTCAATGTACTCTGTATCGCCACCAGACGAAAGATAATGTGTGAGTTGACTGAACTGAGGCTTTCTTACATGTGTAGTAGATACAAATGTAGTTGTTTTGAGGAGCACAAGAGTAAATCAGAATATAAAGACCATGTAGTTGGTTTGGACCATTCCAAGTAAACCTGTCTCAGAGCTACAGCTGATCTCCTACAGTATGGTATCTCCGGTAAATAATATATCAGTCATGTAGCTGTTTTCTCACAGAATGAAAGTGACTTTAAGGGTTTAAGGATTACATTATTTTAGCCTGTTGAACTGTCGAACCTTTAGGTTCCTGGCCCAACCCAACAAACCGCTATAGGCTACCTTTAATGTTCTATTGAATGTTGGCCACCCAAATTACACCTTTGAGTAGGAACAAATCTGATCAAATATAATGTTGCCCTGCGCTAAATACCCCCTTATATGCCCTGATATGTGCATTATTCCAGTACGCCTCTGATTTCCTGATTCTTCAGAACTTCCCCCTGTCGATTGGCCAATTCCCCCAAGGCTCTTAATGACCTATCAAGGGCTTGTTTACTATTCAGAAGAGAGGATACAAATGTTTCTACGTTAGTATGATCAAGTCTATAGTGTTTGAATTTACACCATGTATGGTCGAAACGCACCACGTAGCGCTGTGGCCATCAGTTGTGGGAATATCAAATGAGATTTGCCTTGGTTTTAGACAGGCCTGAGATCTGTAGGCCACTTACTCTCATTGGACGTCTATTTCCAACTTCCTGAACTTTAAGTCTGCGCTGATATCCAAGCCTGCAAGTGCATGTGAGGAGGTTGAATTTAAAGAAGTAAACGTCGGCTTCATGAAGCCTTTATATGGTGAAGCACACCTCCAAGATGAGCACCTCCTCCTGGCCTCCCCATACAATGACATTGTCTTACATATTTTGTTAATCTTAAAAAAAAATGTAATCCTTCAAACCAGGCTTATGTGACCCAATCACACGCACAAGCACTCGCACACGCACACGCACACGCACACGCACACGCACACACACACACACACACACACACACACACACACACACATACACACACACACACACACACACACACACACACAGATGTGAAGTTAGGCCCTGGGTTGTGGTTGAGTGTTGCAGTGGAGGAGCACGTTATGTCCATGGGCTGGGTCTGCTGGTAGGCAGGGGCGGGATGTTTCTCCTCTTCTTCAGCGAAGCTAAATTTACGGGTCACCATCTGCAGGGTGGAGGAGTTTTCGCTGTGGCCAGCAGAGAGAAGCTTCTAATTAAACAGTCATTATTATCAACTTTTGGTCAGTGATCATCCCGAACGCTGGCTCTCCAAGATGAACATGGAATCACTGAGGCTTTCCCTGAAGCCCGCGTTCCACCAAATTAGAAAGAGAGAAATGAAACAAGGAAAGCTCCTTTTTGCGTCTTGGCAGGCAGAGGAAAGCCTTCTTCTATATCCACTCAGGTTTAAACAATTACACGACATCAGAAGAAACCAGAAGTACCGTAGTCTGGAATAGCCATCGCTTTCGCCTGCCGTTGCTCGGTTTCTGGCATGGCGAAACGAGCGTCACATGTTTTTGAGCTCTCGATAATTTCAATTAGTGTAAGAGGGTGTGCCCCCCGTATCTGTATCTATGAAGACCAAGGAGCATTATTTGAGCTTGACAGTCCTTAATATAGTATTTTATGGTTTGATATGTGAGTGACATTGAGCTGCTCCGGGAGGACGGCAAAAGGGTTTATTAGAGCCTAATTACAGCCCTGTGATTAAAGGGGATGTGACTGTGATTAGGATAGTTGAAGACGATGTGGAAAATGAATATTCAGACCGGAGACGAGCTGAGGTGCCTGTGTGCGTGTGTATAGTGGCGGGGTGTGTGTGTGTGTCGAGGGGTGGCAACGGGGATATGTGAGCGCTGGCTGTCGCAGTAGACGGCCTGACTGGCTGGCTGGCTGCCTGACTGGCTGGCTGCTGTGTTACCGCAAGCTATGATATCATCTTAACAGCGAATCTCATCTTGGGGCTTTTCAGCTTCTACTATTGGGCAGAAAATGTACACAAAGATATGTAGTACTTCTCTGGGAATGTTAAACTTCCAGGTTCCTGTTACCAGGTGCTTGGCTAGCTCTTGGAAAGTTTTCAACAGAAGCTCTACATGGGAATTCTTGAAAGCTGGTTAGGTGCACTTAAAGGTCGTAAACGGCTCCTTTTGATTTAGAAACTGACAGGATGTACTGGGTTTGACACTTGTTTTGGTGCCCTATCAGCCTGGCTTGCAGTAGAAATGCAGTGAAATCTAACAGCCAACTGAACACGAAACCGTCAAGAATGTGCAGAACAGCCAGGTCTGCTCTCAGCTGCTGGAGGGAACCTGCTGAATATTTAAGCGTACACCGTTAAAGAAAAGAGATAAATGACATTACTATTAGCAGTTTTCTTCAATAGGGAGGTTAGTATTGGTTTTTCTTTATTTTCAACCAGCAAACTTCTAACAATTTCAGACATGATCGCTGCGATTTATAAATCATTTTTGGGAACGCTCTGAGGATATGAGATACATAGCGAGACCTCGCGATTTTACAATTTCACAACTGACTTCATCCTGAAAATGACGGTGGCCAACCTGCCTATTACTCCCTTTGATTTCAACAGAACATGCTTTTGCGCTCCATGAGGTATTCATAATAAGCTTAGCTCCTCTGACTTCGCTGCTAAAGGCGGCTTCTCGCCCGGCTATTCAAGAAAGATGAGTACCTTTTTTTACATTTAGGTCATAGGCTGCTCGAACCACCTCGATGGGATTGTTGTGGGGAGAAACACGCGCACACACACTCCACACATTAACCGCCCTACACACACACGCACACGCACTCCACACATTAACTGCCCTACACACAAACGCACACACACACACGCACACGCACTCCACACATTAACTGCCCTACACACAAACGCACACACACACACACTCCACACATTAACCGCACTACACACACACACACAGACACACAGACACAGACACACACACAGACACAGACACACACACACACACACACACACACACACACACACACACACACACACACACTTTCAGAGCTTTCAGATTTCACATCACACTGGTTAAATGTTGGGGTATAATATGTGGTTGTATGTTTTATATCAATAACACATGTTTATTCTTTGTTTTCTTCTGATGAGAAAAATAATTATGTGCAAGTCTTATAAGCACTTGGGGTAGAGCCTTGCTAACTGATCGGTGTTCAGAAAAATAATCCCCGAATGCGTTCTCATGCAGACGTCAATCACGTCCGTCGCACTGAAAAGCACAATTGTACATGTCCAGACGTTCACGTTTATTTATTTACATCTCTGTTTCCTTCAAATGTACTCCTCAGAGCACGCCTGATTTGAAATGTATATCCACATGTAACCGAAGATATGTCTGAAAACAGTGGCTCGCGAACAGTAGTGCTCGCAGAGGCCTCCTTATGTTTTGCTTGGAGCGCTGTTCGTTTTTTCCGGGAGTATAATGGGAAGCATGTGTTTGGGCGGCAAAAAAAAAACGAGCGACCGTCCATGTGACCCACCTGTCGTGCTTTCAGAACCGTTAATGCTAACCTCGTGCTACTATCTCCGGGAGAGCCGGTCTGTGTCAGGCTAGATGGGGAGTGCCTTCTAACTCAGGGGCTCTTCCAAAAGCTCCTGATACACACCGCTAACCCACCGCCATAGCACAGCTGGTGTTGAGCTTAGCATAGAGCCTCCGGAGTAAGTCACAAACAAACAAAAACCAACACAAACGAGCAAATGCATGTTTCCTCAATAAACAGAAGCAGAGGGCAGAAATGTGCAGTTTTTTTGTGCCATATTTTGGTTCTCACTCGCGCCAGTCTTAGCAGTCCTCCGTGGACTGTAGTTATTGGCTGAAGGCAAGCGGGGCCAAAAATATCTGAGCACAATGCAGCCTCCTAGCTCTGAGCCCTCCCCATCCCGTGAGCTAAGCTGCACATCTCCCTGGCTTTACAGAGGCCTGCCCCGTGCCATAATGTAATGGGCTCCCAGGGCATGATTGGAATATAATAACCATTTCCCAATGTTTTTCTTACCCTCCCTCGTCTCTCCACAAACGTTGAATGTGCTTGGTAACATGGATATATTGGAGAAACGGTGATGTCAGATGTTATTGCTGGATATGCAGACTAGGAACATTTTGATTATTTTCCAAAAACCTGCCAGACAGAAAGCATTATGTCACAAAGGCCACATTGTAGCCAGTTTGGGTGTAGAGTGGTGTATATTTCTCTCTCTGTCACTCTCTCTCTGTCTCTCTCTGTCTCTCTCTGTCTCTCTCTCTCCCTCTTTCTCCCTCTCTCCCTCTTTCTCCCCCTGTCCCTCTCTCTCTCTCTCTCTCTCTCTCTCTCTCGATCTATACATTATCCGACCACCTTCTGTGATTTTTGCTCTGCTACAGGACTACCTCATGCCTGTATCCTTGTGCCTGTATCTATTCACAGTGGCTCTATAGCACTATACGTAGTAATGGAGAAATGACCCACGGTACAAACTACAGCCTGTCTCGTACACTGTCTGTAATTAGTTTACCAGCTGATAATGCATGCTGGAATTGTAATATCATTTTATTAAATTGTTTATTACAATATAATATATAAACAAATATTCAGTTTATGTAAAAGTAGTAGAAAAAGAGAAAACACATTGTCATGATCTTAGGCTGAATTTGGGTTATCTTGGGGTTATCTTGGGGTTATGTTGGGGTTATCTTTCACAGTCAATTAAACGTTTCTCTAGTTTCTCTGTCTGTGGGCTGTGGCTGGTCTCATAAGGACCGACTGATTGGCTGTACTACAATGGCAGCATCATGGGATGGAAGTGCATCCAATACTTAAGTGAGCAACTACACATCTCCTGTTTTTCTACTAATTGAATTCGGCACTGGAATATGCTGGCAGGAGCCTCTTTCCCTGCTTGACTTATTTATTGCCTGACTGAAGAGGTAATTTGACATCCTTATTTCAAATACTCTTAGTTTTGTCTTGAACAAGTGTTAAACTCAATTAGACTAGTGATCAGTGACTCAAACACTACATTTGTTTTCCTTGGAACGGTAGTGGAGGAGAATATACCGCCCTGATCTTTAAGCTAACCTCTGTCCTCTAAGAGGAAAGAAAGAGAGGAGAGAGCGAAGGGGATATCAAGGGGGGGGGGTAAGACGGGAGAGACAGAGAGACAGAGAGAGACAGGAGAGACAGAGAGAGAGAGAGAGAGAGAGAGAGACAGAGAGAGAGACAGGAGAGACAGAGAGAGAGACAGGTGAGACAGAGAGAGAGAGAGAGAGAGAGAGAAGGGGATATCAAGGGGGGGGTAAGACGGGAGAGACAGAGAGACAGAGAGAGACGAAGAGACAGAGAGAGAGAGAGAGAGAGAGAGAGAGAGAGACTGGAGAGACTGGATAGCAAGATGGGGGAGTGAGACTGGCATAACGAGGGGGGAGTGAGACGGGAGAGCAAGAGGGGGGAGAGACGGGAGAACGAGAAGGGAGAGACAGAGAGAGAGACGGGGATATCAAGCTGGGGGGTGAGTAAGTGTGCCCACACAGTCCCACCATGTCACATGAGATTTGTGTCCTCCCTTTAAATCATTTCCCTCTTTAGAAGATTAAGAATGAAGATTAAGAATGCAGAAATATTCTCAAACTGATCATTTTCCCTCCCTCCAAACGGACTAATTTGCATTTGCAACCACCACTATTAATTATCGGTTTCAAAGAAGACAAATGATCCCTGTGACTGTAAATAAAAACAAGAATCTGGGGGTAATGTTTAGTGTTGGAATGAATAGACGGACCGGTAGAGATAGCCTGGATCCCATGCACCAATCACCATCAGATGTACAGATAGCCTGGATCCCATGCACCAATCACCATCAGATGTACAGATAGCCTGGATCCCATGCACCAATCACCATCAGATGTACAGATAGCCTGGATCCCATGCACCAATCACCATCAGATGTACAGATAGCCTGGATCCCATGCACCAATCACCATCAGATGTACAGATAGCCTGGATCCCATGCACCAATCACCATCAGATGTACAGATAGCCTGGATCCCATGCACCAATCACCATCAGATGTACAGATAGCCTGGATCCCATGCACCAATCACCATCAGATGTACAGATAGCCTGGATCCCATGCACCAATCACCATCAGATGTACAGACAGCCTGGATCCCATGCACCAATCACCATCAGATGTACAGACAGCCTGGATCCCATGCACCAATCACCATCAGATGTACAGACAGCCTGGATCCCATGCACCAATCACCATCAGATGTACAGACAGCCTGGATCCCATGCACCAATCACCATCAGATGTACAGACAGCCTGGATCCCATGCACCAATCACCATCAGATGTACAGACAGCCTGGATCCCATGCACCAATCACCATCAGACTTTCAGCTTACCTCATTAGTGTAATACCCGTCTTAAACATTTATAATTGTGCCATTGTTAATTATTTTTCCAAATACATTTCCGCAATCCAATATGTACTGTATGGACATTGTGTTATGCCTGCTTGTTCGTGCCAATTAATGGATCTAAGAAAGTACATCAGACCTTTGAATTGTTTTCCTATTCGTCTTCAACAGCAAACGGGTTGAACAGTGGACACGTTTATCTTCATGAGCTTCCATTTGTGCAGAACTTGACCCAGCTCCACATGTTATTCATGGCCACATCAACCCGGGTCTGCATGTTTTTTCCGCTTGAAGAGGGAGAACAAACGGCAAAAATAACACAGTGCCCTGTTGTAACCTGATCATTTCTGGAGCAATCGTTTCTTTTCTGGTTTAATTCACCATGTGATTGACTTCCTGTGTCTTACTGTTGGAGAATAAGGACGTCATTTGAATACAGATGCTCAATGCTTAGGCCCTGTCACAGGATGCCGCTTCAAGTCAGGAGACAATTGCAGGTTGATTATGTTTGCTAGTGACAGAAGTTGCAGATCCTTTGTGTGCGCCAGAGGTATTTGCATTTAAATGCATATTATAGGAATCTAAAAAGCATAAAAACTCTGATTGTAAGTTTTGGCTGCTGCATATACTAGCAAACACAAAGAGAATCGCAATAAGGGAAATTGGCATGGATGGTTTCAAATTATTTTCAAACTGAAGGATTGGATTGAAATTAATAAGTGGTTCTGTGTTGATCTGTTGTGCTGGTTCGTCGTATTGATTGAGTGGGTCCGCTGTCAGATCGTGCGTGTGTTTATTGTACGATACTGTGTTACATGTTTTTGTGTCCAAATTATTATTTATGTTTGAGATGTTTCCTTGGGTGCCTTTGTGTATTTTGTGGACGTATTCGCCCCTGCATTTTATTCGTATGCCTGTCTGTGACAGGCTCTGTGTGACAGTGCGTCAGTCATCCGTCCATTTGAATTTGTCTGAATGCGTTTGATACGATTTAAATGGTTTTGAGAGCTTCCTGTGTATACGTTAAATGCCCCTTCTTACCTTTCACAAAAGCTGCGTGTTTGTGTGACTCTTTCTATGGTATCCATGTAGGCTATATTTGTTTGACAGGGCTCTGATATGATGACAGTGTGCGGGCAGTGTGTGTGTGTGTGTGTGTTTGTGCCGGGTGCCCATAGCGGAGTGATGCCCCTGCTGATTCTGTGCCTCTGGCCCTTTTGTCCTGTAGCACTCAGCGTGTCTGCCTTCTCAGGAGACTGACAGGCCTCTCCAGTGTGGCCACACAAAGGACCAGCCTTCTTTGGGGTGTTAAAAACTTCCATTTATGCATCTCCCTGGACAAAAAGCGGCAAGCCCATTTGAGTCCGGTGGCGACACAGGCAGCCGACATTGTGGCCACGCTTCTCCGGCACTCATTTCACAGATTCTAAAATCAGTATGTGGTGAACAGGATTTGAGGGGCTAAAGTGCCCCACGAGGGCCAGGCGATAAGAGAGAGAAACGCCACCATTCAGTAAACTAGAAGATGGGGCTTTGGAAAATAAACACATTACCTGAGAGGAAACTAGGCTTGTGTTTGTAACCTCCCGCTCAATAGGAGAGAAAGAGCGAGAGGGAGAGAGAGAGAGAGAGGGAGAGAGAGAGAGAGAGGGAGAGAGAGAGAGGGAGAGTGAAAGTGTGTCTTTGAGATGGAAGTAAAGGAAATTCCTTGTGCAACTGTTGGAGAATATATCTCAGATGCTGTGAAAATCAACAGCCAGAAGACATGGCTATCATCTAGGTTGACTGTATTCCGGTCTTTAAGTTGAAACTATGTTCAGGATTTCACAGACTTCAAAACATATGTACTTTTATTCTTGATTTGCGGTGTATTAAATGACATGAGGTGTATTAAATCACATGTCATTTATTTTTCCAGTGCAGCCAGCACACGAAAGCACAATTTGACCAAAACTGACCAACGAGAGAGTCAATTGGTCTCTCTATGAACACAGAGTCGGATGTGTGATTCTTCACTGTTTCTTACTTATCCTAAATCACACCGTTTAGCACTGCACAATAAAGACAGTCTCTACTGACCTGAGTTCTGATTGAAAACCTGACATTAAAACTAATTTAACCAATGCCACATATTGACCTCAAACCTGTGGAAGATGCTTCATCTTTAACGTGATGTTAACGTGAATGTGTCCGTCACATCTGAAAGCGAGAGAGCGAGTGAGAGAACGAAAGCATGGATGCTTTACAAAGTTACATGGTTCGGATGCAGCTGTGATTAATACCACGTCACTTCACTCTGTGGTGGATTTGTTTTATGTGGAAATAAAGGGTGTTTTGTGTTTGTGACACAGGATCATATTTTGTGCCGTGCCCGGGTTGTGCCAGCTGTACCCCAGGGAATTTACACTGTAGATTTCTATTAATCAGGTTATTCCAGGGACATGGGTGTTTTCTGTCTCCTGAACTGTTTGACTCTCTTAAATATGTACGACAATACCCTAGCGACCTCAGCCATGCCACCTTCTCTACTCACCTGGGCAGCAGCTTCTGTCCGCCCAGACACGGAGTTGTCCTCCTTTGCAAGTCAATACGCGTTTCCTGCATAGTACAGCCGTTGCTTTTTCTCATTCGCAGTGGGGAAAGTGGGCTGATTTTGTGGGACTTGAATGCCCCGAATTCGACAATGGCTCGTGCCAAGTGCACTAATAGACATTTCTGTGCGAGAACGCTTGCTCCCCCCCACCAATTCACTGAGGACCCCAGCTGTTAAGAATGGCCTGCTGTTATGCGCCCACCTCATTGCCTTAATCCCCCACTCCGGCCCTCCTTTAGTCCCCGGGCCTGCCAGGGCCCCTGCTGCCTCTGTCTGGAGAGATAACCAGGTCTCAGCCAGGTGGGGGCCGACGACGCGCTGATGGCAGAAAGATTGCCTCCATTGTTAAAATGACTACATCGGCGAAATCCCTGCTTTCGACACGTTTGGACTGAACAGAGTGAGGTGGCGGAATAGAGCCCTGGGAATATGTTGAACATGGAGATCCAGACAGAGAGCTCACATGGAGGTTGTGCACCAGGGTTGCTTTGTCCTGAACACATTCACGCGCGCACATGCACGCATACGGGCACACAGATGGAACATGTGCCACTGGCGTCGAAACGACATGTTTTGCTGTTTTGCCATTTTTGATTAGTCTTCAATAACTTGACATTGAGGATTTAGTGTCACTTTTCGTTTTTCTTGCGTTTTCTTCTTTACTGCCAGGTCATTGACAGAGAACCATGACAGTTATATTGGTCTGAAGACTCATGCCTCTGTGTAGTTGTTCTTATGGCGCTGTCATGTGATGGTCGGGCTGGCCAACAACAGGCTGTTATGTGCTAGGCTAATCATATTATGCTGTACACCCTGCTGTAGATGAACACATGCCTAGAAGACTATTGGATTTGAGAGAGTATCTTTGCAATTGGTCAAAGAGCAGCTTTCGCGTACATTTCAGTCCTCACGGTCACCTTGAAGAGGCAAATATAACGCCAGCCTTTACCAGACCTTCCACAGGTGTCCTTTAGATCTTTGGACTAATGCCTTTGAAGTGAGCACTGCTTGTCCATCAGTTGGTTGGGTTTGTTTAAATTATCTTTATTTGCATCTAAATCCCTCGATACCGCGACTCACTACGTGGATCCAAAACGATCTCTAGATAAACACTTACCAAAAATGGACGTAATGTACAACTAACAAGCAATGCAAAGCGACGTGCAGTAAACCCCAGAGAACTAAATAGCAAAGATAATCACCTGAATAAAACCAGCTGTGCTCAAGAAAAGAAACCCTGAATTAAAGCGTGCACCCCTCTAAAATCCCCGGGGCGGGAACCTAATGTTCACACTAGTTATCGAGGAATGTGACAATTGAGATTCATGCAAATCTGCCACCAATCTAAATAAATATATAGTAGTACACTAATATATTTTTCGTAAAAAGCTAGAGAGTGCCACCTGTGACATTTTCCAGACCAACTGTATACCTCTGCTTTAATGGGAGTTATCTATTTGGCTGATAACCAACCCCTTGTCTCGTGCCACTCCAGTCGTACAGACAGCTGCTTGCCTCGTGTGTGGGTGTCACTCTTCTCGTTCTGCGAAAAGACAGTGTCCATTCTGTGTGGGCTTTTGTTAACTATGTGTCATTTTCGGTTGTATGTGGGGTTTTGTCTCTAGTCCTGTTCCTCGTCACCACCTTCTCTGCGCTGGCCAAATAAAAAAGGAACATTTTAAGGAGGCCACGGCCATTGTGGTGACACAATGATTCAGTATTAAACCGGATGGGAGAAACGAATTAACAGAATTCGGAGTTGACTGGGATTCCGTTTAATGAATCCATGAACGACTAATTAGGGAAATGGTGGGTTCATATTTCTGCGTTTTTTCCTCAGTAAGCCCTAGGCCGCGTTCTCAGCAGCAAAAGAGCTACTGTACTGCATCACACTATTCTGTCTGAGAGACGGTTATCACGCCAGAGGGACTGAGCACTTCTTTAATTATTTGTAATATCACTTGGGTTTCTCTTATTATCTATAATAATACTCATGATGGGTTTCAATAAAGCCCTGAATACAAAATATGTTTTCCAAATGCTCGTCGCTTGTCTTATTGTCCTCAATTAGCATCGCATTATAAAATCAAAGGATTGTTCATTTCCACCCCCTGCAATTAAGAGCTGTAAACCGTGGAAGCACAACAGGAATCAGATATTATATGTTTCAGAAAGAAACGCTTGTTAATTCAATTGCCAGCCTTGTTATGGGTTATCAACATTGGTCCGTGATGCTCTTTGTAAAGTTATGTGTGTGTGTGTGTGTGTGAATGTGTGTGTGTGTGAATGTGTGTGTCTGAATGTGTGTGTGTGTGAATGTGTGTGTGTGTGTGTGTGTGTGAATGTGTGTGTGTGTCTGAATGTGTGTGTGTGTGAATGTGTGTATGTTTACTGTAAAGTATTTCTATGGGGGGACAGTGAGAATATGGATCTGATTGTCTTTCAGAGGCTCTATCCAGATACTTACTAAAAGGTTTACATTGGGTTACCCAAATCCACATGTTATATATTATATATGTACTGTATTTTTTAAATAATGAAAAGATACACTGATGAGCCAAAACATTATGGCCTATTATGCTGTTGGTTCTTTGCTAGCTGCCAAAACAGCAACAACCCAATGAGGCATTTACTCTACCAGACTCCTGAAGGGGTTAGGTTTAGGCTTATGGTTGGGGTTAGGGTTAGCACCAAGACATTAGCAGCAGATCCTTCACATCCTGTAAGTTGCGAGGTGGAGCCACCATGGATCCCAGTTGGTGGTCCAGCACACCCCGCAGATGTTCAATCAGATTGAGATCTGAAGAGTTTGAAGGCCAGGGCAACCCGTTGATCATCATG
The DNA here is from genome assembly GCA_029465975.1 of Dallia pectoralis. Taxonomy (NCBI): domain Eukaryota; kingdom Metazoa; phylum Chordata; class Actinopteri; order Esociformes; family Umbridae; genus Dallia; species Dallia pectoralis. Next base: position 13,804,711 of record CM055749.1, on the reverse strand, counting down.
TTGCCCAAACCATGAACAATGTTCGCAGTGTGGCTGGGCGCATCGTTCTGCTAAAAAGAAGCCGGTGTCATCGCGGAACACCACTGTCATTTATGGGTGTACCTGGTCAGCGATGATGTTTAGTTAGATGGCACATGTCAAATTAAATCCACATGAATGCCTGGACCCGGGGAATCTCATTGCCCAGAGCATCACACTAAAAGAACACTGCCTTCAAGGACCAGATCCCACGGTTGCCCAGCCTTCTGTAGGGGTTTTGGATGGTAGACAGGAGTCGTTAAGGGTACTCCAACCTGCCTGGTTACGCAGCATCACATGTAGCACGATGGGATACACTGGGTGTTCTGTCACATATCACCTGTTACCATCATAAACATTTTCTGTGATTTGTGCCACAGTAGAGTGTGTGTATGCGCTGTATGTGTGTGTACGCCTGCGTGTGTCTTCACGTGTGTTTTGTATGCCTATCTGTCCGAATGTGTGTGTTTGTATATGTGTGCCTGCATTTGTGTGTGAGTGTGCTGCAGTACAATACAGTGCAGAGAGGTGAGCCAGTGTGTGAACGCTGGGCGAACGTCGGCTAGCAAGGCTTAGTCCTTGGAGAGTTGGGAGCAAACGGTCAGCTCTGAGGCGTTATTAAAATGACAACGACTCTCCATTCATCCAGGGTCAGTCAGCAGGCCTTCTCTGTTCCATTGTCACCTTGAGTCTCAAGGCGGCCACATTTAGAGCCGTTGGTGACTACTGGGTCTCTCTGGACTCTTCCATTAACCCCGTGTCCTCCCTTACCAAGATAGCGTTGTCGGTAGTTTGACACCGATGGCGACTGTGCCGGGTGCACAACCCGTACCCCCACCACCCACGGGAGGCCAAGGTACAGTAGCAATGATTACTGGCAGATCAATTAAGTGTGACCTTAAAAACCTCTGTCCTAGTTTAATTAGCAGTGCTGAAGCACGGTAATTGTATAAATCAGCTGTTAATGAGATCGTAGCTTGTTGTGAAAAACAAGATAATGAACATCAATGAGCTTTGTGCCATTTCGGGACCTGCTCTCTGGCTTCGCACACCGTGATCAATCCACTTCACTTTGCATTTTGTCGTAGTTCCAGTTTTCCCGTTGTTTTTTCTCCACTGCATGGAGGTGGAAATATTGATGCTGAACTCCAGGTTAGCTAATGGCGAAAAACCGGTGTGTCCATATTGCAGAGGCTCCTGTTTGTTTGTGTTTTCCCTGTAACACGGCAGAGGTTTGGTGACTGGCCTCAGGGAGAGATATTCCCGTACCCAGGCAGAGCATGCTGTGAAAAACAATAAATCGTTAGTCTGCCGGCACTCAAACAAAGAATTAAAATAATGTCTTCATATGTAACTATTTATTGGTAGAATCAACTGACTCTAAGGAAATTAGCTATCAGAGAAGTGCATTTAATGTGATGTTGTCCTTAAAAGAAGTTCTCACAGGAGTGAAATTCTCGCTATTAAATCGTTTGGACTCAGTAGAGGTTCTGACTAGGCCTCAGCTCTCACCATCTTCTGTCACTCCCGTTCTCTTTTATATCTTATAAGTAGAATATAGTTTTTATGTGGGATCAAGATTTACTGTAGAAAGATAACATTTCAGTTTTGGGTTACCAGCTTAAAATACATATTTCCTAAAAAAATAGTAATGTAATAGTGATTTAGATGGCGACATTTATACCTGCACCATTACATGTTTGTTTTTCTCATTTCAATGGAAAATCAATGTGGAATTGGGTCGAATTTTAGGCAACGTACAAATGACAGAGGCATATCTTTTATTCCGATCTGTCATTGTCTGTTGATGGGATTTGGAGAGGAGAAGATCACGCCTCTTAAGGATGTTGATGGAGGAGGAGAGTGCAGCTTTTCCATTAGACAACAAAAGCCAAAGTGAATCAGAAATTCTGCACTTTAGGACACGTTTTTTTTAAATGGTGAATAAATGTTGTGACCACCTTCATTCCACTATTGATGCAGTTATAGTGGTAATATTTTCTTAGATTTTAATGTAAGCATGCTTTAAATTGACCTTCGCAGGGGGTTATTGCACTAACGCACATTTTTGAAATCATAACATATCTAATGCAGCTTGTCATAATTTTTACACCTTTTAAAATATGTTGTTGGAATGAAATCTCTGGGGTATATTGTTTAACTGTTTGGAAAAAGGTATTTGTTGAAAAATGAAAAAGATAGTAGCTAATAATATATATTTTTTTATCATTTCAGGTTACTTTCATGAGTTCAAAATCCACAAAGCAGTGATCGCTGGGTGCTGGGGAATTTGTCTTTCTGTTTGTGTAAGTACAATTTTTTTCCCATTTTCTCTAGCAACTTTTTCCCCCCTGGAGTCTTCCATCTGGATACATTACAGTACTGCATTGCTATGTTGTAAAATAATACACACCATCTTTTAATATTACCCTACAAAGTAATGTTTACTATTTATTCATTGGGAATGTGAAAGATTGTCAGGCTAGCTCATGTCAAGGCCTTGGTTGAGTTTATCTTACTCTCTTACAGACCTTAACACTCATTGTTGGTCATTATTTTGACTTTCCATGGCTGCCTGCTTAGTAGAATAGTATATGTTTCTATTCTATGTGCTAATTTAGTCTGCTGCTTCCGGTACTTTATGACTCAATAAGAATTAGCACTCTTGTAAAGAAAGTCCTTCTCACGAAACGTAGGCAGTGCCTCAGAAAACAGCCATCAAGCGGTTGCTCTATATTGCTACATTATGCCTCAAGTTCATGTTCTCTACTGCTGCTTCTCCGGTGGTAATAAAGATTGAGAAAATGTCTCTTTAGGTAAGGCCGAACAAATAAAGCAGAGAAAGTTTAGTTGATATTAATCTTTTTTCAAATGTCAGTGGGAGATGGTTTTCCGGAGTGAGGGCAGAATTATATTAATCCTGAAGTGTCCTTGTTGGGGCTGAATAATCACCAGTGCCACTGATGACAGTCAATCCCATATCAGGGATATCAAGTTCAAAGCCATTTACTGATAACAACAGTTTCTCCTCAATTAAAGTTGTGTTCAATGCAGATGAGTTCATCTAATCTTGGCTTTTGGTTTTCTGATTTGTTTTGCAGTCTCTGTTAGTGTTGTTAATTCTGTTTTCAATGGCGGTTCATGTTGGGTGTGGATATGACTTCAGCTCCAGTGAGCGGACAAAATGGTGGAATAACAAAGCCTTAGCAGGGAATACTACCTTTGTCTGCAAAGATTGTCATGAAAATAATAATTATGATTATAATAACGGCAACGTTCCCACCAGCTGCTCAGGTGACACAGTTTCTTTTTCTCCTTTTGAGTCAGTACCAGATATTACTGCATAAAATAATTTAGTAGTGCCAAAGACAAACAACATTCATCACCTTTTAACTGTTGTCTTAGCAGTTTAGTGTTGACATTTGTCTGATGGACATCTGTTGGATTCATGATATCAATTACATTTGATCAACCAGATTCATTCACCAACTAGATTATTATTCGTACTATATCTTGTAATTTCAGCAAGCTAGCTAGCTTTTTCTCTGCTTTAAAAATAATTATTGAAAAAATTATTGAAAGTAAACTTGCCAGGGGCTTGTCAGGGGCCAAAATGGCATGCAAAACATATCCGACTGTTAAATTAGTGTTGAAAAGCATTCATATTGGACCTCGGGAGTGTTTCCTAAATGCAATCACATCACAGCATTTCCTCAAGTTTGTAATAAAGACTAGCGAATAAATTAAGTTGTGAATGACATAATTACTTTAAATCCGAGTTGCAATGTACAGACAGTTCCAGAGAGTCTTGTGTCGGGTGGTGCAAGCAAGCTCAGCACCATCCTGGGCTGTTAGACAAGGCTTACCCAGTCACGCTTTAAGGCCAGAGACAGCGATTTCCTTCGAATGCGTCGCAGTGTGATGAGAAGCTTATGCGTTAGAGATTGCGTAAGAAAATGAGACCCATTTGGAGATATTTCTATGAGGCAAGATCAAAAGGAAGGGAGATACATTAAATTGTAAACAAATACATACATTTGCCTCCCCGTTATATAATTGTATATATTTATAGTGTAAAGACTTATTCTTTTTACATACTGATATGTATATACCTTTATTGGTACATAGAACAGGGTTGCTTGAGTATCTCTAGAGTAGCAGTTAGCCCAGTAGCTAATGCCTCTGAACACTAATCCCAATTTTTCTAAATCCAATCCTTGAAAATGTTTTAGAAGGTCTGTGTGCGACCTAATAGAGAGGCGAATGACTCCCACATGCTCTACAAGTAGCCAGACCTTCACACAATCAATAATCTAAATCCTTCGCAATATCATTCTGCATGATTAATGAATCGGGAAAAGAGCCGTTGAGTAATTTTGTGGTTTGTTTTGCGGTATGACATATTTAATTACTTATGTGGGAACACATTTTCGGAAACACCCGATGAAGCACGAGGGGCCAAATCCACTCTTTGTCAGTGTGTGCCATTCATAATGTGTGTCAGGTATACAGCAACCCAGTAAACCCACTGCTGATGCTCGTCTAGGGGTCGCACCGGTGGAGCTGTTTTCTAATAAATTAAATAAACAGCATCTCACTGCTTAATGAAAATGAATAACCTTTGGAAGGTTATTTTCTCATCTAAATATATTTAGGAAAATAGGTCTGTTGGTTTAGTCGAGTGACCCTGTTTGCAGTGGTTTATGGCTTCACCAGCTCGACTGTTTGCACTAATTACTAATGTTAGCAATGAAACAGTAAGTAAATGTAGTGTTGCCGTAGAATTCGTAAATACCAACATACTTTTTATTTGTCTGTTCACGGAACTCTGCGAGGTCAAGCATTCATAGCATACGTAGCTACCACGTTACCAACAAATGTTACTGTAAATTCTAAACCTAGACAAAATTAGTTGGAAACTTATACTGACTGTTGTTTGTTTAGCAATAAGCAAGGCATAAATCAACAGAATTCAGTTATTTGCCATTTTTGTCCTGATAAAATTGTCGTGAATTTTGGCAGAAGAATGGAGCTAAATGATGACATTAGATTGCTCCTGTTAGCTTGCTCCAGTTAGGTTGCTCCAGTTAGCTCCAGTTAGCTTGCTCCAGTTAGCTTGCTCCAGTTAGCTTGCTCCAGTTAGCTCCAGTTAGCTTGCTCCAGTTAGGTTGCTCCAGTTAGGTTGCTCCAGTTAGCTCCAGTTAGCTTGCTCCAGTTAGCTTGCTCCAGTTAGCTTGCTCTCGTTAGCTTACTCCAGTTAGCTTGCTCCAGTCCCCTTAGTCCAATATCATCATACGTTCACTTCCAAAATGTTCTTTATAAACTTAAAGCCATGATGATAAACCATAGCAGTCTATACACTTAGCTAGCCATTCTTTCAGGATGATATTTTTAGAAACCCGCCATCAGTTAAGAGAATCTTCACAGGCGTGAAGATATGCTTCTAATTACTCAGACAAATGACTCGTTGCTCTGATAAATCTCCTTAGTTGTAAGGTTTGGCGACATGTGTCTAACCCCTATGTAAACCCCAGATTATCTTAACCGTCTTTCAACCTGCTCTGAGTGACCTGACATCGCGGCAACATGCTGCCGTAATCGGGGCCGTAACCTCCTCTCTGTTTTATTAGATATCTGTCAATTTTTCATGGCTTGATGTGCTTTATTTGATTCTCTAGAGAATGAAACCTAATATAGACGTCGCTGCCTTCCTTTTTCTCAACGTATGGCCTTGTAGGACTGAGATTTGTCACCTATTAGTTATATACAGCAGATAATGGGACCTGAGAAATTGCCATTAATCTTCTCTTCCCCAGGTGTAGAAACTAATGCATAACTAAAAGTCAGGTAAATTAATTTATGATTTTAACCATAAACTTTTCTTCCAAAACGCCATGAATCATCCGCGAGCGATAATGTGCCCCGACCCAAGAGTTTCATATCCCTATAAGTTGAAAGAATTCCGCTGATTGATTTGTAAATTATTTAAAGTTTGTGTTGCCCAGAGATGTGCTCTAATAATGACTATTTCAAGAAGAACACATTTCTTTTCCAAACCTGGATATAGTAAACTAACAAGTCTAGTCAAAGCCTGGAAGTGGGGGGAGAGGCAGACTATAGGAGTCCCCTGCCTCCACCGATCACCTATATTCCCTTTCCTGTCTCCATGGTCTTTATGGTCTCTATGGTCACTGAGGTCTCTGTGGTCTCTGTGGTCTCTGTGGTCACTGAGGTCTTTGTGGTCTCTGTTGTCACTGTGGTCTTTGTTTCTCTGTGGTCACTGTGGTCTCTGTGTTCTCTGTGGTCTCTATGGACTTTATGGTCTCTATGTTCTCTATGGTTTCTGTGGTCACTGTGGTCGCTGTGGTCACTATAGACTCTGTGGTCTTTGTGGTCTCTGTGGTCTCTGTGGTCTCTATGGTCTCTGTGGTCTCTGTGGTCTCTGTGGTAACTGTGGTCTCTATGGTCTCTGTGGTCTCTGTTGTCTCTATGGTCTTTGTGGTCTCTGTGGTCTTGGTGGTCTATATGGTATCTGTTGTCTCAGTGGTCTCAGTGGTCTCTGTTGTCTCAGTGGTCTCTGTGGTCTCTGTGGTCTTGGTGGTCTATGGTATCTGTGGTCTCAGTGGTCTCTGTTGTCTCAGTGGTCTCTGTGGTCTATATGGTATCTGTGGTCTCAGTGGTCTCAGTTGTCTCAGTGGTCTCTGTTGTCGCAGTGGTCTCTGTTGTCTCAGTGGTCTCTGTTGTCTCAGTGGTCTCTGTGGTCTGTTCAGTGAGAATGACACATTTTTTGCATCATTGTTGTCTGGTAAAGTTTGGCTACATACATGCTTGAGCTGAAGACAAATTGTTTGAGATGATAAGATGATGACAAAATGTCAGTTGAATGTAACATAAGTGGTCTTATCAGGTGATATCCGAAAACAACCCTTTCAATTCATGACCTCCCATTTTACAGACGTATTTGTCTGTTTCCCCACTATGCTTTTATAGATGTAGTTAAGCCAAAGTGGACAAACTAAAATAGTAGTGTAAAGTTTAAAGGTCATCTCTCTTCAGCTAACCTTTTTCGTTCAATGTGCATTATTTAGGTGTTTTCTGACTCATGGCAGACAGCACAATGTCAGTAAAACATACAACCTCTGTTCGAAGCACTGAGCAGGAAAAGAGCAAATGCATTTTGCCAGTGTCCATGTTATAGCAATATGCTGCCAGCTGTTCAAATGAACGATGACATTGAACCAGTAACAAAAAAGTATGATTTTTATAGTCAGTACAAAGAGTTGTTCAAATAGAACGAATTGTTCGCCGACTAGCCAAGCTAATCAACGAGAGCCAGAGAGAGACACCTTGAGAGAGTCAATCAAATACCGCAGCACTGGGTTGAAGGCAAATGTGCCGAAAAGCAGAAGGAATTTAATAAGTTTACCTGATATATATAACCTTCTCCATTTCAGGAGATCACAGAACAGCACAGTTTATGATTTGTGGCTAATGCTAGCTAGATGAACTAACGATTATGACTCAGCTCTGTGGGTTCACCTTAAAAATCTAACAATAGGACATTATTTGGTAGTACAAATTATATTTGAGAATCTGTTCATTTTTGGAATCCCAAAACCACTGTATTTGTAGTTATAGGTCCATTCTTAAGCAACGAAAAAACCTGCACTCACATTTTCTTCTACCATAAAATAAAATCAGTGGACACGTTTCGGTGAAAGCCCCGATCGGCGTTTGGATAAAAATAGACACTCACTGTGTTAGTTGTGACCACTGCTGCAAAAAAAAGTCCATATCCATATATAAAAGAATACGTAAATAATCCAAAGCATTGCGTGCGGCCTGTATCTTGAAGAAATCAAGTACCGATTTCTGAAGCAACCATCCTGCCTAATTAAGCCCGACTTTAATGTAACCTCATTGAGGTTCATCCTCGGGGTGCATTAGAAGCTTTATTATGCTCAGCTGGTCACGTCGTAGTGCAGTCTAACCAAGTAGCCAGCACCCTTAGCTTCCCAACTAAGTGGCTGGATCTCTGTGCTAATATCAAGAAGCCAGTAATCTGAGCCCATTAGCGGGCGCTGTCATTCAGACACACAGTGTCGGCCTGATTTAAATAAAATAAAATGAAGATAGTTGTTTCTGGTCCCTTGGCTTCACTCATTGCCATAAACATATGCTCTGTGCCCTGCTTATTTATGACTTTAATTTGTTGTGTGGGCCGCGCTGGAAATCAAATTTAATACAATCCTCCCAGGGACCCTGTCATATAATAACATGCTAATTTCTGTGTATCCTTTTGAAAAATGAGAAAATTAATTCTTCCTGACATGTTCTAATTATTCCAGTGTGAACAGCAGATAGGCTCCCTCCCCAGCCCCCCCCACGTGTCAGAGGCAAACGGCTGCCGGGGGGGGTGGGTGTCGAGGTGCTAATGCTGACCAGCAGCGCGTTTAATTTGAAACATGAGCAGACACCTTTCAACACACCTTCCTAATGTTGGAGTGCCTCGCACAAATTAATTCACTACTCATCTGGCAGCTCTGGCTCGTGTGTGTGTGTGTGTGTGTGGGTGGGTGTGTGTCTTGGTGAGATGGGACACTATCACTATTAGTCAAGGTGTAGCGTAGCTGCGGGCGGGCGCGTGAGCGTCAGAGGGGAGATGTGTAGAGAACACTGGAGACGTCGGGGAAACTTGGACAGGTTTTCTCTAATCCTCCCAGTGCTGTCAGGAGGCCATCCTTTCACACATCTTCCCTGGCTGCTGAGATGCTCGGTTTGAAATGCTTATTTAATTATGCTGTCATTAGCCAGTCCTTAATATAGTGATACAGTGATCCTATCTACATGAAGACGCTCTGGTGGGGACATCTCATTGGGCCAGGAAGTCAAAACACCTCACACATCACCCCCACATGTGTGCCAGTAGAGCCTTATGGTAAACATCCAAACATGAAACATAAACCCAGCGTGTTCTCTCCCTCACTGTCAACCATTCCTGAATGTGTAAAAATGTTAACATATGCTAGTAGTGTGGTGTATTCAACAGCACAGGAACGGTGTAGGGTCGCCGAGCACACAAACACACACACACACACACACACACACACACAAAACATACACACATTTACTGAACCTCTCGCTCTAGGTTAAAACCACAGAGATGTGATTTATTTGGTGTTTGTGTGTGTGTGTGTGTGTTTGAGCGTGCATGTGTATGTGTGCACATGTCTGTGACTGGGAAAACAGAGAGCTTGCAGGCGACCTTGGCGTCATGCTCTGGGAGAAGAGAGGAGAGCTTTGTGAGTGGTGGGTGGGTCAACCCATGACTCAGAGGAGAGGAGGCGTAAACATGGCCGCCCGGCCCCCAGGGATTAGCGTTCCCACACCCTCCTGGGTTAATCAGTGTCATATAAGTGCCAGCTAGCGCTACATCGCCGCCAGCTAGGAGGCCTATCCTCCCCTACATCATAGTGGAAGAACTGAAACACAGACCGTCTGCACGTTGGTGTACAGACCGCTGCTGTCTGTGCTACCTGGACTGTTGCTAGAGAGCGCCTGAGAAACTGACGTGACACCTCGGTGTTAGATGCTTTGTTCAAAGGCACAGCGGCGTACTGTGCATCCGTATCTCATTGGTTCAGTGCGATGCCTCGTCTCGCGAGACGTAACCGCTAGGCCCCTGTGATAAAAGAACAAGGTCAGAAACGGCGGACTGAAGTCGTGCCGTATGTGGCCTCTGTGTGTTTTCCCGCTCCCGGCTACGCACTGTGTTGGCCCAGGCCTGTAATGACTGAAGCCTGGGAGCAGCGCTCCGTGCCAAGAGCCGTCTGCCTGTGGTGGGGCATTAATTCAGCAGTCAATTTGACTGGAAGTTTTAAATCTGTCCCAGGTTAGGGGGGGACGTGCTGAAGCCGTGTTAATAGCCGGCTTGTTGTCCATATGGTACTGCTTTAATGAAGCACATTTGTTGCAGATGGTGAGAGAGCTGGCCGGGCAGAGCCAGGCAGATTCTGGCCGAGGTCCGTTCTTCTTCTCGTTCACCAAATCGATGCCCTTGCAGGCCCGGTGATTTTTCATGCACATCTTTAGTGTGACGGAAACATCACGTCGCTCACGTTTTCCCGATTTGTGTCCCCAAACCTAATTCTGTCGTCTACATGAACACAAGGAGGCTTTAGGCAGCACGCACAGACAGAGAGACATAAACACAGACAGACGTAAGAGAAGGAAGGAGAAAAGAAGGCATAAATAGTTAAAATAGTGAAAAAGTGACATCTTCTTGCCGACTAGAGGAATTCTGTCTCATGACAAAGGAACCCACCCCATATGGCTCACTGTCCGTTCGTTCAATAGATTCCCCATCTGATTCAGTAAAAGGGTTTCTTTGGCTCCGTTGTCTTGCTAACCTGTCGTAACGGAATCCAAATGGCATTCTATGTCGCGGTTACGTCGTGTCTTTCGGTGTGTCGGGGTCAATTCCCTCACTAAAGATGAGACCGAGACCGAGAAAGAAAGAGAGAGGGAGAGGGAGAGAGAGATAGAGAGAGAGGGAGAGAGAGTGAGAGAAGGCGCCGAGAGAAGTGAGTTTTTAACACTCTCCTCAGAACGGCGAGGAAACACGCATGATTGGTTCTGCACTGTTTCAGTGCTGTCTTCTCACGTTGTCACTGGCGAGGTGTTCGTATTATGTGCTCAGAGCAAAGCAAAGCTCCAAGCAGGGCTGAGTGGAGCAGAGAGCCAAGCCCCTGGTCCAACCCCCCTCCACAGACACCTGATTGTGAGAAAAGTGTCTGCTGTTGGAGCCCACCGGACCTCCTAAGTCCACTGTGCTGTTAAGTGCTAGACAGGCCAGTCTGAAAGGCACAGTGTCCTTGGTCCAGTCATTCTTTCCAGTCTCTCAGTGGCTTTGTCTGCACACCCTCAGCCCTGGAGAAAAGAAGAGGGAAAAAAACCCATCATATTCTACCCATGCCCCAAAAACGGAGAGGTGCTGGCGGTCTTTTGCTCTGAGTATGGATTTCTGATGTGGTCTGGATACAACTGTTACAGCGGGGGGAAAACGCTGATTTGTTCCACCGTTGTATTTTTATTATTTCATTGTTGCTCATTGAGTATTGGACTTCTTAACATAAGTTCTCGCTCCTGGCCTATCAGATGTTGGTGAAATTAGAATGTATTATACGGGTGTTGGATTACATGTGTAACACAGAGCCAATTAACTAACGCAAAGGGCGTTTTGTGTGACAACCTGTTCAGACTGACTATATTATTGTCTGTGAGAGGATCTTCTGGCTGCCTTACGGTGATTTTCAATCCCGGTAATCCTCCGACTTTAGACTAGTGTTTTGACACTGACAAACATGACTTGTTTTCCGACCAACTCCAATAAACAACCACTCCAAAATTGTTTTCTCTATTAACATGCTGATGGTGGCCTTTAAACATCGGCGAGAGGCAGTCCAAAATCACAATACGTTCTATAAATATAAAGACCAATAGCAGAGAACCCGCCATCTGGTTCCATAGTGTTGTGGGCCACATTTCTGTAGTCACATCAGGATCACATCTTTCCGCCTCCATGGCCGTCCACGTCCCAGCATCGGGCCCCTGTGGTGGGTTTTCTAGAAGCCACAGAGCCCTCGCCACACATGGGCCCCAGCTGGACCACCTCAGGCTGCTCCTCTTACTACTCCTACCACTTCGAGCCCTGCCAGACGCTGGTCCGCTATCAGCAGTTGGAGAAATGTATGTCACAGGAGAGAGCCCAGCAGGAGGTGCTGCTATAGGAGTAGTGGCAGGGTTTCTAGCGATGCCAAATATATATACGATCGGGCCCAAACATGAAAGACTAACCTGAATGTGAATGCAGGCACTCCACATCCTCCACAATGCTTTATTTGTTCTTTGCCTTTTTTTGTCTTTGTAACTTTTCCGCAGTTAAAACGGTTCTCTATGTATTTTTCCTGCCGCAGAACCCCACACGCTGACATGGAGGGCTTTCTACGTAGCAGCTATTTACTGAGGTTAGTTTCTTTTTTCAGTTGTTGTTGTAAGGTTGTTGGTCAGGAGGTCTCGTGCTGAACCCATCCTCCCTTTCACAGCTCCCACTCCCAACACCAGTCCATCGCTCGGCGGTGGGCGACGGGGGTTTATTTTGGGGTGGGGGGGGGGGGGGGTGCTATGTTGTCGGTGTCAAATGGACACTTCCACCTTTTCCACTCTAGAGTGCTCATTTTGTAGCCGCAGGCTTGCTAACGCTGATACCAACCGCACCCCAGAGTCAGACTGAAAGCACTTGCTAATAACCTAACACACGAATGGTAGAGATACCCCTCACCCCTTCCCCCTCACCCCTTCCCCCACATCTCACCCCGAGTGCCAGGCTCAAACCAGGCTTTCTGTGTTTGTGACTGCATGCTTTTGTCTGCTCCCTTCTACGGTCGTAGCCCGGGCAGGTGGGGGTGGGGCTCAATTTGTCATGTACCGTTTCCTGTTGTGTGTGTGTGTGTGTGCGTGTGTGTGTGCGTGTGTGTGTGCGTGTGCGTGTGTGTGTTTGGATATTGACCACGAAAGTCAAAAAGAAAAACCCTGAAGCTATTTTTATTTCCAAGTCCTTCTTGTGGTTATTGTTAAGCATTCGCGTCGCCATTACGCGGCGGAAGTCAATAAGAGGCTAGGTTCGCCGTTCGCTCCTGTTTCCTCTCCTGTTTCCTCTCCTGTTTCCTCTCCTTCTGAGGCGCCGTCTCCAGGCTTGAATGTTGCAGGGCTAATTAACTGTGCCTCATTAGAAGACACAGCAGTGGCAGCAGCATCTGCCTTTCAAAGCTGCTGTCAGCCATACTTTACTAAAGCTAATGAATCCTCTTTGATTTTTTTCAAAAGGTCATTTATTTGATTAAATTAACGGCACTTTTTTCCCTCACAACCGCTGGAACCCAGCCAAATAAAGGACACGGCAACGCCACGGATCTAACGCAGCTTTAGATCTCATGTAAAAAGGCACTATTAGGGTTTCGCTCTTACGGCGACCATCGAGTGTCCTTATTCTCGACACAGAGAGCAGTAACAAACGTGTCAGGGCCAAGAATGGCGGAGAGGTTTGAGAGATCAAATAATATCTGTGTTACCCTATCTAGAATAAACACTCCAAGCCAACAGAGCTATCTTTTAAAACCGAGTGTTGTAATTCCTGGGTTGGCCCCGGGCTGGTGGATCTTACTCAGACATGCGTTGGCTTATTGAGGGCATGTTGTCTCTGTTCATTTCCGCCGGTCCACTAATACGACCGAGAGGAGAATTGTTTAACTCCGACCACCTGTTGCAGGAGCCGCATTTACAGAGATAACTAGTTCAATAACGGGTAGAGTCGGGTCTGACTACACAATGTCTCTTAAATTGTCCTTTTTCGCGGCTCACTGGCTTTAAGGCCCTCGCCGACGAATACTTGGAAAGGAGGGAAACCCACGAACATTTGAAAGCTGCGCTGGCTGTTTTGTGACATTTGTCTTTTGGTTGTTTGTGAAAGCCGTTGCTTCAGAAGATAACGGCGATTAATGTAAGTGAACGCATCATTACGGTTCCTAATCGACGCCCTTCTGTCAATGTCTGTTTGAATTAAATGAGAGTTGCCGGTATGGTGATATCACGCGCACACGGATACTGGAGAGTGGAGGCCTCCGCAATCAGCCCACGATTAAAGACGGGCTTCGCCTCAGGGTTTGCCCTTTTGCCTGGCCACTGCTGTGCGTGCCCTGGGGGGAGGGGCGCGTTCTGAGAGACGGCTGTGTTTCAGTGTAGCTACGTGTAGCGCTACGACATATTTTATTAAGCAACTGAATTGGGTCAAAGGGGGCTCTGTCAGTGTCGTTACGCGAAAGTATGACAACAACTCTGCCTTGTGCCTCAGTTTATAATTTGATATCTGTATCAATCACAAACGAAAGCTGGACAGACCTGTCTTTCTATTACACCAATGAGTCATTACGCTTTATCTCAATTTGACTCATAGTTCTGATAGCTGTAAAAGTACAGACTTTCCGTTTTGAAAAATAACGCCTGTTATTAATGTACACTGACAGAGGCAGAGTAATAGTTCTTTTCAATAATACATCAGAGGTGAAGGAAGAACTTAAAACAGGTTAACTTTTTATTAATAATGCAGTGTGGAGCCTTAGTACTGTCTTTGAAAAATAATGACAGTCTGTTTAAATCTTGCATGCAGAGTTTGTCTGCAAAAAAAGTCTTAAAAAGTCTGAGCTTGTGTGCACGTGCCTGTGTTTGTGTCAGAGAGAGTGAGAGAGAGAGAGAGAGAGATAAGAAAGAGAGATGGAAAGAGAGATGGAAAGATGGATAGCGACACCTCCAGTAGTCTCTGCCTAATGCCTGCAGAAAGGACATCCTCTTACATCTCTGCCATTATTTGATGTAATGAAAGGCGAAAGTGTGTAACACTGAGATTGTTAATTAATTTAGTCTAACAAAATGAAGATAAATGCAACCCAGTGAAGGTTGACTAGACAAATGAGGCCACTTTGCATTCCCCCCCCCCCTCATGCCCTCAGCGTGTTTATAAGGTGTAATGCCAGCATGTTAATCACTGACTAGAACATTGTGCCAGGCAGGTCGGGTGACTCTACCAATATCAGTTGGCACATTGTGATCAGATAAGAATGTTCTAATGGCAGATGTCACATCAAAGGCCAAAGGATATTTAGGTAAATGAACGCTGTATATTTTGTTGTTTTTGTTACAGTGGTTTATTATTGTAATAATTTAGAAATAATGCATTAATGCCTAAACCTCAATATTATAGCTTAATATTTGCAATGTTTTTTCACATCAGCAATCAATCTCATTTCACATGCCTGACAATTCATTGACTTCAGATTGTTCTCTATCAATCGATCAACCCACTTTTCGGCATGTTATACTCTTGTGACAAATGCCCCGTCTCTTCACATTTCTCCCTAATGTTTGCGAATTCAGATGATTATAATTTAACGTGAGGTGGGTTATATTGTATCTTTTCTAATAATTTAATGGTGTTTTTTCATCGCCTTTACAGGCTGACTAAAGAGCCCCCCCATTCCTCAGAGTTAAGTAAAAGAAGCAGAGTTGCGCCGTTTAAAGCGGCTATTGTGATGTTAGCTAGCCGCTACGACCCCCTCAGATTCGTGTGTGACTCGCACCCTTTCAGCATCTGAATGGCTCCTCTCGATTGCGGCTTGGTGGCAACGAGACAGACCGCGTAGAGAAAGGACATTTTTCTCAAAAACCCCGCGGCTATACGCGTTCACGCCCCCTTTGAACAAATCAGCGATCTATCAAGGGCCTTCTTGTGTGAACGCTCCCATTCGGGGCCCGCATGGCTTCCTCGGTCGTCAGGTCCACGACAATGGCTTGTTGATTGTGTCGACAACAACGAATGCTCTATGTTTAGAGGCAGGGCAGCGTTTTGATGTCTGATCCTTGATAATGGCCTCATTATTGTTATTCTCAGAACAGGGCCTCGGGAGAACCGGGAGTCTCTCACGCTACATCATTATTTAGCAGATTTGGATTAGCCTATCACGTTGTCTCATGTACGAATATAATCACGGCTAATTAAGGCGAAGGAGCGCTGTTCACAGGGCGCCGGGTCTCCGACTTAAAAGGTAGCACTTGATAGGCCAATAATATAAAGAAAGGTGGCGAAAGGACGGATTAGAGCGGTTGCCGTAGTAACTCCAACTTCCATCTGCGCGGGAACAATGTGCTTGTGTTATTCCGCCACCTTGGCTCGGAAAAGAGGGTTCTGAAAGGACAAGACCCCGTTTTCACAACAGAGCAGAATCCCAAACTAATGGGCTCTTTGGTGCACGTTGTTAGACGAGACCACTGGGGAACTGGGGAGCAGAAAGGTCACTGTGTAATCCAAGGACGGCCAAGGTCAGCATCCCTTGTCACAACAGCCGTTTGTTTTGTGCCGCTTCCGTGTGTGGAACCCGCAGTTTAACCCATTTCTGTCACGGTAACAAGACGCGTTAGGAGAGACAAGATAAAAAGAGGTCCGTGTGAGGGTACCGGCCCGGTTAAAACCTGCGCGTTCCCTAACTGACTGAAAATAAACCCGAACTAGATTCGTGCCAGGGACTTGGAGGAGAAATAACTGAACCAATTAGAAGGAGGTGTCAGACACTATTCGGAGTGCCTCCAGTCTTTTCCCGACCCAGGTCCCCGTCCCCCTGGAGCAGGAGTGAGAAACGCACAGCTTCTGTTCTATTGGTTTCTGGCACCTCTTGTCTACACACTGATAACAACGTTCCCTCTCGAATTAGCCCACGAACACACCTCAGGAATTAGTGTGTCCATTGCATGCACACTACAAAAAGGTACACACGTCTTCACACGTTTGTTTCATGTCGTATTTGCATACGTAAACTCATGTTCTACTATACGAGCATATACGCGCATTCTCGTGTAACGATCCTATAGAAGGTGGGGAGATGGTGAGGGAATTACGATAAACTAGGAGCTGATGGGACTTGACCCACTGTCGTCCTAAACCACTGTAGAGTTATGATCTATGATCTACAGGCATATGTGTTTCTCTTTAGTTTTATGCCCTTATTATATCTGCAATACGTGTGCCCACATTAAGCTCATTTATGGCCCAGGCCAGATCTGCAGCGGTACGGGTTAATGAATTTGGCATCACTAATGAACTGTTACCGAGGGTGGAATATGAATCCAGAGACCGGCGAGACCGGAACGCTGGAGGAGAGACAGGACAGGATAGAAGAGGGGACAGAGGACCGGTTCGGGTGGATGGGTTCATGTCTGTTCATTCCACACAACGCCAGACAATCCACAAAGTCCCGCACAAGGATCACATGTATATCATGAACGGTGATAGCTGTTGGGCCTCTTACAAATCGTTAAAAACCGGTGTCTGTCTTCAAATGGGTGATCAAGAATGATCAAAGAATTTTGACAGTCTTGAATTTGTAGATATCGTTTTTTTTTCTCGACAAAACATGCATTTTATATTTGATAACTGCTTTAATTTGAAGCTTAGTGCCTCATGAAGTCCATGAATAGATGACGTAATAATGAGCTCTGGAGGTGAATTGAGGTCCTTTATCTCTCTAAGAATGGTCAGGGTGTCCCCATACCAAACAATGGGCACGTTATTCAAGCAGAAATGACCAGTTAGTTACCTCATTTCTACTTATTCTCAAAAACAGGAAATAACAGTCAGACCAACTCCAGCATTTAGGCTGCAATGACCAAATACTTGGAATGGGCAGCCCGATGCTAATCTAGACCCTTCAGATAAAATACAGGCAGAACTCTCCTGATCTACTGCCCCTGTCTTCAGACACAAAACCACTACGTCTTACATGCTTCTAAGGGATGAGATGGTGAACGCCAAAAGTTCTCCGTTTTACAATCTCCATTAGTATGGCATCTTCCCCTTTTACCCTCCGTCTCTCTCTCCCCCGCTCTATCTATCTTTCTTTCTTTCCTCTCGCTCTCTATATATATTTTTTCTTTCTTCCCCCACTCTCACTCTCTCTCTTTCTTATTTTCGCTCGCTCTCTTTCTTTCTTTCCCCCACTCTCACTCTCTCTCTTTCTTATTTTCGCTCACTCTCTTTCTTTCTTTCCCCAACTCTCACTCTCTCTCTTTCTTTCTTTCGCTCACTCTCTTTCTTTCTTTCTTTCCCCCACTCTCACTCTCTCTCTTTCTTTCTCTCTCTTTCTTTCTTCCCCTCACTCTTCTGCTCCAAGAACCTCCACACACGATGCATGACACACTCTCCCTGTGAGCCAAGCCTTTCAATTTAGATTTCAATTATCATGTTAGTTTTGTCATTAGACTTCTGTCCTCCAGGAATCAGACCTCTCTGCTCCTCTCTTCTCCCCTCTTCCCCTGCAATCAGATCCCATCTGATGAATTGCGCATATAATTACTGAAGTTATTGAATATTCAGATCGCAGCTTACTCTTGGTGGGCTGTTCATAATGCATTAACTCCAACTATATGAAACAAGGGTCTCTGGTAAAGAGCCACTCCAGTAATGAGAGAGGGCCAGTGTATGCAATTAGTCATGGATAATAGCTGCTACTAAGGGGGAAACTCCATTAAAAAACACACAGGCACAATATGATCGGCAGTGTTTCTGTTTGCGTTCTTGTGTGTGTGTGTGTGTCTGTGTGTGTAAACGTGTGTATGCCTGCGTTTGCACGAGGCTGACACCCTATTGGATGCAGCTGTTGGGCTCCATCCTAACCAGCCACTGATATCCTGCTTCACTTCATTGTTGAGGCAACGAGCACAGCCATGGCTCCCACTGCATGGAGCACTCCTACTAGCCAGCTACGCTAACACACAGCCATGGCTCCCACTGCATGGAGCACTCCTACTAGCCAGCTACGCTAACACACAGCCATGGCTCCCACTGCATGGAGCACTCCTACTAGCCAGCTACGCTAACACACAGCCATGGCTCCCATTGCATGGAGCACTCCTACTAGCCAGCTACGCTAACACACAGCCATGGCTCCCACTGCATGGAGCACTCCTACTAGCCAGCTACGCTAACACACAGCCATGGCTCCCATTGCATGGAGCACTCCTACTAGCCAGCTACGCTAACACACAGCCATGGCTCCCACTGCATGGAGCACTCCTACTAGCCAGCTACGCTAACACACAGCCATGGCTCCCATTGCATGGAGCACTCCTACTAGCCAGCTACGCTAACACACAGCCATGGCTCCCACTGCATGGAGCACTCCTACTAGCCAGCTACGCTAACACACAGCCATGGCTCCCATTGCATGGAGCACTCCTACTAGCCAGCTACGCTAACACACAGCCATGGCTCCCATTGCATGGAGCACCCTACTAGCCAGATACGCTAACACACAGACATGGCTCCCATTGCATAGAGCACTCCTACTAGCCAGCTACGCTAACACACACACAGCCATGGCTCCCATTGCATAGAGCACTCCTACTAGCCAGCTACGCTAACACACATCCATGGCTCCAATTGCATAGACCACTCTACTAGCCAGCTACGATAACACACAGCCATGGCTCCCATTGCATAGAGCACTCCTACTAGCCAGCTACGCTAACACACAGACAGACATGGCTCCCATTGCATAGAGCACACCTACTAGCCAGCTACGATAACACACAGACACCGCCAGACTGTTTATGAATCATTCAACATGAGGTATTTTCCCTGGGCGGTGCAGGCCTTATAGTCTTACTGTATATGACATCCATGGTCTCTCACCCTGCCCTTTCGTGAGGCAATCCCCCAGTTGAGAGGACAGGCAACCTCAGGGCCTGACTGGCTGCCACAGTGGAAATGGGAAGTGGAACCATTACAGAAACAGCTTTTAGAGATGCCTGCTCTGACAACACACTACTGTGAGTAAAGTTATTGACTCTGGTGCAAATGGCCCTAACCGGCGCATTGGTATTTCCCTATATTTCCTCTATGACATAATGCTATGTTCTGCTGGCATTGTTAGATGAACAATTCCTGTAATGTGGTTCTTTTCATGACACACATGACGCAGGTAGCCAGCAAAAGAAAGAGACAAAAGAATCTGGGGAGAGTCATTGATCCCTGCTGAGTGTAGTTTAGTGATATGTCTGCCTAGCATGTCTCTGCTTAAGTCATTATACAAGCTAAGCTAACATTCTCTTTGCTTAGACGTTCATTTATTTTGGAACACAAGGCCCAAGGAAAAGTTGTTCTGATTCCATGTTTGGTTCCTGTTGGGTTCAATTCAGGGATGCCATACCTAAAACACATTTCCCCCTTTCTTCACCTCGTGTGTAGTAACTGATATTACTAGCTGACTGGCCTGTATCTGAACCGACTAGCTAACTGGTTGGCTGATTTACAGGTTGGATGACTGGCTGTGTGGTTGATTGACTGGTTAACGATTTAACTTTATTTAACTGACTAACTGACTGGCTGACTAATACTCACATTAGTAATCATGGGTATTCTCTCACACATAACAAATTTGCACACCCACCCGCATACAAATTTCTACAGAAATATATATATATGCAAAGTACAGGTTGAGTTCACTTACACACGTTCTTGTTTTCCATGAGAACAGACATCAAATTAGTTTGAATAAAAAACATAGAGAAATGAATATGAAATGCAGTCATCGACAAGGTTAGAAATTATGATTTTTAATTGAAATTATAATTGTGTCCTCAAAAACTTTCTCTTTGCGTTGACCTGTGGCACTGGAGATGTCAATTTGTTGAAGTAATCTGAAGAGATTTCACCCCGGATGCTTCCTGATTGGCTTGATGGGCTCTTGTTACACACCATACAGTCAAGCTGCTCTCACAACAGCTCAATAGGGTTGAGATCTGATGACTGTGCTGGCCACTCCATTATAGACAGAATACCAGCTGACTGCTTCTTCCCTAAATAGCCCATGCATAGTTTAGAGCTGTGCTTTGGGTCATTTTTCTGTTGTAGGAGGACTTTGGCTCCAATCAATTGCCAACCACAGGGAATGGCATGGCATTGAAAAATCAAGTGATAGCCTTCCTTCTTCAAGATCCTTTTCACCCTGTACAAATCGCTCATCCACCAAAAAAAATCATCCCTAGACAGTGTTATTGCGTCTTTAATCGGCACATTAATTAATTAATTATTCTGATACATCTAATTTTATGTTAACAGACACTTCAAATGTGCTTTTCTTTTAAAAACAAGGAGATTCCTAACTGACCCAGGACTTTTGAACGGTAGGGTATAGATTTATTAATTCAATGTAAATATTGTAACCACAGTGTGTTTCAGTGCTTTTAAGTGGGCCAACTTATTCAAGTTTTTCAAAACTTGTATGGATATAATATTATTTCAAAATTCTTTGATCTCGTTTTAGACATGGGCTCAGTTTTCTTTTTTTTTACCATACGTGTGTCATCAGAAAAATCGAGGACACAAACATGTTTGCTTTTACTTTGGTATCGTAAAATCCATATTGGAACAGCATGTACTTCAATGGATCAAGAGAAATATATTATGGATTTAAGAGTTGGCCTTGACCAACATAATGAAGTGACGTTAAAGTTGTGGTCTTGTTCACAGCACAGAATAAATGAAAGGTGTCATATCTGTTTCTCTGTCATGTCCGAGATCACGGTCGTGTCAATATCTGTTTCTCTGTCATGTCCGAGATCACGGTCGTGTCCATATCTGTTTCTCTGTCATGTCCGAGATCACGGTCGTGTCCATATCTGTTTCTCTGTCATGTCCGAGATCACGGTCGTGTCCATATCTGTTTCTCTGTCATGTCCGAGATCACGGTCGTGTTCATATCTGTTTCTCTGTCATGTCCGAGATCACGGTCGTGTTTATATCTGTTTCTCTGTCATGTCCGAGATCACGGTCGTGTTCATATCTGTTTCTCTGTCATGTTCGAGATCACGGTCGTGTTCATATCTGTTTCTCTGTCATGTCCGAGATCACGGTCGTGTTCATATCTGTTTCTCTGTCATGTCCGAGATCACGGTCGTGTTCATATCTGTTTCTCTGTCATGTCCGAGATCACGGTCGTGTTCATATCTGTTTCTCTGTCATGTCCGAGATCACGGTCGTGTCCATATCTGTTTCTCTGTCATGTCCGAGATCACGGTCGTGTTCATATCTGTTTCTCTGCCATTGACGAATACTGTCAATGTTACGTTAACCACAGAGTCATTGTATAGTTCGTAATTACTTCCAAGCCATGTCATCTGGTTGTGCTATTAGATGAAGCACAGAGATAAAACAATAACTAGAAAATCACAATATGTGATGTTGCATTCCCATATGATAGTTTTTGTCCTTTCTATAAATGGTGCGAAGCACAAATAGTTCAGCCTGGAAACCTAAGGAGCAGGCTCCCTGTTCGCAGCTAGCTATGGGGGTAGAAGACTACAGACTATAGAACAGCAGAAGCAACACTCTCTAGGGGCTTTAATGCCGTAACTTAGTTGAACGAACATATTGTAAGCCAAGTATATGCAGTATATGAAGACATATTAAGATGACATATTCACTAAACACAAACATCTGACTTTGTTGTTACTTTCTAATTTGGTTTCGCCGACATCACAGACAAATATGACTATAACGTTGATCTGCCCAGTGGGTCAAGGAGAACAGCCTCCCACCAGGAGGGAGGTGACCCGGTGGAGGAGAAACAGCTGTAGGGCATTGGTTTGCAGCGTGGCATGGACTCTGGGTTTTCACCTCCCACCCAACTCATGTGTTGCAACAGACAGGCGACCTTTATCAAGTCCCGGCTATTGTTTGCAGATTGGTTGCACACTCCGCGGGCTGTGAAAGACACATCTGCTACCTTAAGCCTAGCGAGAAGAGGAGGGGGAGAATGATTAGGGGGGGGGGGTTGGGCAGAGGGCGTGGGCAGGCAGGGGGCAGTAGAGTGCACGGTGTTGGGAGGTGGGGGGTAGCCGCCCAAACTGCTCAGCTATTCAATCCCTATCCACTTATCAAATATTTGTCTGGCCTTCACCAGTTATTTGCCTTTTTGCTGTTTGCTGTGCTTATTTAAAGAAGAATGCACATTTTTCCCCCCAGTTTAATGTTAGAACGTTCCTCACCCTCAAAGCAGAAAACGGGCCAACAGAAACCGCAATACGTCGTCCAGTTTTCTTTCGCAAATTATTTCAGACAAGAGATAAACCGAGGACGCGATGTGTAAGCAGGTGCAAACATGTACAATAATCGGAACGAGACACCATAACTAGTTCAGCTTAAAGTGGATTTGGGCATAAAAATGGAACCTGCTCATTAATCGCGATAGATAGATCTTCTTTTTGTTCTGGCGTTTCTTGCATAACATAGTTTTCCAGATATTATTTTTATTCTTCCTCTATTTCTCTCTTTATCTCTTTTCTCTCTCGTGCACACTCTTTTCCAGTGCTTGTGAATGTTGACTTCTCAGTACGTTTTGCCTTTTAAAGTACCAGCTAGTCTTTTAAACATTTGTTTGTCAGATATATTTATATATATATATATTTGGTGGAGTAATACTACTTGCAGACTACTACATTTCTCTGCTAATTGCCATGGCCCAGCTGGACATACTAGATTGTGATTTTAATGATTTCCCCCCAAAAAAGCGAAGTCTTGTTAGAAACTGTAACTTCGTATCGTTAACGTGTCAGTTCGCAGTAGGGATTGTTGTTTGATTATAAAGCCGTGTAAATAGTGAAATGGTGAGCCTCCATTTTAGACACGAGCCCAAAAATCCCCGATAAAAAAACGAAACACGTTTAATATGTTTTGATTGGTTCTGTGATTTATTTCTAAAGGGCGTCGTAAATGTGCTCAGTCAAAGAACATCTTTGTGCAGAGTGAGGCTGTCTGAAATGGAGGACTAGTTTGCGATTACCAGATTATTTCCTACTGGCCCAGTGAGTGAGCCTCAGCTCGATGGACTGGGTCTGTGTCTGAGACATGCTGCGCTGAGAATAATGACTGTGGTATCACAGAACCACAACACAGCCGAGGCAAAGGCCGTCTGAGTGGCTGCCTGGGAACCAGAGGGACGTGGCCATCAGCCAGACACAGACCTAAACCCAAGTGCAAACCTGTGGCTTTTTGAAGAAAGCAATTAAGTTAATGATTTCATTCTGAAAGCCAGTCGAACTGCGCCCGCCAGGAAAGAAGCAAAACCTGTCCTACCAAGGTGTTAGTCCGCGTGACGGCCTCTGTTTACATGAAACTAGAGGCCCGGAGCTTCGACGGAGATTGGGTTGTTCAGAGGGGAACCAGGCTCCACTTCCAGAAACCTACTCAAAACCCACTCTGCCCAAGTTTTGAAATGTTTCTTCTCGGGTGATGGATTGATGTGAGTTTACCGTTTGCGTTTGGACAGCGGCCCATTTTTTTATCTTGTCTCTGGGCAAATATGCAGCGCGAGTTAGAGCCTAGCATGAGTGGCTGGATCCACGGTTAAACAGCTCAGTGGTAAGACATGTTCTGTATCAGTCAGTGGTTAATCCAGTCCAGCGCCTGTTCTCCCGTCCTGGACATACTGCGAATGTTCCCCTTCAACCATGTCCGTCAGCTCCCTGATTTTATTAGGCTACATTTCACATTCAGTTATAGTGGTTTTCTCCGTGCAGCTGTGCGAGTAAAACCGTCTTAGCAATGCCGAAACCGGGGCATTTGGGCAATTACTCGTATCACTTGCAGGGGTTTCTGGTTTGACTCCTCAGATCATGTTTCCCCGTTGCAGGCTTTTTTCCCCGTTGCCTGTCAATCATTTGGCTAACTGTTATCCATGTATCTTCAAACAGAGCTGGATAGCAGTTATTCATTTAGCCACTCACTTTTATTCATCCTTCCGGTCCGACCTGTCACAGCGCCACACACCGTCGACCATGCTTTCTATTCAACACGGCCGAGTGGATCCGTTTCGGTGGTGTGAACTGGCAATCAATGTCACTTTTCCGACATAATAAGGCTTAATCGTGAATCTCCGAGGTGTGGCCGGCCTGACACGGCCTCATCTGGGTAGAGCAAATGAGCAACCCCGTGTTTTGATTTGACCGTTGACGTGTCACATGACATGCTGTCACTCAGAGGATGTCTCTCCTGCCTGGGCGTGTGTTCTTCAGGTGTCGGAAAGGCAGAGTGAAAAGTGGTCACATGCTCGGGGCTTTATTGCACGTCCGAGTCATTATTCAAATTCACGTTTAAAACTAAAGAATTAGGGTTGGATCTAACTAATGAGCAGTTGTCCACCCAATACCAAGAAATATATACTCTAATTCACACTCTTAAAGAAATGTATTTATGAAAGTAAGTTGAACGGGCACAAAACCACGATTCCTTTCATTAGACGATGCACATTTCTCAACCAGAATGAGCGAAGCTCCCTATTTCTGGAAAAGGAAGGGTTCCGGATAGTCGTAGGGACAGCAGGCCACTATATTACAACATTCCAGATGTCCAAACGGCAGTTGTTCCGACCAAACATCTCTTGGCGATATCTGCCAGTGATGACCTCATGAGGTGCAGGCCATAGACCTTTACCCGCAGTTCTTCTGCCATGCGCTAGAATGTCACCCCTCGTTCTTCCACAATCCATTCAGTGTCTCAGGCAGTGTCTCTTCCTGTACCCCGGCAAAACGACCCCTTCATAATTAGCCGTTGTTCCTGCTCTTTTGGCGCTGCCCTCTGATTTTTCCGTGCCCCTTTTCTTTCTTTTCCCCCCATCTCATCTCTCCTCCCAGTGTCCCCTATACTCTCACTGTGGATGTTTAGGCCTGGAAGCCCTTTCAACAGCTCTGCACAGTCGGCTTCGGGAGATGTTAAACTTAATGTGATGAGTCTTTCCTTTTCGCCGTAAACAAGTGCACAGACTAAGTTATCTTTTCAAACGACAAGAAAGGACCTTGAAACTAAATGGCGCTTTGTTGACCGTTGCCAAATGTGCACCTCGACCATTTAATTTATAGTCACAGTTGCTTTTCTTTCTCCCGACAAATGCCTGATTGTCTCCGCGAGAAACGTAGGGTCCACTGACAGGAGTATTCTGTATTATTATCTCCCTGCCAAATTCCGATCTCAGTTTTCCTTCCCTCACAAAGGGCTCATAACTTAATGTCAACTGTGCGGCCAGCCACAAAGCTCCACTGTTGCTCAGCAAATAGCCTGTCGGCTGATGGCTTGACTGGCTGTAAAGTTTGCTTAACTGCAGTGACAGAAGGCATGTCGGTGGAAACGGGGAGAGAACAACAAGTGTCTTTTCTTGTCTCTCGAAGTCGACAGTGTTGTCTGGCTGCTGCCAAAACCAGGGGTTGTGTTAAAGTGGAACGAGAGAGCCGATGTCAGTTCCTCGGCCTGTTTTCCAATATGTTCTGCTGTCCGCAGTCTAGCTTTGAGCTTCTGCTTGTGGATTTCTTCTCAGACAGGGTTGCGTGGACCACACGCGAAAAGGATTGCATTGTACTGTCAGCAAGTGTGTGTGTGTGTGTGTGTTGTAGGGAATGCGTGTCTTTGCCCGTGTGAGACAAAGAGAGTGTGTGTGTACCCGTCTTGGTGAACTGAAGGGGTGTTACATCATCCAACGCTCTCGCTGTGTTTCTCGGATCTGGAAGCAGAGGTGTGCTGGTGGCCGAGGGGGCGGAGACTCGATGTGTGGGCGGAGACTCGATGTGTGGGCGGAGACTCGATGTGTGGGCTTCTTGACCCGGACAGGGAGCTCACCGACCTGTCAGACTGACAGACAGAGACACTTCAGTGCTCACACCTGCACGAGTCTCACGCCATCGTGCTCTCTGTAGTGCCTCTGGCGCGCGGGGCTGGGCTAGGACACCAACTGGGCTGTCAAACGGATCCAGCTGCACAAGTGTTTAAAGTGAGATGCATGACCGCTCCTCAGACGCCGTATTATTGCAAATAATTTACTGTGCAAAGTAATTATCGACGCTCCGTTCGATATCGAAAGTGTGCACACGAGGAGGCTCGGCTCATTTGCTCGGGGTGGCGTCTCTCCTGAGTGTGGGTTTCGGCGGTGGCTAATAGGGGAGATGCTGCTAGAGAACGCAGGGACAGCGAGTGAAGTGGGGATGAAGTGGCCGTGTAATTGAATTGACTTTCTGAAGGGGAAGGTCAACATTTATGGAGGAACAATTTAAACAAATTCATCTGAACAACTCTCTCCAGCTAACTAGTTAGAGTGTGTGTTTTTCCCCCGAAGCCGTTTGCCGTTCGTTATTCGTGATTTCTTTGTCCACTTTAAAGTCCCTTGGTGCGTGTTCTTGTTATGGTCTGAAATATATACAGTAGCTATAGATATCGGAGGTTATATTTGTAACATTACCTTTTTCTTTAGAAGTGCATACTTGATACATTTATTCTTTTCCTAAATAACGCTATATTCTCTAGCAGAGTCATTCGTCTGTAGATTTGATAAATAAACTATTATATAGGTTCGATGATATAGGCTCGATTAAAAAAAGCCAATCAATCGGGCTCGCGCTAATGTATTTCTCATAAATCCACATTTCGGCGTAGATTATTTCATGCTCAAATATTCTAACCTCGTTAAAATGGAGGAAGTCGTGTTCCTCTCCGTTGATTTTTCATTTACCGGGTCTCATAGGTGGTTTTGGCTACGTGATGGCGTCCGTGTCTGAGGGCACCCGTGCGTGCGTTCGCGTGAGCATAAGTGCTTCAAATAGAGATAGAGAGAGAGGGGTAGCGTATGTGATTATGTATGGCGAGCCAGACTGAGACACTGCACAGACACAATGCAGGGTGATAATTTCATTGTGCTAAACGGTGAATGTGTCAGTAATCTTCCAGCTGGGAGCTGCCAGGTAGCAGTATCTCAGTATGCCAGGTGACGACCCCGTGGGCTCTTAGGATGTCACCTGGGGACGACGGGGGAGAAATGGAGGGTTCTCTCTCTGACAGAGGTTGAGTAAGCGGACAGCTTTCGGTTTCCACCACCTAGTGTCTGAAGGAATATTGAAACGTATTTGTCTCTGTTGGTTTGGCTGTCTCGCTTTCCGTTTTTTGTTTGTCTGTCTATCTCTTTTTATGCGTCTGTCTGCCTCTTTTTTCCCCCACTACCGTTCCCTGTCTGTCTCTTCCGCTTTCTCCCTCGAAACATCAATACTTGCACTTCTGTGAAATCAATATACATTACAGTTCCACCTTTGTATCACTTTTGAAGTCTGTCGCTGAGAGAAAATCATACAGATGTATTATATTTTCTCTTTGTAGGTTGTACATAATAACTTCAAGAAATGGAGATTATTGAAAGGAAATTCAATAGATATTTTCAAATGGAAAGTAATGTGCCTTTCAGTCCTCAAATTAGTTCGATGTTTAAAATATTTACTTTACAGTCTGAAGATTGTTAAAACCTAATGAAATGCTGAATCTAGTGTGAACCCTTTCTCTTTTTCGTTGCCTATATGTGAGTTATAGCACTGTGTGTGTGTGTGTGTGTGTGTGTGTTCATCTGCATGCCGTTACCCATGGAAACTTGAAGCTCGGTCAGAAAGCAGCTTTTGCCATATCCAGCCTTCACAGTGTTTTGTCCTCAAACAACGGCTCTCCTGTTTTAACTACTTACTTGATTATTTACACTAGCATTTAAAAGTTAAAAAGTCCACGACGACATACATTTAATGAGTTTGACAAGGAAATATAGAATAATTAATTGGAAATATAGTCATTGACAAGTTAGAAATATAATGATGACATCATTTTATTTGGCCTGCTTCTCAGTTGTGTGTCCACAACACTTTTAGATTTTTTTGTATCATATGTGTGTCCACAACACTTTTTGATTCTTTGTATCATTTGTCTGTCCATAACACTTTTAGATTTTTTTGTATCATTTGTCTGTCCATAACACTTTTAGATTTTTTTGTATCATATGTCTGTCCATAACACTTTTTGATTCTTTGTATCATTTGTCTGTCCATAACACTTTATTCCAATCTTTCTCTGAAGATTGGTGTACTTTTACCTATTTCAATCTTTTCTTTTTATTGGCCAATTTGAGATGTCTTTTTTTCTTCAATTCTGCTTAGAAGCCGGGCCTTTCACGTCTCCACCGTTTGAGACAGGTGTTGCTAGACACTCTAATGTATTTGTCCTCTTGCTCAGCTGTGCACTGGGACCTCCCACTCCTCTTTCTATTCTGGTTAGAGCCAGTTTGCCTTGTTCTGCAAAGGGACTCGTAGTTTACAGTGTTGTTCGGAATCTGCAGTTTCTTGCCATTTTCTCTCCTGGAATAACATTCATTTCTCAGAACACAAAAAGACTGACGAGTTTAGTCAATTCCTGATGCTAGACCAGTCTCCTCTGATGCTCACCCATTAAACAGAGGTTGTTCCGTGATGAGACATCACCAGTGGCAACAATCCACCTCCTAAAGCATTCCAGGCCATATGAGCTGCAGCTCGGAGAACTCCTAACCCTTTAAATGTGTACAATATTTTCAGCTTTATATGGACTTATATATATATATAGTTTTCTCTTTCTTTCTCTTCTTTTCCTGCCAAGTCACCGTGGGCTTTTACTAGGAAAAGACAGGCAGCATTTCATTCACCTATTGATTAGTTTGGTTAGCTTGCTGGCCCATTGTTATCGTGTAATCAACCATGTGGGGGCGATGGCTTGTCAACAATACGGGCGGGTGACGGGGCCTCTCCGCGGGGGTGCTCTGTTCTCACTGTTTAATATGCACACACTGGCCCTAATGGAGAAACATATTCAATTATTGATACGACTGAAGGAATTATAGCAGCGGCGCAGGACGCACTGTAGTTGGGCATGTGCAAACAGTTGTTTTGTTGAGCTTCTCATTGAACGTAAGAACATATTACGGTGATTCGCGCGCCCACGCGCACACACACACACGCATGCACATGTGCGCGCACGCGGCTACATCCCATTTGCCATCGTGCTGTTTATAAAACCGCTTGCTTATTCTTCAATTCGACCGATTCAGCGATCAAACCCGCCCATGTTAGGCTATTGTATCCCAGCGTCGGCTTTGGTTACTGCCTAATGTACATATTGTTCCCTTTTGACATTTTCCGGGACTTATTGCCACATCTCTCCCCTCACCGATGCCAGCTGGTATTGTATGAGGCCTCTGAGAGGTTGGGGGTGTAGGGCACTCTACAGCTGAGTACAGCCCTCCCAGCTCCGCTAATACATTATTAACTCCCACTGACAAATACTGTTACAGAGCCGGCCACAGATCTGTTGCATTTCCTAACCAGATTACTGTAGACACGTGTTACAGAGGGCTGGAGACAGCCATGTTCACTCTCGCTCTCTCACGCCTCGGCGGTTTGACTGATGGCTGGAGACCCGAGTAAAAGTGCCTGAGAGACTGAATATTTTAGTGGTAAAATAATACCACTTGATTCACTGTGTAATACAAAAGAAGTGCTTTGTTTCTGCCAGTGCACCCCGTTGAGGACGAGGGCTTGTTGTGCTGGAGGCCCGGGCTTTTTGAATGCATAAATATAAAATGTCTGAAAATCCCCCAACTCAAACCCCCGTTCATCACTTCAAACCTTCCTCGCTCGCTTTGCACGATCACTCACAACATATACACATTTTAATTCGTTTAGATTTTCAATTAACACTCAATAAAAAAATATATTGTTCACAAAATGACAGGAAAACAGCTAATTGGCCGATTAAAATGTAAGTATGGGTCTCTAAATAAATAGACATCACAGGCAGGTCTAAGTGTGATGTACCCCGTTCCTCAGTACCTGACAGGCTGCCCGTGTTGACACAGCTGCTGGAGCCTGGCTCACAAACGTTGACTGCTATTGTCCCGTTCTCCCTTAACCTCCAGCTAAAATGCTAATCTATAACTCTGTGTGTGTCAGTGTGTCAGTGTGTGTATGTGTGTGTGTGTGTCAGTGTGTGTGTGTGTCAGTGTGTCAGTGTGTGTATGTGTGTGTGTGTGTCAGTGTGTGTGTGTGTGTGTGTGTGTGTGTGTCAGTGTGTGTATGTGTGTCAGTGTTTGTGTGCCAGTGTGTGTGTGTCTGTGTGTGTCAGTGTGTGTATGTGCCAGTGTGTGTGTGTATGTGTGTGTCAGTGTGTGTATGTTCCAGTGTGTGTATGTGTCAGTGTGTGTATGTATGTGTGTGTGTCAGTGTGTGTATGTGTCAGTGTGTGTATGTATGTGTGTGTGTCAGTGTGTGTGTGTGTGTGTGTGTGTGTGTGTCTGTTTGTGTGTGTGTCTCTGTGTGTGTGTCAGTGTTAATATGCATCTGCGCCTGTCTGTTAGACTTGACTGGTCTAATGCATATATGTGTTTTTAACGCTCTGCAATGCCTTGTGAAATAGAGTAATGCGCCGGCTATGAACTCAATTAATAAATTGTATTTAACAATTCATATTGTGAGTGCCGGTCTGCTCAGCTGTTCAGTGGAGTGTGTAAAAGGAGGGCTTGCCATGAAATGAACTAGTCATTATGTAGTGGAGTCGAGTCTGCTGATCGTGCCTGACCGACACATGCAATGTGCACAGTCCCCTAGTGCTGGACGGGTGGGCACACAGGGGCACGTGAGCACATTTATTTTAACCCCAAGCTGTGTGTTAATATCTCCCTGTGTCAAATTTGTTTTGATCCCTCTGTGAACCCCATGCCGTAAACTTGGCTGAGTCTGGGGAGGTACGCTAGAGTTGGCAGAGCTGGGTGTCAGCTGGTTCCATTACCTAGCTGTAACCTCCGCACGCCCGCCTGCCTGTCTGCCTGCCTGCCTGTCTGCCTGTCTGTCGTTCTGCTTGTCCTTCTGACTGTCTGCCTGTCTGTCTGTCTGCCTGTCTGTCAGAACAAGGACACAATCATGCCACAGCACTTGACCTAGAATACCCCTAGCCTAGCTAATGGGGCTGCTAAACTTCAGTCACAGTGACCCTGTGTGAAGAGATATAAATCAAGAGGGAAATACAGGCTACTCTACTAAACCTGAGCTCCACTCTTTTCCTCAGACTCCCTGCTTCCCTGTCTCCCCTTATCCCTGCCCCTCCCCATTTCCATTTCTCTCTCCCCATCCTCCCTGCTCCTCCCCATCCTCCCTGCTCCTCCCTGCTCCTCCCTGCCTCCCCATCCTCCCTGCTCCTCCCTGCCTCCCCATCCTCCCCTCCCCCTGCTCCCCCTGCTCCTCCCTGCTCCTCCCTGCTCCTCCCTGCTCCTCCCCATCCTCCCCTCCTCCCTGCTCCTCCCCATCCTCCCCCTCCCTGCTCCTCCCTGCTCCTCCCCATCCTCCCCATCCTCCCTGCTCCTTCCTGCTCCTCCCTGCCTCCCCATCTTCCCTGCTCCTCCCCATCCTCCCTGCTCCTCCCTGCTCCTCCCTGCTCCTCCCTGCTCCTCCCTGCTCCTCCCTGCTCCTCCCTGCCTCCCCATCTTCCCTGCTCCTCCCCATCCTCCCTGCTCCTCCCTGCTCCTCCCTGCTCCTCCCTGCTCCTCCCTGCTCCTCCCTGCTCCTCCCTGCCTCCCGTCCCTCTCTGACAATAAATATGCTACTTCGGAGATGAGAGTTAGACTTGCTGTTTTTATTGTTAAATACCCAGCAGCTTAGATAAAGAGGCAGACCAGGACCTCAGAGAATAGAGGAGTAACAGGAAGTGTGAACCGGTTCCTCTTCCCCACTTCAGGTTATATTACGAATACCATATTATTCACTTAAATAAATACCAATGACATCATTTCATTTGCTGGCACGGTATTCATATAATTCATCGCTGGATGAATCATGAGGTTGGCCTCATTCATTGTTACGAGAACGCAGATTTAGCAGTAAAATGCTATTAGATGAATGGTTGCAGAAATACCGAGAAAAAAAACACTGTTTAAATTGAAACTCACGTGGGTTTATTTTTGCACCTGACATGTCAAGTGCACTCATCACTGCAATATTCATGAATGCATGTGACAGAATTCGGTTCTTGCCAGTATCTGATTTACACGCTGATTAAATAGGCTAAATTGGCCTGGAGGAATGGTGTGGCACTGCAAAGTTAATCATTCGCTAATTTGAAGAGTGAAAGTTAAAAGGAAGCCGTTTGGGTTGGTGTTGTGTTCGGTGGCAAAATCAACTGTTTCTATCAACTGTTGAAAGAAATGATCCCCGCTGGGCCAGAACATCATGATACATGATATCTCCCGTTTGGATTCGGGTTCCACGGTGTTTACAGGCCACAAGCAGGTGTGAGCTGGTGTCAGAACGCTGTAAGATCCCAGCAAAACGTTGTAAACCCAGGTTGTCAATGGGATATATTTTGATGTAGGCATTTCTGTCATAATGATGCTGTCAGGTGTTTGACCACGTTAGCGCTTTCTTACAGCCTTGCCGTTTTGTTCTTCGCAGCAGGATTATGTCGTCCAAGCAAGCCGCCTCTCCGTTCGCCTCCGTCACCGACGGAGAGGAAGCTATGAGCCAGGACCACCTGTCCTGGGATCGGGAGGAGAGTGGCGAGGCCCACGGGATGCCCCAGCTGCCCCTGCACAGCCTGCTCCACAGCAAAGGATCCATGGACCCACTGCAGTCCCTTAACAGTGTCCCCCCAGAGAGTGACTGGGACAGCATGGTATCAGCACAGCAACGCATGGTGAGACTGGTGGGCCAGATCACTAGTACACAATACACACACATGGTGAGACTGGTGGGCCAGATCACTAGTACACAGAGATCACTAGTACACAATACACACATGGTGAGACTGGTGGGCCAGATCACTAGTACACAATACACACACATGGTGAGACTTTGAGATATCACTAGTACACAATACACACACACACACATGGTGAGACTGGTGGGCCAGATCACTAGTACACAGAGATCACTAGTACACAATACACACATGGTGAGACTGGTGGGCCAGATCACTAGTACACAGAGATCACTAGTACACAATACACACATGGTGAGACTGGTGGGCCAGATCACTAGTACACAATACACACACATGGTGAGACTGTGAGATATCACTAGTACACAATACACACACACACACATGGTGAGACTGGTGGGCCAGATCACTAGTACACAGAGATCACTAGTACACAGAGATCACTAGTACACAATACACACATGGTGAGACTGGTGGGCCAGATCACTAGTACACAATACACACACATGGTGAGACTGTGAGATATCACTAGTACACAATACACACACACACACATGGTGAGACTGGTGGGCCAGATCACTAGTACACAGAGATCACTAGTACAAAATACACACATGGTGAGACTGGTGGGCCAGATCACTAGTACACAAAGATCACTAGTACACAATACACACATGGTGTGACTGGTGGGCCAGATCACTAGTACACAGAGATCACTAGTACACAATACACATGTTGAGACTGGTGGGCCAGATCACTAGTACACAGAGATCACTAGTACACAATACACACATGGTGAGACTGGTGGGCCAGATCACTAGTACACAGAGATCACTAGTACACAATACACACACATGGTGAGACTGGTGGGCCAGATCACTAGTACACAGATATCACTAGTACACAATACACACAAACACACATGGTGAGACTGGTGGGCCAGATCACTAGTACACAGAGATCACTAGTACACAATACACACATGGTGAGACTGGTGGGCCAGATCACTAGTACACAGAGATCACTAGTACACAATACACACATGGTGAGACTGGTGGGCCAGATCACTAGTACACAGAGATCACTAGTACACAATACACACATAGTGAGACTGGTGGGCCAGATCACTAGTACACAGAGATCACTAGTACACAATACACACACATGGTGAGACTGGTGGGCCAGATCACTAGTACACAGATATCACTAGTACACAATACACACACATACACATGGTGAGACTGGTGGGCCAGATCACTAGTACACAGAGATCACTAGTACACAATACACACACATGGTGAGACTGGTGGGCCAGATCACTAGTACACAGAGATCACTAGTACACAATACACACATGGTGAGACTGGTGGGCCAGATCACTAGTACACAGATATCACTAGTACACAATACACACACACACACACACATGGTGAGACTGGTGGGCCAGATCACTAGTACACAGATATCACCAGTACACAATACACACACATGGTGAGACTGGTGGGCCAGATCACTAGTACACAGAGATCACTAGTACACAATACACACACATGGTGAGACTGGTGGGCCAGATCACTAGTACACAGATATCACTAGTACACAATACACACATGGTGAGACTGGTGGGCCAGATCACTAGTACACAGAGATCACTAGTACACAATACACACATGGTGAGACTGGTGGGCCAGATCACTAGTACACAGAGATCACTAGTACACAATACACACATGGTGAGACTGGTGGGCCAGATCACTAGTACACAGAGATCACTAGTACACAATACACACACATGGTGAGACTGGTGGGCCAGAGAGTACACAGAGATCACTAGTACACAATACACACACATGGTGAGACTGGTGGGCCAGATCACTAGTACACAGATATCACTAGTACACAATACACACACATACACATGGTGAGACTGGTGGGCCAGATCACTAGTACACAGAGATCACTAGTACACAATACACACACATGGTGAGACTGGTGGGCCAGATCACTAGTACACAGAGGTCACTAGTACACAATACACACATGGTGAGACTGGTGGGCCAGATCACTAGTACACAGATATCACTAGTACACAATACACACACACACACACATGGTGAGACTGGTGGGCCAGATCACTAGTACACAGATATCACTAGTACACAATACACACACATACACATGGTGAGACTGGTGGGCCAGATCACTAGTACACAGAGATCACTAGTACACAATACACACACATGGTGAGACTGGTGGGCCAGATCACTAGTACACAGAGATCACTAGTACACAATACACACATGGTGAGACTGGTGGGCCAGATCACTAGTACACAGATATCACTAGTACACAATACACACACACACACATGGTGAGACTGGTGGGCCAGATCACTAGTACACAGAGATCACTAGTACACAATACACACATGGTGAGACTGGTGGGCCAGATCACTAGTACACAGAGATCACTAGTACACAATACACACATGGTGAGACTGGTGGGCCAGATCACTAGTACACAGAGATCACTAGTACACAATACACACATGTTGAGACTGGTGGGCCAGATCACTAGTACACAGAGATCACTAGTACACAATACACACACACACACATGGTGAGACTGGTGGGCCAGATCACTAGTACACAGAGATCACTATTACACAATACACACACATGGTGAGAGTCACAAGCCTGTAGGCCAGTGGACTGGTGGGCCAGTTTACTAGTACACAGTACACACGTGACAATTACATTTCATTGGCTAGTGAAATACTTCTAATGTACCTATAGAATCCAGCTAACATCAGGACCAGGTAGGAATCCCGGAACAGTGTTTCCCCCCTTCACATTTCTGATGCTGATGTCTTTGGTTTTTACTGGAATGGCACTTAGTGCGCGATTCACTGTTTAGTGCAGATGTCTGGGTTCGGAGGGTGCTGTGCTATTCTGGCCGTTTACCATTGGTGTGCTGTGGTTTTACTCGAGATTTGGTGATCGCCATCAGGGAGAACATTTATGATTTTCACCATTGTCTGGCCACTAAATTTGAGAAGCTTTCACACACACACGCGCACGCACACACACACACACACACACACACACACACACACACACACACACACACACACACACACACACACACACACACACACACACACACACACACACACACACACACACACACACACACACACACACACACACACAGCTATAGTCACTGTGCCCCAGAAGAGAGGAATTTACCCCACCAGGACACAACAGAGCCATGAGCAGTTTCATTGAAGACTTAATACTAAATGTCTTCTGCCAAGTGCCTGTCCTTGAAGCCTAAGCCCTCACAAGTGTCTTGAGATCTTTCCAAATGAAGACAACAACGTATTGAATTGCATTTGAACATCACAGGGAGATTTCATGAGCTAAAAATAAGGAGACAATAAGACAGTAGAGCAACGTCTCTGAGAGGGTATCCGTTCTAGAGGGCCTACCCTGGGCCCCTGGCCCCAAGCTCCCTGGCCCCAAGCTCCCTGACCCCAAGCTCCCTGACCCCAAGCTCTCTGGCCCCAAGCTCTCTGGCCCCAAGCTCCCTGGCCCCAAGCTCTCTGGCCCCAAGCTCCCTGGCCCCAAGCTCCCTGGCCCCAAGCTCCCTGGCCCCAAGCCGCCTGACTCTTACTGAAGGAACTCTCTAGACCAGGATGCTCTTGGGACTCAGATACAGTACAAACTCAACAGCCCCCTATTGTTCTGTGCTTGCAACTATAGATTCCATGTACCAAAACGCTCCCTTTTTCTATCCAGCCGAGGCTACTGTGTTTAATACTGTGTGACCTGAGGGAACCTGGGACTCTCAGATAGGCCAACCGATCAACTACAAGCTATCCGTATACTTACTGTGATATTGACAGTAGGTTCAGTGCGCGGCATCCCAGCACAGACTCAACACCACATGAAACCAGATTTAGACGCAACAGACGGTTGTTTATGCTTCTTCATTTTGTCATTAAAGAAACATCGGCCGCAATATGTGCTGTTGTGTACATCCGCAGCAGCAGACTCCAGACAATCTGCGTCTAAGTGCGGAGCTCCTTTGATGTGAGCGAAGGAGAGAGGACAGAGGCACTTGTGGGCTGTAGCCAGGGAGGCAGGTGGTTGTTTGAGACAGACGGGACTGCAGTAAAGAGACCCAGAGGAGCTCTGAACTAGCCTTGCTGTGGGCTCCTCCTCCACACTGCAGTGGCTGCTGGGAGAGAGTTTCTGCCCACCCCCCGGCCCCCGCCAAACTCCATCCCACCCCCGGGCCCTTTGTCCCTGTCTGTTTGGTATGGATGCTGGGCGGTACGGAGACGCTGTTTTCGCCGTCCAGTATGTAAATGATAGACAGGGGTTTGCTCAGGTGGTCCGCTCTTAAGACAGGCCCTAATTGGATCACAGGGCAGTTAGCGATGAAGGTATAATTAGAAAAGGATTTGGAAGAATCTTTTGTGCATTGTCTCTGTCACGGCAACCACTCTACAGGCCCTTGGTGGAATGAAAGGAACCTTCTGAAAAGTTCTACTCATTGTAGTCATTGTATCTGCTTGCATTTAGTTTGCATAAATTCAAAGCCCTTTCAGTTGATTATTAGTACATATGACGTATTGTTTTTCGGGTGAAGATTCAGTCTGAAGTGCCTTGATACAATTGTAGAAGGAAAATATAATATATGATCTCAATGAAAAATAGGGTCAGGTTTGAAAATTCTTTTCTTATAGGACTGAAAATTAATGTAATTGTTCTGGTTCATTGTTTGGCAATGAACAGAAATGAGAGTAAACCAGAAAATACGAACGAAACCTGTCTGCTAACGGTATCCAGTCTGAAGTTTCCAAACCATCAAATGGATGGTGGCAGTTGGCTGTGAGTTCATCCTGAGGAGTGACATGAGGTCAGAGGTCAGTAGTAGAGGGGTAGAACCAGATCCTATAGCAGTTCTGTCGGTTAGCTATACAAACAGGTAGCATAATGCACACATTAGCACACATTAGTGCTCCCACACACACCATTATCCCACGGCAGCTGGTTCTGGTTCTGGTTCTGGGTGGACATGGCCCGGGCCCGTGCAGGACTGTTACTTCTTACCATGAAATTGTTTAACATTTAGACATTTGAAAAGTGAAGTGTTGAGCTCCAGTCAGCTGAAGTTGACTTGGTACAGATGGTGCCTGCTAGAGGGGCGTGCGAGACTGGGTGGAGGGAGCAATGCTGGGAAGGAGGAGGGAGGAACAGGGAGAAAGGCAGACGGTAAGAAGGAGGAAATTATTGCCTTTGCTGATTACCTGACTGCACTGCTGTGCCATGCGTCTGTGTGGGCTGTGCCCTGAACCTGTGCCAGCTGATTAACCCAGCACTGCTCCATTCCCCAGAAGCACCCTCTACTGCCCCTGGCACGCTGGCCCTGGCACACTGGCCCTGGCACGGCCGCCACCACCTCCGCATAATCAACCCAACCCTGCCCGTCATTGGTTAGAGTTGCAGACAGGGCTGTGCCATCCCGGGCGCTGTTACTGAACTGGACGCCCTCAGACTTTGTGTATGAATACAGGCGTGCTGGAATGAGAGATGGTTAAAAGAAGGCCCGCATTCCTGCGTTCATGTTTGTTGTAACTATCTGCTATCTGACATCAGTAGAATTGCTATTTACTTGTGTGTGTTGAGGGAGATTTATTTAGTGTTATAGACCAGTAGGCATGTTGTGTGTTATAGACCAGTAGGCATGTTGTGTTGTGTGTTATAGACCAGTAGGCATGTTGTGTGTTATAGACCAGTAGGCATGTTGTGTGTTATAGACCAGCAGGCATGTTGTGTTGTGTGTTATAGA
The DNA here is from genome assembly GCA_029465975.1 of Dallia pectoralis. Taxonomy (NCBI): domain Eukaryota; kingdom Metazoa; phylum Chordata; class Actinopteri; order Esociformes; family Umbridae; genus Dallia; species Dallia pectoralis. The sequence goes on along the minus strand of CM055749.1, from coordinate 13,765,644 downwards.
CCAGTAGGCATGTTGTGTGTTATAGACCAGTAGGCATGTTGTGTTGTGTGTTTTTCTTTCATTCTCTCTTTATTTTTCTCTCTCTTATAATTGTTCCCCATCTTTCTCTCTCAGTCCTTCCCTTCCTTTCTTTCTTTCTTTTAAAACACTCTTTCTCTCAGTCTCTCCGTTACTTTCTTTCTTTTAAAACACTCTTTCTCTCAGTCTCTCCGTTACTTTCTTTCTTTTAAAACACTCTTTCTCTCAGTCTCTCCGTTACTTTCTTTCTTTTAAAACACTCTTTCTCTCAGTCTCTCCGTTACTTTCTTTCTTTTAAAACACTCTTTCACTCAGTCTCTCCACTTTCTCTCACTTGTCTTTCTACTATTTAGTGGAAGCATTCAACCATCAGTTTCAGTCAGGAACCTTTATTCCAACTGGGTGGGACAAGAAGCAAAACTTTTACTCCAACCGGCTGGGACAAAAAACGACAATAGTTTGAGACAGAACACAGATTTATAATGGCCTGCAGCCCCGAGCAAAGAACTCCACCTGAAAATGAGCAAATACTCCAACACAAATGCACACTCAAAGGCAATTTGAGAAAATACAGTCAGGGCGCTTCTCTGTGTAGTTTCACTTAAGGTAAAGTAGAGCCTAAGCACCTTATGAGTACGCTTTTGGAAAGTGTCGTCTAGCATTTGACAATGTTCACTTAGCGAACAGTATCTTTTTTAACAGAAGCTGTTGTTGCTATATAGAGCAGCCATTGATACGAAACATCACCTTGGGCCTCGAAAGAACTAGCAACCGCTGCTTTTTAATATACTGACTACAACAGCTGTTTAAACAAGAACACAGGAAAACACAGTGTAGTATGAAACACGGGAGAACACAGTGTAGTACAAAACACGGGAAAACACAGTGTAGTACGAAACGCAGGAAAACACAGTGTAGTACGAAACGCAGGAAAACACAGTGTAGTACGAAACGCAGGAAAACACAGTGTAGTACGAAACGCAGGAAAACACAGTGTAGTACGAAACGCAGGAAAACACAGTGTAGTACGAAACGCAGGAAAACACAGTGTAGTACGAAACGCAGGAAAACACAGTGTAGTACGAAACACAGGAAAACACTACTGATGACTTAACCACACCTTTAATTTTCCTTTTTTCTCTCAACGTTTGTTTTCTTACAGGAATCTGACAGCATTAAAGTGTGTTCCCTGTATTCCTTCCGGAATACCTCGACCTCTCCACACAAGCCGGAGGAGGGGGCCCGGGAGCGTGGCGACCTGCTGAGCGGTTCTGCATTTGGAACGCCGGAGCGGCGCAAAGGAAGCCTGGCTGACGTGGTGGACACACTAAAGCAGAAGAAACTGGAGGAGATGACAAAGACAGAGCAAGACGGTAGGACATAAATTACATTCTGTCTCTGTGTGTCCGTGTGTGTGTGTGTGTTTGTGTGTGTGTGTTTAAAGGACTGTCTATGATTGGTTCTTTCCAAAAGCTTACATACTCTCCCTTTCTGCTTTTCTCTCATGTAAACTTGTGTAATTAAACACGCACACAGAAAACACACACGCACACACACAGAAACACGCACACTAAGACTGAGAGGACTGACTGTGAGAGTGTTTCCAGTTTGTCTTTCCAGTGAGCAGAAGTGTGTGGCACTACACTTCATATTAAGGGTGGTCTCCCCCCACTGCCAAGGCAAACTCTCTGGCTGTAAAACCTGATCCAGGAACATTACCTTTCTATTCTTCAACATAAAAAGCTTTTCACCAATGGCAACTTAGTTAAAGTCAACTGTACATACAGACAAAATGTGGCAATTTGAAATATTTGGTTTGTTCACAGTAATTCACATTTATCATAGAGGCACAAACATTTCAAATTTCCTCAAACCTCATTTACACTTATTAGAACTCTCTTTCCCACAATGCTTAGTTTGTTGTGTTTATTCCACCCCATTCATAGTTAATTCTGACATCGTCTGTTGTTGAACACTTGGTGTCTCCTGGGAACACTGGTGTTTCACTCATGGTCCAGGGTTAGGGTTAATAACGTAGACTTCTGTTAGCCTCAAATATATTAGTGGCTTTGTTGTTGAAGTGTTTTCTTTATACAATGTCGTATATTCTGGAATATTAAGGAATATTTATTCAATCTGCTGCAATTTCCTTCTCAATTCACATCATTTTAATAACAAAAATTACTTTTTTGTACTGTTAGCGATGCATTGGGGAAAGCTTCAGGGGGAGCTGGGGGAGCTTCAGGGGGAGCTTCTGGGAGGAGTGTTGGGGGAGCTTCAGGGGGAGCATTAGGGGAGCGTTGGGAGGAGTGTTGGGGGAGCTTCTGCGGGAGCGTCGGGAGAGTGTTGGGGGAGCGCTAGAAGGGATGTTGGGGGCAGAGTTGGGTGGAGCGTCCAGGGTGGAGCGTTGGGGGTGGAGCGTTAGGGGTGGAGCGTTGGGGGTGGAGCGTTGGGGGTGGAGCGTTAGGGGTGGAGCGTTGGGGGTGGAGCGTTGGGGGTGGAGCGTCCAAGGTGGAGCGTCCAGGGTGGAGCGTCCAGGGGTGGAGCGTCCAGGGTGGAGCGTCCAGGGTGGAGAATCGACATAAGGTGCCTCTAACTCATCAGAAGGTGATACATTCCCCTCAGCACAGAGGGCATCTCTCATGTCTCTCCGGTTTCTCATGGTGTTGCTTTCCACGGCCGCCTCGCGCTCCCTCAGAGCTCTCTGTGGTGAAGGCGGGCGTTATGCTAATGAGCCCCAGCTGGCGCTGGGCTGGTTGTTGCAGTCATTTAAATGGTCAAGTGTAGCTCGTAATCCGGGGCCGTATGGCGGAGCGGAGAGGGTGCTTCAGTGTGGCAGTACAGCTGTTTTAATCTCCCGTTAATAATAGAGCCTGCTCCTGTCTCATGCCCGCTGCATCAACGCCGCCGAAAATAAATTCCCCTGTTAGGCCAAATTAGTTTCCGAGAACAGAACCAGACAAGAGGTTCGCCGAGTTCAATATGTCGCCCGTAAGCTGTGTGATTGGACCGATTCCCCGCCCTCGAGGACGCTTGACATCGGCCCCAGCAGCGGAGATGACTGTTGTTACAATTCATAATCTATATCAGTGTTTACGGAGAGCCTCTGTGAGCGTCTAGAAAGGGCAAGATTAATCCATTAAGGACGCCTGAGGAAGGTTGAAGAGCCATTTGTTGCCTTAATGAACTGGTTAGCGTAAGACAAAGCGGCCGCGGGCTAAATATATCACTTATCTAAGCTATGATATCACTGGGACAACAGTTCGTGCTGATCCAGCCTGCTTTACTCCCTCCGCTGCTGTGGATCATTGGAGTCTTCACAGCGGACCGAGTCACCTCACCATTTGCTGCCCTTATTCCCGAGTCCTCCCAGTTCTGTCGCTGGTCTCACCGGGGCGACGGAGGTTCCGGGGTCGTGGCGGACCTTAACGATGGGGACCCCTCGTCACCTTCAACACGACACCAGTCGATACTCCGTTAGCGTATGTGTCGTCAGTCCGTTGGCGGTAAATCTCACCCGCTCTGTGAATCGGTTGAGGTGACCCGAGACGGGACGGCTGTGTGCCTGTGTCCAGTGGGTCCAGTGAGGGTTTGTGACTCTGCGGACCGAGGCGGAGCCCGATTCTAACAGACAACAGCGTTGACTTTATCCCCGCCAGTCGCCGCTACCTCTTTCGTGTCCCTGGACCAAACGTTAATTGAGCGCGTGTGGTCGCACGGGGACCCGCTGCCCTCAAAACGAATCGAAACGGAAACGGCTGCGACTTCGCCTAACTGGTCCGACATGTCCGTGTTCCGTGCCTGAACCCGGCCACAGTGACCGCGCTCAGTCGCCCGTCTGCCCTCCCACCCTTTCAGGCGTCCTCTCTGTTGCTGGCCCTTAAAGTGCTTTAAGTGCTTGTGACTGTGCTAATGAATGAAAATGTCCTCCCAGCAGTGAGGACTGCATTAGGACTGAATAGTCAGTCACCTTAGCTGTAAAAGCTCTATTAGGCCCAGTTGCCAGGAGGGCTAACGATTGTGCCCGATGTTTATTTACTAGGTATTGTAAATGCATTATTTATGGAGAGCTCTCCAGACAGCACTTGTCATGAGTTAAAAATGTCACTGTGCGTTATTAGGGGGGAAAAGAAAAATGGCCTCCATTATAAAAATCCAAGGTGACCTTGGTGGGAATCGTACGCAAGTGTATCAGCTTTATCTAATGGATATTGGTACGAGTCAAAAGTCATTGTGAGCAAGATAACAACACCGTCTATCCTTTTGGACTGTTCCCAAGATCGTTTATAAGGACTTTCCGGATGCTCCGTTGGCCACGTTACAGGTCGTATGCTGATTTGCGTTCCGCCGTGTGAACTCCTAATGTCTCCATCATTTGTGTTTTGAGTAGCGTGCTGACCGAGGTGATGCTTTATCAGTGGCCCCTGTCAGGGACACGTTTCTGCGCTGGGAGGCATGTGTGACCCAAGCGTTTCACAAGACAATAATCACGGAATCTTTAGAAATTCACTCTCGAGTCATACAATTATCTGTCCCATTCTTCATCCTCTAACTCTGTTAGACTTCAGCAAACGCACGCACGAATCCGAATAACATTTCAATACCTGACCGGATATCACGATGATGCCAAGGACAGCACCGACAGCCTGGTTGCCCACTACAGTCAAAACACAGCAATAGCAAGTGAACTGCCTTACCCAGGTTTTTCCGTAGTCCTGAAGACCACAAACTGATGCTTGGTTACTCCTACAAGCCGGGGCAAAAACTAGTGCTATCAGTCTGCGCTACAGGAACTACACAATAAACACATGGCAATACACATAACAATGTCCACGTTTACTCTACGTACGTGTACAGAGGCCTAATATCAGAAACCAACACACCTGTGTTCCAAGTGCACGTTGTGTTTGCTAATCCAAATTTATCATTTTAAAACAGGCAATTGATCATCAGCAAACTCTTTTGCGATCATGTAGGCAAAGCTGAAAACAACTGGCCTTCTTTAAACTACTTAATTATGTGAAGCATCAGCAATGGTTACAATTAGAGCCTCGAATCCTCTGGAACTGTCAGACTACTCTTGTTGAGAAATAAAAACTATTACTCCGTGTGAAAAATTGCACTGTCTACTACCACCTTCACAGAACAGCGCAAACTATCTGTAACCAGATTAGGAGGAAGAGTGGGAGGCCCCGGTGCAAATCAAATGGACACACTTCCTTTCCCACGTCCCCACATGCATGTGATTTTGAGCACACACACATGCACACACACCTAACTTATTGGCTTCCATGGCAACCCCCACAGGAACCATTCCCATATGGAATATTTCCCACATGGAGACCACACCTGTTGGCATTCTCACAAACAACCACAACCATGTTTCAATAATGAACATTTCCCGCAGCTCCGATAAACACATGTTTTATATATAATACAATATTTTTGTATATATACAATGACCAAATGACGTTCTATATGTGTGTGAGGCTCTAGATCATAAAGTTGATCATGAAAATTAATATGTATTGAAGGAGAAAGAGTGGGAAGTTGAAGAAAATGCAGAATATGATCCGGACCAGGAGACAACCAAAGTGATGAGGAAGAGGGTTGTTATAGTGCAGTAAAATAATGGTCCTGGTCTTCATCTTTACCTGAGAGGAGCTAACGAGATATTCCATATCCCAGGTGGAGGGAATTAAATGCTGCTTCAACTGATCCTGGAACAGTCAATTGTCATTATAGTAATATATATGACCAATTTGGAGGATAGAGGCATTTACAAAAGCCAACTGGAAGGAGGTAGACCTGACAGACGTCCAAGCATACGTGGGTCTCCTGGTTTTATGGGAAGCAGAGTCTGGGCTGGCAATTCTTCCTGCCACTATGTCACTCCAGACATTTCACGTGTTGTCACGGGTGATTCGCCTCGACAACCGTGATACGAGACCAGGTCGTTGTCAACAGGACAAGCTGGCAGCAATCAGGGAGGTCTGGCACAAGTGTGTGGAGGATCTGCCACTCATCTATAACCCAAGTCCAGTCATCAGAGTGGGTGGAGTATCTATCGCTCATCTATAAGTCCAGTCATCAGAGTGGGTGGAGGATCTGTCACTCATATATAAGTCCAGTCATCAGAGTGGGTGGAGGATCTGTCACTCATATATAAGTCCAGTCATCAGAGTGGGTGGAGGATCTGTCACTCATATATAACCCAAGTCCAGTCATCACAGTGGGTGGAGCGTATCTGGTCACTCATCTATAAGTCCAGTCATCACAGTGGGTGGAGGATCTGTCACTCATCTATATAAGTCCAGTCATCAGAGTGGGTGGGAGGATCTCCAGTCACTCACTCATCTATAACCCAAGTCCAGACATCACAGTGGGTGGAGCGTCTGTCACTCATCTATAACCCAAGTCCAGACATCACAGTGGGTGGAGCGTCTGGTCACTCATCTATAACCCAAGTCCAGACATCACAGTGGGTGGAGCATCTGGTCACTCATCTATAACCCAAGTCCAGACATCACAGTGGGTGGAGCGTCTGGTCACTCATCTATAACCCAAGTCCAGACATCACAGTGGGTGGAGCGTCTGGTCACTCATCTATAACCCAAGTCCAGACATCACAGTGGGTGGAGGATCTGTCACTCATATATAAGTCCAGTCATCAGAGTGGGTGGAGGATCTGTCACTCATATATAAGTCCAGTCATCAGAGTGGGTGGAGGATCTGTCACTCATCTATAAGTCCAGTCATCAGAGTGGGTGGAGGATCTGTCACTCATATATAAGTCCAGTCATCAGAGTGGGTGGAGGATCTGTCACTCATATATAAGTCCAGTCATCAGAGTGGGTGGAGGATCTGTCACTCATATATAAGTCCAGTCATCAGAGTGGGTGGAGGATCTGTCACTCATATATAAGTCCAGACATCAGAGTGGGTGGAGGATCTGTCACTCATATATAAGTCCAGTCATCAGAGTGGGTGGAGGATCTGTCACTCATCTATAAGTCCAGTCATCAGAGTGGGTGGAGGATCTGTCACTCATATATAAGTCCAGACATCAGAGTGGGTGGAGGATCTGTCACTCATATATAAGTCCAGTCATCAGAGTGGGTGGAGGATCTGTCACTCATATATAAGTCCAGTCATCAGAGTGGGTGGAGGATCTGTCACTCATATATAAGTCCAGTCATCAGAGTGGGTGGAGGATCTGTCACTCATATATAAGTCCAGTCATCAGAGTGGGTGGAGGATCTGTCACTCATATATAAGTCCAGTCATCAGAGTGGGTGGAGGATCTGTCACTCATATATAAGTCCAGTCATCAGAGTGGGTGGAGGATCTGTCACTCATATATAAGTCCAGACATCAGAGTGGGTGGAGGATCTGTCACTCATATATAAGTCCAGTCATCAGAGTGGGTGGAGGATCTGTCACTCATATATAAGTCCAGTCATCAGAGTGGGTGGAGGATCTGTCACTCATATATAAGTCCAGTCATCAGAGTGGGTGGAGGATCTGTCACTCATATATAAGTCCAGTCATCAGAGTGGGTGGAGGATCTGTCACTCATATATAAGTCCAGTCATCAGAGTGGGTGGAGGATCTGTCACTCATATATAAGTCCAGTCATCAGAGTGGGTGGAGGATCTGTCACTCATATATAAGTCCAGTCATCAGAGTGGGTGGAGGATCTGTCACTCATCTATAAGTCCAGTCATCAGAGTGGGTGGAGGATCTGTCACTCATATATAAGTCCAGTCATCAGAGTGGGTGGAGGATCTGTCACTCATATATAAGTCCAGTCATCAGAGTGGGTGGAGGATCTGTCACTCATATATAAGTCCAGTCATCAGAGTGGGTGGAGGATCTGTCACTCATATATAAGTCCAGTCATCAGAGTGGGTGGAGGATCTGTCACTCATATATAAGTCCAGTCATCAGAGTGGGTGGAGGATCTGTCACTCATATATAAGTCCAGTCATCAGAGTGGGTGGAGGATCTGTCACTCATATATAAGTCCAGTCAGAGTGGGTGGAGGATCTGTCATATATAAGTCCAGTCATCAGAGTGGGTGGAGGATCTGTCACTCATATATAAGTCCAGTCATCAGAGTGGGTGGAGGAGTCACATAAGTCCAGTCATCAGAGTGGGTGGAGGATCTGTCATATATAAGTCCAGTCATCAGAGTGGGTGGAGGATCTCATATATAAGTCCAGTCATCAGAGTGGGTGGAGGATCTGTCACTCATATATAAGTCCAGACATCAGAGTGGGTGGAGGATCTGTCACTCATATATAAGTCCAGTCATCAGAGTGGGTGGAGGATCTGTCACTCATATATAAGTCCAGACATCAGAGTGGGTGGAGGATCTGTCACTCATATATAAGTCCAGTCATCAGAGTGGGTGGAGGATCTGTCACTCATATATAAGTCCAGTCATCAGAGTGGGTGGAGGATCTGTCACTCATATATAAGTCCAGACATCAGAGTGGGTGGAGGATCTGTCACTCATATATAAGTCCAGACATCAGAGTGGGTGGAGGATCTGTCACTCATATATAAGTCCAGACATCAGAGTGGGTGGAGGATCTGTCACTCATATATAAGTCCAGTCATCAGAGTGGGTGGAGGATCTGTCACTCAGAGTGGGTATAAGTCCAGACATCAGAGTGGGTGGAGGATCTGTCACTCATATATAAGTCCAGACATCAGAGTGGGTGGAGGATCTGTCACTCATATATAAGTCCAGACATCAGAGTGGGTGGAGGATCTGTCACTCATATATAAGTCCAGTCATCAGAGTGGGTGGAGGATCTGTCACTCATATATAAGTCCAGTCATCAGAGTGGGTGGAGGATCTGTCACTCATCTATAAGTCCAGTCATCAGAGTGGGTGGAGGATCTGTCACTCATATATAAGTCCAGTCATCTTTCACTGATGCCTTTTTATTGTTTTTTTAAATTGTTTGAAATCAAAAGTCGTTGTTCCCTTGTATTCTTTGAGAAATGCGACGCTTGAAGGGCACAGATCTTCTTATTTAATATAAAAATGAATAATTCTTACCTTGACAATGACTATATATTCTATTAATTTAGCAATTGTTATTTTAAAACTGATTTCACGTATGTTTTCTAAGGAAAACGAGAACATTTCCTAGTGACTCAACGCTTTTGAATGGTAGTGCATGTAAATAGATTGGAGCGATCGTGGTGTTTAACATGAATAAAGAATGTCCGGATTGTAGTCTCTCTATAAAAGAGTGTGAAACGGGGGGGTCAATCCTCGTTGAGTTGGGGTGTCCTGAGGCCCCGGGGAACAGGTGTAGGGCTGTGAATGCCTCAAAGGGTACTATGTAACCCTGGGTGACCCGTGAAGCAGTGAACAGTTGCTAATGTGGCGGGGTGAGGACTTCTTCCCAAAGCCAGTGACCTAACCTCATTGGTGCTGAGAGGACGTCCACAGTCTCCACAGTCCAGGTTTTGGAGAACCGGTTTCCTCTCAGCCCTAGCTGGAAGCGACAGTCTGAATTGGTTAGACGGTGTGTTCCTTAAACACGGCCAGCCAATACAGTAACGCATGGAATCCAAAGCACCGACATCAACGGAGACAAATCACCAAATCAACCTTCTTCTCTGAGCTGGAGGGATTCTTAAAAAGATTTCTCCGGCTGAGGATCAACCCTCTACTGCGGCAGGTGACCTCCACCGTGTGAAATGATTGGCGAAGTGCTGTTTCCTCGGCTAATTCGAGTGTCACAGTACGACTGTATTCTTTGGCAATCTGTCTGTCTGCTTGTCCACGTTGAAGTGGCGTTATGAAATCGCCGGTGGCAGGGCAGCGGTAAAAGTGCTGGATGTAATACGGTTGTTTTGCTCAATTACGACAGGGTGTGTAATGAGACTGAGGGACGAGGGAAAGCTAGGGATGAGAACGCTCAAAGCCTTTGGCCTGATTAATGCTTGTGAACTCTTGACTGAATCCTACGCTCTGTCACAGTACAGCTGTCTCCACGGCGACAGCCACGGTAAAATGACTTGATTTGTCCAAAGTGACTCGGACCAATTTTGACCTGGAATTGTGTGTGACGGATTGTTACGAGGCAAGTGGGCTGTTTTCTGTCGATGTGCGTTTAATTCCAGATTACCGCTGCGGCCTTTTCACTTGCATAAAGGGGATCCCTGGAAATAATCTAGTAGGAATCAGTCTCTCTCTCTCTCTCTCTCTATCTCTCTCTATCTCTCTCTCTATCTCTCTCTCTATCTCTCTCTTTCGTCAGCTCACTCTGTCATCTCTCTCTCTCTCTCTTTCGTTAGCTCACTGTCACTCTCTCTCTCTCTTTCGTCAGCTCACTCTGTCACACTCTCTCTCTCTCTCTTTCGTTAGCTCACTCTGTCACTCCTGCCCTCTTCCCCTCTCCTGTCTCTCCAGCTGCCTTGTCATCTGGCTGGGTTTATCCCACCTAATTAATAGGAATCTTTGTTATAATGATCCGTGACCTGAGCCTCTGACTCCATGCATATGCAATGAGACGGTCGCCTTTTTAATGCGTTGGCTGCGCGCCGAGGTGAACCTGTAGGTTTCTGAGGCACACTTCAAACACTTAGCTCTTCTCTCCCTTCCTCTCCTCCGCTCCTCCGATTCTCTGGCCTCCCCGATGCCCCGTTCAGTCTCCTTTCCCCTCGTCTCCTCTCCTTATTGCAGAACACTCTTGCGAGACTTTCGTTCTCCGCTATTCCCTCCGTGTCTGATCGTCACGTCCCTAATAATGTCCTTTCTTCTGTCCATATGACTTAATCATCCTGCTGGTTGGAGACTAGTTTTCTGTCTGACTGCTCGTGTCTGTGAGGAGATCCAGGTTTTTTCTACCTTGCGCCTCTCTCTCTCTCTCTCTCTCTCTCTCTCTCTCTCTCTCTCTCTCTCTCTCTCTCTCTCTCTCTCTCTCTCTCTGTGTATACATCAGTTAATGTGTGAGTGTGGGTGCTTTTCCTTCTTGGCCCGTGGCGTGGCCAGCCAGCCCCGTGGGGCCGTGCTCTGGTCTCCAACTTTGGTTTGAATAGGTAATGTGGAGCTGTTCGGCCTGAAGAGAAATGAGCTGGAATTGCTTGTTGGGACACACGATCAAAAGGTGCTCCCTGCACTCTGCCAATCAAACCTCTTGTCACCCTGTGAAGCAGACGTTAAATAGATTTTTGGTCTCGCGCCGCGGGCAGCCGGCCAGCCTGACATGTGAACAACAACGAAAAAGATAACAGCCCTGCCACTCCTCCCCTCTCTCTCTCATAATTCAACCACTGCTCTCTCTCTCTTTTCACTCTCTCTTTCTCACTTTTCACTCTATCTCTCTCTTTTCACTCTCTCTCTCTTTTCACTCTCTCTCTCTCTCTTTTCACTCTCTCTTTCTCACTTTTCACTCTCTCTCTCTCTCTCTCTCTTTTCACTCTCTCTTTCTCACTCTCCCTCTCTCTCCCTCTCTCTCTCTCTCTCTCTCTCTCCCTCTCTCTCGTGTCATTGCTGCCCCTCTGCTGCCAGGCCTAGCGAACAGAGCACAGAGCCACATGTGGGCTCGCGTTCTCCACTCTCACTCTTCAACCTGCCGTCATTCCTGACAGAGCCATACACCCCTGCCGCCTCCTATGAGTTAGGAGAGACCGGGGAGTCCTAACGGACGAGAAATAGCACAGGGGGTTGACACTAGATCGTCTGAAGTGGACCACTGACTCTTTCAGAAGACAAAACAGGCAGCTGTTTCTTCAATGTGCTGTGTCGGGATCACCTTCCGCACTTCTCAGTGTCCCGATTAGTCAACAGTAGCAACTGCTCCGCAACATTCCGGGAGGCATCTTCCCAGGATTCAGCTGTTGACTGTGTCCCCCATTCGCACGTGAAGCACAACGCTCCCATTGTGTGCTTGGCCCAGTCCGCGCACAGGAACCCCCCCAGTGGGAGGAAACGGGTGTCTTAGAGAGACAAATCACAGCTAGGGCCTCACAGAGGCCTGTCTGTCTTCACACACACGTTCCCCATAGGTGCATCCTATCAGCTGCATCTGACTTCCGGTCGACATTAGAGCACATCTATACATGTCGGGTTGAGTTCCACGGGTCATTTTCAACGATGCCGATGTAGGGACTACGTTAACGTGTTTTGTTTTCGGTCAGGCAGTTATGTCTTTAGCAGACGCTCAGATCCGGAGCTTAAGGTCTACTGGGATATGGGAAGGCTTTATCTAATCAGCCTGGAGATTTCGGGGGGGGTAGAGTGGTCTGATATCGGCAGAACTTTCTTCCGGGTCTTCAGGGCAATAAACAAACATTTACTGGGCTTTTGGGGTGTATTCGAGTGTGTGTGTGTGTGTGTGTGGGTGTGGGTGGGTGTGCGCGTGTTACAAAGAGGGGTTAACCGTGGAAAGTCTCTGCCCAGAATTGCATCCCCTTGTCGCCGTTTGGTTCCCAGGGCATTCTCCACACATAACTGGACAAAGAACTGGTGTCATCTGACCGCTGATGAAAATAGTGTGAGTGTAACCAACACCCGGACCACGGACGACCCATGTGACTCGCTAATGATTTCAGGGCACATCGCGTGCTTGTTTCATTAGACCGCGGGCGCGTCAGACATCCAGCCAGTGGATCCGCCTCGGCGCAGGCAGACACGACAGACAACGCCGACCGCGTCGGCGTCACGTTCGCATTGTTTTCTCCGCTAACGGTAAACGTGCGCGCTTCACGCGTCGCCCGCGTCTGCCGACCGAACAAAGAGACCGTTTAATCGCTCGCGATGAAACCAACGTCTACACCCTCCCGCCCCGCCGTCGCTGTCTTTCTCTCCCGTGCTGTTCGATAATGTTTCGCGTGCGCCAGGAGATGAGATTACGGTGTCAGAAGGAACAGATAGGAACATGTTTTATTACGCCGCAAAGCTCGAGTGCCGATTATTGTAATTATTCGGCGAACGCCATCTCTCTTTGGGAGTGCCCCAGGTATAATTTTAAGTCTACAGAGGTCGAGTGGTTAATACGCCTAAAGACCCTGTGATCCATTACATGTGATGAAGTTCCAATGATATGTTAAAGTTAAGAGTTTGGACTAGAATTAACGATCGCCGGGCTGAGGTGAAAATGTTCTCTAACTCCAGAACCACTTATGATAATGCCACAATTAGTTATTTGGTGAGGAAGCCCGCCTCCTCTAGCTCTTTCCTCCTCTCATCGCCCTCTTCTCTTCCCACTTTTACTCTTCCTCTCACTTTCTGTCTGTTCGTAGTGCTCTCGCGGGCGGCTGCTGGTCTCATGGTGGCTACGGTCACACCGCTGTTATAAACGTTTTGTTATGGCGGGGCACTGAGCAAAGCATCACATGAGATCAGAACTCGCTGTTTTACCAACGTGTCTTGGTTTGTTTCAAAGGAATACGCGTCTGCCATTGTTGCACAAACATTTTGGACAATGGCCGCACTGCGACGCTTTGTTGTGGAAACAGAATCATGTTAGTTGGTTAGAGGCTGTCTGTGTACGTGTGTGTGTGTGTGTGTGTGTGTGTGTGCGCGTGTGCGAGTGCGTGTGGGTGTGAGGTAAACATGGTGCCTTTGGTTTAGTGTGCACTGGGGAATGGGCTAGATAATGGAGGTTGCTGTGTAAAAATAGTGACCTTTGGACTGACCATCCACAAAGAAACATCCTGAACTTTGACATTCCAGTAAACAGAGCTGGTACGTAATCATCTATAGAGGCTGCTCAGTGGAAATGGACAATGTCACAGTCTGCAATGCAATACTGTATGCCAGAAGTTAGATAAATCATTGTTTAATTCACACAAGCACAGGAACACACACACACACACACACACACACACACACACACACACACACACACACACACACACACACACACACACACACACAATCCCCCCACACACACTCTCTCAAATCCCCCCCCCCACACACACACACACATAAGCATGAAAGAACATGTGAAGTGAGTATTATCCTGTTATCATGTTATTATTTATTTCTCATTACATTGTCAATTTTTTTATTAAGGCAGCATTTCAATTCTGTATTTCTCTAATTAAGGCTTATTTGTAAATCACATAAGAATTACCTTCAGGTGATTATAATGAAGCAAAGTTTGACAGACACTTTTGTTCACATCACATTTTAATCCACTAATTTGGATCCTCTTAGTATCTGGTTGTCCCTGTACCTTCTAAGACACCTCTTCATTTAATAAATCTGTCCATTTTCAGGCACCTCTTAATTTAATAAATCTGTACATTCTCAGACACCTCTTCATTTAATAAATCTGTCCATTTTCAGGCACCTCTTAATTTAATAAATCTGTACATTCTCAGGCACCTCTTCATTTAATAAATCTGTACATTCTCAGACACCTCTTCATTTAATAAATCTGTACATTTTCAGGCAACTCTTCATTTAATAAATCTGTACATTTTCAGAAACCTCTTCATTCAATAAATCTGTACATTCTCAGGCACCTCCTCATTTAAGAAATCTGTACATTTTCAGACACCTCTTCAGTTAAGAAATCTGTACATTCCCAGGCACCTATTGAGTAAATCCCACTAAGCAACCATGACCTATGTAAGCAACATTGTCCACACACTTCAAGTAATTTAACATTGATGAGTAAACGTGTTTTGGAGCATTGATTACCAGCAGAGTTTATATCTGACAGTTAGATTGCAGGGTACCAAACAAAAATTGGCTCCTCCGCAAGGTACCCAGTAATTTAATTCTTGTGTGAAATTATTGTAATTTATTACAGTGTGTGGACTCTAATGATTACCGACATCAAATGGAAATTATACATTAAATTAAGTCTATATATCTCTGTTCCTAATGCTCAAGTATTGAGCCCTGGTTGAAGTTTCTAGCTCATTTGTCCTCCTCTTTTCCTTTTTATAATTTTTCTTTTAATTTATTTACCACCGACAACAGACTTGCTTACCCTAATACGTAGTGGAATGTGCGATCGAAGCTGTCTCCTCCATTTAGAAAGATGTTCATTGCATTTACTTATTTATTTATATTTTATCTCAGAAAATAGCCTTAATTGTCAGTGAATAAACTTTACTCTAAGAGAGATTGTGAAGTGTAGACTGTGTAACCCTCTGAAAGGCATTCGAGGTGCTCTAATCTGGATCAAGCGAGGCAACATTATGATTTGGGTTATTTTCTTTACTGTTACTTTTTACACATAAATACATACGAAGAAATAACAATTTCCACTTGTTGTACCTTGAACGTCCTGGAACAAGCTCTAAACATATGCGATATATTCCTCTAAAAATGATTCAAATTGTGAATTAAATCATTAGAAACCGTGGCAACAGTCTCAGCAGATTCCCACTGTGGCCTGAATTGAGAGGAGAATCGTAGAGGAAGAAAAGTTTGTTTTGCTCTCCAAGCGTTTAATGTTCGTAGTTCTTAAAAGTGACCTTGTGAGGGAGAGAGGGAGCGAGCGAGAGAGAGGGGGCGAGAGAGGGGGCGAGAGAGGGGGCGAGAGAGGGGGAGAGGGGGGGGTTGGGCAGAGCTGGAGTCTGGAACACTGGAGCAGCCCTGCACAGCAGAGCACCGCGTCTGGCTCCTTCCAGCTGCACACATGGCCTCCATCGGGGCCACAATCACGCACAGTCCCAACACCTCAGGCTCGGACATATGTTGAGTTTTATTTCATTCTTCTGACATTAATCCTATTTGCCAGCTGTTCTGCCAGCTGCCACTCTCCAGCTTAAGAGGAGATTGCAGTTTTGGGGGCTCTGAGTCCGGGTTTATCCTGGCTCCTCATCCCTGCCTCCTCATCTCCCCTCGCAAGTTTTGATTGGATTTTTACCCCCTTATCCTTTTCCAGGTTCCGTTATTTGCATATTTCCCAGCATCTTGCTTCATTTATTTTTCCACACTTATATTCGTGGCTCTGTATTAAACATGTAGTGTCATTTCCGGGCCAAGGGCCCTTCTTAAGGTGCTGGCTAGGAGTTCTGCGGAGTTCACTGCCTGCCTCTCTGTTCTCTGCACCGCCTCACATTAATAATTGACACCCCGGCCTTTCATATGGTCACCGCTATCCCATAGCAGGCTGCACAGAGACCCACTCCTAGGGCCCAAGGTAGCTGGCACTACTCTGCATGTAGGCAGGCTGGCCAGATGCTGTTCCCAGCTAGTCCCGCTGGTCCAGACAAGATGGAAAGGGAGAGATATTTCCCCTGCCAACGTATACTGGGCTGTAGCCTCTTCACCCGGGTCTTCTGGCAGTGTGCCCTTAGCATTTGCTTCACATCAACCTTAACAGTTATCATTGACAAATCAGGCCTGACGTATTTTACATTATGTTCATTGTCTGGGAGCGATTCTCAGGTCCCCGTGTGCCATTCCTGCTGACGGACGGCCTCGTGTTCGGCAGGACGGGGCCGCATGAATTGATCATCGCTCGCTGCTCACTTTAATAATTCAAGGCTGATTGCTACAAAGTCCCGCAGTAAAATGGATCGGGCGAGGTCGCACGCTGCCCTGCTCGAAAGGTGAAGCCTCCCGGGGACGCTTAATTCCTATATGCTTGATAGACACGTGTCCTATTTAGAGAGGTCAACGGTATAGTCTGGGAGGACAGCGGATGACAGCGGATGCCGGAGCCTGGGATGGCCGGGTCATCGCCGTGGGCTCAACACGTTCCCTCATAAAGATGAGGAGTCAAACTGAGTGGTTCCCTCATATGAGGAGTCAAACTGAGTGGTTCCCTCATATGAGGAGTCAAACTGAGTGGTTCCCTCATATGAGGAGTCAAACTGAGTGGTTCCCTCATATGAGGAGTCAAACTGAGTGGTTCCCTCATATGAGGAGTCAGACTGTGTGGTTCCCTCATATGAGGAGTCAGACTGTGTGGTTCCCTCATATGAGGAGTCAGACTGAGTGGTTCCCTCATATGAGGAGTCAGACTGAGTGGTTCCCTCATATGCGGAGTCAGACTGTGTGGTTCCCTCATATGAGGAGTCAGACTGTGTGGTTCCCTCATATGAGGAGTCAGACTGTGTGGTTCCCTCATATGAGGAGTCAGACTGTGTGGTTCCCTCATATGAGGAGTCAGACTGAGTGGTTCCCTCATATGAGGAGTCAGACTGTGTGGTTCCCTCATATGAGGAGTCAGACTGTGTGGTTCCCTCATATGAGGAGTCAGACTGTGTGGTTCCCTCATATGAGGAGTCAGACTGTGTGGTTCCCTATATGAGGAGTCAGACTTGTGGTTCCCTGAGGAGTCAGACTGAGTGGTTCCTCATATGAGGAGTCAGACTGAGTGGTTCCCTCATATGAGGAGTCAGACTGAGTGGTTCCCTCATATGAGGAGTCAGACTGAGTGGTTCCCTCATATGAGGAGTCAGACTGAGTGGTTCCCTCATATGAGGAGTCAGACTGTGTGGTTCCCTCATATGAGGAGTCAGACTGTGTGGTTCCCTCATATGAGGAGTCAGACTGAGTGGTTCCCTCATATGAGGAGTCAGACTGAGTGGTTCCCTCATATGAGGAGTCAGACTGAGTGGTTCCCTCATATGAGGAGTCAGACTGAGTGGTTCCCTCATATGAGGAGTCAGACTGAGTGGTTCCCTCATATGAGGAGTCAGACTGTGTGGTTCCCTCATATGAGGAGTCAGACTGAGTGGTTCCCTCATATGAGGAGTCAGACTGTGTTCTTTACCTCAGCACTAACAGCTGCAGGCCCACCATGGCTCTGTTTCTCCCAGAACTCCACTACAGATTTCCCCCACTTTCAGTTCAGCTCCATGTCACACACAATCTAATGAGGATGGCACTTCTGCCCCCTGATTTAGTTTTTTTTGCTGCTTGTTTAGTATTTCCAGCCGGGTCTCTTGGCTCTCTTTAAGTGTATATGTGTGTGTGTGTGTGTGTGAGGGCGTGGGCGCGTGTGTGTGTGCACAGGTCAGGTGTCAGTTACCCGTATCCTCTTGTCGTCAGCTAAAGCTTCCGACGACGACCCCCGACCTCCGACAGAGAGCCCGAATCGCACCACTCGGGTGTGAGGACGTGACGGTTTAAAAGCGTAAGCGTTCGTGAGGGGTTCCTCGTGAGCCGACACGCAGAGCAGCCAGGGCAGGTCGTGTTCTATTTATAGCGCGCGCGTTGCCAAGCTGAGACGGTAAGAGGAGAGCCTACAGGTGACTAACAGGGATGTCTACCAAGTGGAATAATGAATAGTATTAGGTGTCAATTAAATCAAGTCTTCTTGGAGTTGCAGGTGCTCCACAATGTACTGACACATCTCAAGGAGCCAGGCCTCTCCAACCGCGCATGCCATCGGCCGCATTTGCATATTAAAGAGCCGAAATTATTTAACTGAAGCAAAAAGTCTCGTGGAAATGATAGAGGTTATTAAAACTGTTGACAGGGAGGCAAGGTAATTGCCTGAAAATGAGCGGCGACGCCACTGTTGTACGCCCGAGAAGTGTTGTGTTTTTTCCCTCGGCGTTTCGCATTGTGCACCGTCGCCCGGGTGCGTAACCTATTACGTTTAGATTGCTCCCGTGCAATTAGCGCCCTTTTTGTCCTCACTTCAATAAGGCCATGATTATGGAGACTTCAGGAGGATCTGCGACGTCGCATCCAGCAGCTGTTGTCTCTGGCACTACCGGTGGAACGACAAAACGGGTTCTCTCGTTGCGTCTCACTTCTCTCTTTGTAATTATTCTGTTTTATTTGCCGCGGTGATGGGGTCTTGTTTTTACTGCCTCTGTGATTAAGATATTCAGAAGATTCCCTCGGTCGGAGTGAGGCTTTCCCCCCCCCACCCGTACAACTCGACTTTGTCAGTTCGTTTTCCGTACGGAATCGTAGATGGATAGTGACCGGATACGACTCAGTCACTCTCTCGGGGGTTAAAAATTCCGCCTGGAGTTAAATAAATAACAGAATGAGGTATTTTCATTTAGAGTGGTGAAGAATTGCTTCACATCGATGTGTTGTCCTCGCCAAATTGAACGCAACCAGCTTTATTCTCCTAACCTTGGCATATTTCCGCACCTTAGCTTCAGCCTGACGTTGTCATTCCGGGAGCTTTTTTCTGGGCCAATATTATTTAAGCACTTGAAAAGTACTCTGAGGATAATTATGAACCTGACTACCACTATTTGTTGAAGTGTGTCCTCCATTGCGGCGAGTCCTCTAGCTAGCTCACTGAGAGCCCTCCAGCTGTATAAGTCGCCTCTCTCTGCCCGTACATGAAATATACCCTCCATCCAGTCTTCAGCATCACTACACACTCCTTGTTTATTAGGCCCCTCCGTTCTGAGGAAGGAATTATTTTTATGGCCAGTGTCAGTAGGTCATCGATTCGGTAATCACGTTTCCCCCCGAATGACGGATATAGAGTGCTGGCGATGAAGGAGGGGAGTCTTCATCGCTCTCTCCGTTCTCCGCCCCGGCGTCACTTAGAGCAGGACAAACAATCCTCCAGGAATAAGGCCTGCTGCCAGCGGCTGTAACAGCATTTAAGGATGGAGCGGCGGTGGCGATGGAAGGAGTAGGACCGAGTGCGCGGGTTTGCGTCAGAGGGCTGCGTTGTCGTCCTATCAGGAGCTCTTGCCCTGTCCCTCTGCGCTGACGAGGACTGATGAGGGGAAGCGCTTCTTGCCGTTGAGAGATTACAACAGGCGTGCGAATGAGTGAGTGGACCTTGGGCTGCAGACCAGCAGGGAGGTGAGGGCACCTAGAAGTGTGTGATGGGACAGATGTTTTGGCATGAAGCCACTAAAACAGAAACACAGACAGACGTAGACTGCTGCCTCCGCCGGGAGGAAAACAGTGTCACGATGCCTGGGAAACAATCCAACTCTCTCTGTCCGTCCTACCTGCTCGTTGATAACATAAGCCTGGAATGAGACACGGGGCTGCTTGGTTTATGTGGCTCAAGCCTTCAGTTCACGTCCAGCCTGGGTGTTACCCCCAGTGACAATTATCCATGTAAATCATGGAGAAATTATTTCCACAGGCCGTTTCCAATCAAAATTGACAAGGCTTTATTCGCTTGTTATTTATTTGTGCCGTCCGTGTTTTTCCCTCTCGGTGATTTAAACGTAAGCGTACAGGGTTGCCAATGACACTCTGATCGAACCACTCTCTTTAGGGCCGCAATAAAAAGATAAATTAGCTAACGACTTTGCCGGAGCTTGGCACTTGAAGAAGTCTTTATGATCAGCTCCTATTCAGTTCATTAACAGCAACGTATTACAATATGAACGGTAAAAACACCAGTTCCGCTTTATACATTTAGACATTTGGAGATAGACAGAAGGATGGAAGCGTTCCTCTTTTAAAGATGCTTCGACCTGTCAGCGGTCCACGTCTGGCTCCTGCTGTGGTTTTGGACCAACGTGGGATTCTGGCGCTGCTCATTGGCAGGTTCTGGAAGCCCTGTTCATACCCAACACTCTCCTACTAACATCCCTTTGTTCAGATTCATGAGCGATATTGTTTTTCAGATTTCGACACCGAGTCAAATCCAGTCAGCTCGTCCTTTCTCAAGGCGCCACAAACACGTGTGACTGCATCACCCGAATTCGACTTCAGGAGGAGAACACGCTGCGTGCCGGATCACGATGGAGACAACAAATAGATATTGTAGTTAGCAGTATTGGGTCAGGAGGCTTTTTATTTCAACACGGGTCGTGCTGACATGAACCTTGGAACAAAGTGCTCCAGTTGCGTATGACCCTGGGGAACTCCAACTGACACTGATGCCCGGACAGGTTGAGGGTGCTGCCCAGCCCTCGCCGACCACCCCACCCCAAACAGGGGAACATGTTCAGGACACATGCTAGCGTAGTCATGTTGTATGGTTCTAACTGTGCTAGTGGCGGTGGTGTGGGTGTCGCTGCCAAACGAGAGGGAGTCCCCCGGAGACCATGGTATCAGTTGGGCTGGAGAGAGTTGGTCTGGGTCCAGTGGAGCTGGAGAGAGTTGGTCTGGGTCCAGTGGGGCTGGAGAGAGTTGGTCTGGGTCCAGTGGGGCTGGAGAGAGTTGGTCTGGGTCCAGTGGGGCTGGAGAGAGTTGGTCTGGTTCCAGTGGGGCTGGAGAGAGTTGGTCTGGGTCCAGTGGGGCTGGCCGGGCATGCTGGGAAAATGTAAATAAGAATCTGATAAGACCTATTGTTTTCATTCCATTCTCACCCCGTCTCAATGGGCTGCTATGGAGCTGCACAGGCTTTTATCTCAGATGAGAGGGAGAATATGTGTGTGTGTGTGTGTGCGTGTGTGTGCGTGTGTGCGTGCGTGCGTGTGCGTGTGTGCGTGCGTGTGTGCGTGCGTGTGTGTGCGTGTAGGGAAACATTTAAAATTAACTCAATGGTCCTCTTCATTTATCTCGATGACTCCACCTTCTGTCTTATCTCTATAATGGTCGTATTGACAGACACAGGGCAATGTATAAACAGACTCTAGGCTTTGCTTTTAAGTAGAAATACAAATAGATACATTTTAAGTCAGTTTTGGATAAAATACAATGATACATTGTTCAGGTAGAAATTCATTTTTATACAGATATAGATAGGCGTGATGGTTCTGTTATATTTGTATTAATTGTTTTTACACTCGGTCTAAAAGTGAACACGGCGTACCTCTTTCTCACATCCTCTAAATCTTAATATGACACTAACTATTATTCTGATATGAAGCAGTGTTTCCTTTGGCATGTTTATTATCTCTAGAAAAGTTGCACAGGAATTTGAAAAATTAAAACTCCGCTCCCTCCCAAAAATTGTTTAGCCTTCGTAAGAGTTCCGTGAAATAAACCAGACAACAAAACCATTTACTGTGTGCTTTCCCAAAGTATGCCTGCATGAAAATTAGAACAGCCGTATTTTCATCTGTGCTGCCTATTTTGTTATAAGCTAGCTGTTGGAGCGTTAAAACGCTTTTTTGTATCGAAAGCTATTTTACACACGAAACCGGGCCATTATTCACCTCCCACAGGTGGAAAGGAGAAAGAGGCAGGCAGGAAAGTCTCTCTTGGCACATTCCAGCTGTAGGCCGTCCCGTGTGAAGTCTTGGCAGGCTGTGTCTGGCAGGCTATCTCTGGCAGGCTGTGTCTGGCAGGCTGTGTCTGGCAGGCTGTGTCTGGCAGGCTGTGTCTGGCAGGCTGTGTCTGGCCCAGGGTCGGAGATGTGCGGTACGGAGGAGTCAGGGAGCGGCCCCTCTTAGGCGATGGGAGGAAGAGTGAGGGAACGAGGGGAGGGGGAGGGTGGAGCAGAATGGGTGCTGGCACCATGTTATCTACAACAGTTGTGGCAATCCTTAATGATTGTTTTGGAGCAGTGTGTGTGTGTGTGTGTGTGTGTGTGTGTGTGTGTGTCCGTGTACATTTGTCTCTGTGTGTACGCTTCCGTTTGTGTGTTTGTGCTTATTTAGACACGCATTTGTGAATGCGTGTTTGTTGTTCATTCTGCCGCCGGGTAAACAGTGCGTTGGCGTGCTGGTGTTTCCGTGGTGAGGGAGGTCTATTATCCGGACCAGTGTGGTGACGGGGGAGGAGTCCAGGAGAGGAAGGAAGCTTGAAGACCATGAAAGAGGATCAGTTAGTCCCTCCCATTGACCTCCACCCCTGTGTGTCTGTGATCCTACTGCCAGAGGGGAAGCAGAGAGTTAACCTACACACACACAAACACAGCTACTCTCTCCTGGGGTCTGGATGACGAACTGTGCGTTGTGGATTGGAAAGTCAATAAAGCAGAAGTAATGTTCTAATGAGCTGGGCCGGAGATGTCCTGTTGGCTGCCACGGAAGAAGTGGCCAATCAAACAAAATGGCCACTCCGCCGGATCTTATGGAAGCCATCCTTAAACCAGAACACCATTGACCCCATCTTAGTCTCCCAATTCCTCCGAACTCGCTGTGTTTCCTTTAGGAAGGAATTGTATTTGGTTGGCGCAAGTGAAGGGTGAGGACATTAAGCTGGATTAAAAGAATCATCGCTTGTGTTATTTCTAAATGGTTTACATCTCCTCCGTCAGAGGAAGAGAGCTGATTACAACAACAAGACATTCCGCATCGCGTGAATGTCTGACATCTCTTTTTCCCTCTCTCTCTTTCTCTGTGTTTTGTATTTTGTTCTGTATAATATCACTCTGTATCTGAAACAGAAGAAAATATCAGATTTATTATCACATAATGTCGTACTACATTTCTCCAGGAAAGAGTACGGTTCTAGAAAAACATACTTGTGAGAGAATCCATGAAGTCATCTAGAGCACTTATGATCTTATGAATTGTGTTCTTATGTTGCAGGGAGAGTTCAAAAACAAGACATTGTCCAGAGATTGGTTAAACCATTTCTCATATTGCCTCAGGGTTTTCTGTGGACTTTGAAGAATGTCTGCTTTTTCTGTGTGCTCTTTGCCCCCTTTCAGAGCGCACAAACCTTGTCTTCCACATCGTGATGTCATATTCGGTTTTTACACGACACTCAAGTACAATCTGTTTACGGCTTCGGTTGTCAGCGTAGGTTATATCAGTTACCATAGTTACCACAGAGCTAAACTGAAAACAACAGCATTATTGTAAATGTACAAGAGAGCAGACCAAAGAGTGGGTTCCTGATCTATTGTCCAGCTCTCTGGCGTCGCCCTCCAAGCCTTAACCAGCAGTCTACTGCCATGGGTGAGGACGGCATCGGCCGGTGGGTTGGCAAACTGTGTCCTGTTCACGCTGGGCAAGTAGTGGGAAACACACACACACACACACAGACACACACACACACAGACACACACACACACACAGACACATAGCAGAAGAGTCCTGGTCAGAAGTCCGTCGGGATCTTTGTGTAGTAGACTGTCTGGGTGCAGTTAGAGAGGAGGTGGGGGGAGTTAGATGGGGTGGTGTTTGATGAGAACAGGCTGACCCAGGGATTGGCCGGGCCTGGGTTGACTGGATGAGCAGTGTGTTTTTTATCAGCAAGCCCAGTGACAGCGTGGCAGATTCCAGCCATTCCTCCACTGATTCATTGTCTGCTGGACAAATGTTAATTGTTTTCATCACCGGTGTCTGTGTGAATGCTCGGGACATACCCAGTCTCACCCCGTCCCTCCCCCTTTAATGTCTGTCTCCCACCTCTGATATATCTCAAGTATCTGTCTCACCCCGGACCTCCCCCATAATGCCTGTCTCTCACCTCGGTTATATCTCAAGTGTCCGTCTCACCTTTTACCTTCTTCATTGGGTGCTCAGGAGTGAATGTTTTAATCCCAGTCTAATATCAGTAGTTAGAGTTATTCAAGCGAATGGGTTTCAGTTGTAATTAATAATATTCATTCAAGTTTGGACCATTGTGATGGAAACACCTTTAGCGTTTTTGGATTAAACTTATATTTATATAAAATTAATTTTAGGCATTTGGATTTGTTGTGATGCTTAACTTCCGTTGTTCTCTGAGAAGAAAAAGTGCAGGATTTTCCTTCGTTAGTAATATTACCATATTTGGAAATATATATAGAAATATCATTGCAAGCATTTAAGTTAATCAAATTTGTTACCGTTTTCTGTTTGATATGTGAATGAAAGCGTATTTTTTTTCATCCTATGTCTTTCAGAATCTGCGTGCATGGAAAAACTTCTGTCCAAAGATTGGAAAGAGAAGATGGAAAGGCTCAACTCGAGTGAACTTCTGGGAGAAGTAAAAGGTAAGCTGGTTGGTTTCTCACAACTGAGTGCTCTCTTTTAAAGTGTTTCTTAATGCACGTTAAACAAATCCTTCAATTCCTGTCAGATTGACATAATCTATGGATAATCTAAGAAGCAGACTTTCACTCTTAAATGAAACAAAAGCCAATGGCTCCCTTTCACAGATGTTTCTGCACATTCTGACTTTAATGCTTCTGTCCAGAGCCCTGTCTTTATTCTCCGACCCGGTCCAGTCTGTCAATGTATTTATGTCTGCGTCACACCATTGGAAGCTAATTTGTTGTCTGCGTGTTTGCTTTGCAAATCTTTGAAACTGGAGACACTGCTACTGAAATCATCCAGTGCGTTCTCTCTGGTTCTGTGATCGTTGAACACAGTTTTCGAGTCCCAGTGTGCTTGATGTAAACAGAGAACGGCAGAGAGGCACAGAGAGAAGAAACGGAATAACAAGAAAGGAGACAAGTCTTTTCTCTTTTTCGCCGTCTCACATCCGAGAGGAATGCCTCGAGCTAAAGCCTCAACAGTGCAACCTTTGTTTTTGTGGAGGAACGGTGGTCCTGGTCTGGGCCGAGCGGGCACGTTTTTTATGCGCGTCCAGTCCGTTGCACCGACTGTTACTAAAAAGGTGTTTACGTAGGAGAGAGGAAACAAGCTGTCAAATGCAACTGTCTAATAGCACCAGGTTCCAGCTTGCCTTTCCTCCCTCGTATCACTATCACTATACCAAGCCAACAGCCATCCCCATATGCCCTGTGCCACACATCATTATATTATTCACAAATGAGAGTCATATCTACATCTACGTGAATGTGACTTAATGCAGACCATTCTGCTCTGCACAGCATGAATAATTTCCTGATAATTATGTCGGTTGTTTTTTTTATCAATCGTAACTGGTAAACCAGGTGTGTGTAAAACACTTCGCTTTCACAACTGTATCATTGAAAGTGTTCAAAGACACCTGTAAACGGAATCCTGCCCGCTCTCGGACTGGAGATGTCTTTTTATCATGTGCCCACACTGTATTTGCTCTCGTCGAATCATAAATAATATTTGTCCTTGGTTTTAATTATTGGATTACATTTTCTCTGTGTGCCGAGGAGGGAGAAACAACCCCGCCGCTGAACGTTCTAATAAGAGTATTCATCGGCAATAACCTTAATGAACTGAAATATAAATCATTGCTTGCTAAACTGGATTCATTGTACCTGTTCTTGTATATGCCACTGTAGATCAAAGTGCACTAGATAAAATTTGTAAAATGATTTAGCCTTTTGAAAGCAGGTCTACTTAAATTACAGGGCATTTTTCCGTTTGACAAATTGAACGGGTGAGGTCTACTCCACAGTGGTTTAAACAGGTACTGAAGGGAATTGATAATAATACTCAATGTGTTAATTCGTATCCAGAAAGAATACGTTTACGGATAGACCAACAAATGTAAAAAGTTTTCAAATGACACCGGCAGGCAGTCTAAGGTCTTTTAATTAGCCTGCCATTTCATATGACTGTAGAGATTCAAAGGGCTTCTTTGTGCTTTTCCTCACAAATGTCTCTCACTGCGTTTGAAGTCTGCCTGATGTAAATACTGGCAATTAAAAAGAATCTCAGGGTTGGAGACACACAAGGTCTACTTAATTAAAAGCCAAACAAAGACACCAAGCAGAAAACACCTTATTATTAAGATTTAAAGTGTTATGTGAAATCAGAGGCTGCATTAATTGTTAGGTTAAAATCAATATAAAGGGCAAGCCTGCCTGTAGGCTTAAATGAATGTAGAACAATACAAGATAAAGGCTGACATCCAGATAAAAGATATATCTGGCGCGACACTGGCCTTGGTACACATTCTGTACACCGCGCACACTGAACTCCGGCACTAATGACATTTTAAATTCCACCTAGACCTTTGTGCCATTGTTCCGTCGTTACAAAAGATTGCTTTTGATGTTCAAAGATAAATATGTGAAAACTGAAACTCTGCCCCGAGAAGACCCGTAATTATTATTATTATTTGTGTCTTTCGTCACGCAGGAGGCTGGATCCCTTTGAGTTAGCGGAATGGCAACTTAAAGTCTCTCCGGTTGTTGCTCAACTGCTTTGCGTATTTCTCACCTTGTGAACCTGTCATGGCATCGTGTCTGTTCTGGCAAGTAGAGGAATCTGTTGGTTAAGAAGCAGTGGTATTAGTACAAAGCAGAGAACAATGGCAAGAACTGATTGTGACCAAAGACTTAACTTCCTCCATGAAAAGAACGACATTCTTTCAGATTGTGCGCTTGTGTTGGAGCATGCCCGGGCGAAATGATTCGCTTGCGGTGAAACACAGAGTTCTGCAAACAACACAATTGTGTCAACACCGTCTGAGTTGTTTTGTCTTTATTGTACACCCAGTTCAATTCAAGAAAGAATGCTGTTCCAATTTGTAATTACACTTTGCCATGTCGTTTTTTGCAACCCGAATGTGTGTGTGTATGTCGTTAAACTGATGTTGGTACTTTCAGTAAATTGAAGGAAGTTTAAACTTTTCTCCACAAAACAAGATAGGAAGCATGCTTAACAGGAACAAAATAATTGAACGATTATAGTGTAATGACGTCTGGCTTTTATCGGACTCGGCCTTTAAGCTATGAGAGCTTAACAAATGCAAGAAAAGAGAAGGAGGAGAGAATGGTTTGTGGAGGAGAATTAGTGGTGGATTGCTTTTCACCAGCCGATTCCAGAGGTAACTGTTTGTTTTCATACCTGAGCTTAGCTGTCAATCAGTAGAAAAGGTGAGGAGGGAGGTGAGATGTCCAAGAGAGTGAGGAGGCCTGGCTGACTTCCAAACCACAGAAAGTAGCATAGACAGAGAGAGGGAAGGAGGAAGGGCACGAGGGCTTTGGTAAGGACAGAGCGATTGAGAGGGCTCATATATTCAAACTGCTATATTCTAAGTGTATTGCTCATTGATAGCAGGTGCTTAAATCTGTTGTTTCAATTAACTGCATTCGGTTGAACTACTGTCATGCAATGACACGCGTATTTATTCATTTGTTTGTGATAGTGTCGCAAGCTGAATATTTGGAGGAAAACCGATTCGATGTAGCAAGTTTCGCTCCATGTCTTGTACGCCAGTTGAAAAATTCAGGTGACGCATTTCATGTAAATTCTATTGGAATGTGGTGTAAAGGGGCTGTCTCTGTGTAGTGTGTCTTTCATTCATACTCAATCAGGGCCTTTGAGACGCAGACACACACTGCGTAGCTGTTTAACTTTCCTCCAGCTCTCGCTCGAATGTGCCGCGACGCCTCCCCCGTCAGCCCCCCCCCGAAAAAGCCCGAGCGTTTACTTAACGGAAGAGAAAAAACGCGGACGCTAAATTGGAACACAAACTGCATTCATTCTCCTGGAGGTTTTGACAAAATATGAGGCTCAGCATTGTACATTCGGATTAAAATGGCTGCTTGAATTCTATACACAAAAAAATCTAGTCTCTCGCACTCCGATAATCAATTTGTGAACGCTGTCCACATGACAGTGGCTGGATGCACATTGACAGTCCTGTGGCAGACAGATAAGTAGAAGCTCTTTAAGGGCAGAGCGGAGAGCGTCTCCGGACAGAGCCCGCAGCTGACACTGATTGGATGCTTCTCCTACCTGGGCGGCTCCCCTCACAGAGAACCACTGTGTGAACAGAGCTGGGATTGTTTAGCCAGCTGGGTTTACCTCAGAACGTGATTATTCAATTTACCATTTAGCTTTAGTCTTAAGGGGTTCAATATAGTTGGAAACAAATGCCAATGGAGATATACGACACTATGTCTGTAAACACACACACACACCGCAAATGTATTTTCTAGTCTGAGCACTACTTTTTTAATCTACCTACGAAGACATGTTCATTTTGTATTTATTTCACCTGGTCTCTTTGTGAGACCTGGACTTTAAAAATATTTTACCTCTATCTATTATCTCTAGTCTTCAACTGTAAACAACGACCCTGTTTTCACACATGGCCGTCATGTACGGAATATCATTCAATATTGCAGTGCATAAACAATGAACGTCAATCATTTAGAAAGATAAAATGTTGTAAGTTATTCTATAAGAAATTAAATGTAGCTGGTAAATGTGATTATTATAATACTATATGACTATAATACTATATAACAGTGGCATGTGTACTTTAGCATTTAAAAACAATGTACATCAGTTTTCAGCAAAGGGCAGATGGGAGAACAGCCTCAACCAATCACTCACTCTGAAATAGTCCTCAAATTCTCCCATTTAAGAGATGGCACTGTGTTCTTTCTTCCAGAACTTCTATAGTTCAACTGTGTACCCAGGTGAAATATACATACGAACCCCAAAATTGATATTCTTCAGATTTGTGAATTGATGGACAAACACAATTTATGGACCAAATGTGTTCTGTGTTTCTCCCTGAATATATTGACAAAATCGGTTTGTGTGGTCAGCTGCAGAAAAACATACCTGGTCTGTCTCACCCTCCGATCTGTGTTTTGAAAGCAGAGTTGCTTGACTGTGGTGGTGTTCTGTGCAGTGGCTGCAGTATGGCTCATTAACCAGTAAGACTCTCGTGTCTACAATTTAAGTCATTCTATTTGATAACTACAGTGACTTAATGTCTGGGTTTTCACATGAGGTTGACCAAATTACTATTACCACAAACTCACCCCAAAAGTTTTAAGGCCTTTATTTTGAATGTTCTTCACGCTGTCCATTCTTCCCTTCAATCTTAACAAGATGCCCATTTCCTACTAATGATTAAAATCCCCACCTCATGATGCTGCCGCCATCATACTTGAAATATGTTTCATTTTGAAAGCAATACTAGATAATAGATAATAGATTTGCAGTTTCGGCGTATTAAATAGAATATCAAAGGGAACAACATATGAAAGTACTATTTGCAAATCAGTAATATGAGAAAATTGGTCAGGGATCGGAATATTTTGCCAGGTACTTACCGATCGGAATATTTTGCCAGGTACTTACCGATCGGAATATTTTGCCAGGTACTTACCTTTGTTGTTAGTTGGGGGACAATCTTTTCCCCAGAAATTAATAATGCATTATTGTATTCGTAGTTTATTCCCTGGAATCCACAGAATTTGTAATTTTAACAGTTGACACATATTTTACTACTTAATAGAAGTGTAGGGAATGGGGTATTTGTCAGTAGTGCCGCCAGCAAAGAAAATTTAATACTTTACCATTTAATACTGCCAAATCACTGGCTGCTGTAGCTGAAATATTGTAATATTGTAAAAAAATTAAACCAGATATATTATGCAATTCATCATACTTTGGGAAGTAATAAAAGGGCAGATACATAATGTACATTTAGCAGAGAGCAAATTGGCTCATTCACGAAAAAGAAAAAAATCTGAACCACGTACACTAGACAAAACTGTTGACACAAGTCCTTCTGTCATTCTCTAAATGTCTCTGGTGTGAAGGAGTGAGACCTGTGTTTCAAACCAGGAGGGCCGCTCCTCACCAGCCACAAGTCTCCCTCACGCTCTCTCTCTCTCTCCCTCTCTCTCCCTCTCTCTCTCCCTCCCTCTCTTTGCTGCTATCCTCCATCTCTGATGAAGTACCTCGTCCGATGTCAGAGATACACGCGCGGAGTGCTGAAGCTTTCACATTAGCATAATTACCTCTTCCATCCTTACATTATTAGCCCGGATTAACGTTCAGTCTGAACGTTGGGCTGATGAAGTGCACTTTTATTAATAACCACTTAGCACGTCAATCAAAACATTCCTTGAGAAATATTTAGAAAATATATTTTGTGCTCTCTGAGACACTGATACAGATTCAGAAATGGTATGAGCATGTAAATTAAAAGCTGGTGTGCAACACATGTGCGCGCGCGCACACGCACGCACACACACACACACACACACACACACACAAATACACACAAACACACACACACACAGAAAACAAACACACAAACATACCAACAGCGTACAGAAACACAAAAAGGAATCGCTGCTTTTAGCACAGGTGCTACGCTTCCAGGTGTCTTTAGGACGTCAACAGGATGTCTGATTTCTGCAGGACGCTGAGGCCCAATAACCAGGAAATGCGAAGTTCGTGTTCCTGTAGTGCAGAAAGCAAGGCTGAGAGGATTGATAGTGTGCCATACCCTGACATGTGTTGGTGAGATCTTGCTTGTGCTTGTTAATGATGCTTTATTGGCAGGATTAACAGGTTTTATATGATTGCAGGGGCAGCAGGCCAGGTCAACAGCTGCTGTTAATATTTCCTCTCTTCCTTCTGACGGGCATATAGACACTGTATCATCATGGGACTCGAAACACATATGTCCGGTGTTTTAGAACAAGTGGATGCGAATGAAGAACGGTCGAATATCTTTAGTCTATTGAATTCAATTTTTTACACGCTTGCATAGCTCATGAACCGATGTTTTATCTCTTGGGTTACCTAGGTGGCACTAGACTTTGCACTTTTATTTTAATTTGGATTTACGTCAATATTAACAAACTGATTTTTTCAAAGTTATTTAATTTAAAAGGCGTATTGTAAGTTTCGTTTCCGGGTAGACATTGACACGTTAGGTGTGTTTGAGCATTTGACTGTGAACAGGTCTGGGTTATTCAGCATTAATATTCAGCTGGATTTGGAGTACGGTCTCTGCATGCAAAAATACATTAATTGATACAGTACAGAAAGCAGGACTAGATGCCATTAGCAGTGATTCAATTAGCGTTTTATATTTTCCTTTAGAAGTCATGAACATTGGGTCAGAGGACTATTTAGTATATATTAGTGGTTTAAATCATGTTTGTATTGAATACGCCAGTGTACATAATCATTACAGTTTGTCTTTGTGTGTCTGTGTGTCTGTGTGTCTGTGTGTCTGTGTCTGTGTCTGTCTTTGTCTGTGTGTGTCTGTGTGAGTGTGTCTCTGTGTCTGTGTCTGTGTCTGTGTTTGTGTCTGTGTCTGTGTGTATATTCAGCCAGCCATATTACCTTTTCTCACGAGGATGAGCAGAATACAGCACAGAACAGCTCCTGCCTCCAAGCTCACCAGATATCTCAGCTATGTGTCTGTGTCCGGACAGAGCCCTGCACAAGCCCAGCATTTAGACACAAGTCTTCATTTACTCAGGACGGGCTCACAGTATAAGGGGCCACACACAATAGCTGACTTATGACGGGACAAAGAAATTCCAGTGTTCTGGCGAAAATAAAATGGTTCACATTTGGTCATAATGGCTCAGCTGTCCAAATGAACGTGTGAGAGAAGAGGACGCCTTGTGACTCCCACCTCCCTCTCCTCCTTTTTCTTCTTTTTTTTATGCCTGAATCTTTTATCTGTGTTATTCACCCCGGACTCTTCAAAGTAACAAGCCTCCTTCATTTCCCCGGTGCTGGACTTGGAACCCAAATTAGAGACTGCTTGATTAGAAGACAGAGACGGGGGCCAAGAAGGGGAGATGTGGATATTGGACAGAACAAATTGCACCCCTACAAAGTGCCTTTTATCCACACGCCCCCGGGCCTCAACTCCCCTCCCAGAAACCGGGGCCCTCGTGTTGTTCTCTTATCATTTATTTACCCGCTCATTTGGTTGATATTTCCGTGCCCTACTTTGTGGCGTTTAAAAGAGGCAGGAATCTGAAAAGGTGAATGCCGAATGAGGTGAAGTTTAACGACAATGCTTCGCTCTCTCTCGGCTGCGGAGTGTCGCTCTGACATGTTAGCGTGAGGGGCTGAGGGGATATCAACTGCCAACCTGGCCGTTCACGGGACATCCCCCGGACAGACTGGATTTGGAACACTTCTATTGTCCTTCCGAGCTGCTCCCAGCCATTGGAACCGGCAGCCCGTTCTTGCTCCAGCCTGACACAGCCCGAGGCGGTCCGGGAGAGAGAGGAAGTGCTCCCAGATTGTCACAACACATTAGACCCGGGATACCAGGCTGCTTTATGTACTGCGGAGGCATCCCCTCGGCCGTCCGTCTCCTGTGACAAACGAGATGTGAGGAGACACGTTAACATGCCGTCTCAACCCCACCGCTGTTAAAAGCCATGCAATATGCAGGAAACTGCCTTTTTGTCAGCAGACTGGTCAGAGACACACCGCTGGTCGACTCTACTGCACCACCCAATAAAAGTTTTATCTGCATTTTAAAGCCGATACATTATTTAGACAAGGAAGAAAGGGATTTTTACGCCAAACCGGGGCAACAAAAAAACATGTTGTCCGGCGTGAAGCTGCTGGCGGAAAACATTTTCACTCGCGTCAATTAAAAGCGCGCAAGCCAAGTCAAACTGAGCTAATATGACTTTGTCTTTCGCGGCCTCCTCTTTCAAAAATACATTTGGGTGGATTCGAATTCAAGGCGTTTACTCGTGCACGTCGTGTTCCTGAAAAGCTATTTAAAATCAAGGAACATGGAATTGATGCGTCCATTCAGAACGGAGCCAGTTTAGGTGTGAACTGAGAAACAATGAAATGAGGAGAGGGGAACTCTACATTTTCTTAGTTTAGGGTTCGTTTGAACTCCCCAGAACATGCAAACAATGGGGTCTCTGTTAGTATTCTGCTGGTGCTAATGCAGGCCTGCACTTCCCAAACATGGCCCCAGGCTAGATTCCTCTGTGGCCCCTGAGCTCTGGCCAGCTACTGGAAGTCAGAAGGACACAGATGCAGACGAACACACATATGCTCAGAAACATCTACACACACACACACACACACACACACACGCACACGCACAAGCGATCCTCTACTGTCATACATTAAAACAGTATTGACATTTACTGATTGGCTTGTGACTCGACGTCAAAAAAAGAGCAGGGACCTTGATGGGTTGAGTCCAGATGTTTGGGCCGCTGTTAGAGTACCACTCTCCCTCCCTCTCTGCCACCCCGGGGCCCTGGGGCTCTGGACAGGACAGGGACTGGGGCTGTGTACTCCATACCCTCTTTAGGATAAGCCTTTTTAAAGTTTACTTGTTCAGAAAAGGCTCTCATTCTAAGCAATTGACATTAGTGAGTACATACATCCTCGCACAGGCCCCGCATGGAAATCAAATCGGAAACCCTGACGTGCCCAAGTGCCACGCGGTACCAACCGTACTGTATGAAACCAACACCAGTTGATCACAACACCCCTCGCTCTGCAGTCTCCCCTCGCAACGTAACCAAAGGTTCACACAATCAGTTTTACAGATACGCCATTCACAACAAATGTAGTTGGATAAAGAAAGGTATTCTAAGACCAGGAATACACAGGCAAGCTGAGTGAATAGCTGCTTTTACATGCTTTTTTTCTCAGGAGGATAAATGGAGAATTGCGGCTCTCTTCTATTGCGACGAGCGGCGTTAGAAAAAGCTGCCAGTAAATTGCCGTAAAAGGGTTCTGGAGGTTGACAGGTCCTATTAAGATGAACGGCCTTCCCCATCGGAGAGATAAAATAAATCAGGTGTTTAGTCAAATTAAAATAGTTGGAGTGGAGAGGTCCCCAGAGAGCCCTGGGAGAAACTCAAGACAGATGTGGCCAGAGGGTCGACGAAGACACCCAGGAAAGAATAAAGAGCATATAGCTTCCCCGGGATACCAGTGAGACGTCATCATAGTGCTCGTCTCGAGCTCCCAGTTTGTCCTCTTCTACTCTAACTTCAGCATTGGCTTGTCACGAAGGAGTACTGCAGGAGGATAGTGAGTTACTGTTGAGTGAGTTACTGTATTATGTTGTGCTGTGCAGATCTCTGCTAGGCTCACTTAGCATTGATTAGATAGAAGTACAGAGCAAAGAAGTGGAGAGGAGACATTCTCCATCAAACACATAACCGGGACATCCTAGACACACACAGGACGCAGTGGATGTGTGATTAGGTCTTCTTTTCCCCTAACGACAGAGAAAAGAATGGGCGGGGATATGGGTTAGTCTCCTCCCCTAACGACAGAGAAAATAATGGACGGGGATATGGGTTAGTCTCCTCCCCTAACGACAGAGAAAATAATGGGCGGGGATATGGGTTAGTCTCCTCCCCTAACGACAGAGAAAATAATGGGCGGGGATATGGGTTAGTCTCCTCCCCTAACGACAGAGAAAATAATGGGCGGGGATATGGGTTAGCCTCCTCCCCTAATGACAGAGAAAAAATGGGGTGGGATAAGGGTTAGTCTCCTCCCCCAATGACAGAGAAAAGAAGGGCGGATAAGGTTTAGTCTCCTCCCCTAATGACAGAGAAAAGAAGGGGCGGGGGTAAGGGTTAGTCTCCTCCCCCAATGATAGAGAAAAAAGGGGCAGGGATAATGGTTAGTCTCCTCCTTTAATGACAGAGAAAAGAAGGGGCGGGGTAGGATTAGGAAAGGAGAAGAATCAATAGGTACAGTGGCAGGCAGCACTTAGCAATGTTTGCTAATGGAAGAGGAGTCAGTCAGGAGGATGTGACTGTTATCTGCCACTGGGTTTTCAGTCTCAGCAACCTTTTAACCCCCTTTCTTTATATCAACCCATACATGTCCTAACTACATGTCCTAACTACATGTTCTAACTACATGTCCTAACTACATGTCCTAACTACATGTCCTAACTACATGTCCTAACTACATGTCCTAACTACATGTCCTAACTACATGTCCTAACTACATGTTCTAACTACATGTCCTAACTACATGTCCTAACTACATGTCCTAACTACATGTCCTAACTACATGTCCTAACTACATGTCCTAACTACATGTCCTAACTACATGTTCTAACTACATGTCCTAACTACATGTCCTAACTACATGTCCTAACTACATGTCCTAACTACATGTCCTAACTACATGTCCTAATGTCCTAACTACATGTCCTAACTACATGTCCTAACTACATGTCCTAACTACATGTTCTAACTACATGTCCTAACTACATGTTCTAACTACATGTCCTAACTACATGTCCTAACTACATGTCCTAACTACATGTTCTAACTACATGTCCTAACTACATGTCCTAACTACATGTCCTAACTACATGTTCTAACTACATGTTCTAACTAAATGTCCTAACTACATGTCCTAACTACATGTCCTAACTACATGTCCTAACTACATGTCCTAACTACATGTTCTAACTACATGTCCTAACTACATGTCCTAACTACATGTCCTAACTACATGTCCTAACTACATGTTCTAACTACATGTCCTAACTACATGTTCTAACTACATGTCCTAACTAAATGTCCTAACTACATGTTCTAACTACATTTCCTAACTACATGTTCTAACTACATGTCCTAACTACATGTCCTAACTACATGTCCTAACTACATGTTCTAACTAAATGTCCTAACTACATGTCCTAACTACATGTTCTAACTACATGTCCTAACTACATGTCCTAACTACATGTCCTAACTACATGTTCTAACTACATGTCCTAACTACATGTCCTAACTACATGTCCTAACTACATGTCCTAACTACATGTCCTAACTACATGTTCTAACTACATGTCCTAACTACATGTTCTAACTACATGTCCTAACTAAATGTCCTAACTACATGTTCTAACTACATGTCCTAACTACATGTTCTAACTACATGTCCTAACTACATGTCCTAACTACATGTCCTAACTACATGTTCTAACTAAATGTCCTAACTACATGTCCTAACTACATGTCCTAACTACATGTTCTAACTAAATGTCCTAACTACATGTTCTAACTACATGTTCTAACTACATGTCCTAACTACATGTCCTAACTACATGTTCTAACTGAATTACGAATCCCTGGAATTACCTTAATGCTGCAAAAAAGTTCATGTGTGGGTTCATGTGCGGGTTCATGCGCGGATTCATGTGCGGGTTCATGTGCGGGTTCATGTGCGGGTTCATGTGTGGGTCACCTTGTGTTCTGCAGGTAGTTGATGGTTTAGTGGACATATACCTGACACATATGAACCTTTCCTCTGTCCCCGGTGCCCTCCCAGGTACCCCAGAGAGCCTGGCAGAGAAAGAACACCAGCTCAGTACCATGATCTCTCAGCTGATAAACCTGAGAGAGCAGCTCCTGGCCGCACACGATGAGCAGAAGAAGCTGGCCGCCTCACAAATGGAGAAACAGAGACAACAAATGGAGCTTGCCCGCCAGCAACAGGAACAGGTCAGAACACACTGGTTGTGTTGGTGTATGTGTGGGTGCTCTATCTCTCTACGTGTGTATGTGTGGGAGCTCTATCTCTCTAGTTGTGTATGTGTGGGTGCTCTATCTCTCTAGTTGTGTATGTGTGGGTGCTCTATCTCTCTATGTGTGTATGTGCGGGTGATCTATCTCTCTAGTTGTGTATGTGTGGGTGCTCTATCTTTCTATGTGTGTATGTGTGGGTGCTCTATCTCTCTATGTATGTGTGTGCTTTCTGTGTGTATGTGTGGGTGCTCTATCTCTCTGTGTATGTATGCTCTATCTCTCTATGTGTGTATGTGTGGGTGCTCTATCTCTATATATGTGTATGTGTGGGTGCTCTATCTCTCGATGTGTGTATGTGTAGGTGCTCTATTTCTCTATGTGTGTATGTGTGGGTGCTCTATCTCTATGTGTGTATGTGTGGGTGCTCTATCTCTCTATGTGTGTATGTGTGGGTGCTCTATCTCTCTATGTGTGTATGTGTGTGTTTGCTCTATCTCTATGTGTGTATATGTGTGGGTGCTTCTATCTCTCTATGTGTGTATGTGTGGGTGCTCTATCTCTCTAGCTGTGTATGTGTGGGTGCTCTATCTCTCTATGTGTGTATGTGTGGGTGCTCTATCTCTCTATGTGTGTACGTGTGGGTGCTCTATCTCTCTATGTGTATGTGTGGGTGCTCTATTTCTCTATGTGTGTATGTGTGGGTGCTCTATATCTCTATGTGTGTATGTGTGGGTGCTCTATCTCTCTATGTGTGTATGTGTGGGTGCTCTATCTCTCTATGTGTGTATGTGTGGGTGCTCTATCTCTCTATATGTGTATGTGTGGGTGCTCTATTTCTCTATGTGTGTATGTGTGGGTGCTCTATCTCTCTATATGTGTATGTGTGGGTGCTCTATCTCTCTATGTGTGTATGTGTGGGAGCTCTATATCTCTATGTGTGTATGTGTGGGTGCTCTATCTCTCTATATGTGTATGTGTGGGTGCTCTATCTCTCTATGTGTGTATGTGTGCTATATATCTCAGTGTGGGTGTGTCTTCTGCTAACCTCATATGTCTAGATCCATTTCACACATATTTCACATTTTACTAAATGCATTAAAAACATTTATTGATTCCTTTGAAAACATTATTGCCGAAACATGCCAATGAAATGTTATTGCTTAGTTGCAATTGAAAATATTATTACAGATAAAATATGTTTAATTTGATATTAGCTACATTTTCTCATATTTTGCCATGCTCTCCTGCCTAAATGTATGCTATGTTGAGTTTTATTTTAAATGATGACTTGTACAAACAAATGTGTGAGTGGATTCGGGAATTAGACATAATATCAAACACAGGAAGTCATCTATATCCTTTAAACAGTGTCCTATTAGAACAATTCCTGCATGCGCCAGCCGGGTGGCACGAATCAGCCCAATGAGGCGTATTGTACAAATCAGCAAATTAGCACAGCTCATGAACTGTGTTAATATCTGGTTGAATATGAGAGCGGCACCCGTCCACACTGGCTACAGATTTATTATCATCCAGCCTCCTAATGGCACCGGGTTCATTATGAGACTACGCCATAGCCTGTGTTCAGTTTACCGTATCACCGCTTGTTTTGGTCGTCCTGCGTGTTCGTCCTGTGTGAATAACTGTAAGTGAGCTGCCGTGTGATGTACAGCGACTGTTCACACCTCCATCATGCCATTCTGCACTCGTATTTTACTACAAACTAAATTTGTTTTTTGTTTTTTCTTCCATATGTGAAATCACAGTATTATGAAGAAGGGTGTGCCATGGTAGGCTATGTTGATATTAATAAATTATATAGTCATTAAGAACGTTTGCATGTTTTGCCGTCGTGTTTGAGCGAGAGCAGGTCTGTCTATGCACCCAAATGGAGAGACGAGCTTGGAATAGAGGAGAGGGGCAGAGGGGAGGAGCAGAGGGGAGGAGCAGAGGGGAGGAGCAGAGAGTAGGAGCAGAGGGGAGGAGCAGAGGGGTGGAGCAGAGGGGAGGAGCAGAGGGGAGGAGCAGAGAGGAGGAGCAGAGAGGAGGAGCAGAGGGGAGGAGCAGAGAGGAGGAGCAGAGGGGAGGAGCAGAGGGGAGGAGCAGAGGGGAGGAGCAGAGAGGAGGAGCAGAGAGGAGGAGCAGAGGGGAGGAGCAGAGAGGAGGAGCAGAGGGGAGGAGCAGAGGGGAGGAGCAGAGGGGAGGAGCAGAGGGGAGGAGCAGAGGGGAGGAGCAGAGGAGAGGAGCAGAGAGGAGGAGCAGAGGGGAGGAGCAGAGAGGAGGAGCAGAGGGGAGGAGCAGAGGGGAGGAGCAGAGGAGAGGAGCAGAGAGGAGGAGCAGAAGGGAGGAGCAGAGGGGAGGAGCAGAGGGGAGGAGCAGAGAGGAGGAGCAGAGGGGAGGAGCAGAGGGGAGGCGCAGAGGGGAGGAGCAGAAGGGAGGAGCAGAAGGGAGGAGCAGAGAGGAGAAGCAGAGGGGAGGAGCAGAGTGGAGGAGCAGAGGGGAGGAGCAGAGGGGAGGAACAGAGAGGAGGAGAAGAGGGGAGGAGCAGAGGGGAGGAGCAGAGGGGCCCTGCCACCCAGACACCAGACAGTAATTAACTGTTGACACTCGTGAAGAAGCCAGCACAAATTAATCCTGACACATTTGCAGACGAGTGATATCTTACAGTGAATACTTTGTAATTATATTTGAAAATGAAAATTAAATGACACTTAAAACTAGGTTGTCATGCTCAATGAACCGAACATGTAGTTAGAGAGGTTTCTAAGACGGATGTGGGGGCCGCTGGCCCACTCAGAGGAGAGAAATAATACCATGACAGAACTCTGCCATCCAGCGTGCCTTAGACTGGCCCAGTTATCTCCATGGTAAACCTGTCAGTCTCCCTTCTAGCTCCCTAATCTCATACTGCCCATCGCTGCCCTCCTAGCTAAGCACATAGCTGAAAACACGCTAAGCCAGCAACGCCAATCTAGCTACAGCCCTGGTGTCCTGTGCCAGATGCTAACGGTCACTGTCAGGATTTCCTGTTATGGGACCCAGTTGACGGTCCTTCCCTGGTACCAGGTTCTGTTGTCTTCAGTGTCAGTCCCTGGCCTGGCTGAGTGGGTCTTAGCATTTACTCTACATGAGTGAGATGAATACTTTTGGAGGTATTACTGATGGTAGTCTCTCTCTCTCTCCTTCTCTCTCTCCTTCTCTCTCTCCCTCTCTCTCTCTGTCTCTCCCTCTCTCCCTCTCTCTCTCTCTCTCTCTCCCTCTCTCTCTCTCTCTCTCTCTCTCTCTCTGTTTACCTCAGATTGCCCGACAGCAGCAGCAGCTTTTGCAGCAGCAGCACAAAATCAACCTCCTCCAGCAGCAGATTCAGGTCAGCTGCTCATTCATGTGTTCTTCTCACGTTGCCGCCCTGTTACCGGCCTGCCGTTACCGAGCAATACCCCGCCAAAAGGTCACAGGTCAAATGTCTCAGGTTTCCATGTAATTCCTGGAGTTACGCACGGTATCGGAATATTAACTGTGTAACACTTCCATGTTACTGCCCGTCAACTTGTTTGTCTCAGTCTTATTCTTTCAGTTTTTTTTCAGAATATATCATTTTGATATCTCTCACTTCCTTCTACTGTCACTTTCTTACAGTCCTGGTTCACATTACATGATAATTGGCCATTGGTAATTGGGAGGGATAAAAATGGAGAGGAATAATTAGCGCATTGTAATTAACATAAGATGGAGAGAAGATAAAGTAGCAACACCTAATGAACCATGCTGCTGCTAGAGAGAGAAGAGAGTGGAGGGTGGAGGTGGAGATGGAGGGTGGAGGTGGAGGGTGGAGGTGGAGGGTGGAGGTGGAGGTGGAGGGTGGAGGGTGGAGGTGGAGGTGGAGG
Source organism: Dallia pectoralis (assembly GCA_029465975.1). Classification (NCBI taxonomy): domain Eukaryota; kingdom Metazoa; phylum Chordata; class Actinopteri; order Esociformes; family Umbridae; genus Dallia; species Dallia pectoralis. Next base: position 13,724,858 of record CM055749.1, on the reverse strand, counting down.
TGGAGGTGGAGGGTGGAGGTGGAGGTGGAGGGTGAAGGTGGAGGTGGAGATGGAGGTTGGGGACATGACAGAGGCTGGTAAATACAGGCTTTGAAATGACACCATCCCATTTGAGCGATGTGGCAGGGATGTTGACGGCAGTGTTAGTGACGGGAAGAGCCTGGGTCACTTTAGTGCCGTGTCTAATTGAGCTGCTGTTTTTAGTGGAAGAAGAAATATGTTCCTACAGGAAATATTTATTTTGTATGAATGAAGGTGAAATACTTCTGAAGGTGCATTTCAGAAATGATCCCATTGAAAATGAGGGATTTATTTGATTAAAGTCGGTCTGGATGCCAGTGGTCATTTCCATGCATTTTCACTCCAAAGTGGATTGTGTTCTGTTCTCCCTCAAGTAATTATGGAAAATGGAGAGAAAAATGTAAATGGAGAGGAGGGGGCCGCGAGAGTATCCACGTGAGACACAAACAAAAATGAACAAGGGCACCATAAATAAACACGGCACATTTGCTAAAAGAAAGAAAACAGCATGAGATGTAGCAAGAGAGAAAGGAGTGGAGTGTCAGAGCCACATGTGGATAGTGTGGATATTGTGGGGTGTGTGGATAGTGTGGGGTGTGTGGATAGGTGGATAGTGTGGGGTGTGTGGATAGGTGGATAGTGTGGGGTGTGTGGATAGGTGGATAGTGTGGAGTGTGTGGATAGTGTGGGGTGTGTGGATAGGTGGATAGTGTGGGGTGTGTGGATAGTGTGGGGTGTGTGGATAGTGTGCGGTGTGTGCATAGTGTGGGGTGTGTGGATTGTGTGAGGTGTGTGTATAGGTAGATAGTGTGGATAGTGTGGGGTGTGTGGATAGTGTGGGGTGTGTGGATAGTGTGGGGTGTGTGGATAGTGTGGGGTGTGTGGATAGTGTGGGGTGTGTGGATAGTGTGGGGTGTGTGGATAGTGTGGGGTGTGTGGATAGGTGGATAGTGTGGGGTGTGTGGATAGTGTGGGGTGTGTGGATAGTGTGGGGTGTGTGGATAGTGTGGGGTGTGTGGATAGTGTGGGGTGTGTGGATAGTGTGGGGTGTGTGTATAGGTAGATAGTGTGGATAGTGTGGGGTGTGTGGATAGTGTGGGGTGTGTGGATAGTGTGGGGTGTGTGGATAGTGTGGGGTGTGTGGATAGTGTGGGGTGTGTGTATAGGTAGATAGTGTGGGGTGTGTGGATATTGTGGGGTGTGTGGATAGTGTGGGGTGTGTGGATAGGTAGATAGTGTGGATAGTGTGGGGTGTGTGGATAGTGTGGGGTGTGTGTATAGGTAGATAGTGTGGGGTGTGTGGATATTGTGGGGTGTGTGGATAGTGTGGGGTGTGTGGATAGGTAGATAGTGTGGGGTGTGTGGATAGTGTGGAGTGTGTGGATAGTGTGGGGTGTGTGGATAGGTGGATAGTGTGGGGTGTGTGGATAGTGTGGGGTGTGTGGATAGTGTGGGGTGTGTGGATAGGTGGATAGTGTGGGGTGTGTGGATAGTGTGGGGTGTGTGGATAGTGTGGGGTGTGTGGATAGTGTGAGGTTTGTGGATAGTGTGGGGTGTGTGGATAGGTGGATAGTGTGGGGTGTGTGGATAGGTGGATAGTGTGGGGTGTGTGGATAGGTGGATAGTGTGGGGTGTGTGCTGTGTGTGTTCATGTGGATAGTGTGGGGTGTGTGTATAGGTGGGGTGTGTGTATTGGTGGGAAGTGTGGGGTGTGTGTATAAGTGAGGAGTGTATAGGTGGTGTGTGTGTGTTTGTGTGGAGTGTGTATAGGTGGTGTGTGTGTGTGTGTGTGTGTGTTTGTGTGGAGTGTGTATAGGTGGTGTGTGTGTGTTTGTGAGTTGGCACCGTCCAGTTTGGTCATCTTAGGGACCACCCAGACTGACCGTTGGATAGTGACGTCTGGTTAAGTCTGGTCTGGGTGTCTCTGGTTTGGGGCGGTCAGTTAGTGGGAAGCTACAGTCCGTTTTGTTGCTCTGACTGGGGGTGTGTCCGGTGCCAGGAGGAGCCTTCACCCATTTCCCACATATCCTTATCCTGACACTCCTACACACTCACACTGGGTGTTTCTCACTCTCCCTACTCCACGTTCAGAGGACAACCGTTAAACCATAACAATTCAACATCACAAACATCTTAATCACACCTCCCATGCTTTGAAATGAACTTCAGAAAACACGTTTCCCAGTGGGCACACTTTGCAACTGTCCCCGATCCCCACTTTAGCCCCTGTCTGTTCTCCCCTCGAGGACACCATCTAACCCAGAGTTCCTGTGATATGTGGAGGCGAAGCAACTGAGCAAACCCCGTGGATTTACACGGCATTAGGCACAACAGCAGGATTTAGTGCTGGGCCATACAAATCCTCCTTTCAAGTGCACTTTCCAAGAGAAAGGCAACACTGTCCATGTCTGAATGTGCCTCAGAGCCCTGAGAACTGGCCCCTCTAGAGCTGCTGCTGCTGGCCACGGTGTTTGGGAGAATGACTCCTCGTTTCTCCACTAAACAGGAACCCACTGCTCTCCTGAAAAGGCTTCAGCACCCTCACCATCTCCCACACCAGAATGGAACACACTATGTCCTAGAACCTCATATCCTGAACTGACTGACACATAACCACAACACCCCACACACACACACATACCACACTACTTACCTCCACGCTGTGGTTAAAAGCGAATGTGCTACCTGTGAATTCCCTTTGGTGGGCCGTTCAAGGAAAAGTGAGTTGTATCTATTCGAATGCTACTGAAAACGTATAGATGGAATTGAAACGGATAGAGAGGTTGGATCTGGATACGAACAGCCGGGGCAGCCTTCCACATACGCTGTCTCTGTGATGTGTCCGGATGAAACACGACTACATTTACAATTAAACAAAAGAGACAGATATTTACACCATCTGCTCCACTCCTCTGGGTCCCTCTGCACGTTTGCAACACATACCGGGTCCGGATCAAGCATAGATTAATTACGACAACTTGAAATCAGTTTGATCATGTTAGACATTTGGTTTATCTTACTGGTCCTTTAATACTTATTTCATCAAATGTTCAACCCTCGTGACCCAGTTTTACTGTGTCCTCTGTTGCACTGGTCTGGATAGCCTGAGGGATGAGGAGACGGATGAGGAGACGGATGAGGGGAGGGATGAGGGAAGGGATGAGGAGACGGATGAGGAGACAGATGAGGAGACGGATGAGGAGACGGATGAGGGGAGGGATGAGGAGACGGATGAGGAGACGGATGAGGAGACGGATGAGGAGACGGATGAGGGGAGGGATGAGGAGACGGATGAGGAGACAGATGAGGAGACGGATGAGGAGACAGATGAGGAGACGGATGAGGAGACGGATAAGGAGACGGATGAGGGAAGGGATGAAAGTAGGGATGAGGAAGGGAGAGGTAGCAAGGCACTCTGTTTTTATTAGTGGCCGCTCTTTAGAGTGGCCCCATCCCCTTAATATACAGTAGAACAGCTTTGAGTTAATTAGTCCTCTATACAAGCTCCAGCCTGCATGTTGTACACTTTTAGAAGAGTGATAAAACAGCTTGAGGGGATTGGGTTACCCCGGTGTTAGTTTAGAGAACCGGCAGCTTTACTAGAGACCCTAATCCCTTTCGCCAATATGCTTCTGGTTTTGGCTTGATCGGGGCCTTCAGGTTGTGGACTCTGTGATATAACGGATCGTATTAGCAGTCACGGTAAAGTGGACCGGTAAGGACCCAATAAAACCACCAGGACTGAAACCCCACACCCTCCCTGGCACTCCACGCACTTTCCGGGGCTTTCTTTTCTGATGGGCTAGAGGGAGTTAGGTCGGGGTGTACGGAAACAGGCAGAGAGGTTGGGAGCGAGGCACGATCCAATTTAATTGAGTATCCTTTAGAATGGCCTTGCCTCTCTTTTCATCCCTCCACAGTTGTGCTCTGAGGAGGGAGAGAAATTGAGTCTTTGTCCTTCGGGATTACAATGTCACTTGTTTTAAGATAGCAGATGTTTTGATTACGGCTTTACGGGCTTATCAAAAGTTTAAAGCTCAAGGCTCTGTTTTCCCTTCCAACTCTTGTTTGTCTCTGTAGCCTTCCTTTGTTGTTGAAATTCACACCGCGGCTAATTTCGGCCGAGCGAAAGGATTAGCGTTATTGAATACCTCGATTCAAGCGGTCAACTTTATACGCCGTTAGCTTGTCACGTTTAAACGTTGAACGTTGAATTTAATCAGATCTGTGACAGAAAATGCGTTTGTTCGCTCCGTAACAGACGGATTCATCAAAGACGCGCGAAGGCAGCCGCGAAAAACCAGCCAGTTGAGAATAGCGGAAATAGACGCTAAGCAGTGCTTTATTCGGCTTGTTTATTTAGCCTCGGCATGAATCAGGCGTATCGACCGGCGGTCAATTGAACTGTTTAGGGTCTGTCTCCTTGACAATCACACCGACTTCTCATTCCTCTCCACTAGCAAACAAATCCGGTTTATTTTAGCCTTGGAGCCCAGCCTGACTGCTTCACATATGGCTTCTGTAATTATATCGAAGTGAACAACGTGACAGGCACGTGTGTGAGCTAGATGGGGGGGCAATCTGTGTAAACGTGTTAATAAAAGGTATCGCTGTTATTGACTACGCCAGTGTCATTTGAGATAACAAAATAATCCATAAGCTGGTGTAATTTCTCTACGTGTATTTCTAGTGTCTATGTATCACGCATCGCTGTGACAAGTCGGCTCTCAGAGAACCCCTCAGTACTCCTGGTATATTCAGGGTGGTGCCTTTTTTCTCCGGTCTGCTCCCCGCATATGAGCACAGGTTCAAATGGCAGATAGAGAGGGGTCAGAGAGGTTCGGGTCTATAGGAGGGTTCTGACACTCTGTGATGGAGCGCTGCGCTCCACCAATCACGACCCCCCGATCCTCCAATGTCCCGCCCCACCCCGCCCTCTGAGCTCTCGCGCAGCTCCAAGCCAGGTGGAAATTCCTTTGCTCTCACGAGGCTACCGGGCCCGTAGAGCATCCACCTCGCGTAGGGATGGCACCGGTCCATGAATTCCTGAAGGATGGGGCTGGTACGGCATGAGACGGGGTGACACACACACACACAATAATACGTTTTCCTTAAAAGTTCGGGCTGAACTTTATCTTCAGACGCAGGTTGAAGAAAGCAGCTCCCCAGATGAAAGGATACTTTTAATCAGAGAAACAAACAGTAGGCCAAACTCAATGTGTCCGCCAATTACTCCTACAGAAACAGTTCATTGTTTATTAGCATTTGGTATTTTTATTTCATTGTTGCTCCATTGTTTAGCAGTGATCTAAAGATTTCTTTGATAAGTATTTTCTACGGGGGGACATTGTTACCTTGGTTGGTTCACTCTTGGTTTCTATCCAGCAGCCTTGGGCAGGTCTGGTTCTACTTATCTGGCTCAGGGCTGCTTTTCCTACTTCTGCTCTCATGAAGGACCTCCACGTGGCTCCCTACCTCTCCCCTAACCTCTAACCTCTCACCCCCTCACCCTGTCTCCCTACTGCCCCCTAGCTTACACCGGATGCCGTTTTCCACTCCTCTCCTGACTTGACTTATGTCATTCCCTCTAACACTCGTTCTGGGTCACCACATCTACACTCTGTTCATCTCTATTTCTGAACGTTAATTAATATCTATGGGAATATAATAATGACTGTATATTTTGTTTGCATGGGTCATTATTGTTCTTAGATCTCCGGTCCGTTTGGATCTATTTTCCATGGAGGGGATTGAACACCATTTCGCATTACCACGGAAATATACAAAGCAAACATTTTCACTAATGAAATGCAGACATGATTATTCCCCCGTAATATTTCGCCCCGATAGCGTCTCCCATGAGCTCAGAGTGTGCTGGTACTTGTTGTTTGGCTTTTAAGAAGCAACGTTGCCTTAGTTAAAAGGGAAAAACCAGTGCCTTGTTGTCAACCCTCACTTCAAAGTGGAAAAGGTTTCCTCACATGTGGTTTTAAATGGTGTTGGGTAACAGCGGGGGACTTCCAAGGGTTAAATGATAATAGCTGCAGACAGTTCCCTAGATTAAAGATACAATTTAATTACACAAGAGCTAGCTAACTATGTCCGCAGCCTTAGCCGCCTGCCAGGCAGATATCCTCCCATAAAGGAGAGCGACACCACAACACATACAGACGTGTGCATGGGTTGTGTGAATGGGCTCTATCGTGCCACCGTGTTTTTACTGTAGGTTGCTGTATCATAACTTATATGCATATGTCTGTTTCTTCCTTTATGGCTATTGGTGTCTGTTTGTGGCCGTGTGTAGCCTGTTCGGGTTCATGGGTCGTTCCGTGTGTAGGTTGGAGCTAATTCTTCGTGTCCGGGGGCCTGTCGAAAGATTCACTCAGAATTTCATTAGTCTTCATGTTTTCCCCGCACTTTTAGCTTCCACCTTGTGTTTTTTTGTTAGACTGAAAAACAGACAATTTATTTAATTTAGACAGAAGAAGACAGACCCGGCGACATATGGCCTTGATCATTTGCATTTGGAGGGCCTGAGTCCTTCCATGTATAACCCCCCCCCCCGTCCGTCCTACTGCTGTGGTCATTTTACAGCAGTAGAGCTTGAATAAGATGACAGGGCACGGGAGTCCAGGGCACAGAGGTCAGGTCAAGGGCCTCCATTAAGATTTAATTAGTAACAGCTTCGTTTCTCGCTTGATGAATATTTTCCTGGTATGACACATGTACAGTGAAGTTTCCTCAATCATTGGCCCCTGGATATAGGAATGGCTGTCTGTTTCTCTCGGTCATATGGCACAAGCCGATACTGTAAATCTCCTGACTTATCCGCTTACTAGATCTTTTCTCTTGTAATCCAGTGAACGGTAATTGCACCCCAGATTTTATTTGGTTAACATTTTAGGGGCAACAAAGCAGGCAGCTACCACAAAATGCTGAATAATTAAACATGAACTTTAAATAAACACAAGGGCGGCTGCTAATTGAGCAAATATAATGCTTCCTAATTCACGTCTCTCAGATGTTTCCGTTGTATTCCGGGGCGCAAACGATCGTCTAATAGACTTATTAAAACGTGGTGCAAAACACACCAAATTAGACATTGTTAAAGGGAATGCGTAAGTTCCACAATTAGCCGCCAGATCGACTGCTAGCACGCTAATAGGAGAATAAGGCGAGCACCCGGTGATGGGGTGTCCATACTTAGCTAGGCTGGCAGTTAGCATTTACACTGGGGCCCTAACAGACCACCTGGAGCCCAGGGAGGGAGGTGTCCTCCTGCTCCAGCCCTACTGAAATAGCCCATCCACCAGTTAAAGGAGACCGTTGGCTGATAAAGATGTGCACATGCAAGAATAACTATAAAAGAAAGCAGTGACCCGGCTCATTAGCCTCTTTGATTTAATATATTGACACTTGGGTACAAATAATTCCGTTTAGTGGCCTGCGCTGGGCGGGGGAAGGGGATCAATTTAATTAGTTATGAAATGTGACTTCTTGTCAGGAAGCAGAAGAAATGCTGACGTTAAATAAAGTTGCGTGCAATTTGAACAATAAAGCTATCGTGCCCCCGGTGTTTAAAGTTAATGATGCCCAGAAAGGTCCAACCAGATACAAGCTCAGCAACGGCCGTGATGGTTAAGTGGATGAACGGCTAAACCAGTAGTGTTTCTGGCACGTTAAAACAAATTCGGACATTACAAATACAAACAGTGCGGTCTATCTGTGCATCCGGGACCGTTCCAGTCTTTAGTTAATTGTGTCCGCGTCGACCGGCGCCGCCGACGGATTCCTCAGTTTTTTTTTTCCTATGTGTGAAATACGGCGTCCGTACATCGTACGCGGCCGACGTAAAAAGGGCACGCGGAGAGAGCAGAAATAGAAAGGCTTTTTTATCGCATCCGGCAGCGTTTCTTCTGACGTCTGTCCTCGGCTCGCGACGTTCTGCGAAGCGCCAAGCGATGCGCATCCTTGTTGTGAAATATTCACAGAGGCTGTCTGGCGCGCACACAGACACAGGGAACATATGCTAGGACACGCGTGTCTTTGTCGGTGGCGTTAGCGTGTAGACAAACACTGCTCCATTAATAATGCTAATGACACAACAACCCGGCGCTGTCTTGTAATAATCAGCGGGGCGACGCGGCGTCTTTGTGTTCCCGCACCTTTCCCGTTTAGGCCACGTTAATGGGCCCGCCGCCGTCTCGACGAGGGCTGTCACATGAACAGTTGTAACGTGCGAAGTCACACCTGAGTGTCTGCCTTAAATTAGTCACCTGAGGGGATTCCAAACGAGCACTGGGACGCGGTAATTTATGCCAGGAACCTGCTGGCTCTCGTGGCGGCTCAGCGCTAGTGATAACAGCAATCAACACACGACAGCAGATCACCGGAGCTGCAGTGCATCTCATCAGGCATCGGTGGAACCGAGTTAGCTCGCTGGTAAGACAGAACCGCTCGGTGCACTTCAGAACGGGAGCATGTTATGGATACAATAGGGTCAACCTCTGATACGTACAGGCACACTCTTTGAACATCATTATAAAGCACCTGATTTAACTCTAGTGCTCCCCACAATCGTTCGCTGGGTGAAGGTGGCCAGTTGTCTATTACTTTGCACCCATTATCCCCTGTGCTGGAGAACACATCCTCCAGTGTGATGTTGACTTAGTTTCCTCTCCCCCTCTGGTTGGCCAGTGTTTTCCCTGCTTATGTTGAGCAAACTGTGTTGTCTTTGCCTTCGACCTCCACAGTGGGTACGCTCTCAGGGAGGGGGCCACAGTGGGTACGCTCTCAGGGAGGGGGCCACAGTGGGTACGCTCTCAGGGAGGGGGCCACAGTGGGTACGCTCTCAGGGAGGGGGCCACAGTGGGTACGCTCTCAGGGAGGGGGCCACAGTGGGTACGCTCTCAGGGAGGGGGCCACAGTGGGTACGCTCACAGGGAGGGGGCCACAGTGGGTACGCTCTCAGGGAGGGGGCCACAGTGGGTACGCTCTCAGGGAGGGGGCCACAGTGGGTACGCTCTCAGGGAGGGGGCCACAGTGGGTACGCTCTCAGGGAGGGGGCCACAGTGGGTACGCTCTCAGGGAGGGGGCCACAGTGGGTACGCTCTCAGGGAGGGGGCCACAGTGGGTACGCTCTCAGGGAGGGGGCCACAGTGGGTACGCTCTCAGGGAGGGGGCCACAGTGGGCTGTATTAATAGGATCTAGTGTGTGCGCCCAGCCGGCAGGGAGAAAGGGGGCCGGTGTTTTCTTAGGGCCGGTGTGGCAAAGCAAAGCATTCAGTCCATGGCTGCTGTAGCAAAAAAAGGCTCTTTTTGTTTTTCGGGGCAGAGGAGAGTTCAAGCATTCCCCACGGAACACAATGAATGGGTCGTTTTGTCCTGCGTCGGTTTTCATAGACGCAGATTTATTTCTTTTTTTCTGGAATTATTCTGGCGAGTCACTGACACAACACACGGCATTTGAGCGTGTTGTAAAGGCTCGGCACACTCATGTGCCTTTAATAAAGTGGCCCCTCTGTAACAATCATGCTTTCTGCCAGACAACAGAGCCCACACTGTTGTTTTGTAAAAGCCTCAGCACCTGGGAGGCAATAGAGGAGACAGAGACCCAGTCTATATGCAGAGTACAGAGAGGAGGAGACAGAGACCCAGTCTATATGCAGAGTACAGAGAGGAGGAGACAGAGACCCAGTCTATATGCAGAGTACAGAGAGGAGGAGACAGAGACCCAGTCTATATGCAGAGTACAGAGAGGAGGAGACAGAGACCCAGTCTATATGCAGAGTACAGAGAGGAGGAGACAGAGACCCAGTCTATATGCAGAGTACAGAGAGGAGGAGACAGAGACCCAGTCTATATGCAGAGTACAGAGAGGAGGAGACAGAGACCCAGTCTATATGCAGAGTACAGAGAGGAGGAGACAGAGACCCAGTCTATATGCAGAGTACAGAGAGGAGGAGACAGAGACCCAGTCTATATGCAGAGTACAGAGAGGAGGAGACAGAGACCCAGTCTATATGCAGAGTACAGAGAGGAGGAGACAGAGACCCAGTCTATATGCAGAGTACAGAGAGGAGGAGACAGAGACCCAGTCTATATGCAGAGTACAGAGAGGAGACAGAGACCCAGTCTATATGCAGAGTACAGAGAGGAGGAGACAGAGACCCAGTCTATATGCAGAGTACAGAGAGGAGGAGACAGAGACCCAGTCTATATGCAGAGTACAGAGAGGAGGAGACAGAGACCCAGTCTATATGCAGAGTAGAGAGAGGAGGAGACAGAGACCCAGTCTATATGCAGAGTACAGAGAGGAGGAGACAGAGACCCAGTGGAGGAGACAGGAAGAAGGTGAAGTTCTCCTCCTGACCAGCCTCCTCAGCCTCTACCCTCCACCCTCTGGTCCAGCCTCTACCCTCCACCCTCTGGTCCAGCCTCTACCCTCCACCCTCTGGTCCAGCCTCTACCCTCCACCCTCTGGTCCAGCCTAGCCCCTGGTGGACAATACAACACCATTTTTAATTTGAGTCTGGACCGATGCCAGTCACCTCTCTCTGTATGCCATCAGACACATTACATTCTAAAAACAGTCGCCCTAGACTCTGGCTCATTCCCCACAACGTTGAGGTTGTCCGGATATTGACACTGTTCTTTCACCTTTACAAACACAGCAGATGTTTTAAATCAACCAAATTACATGACGGAGAAGAAATACTGCTCAGCAGAATTGTGTTTTTACAAGGGCGGAATTTACATGAGAAACGGATCAGAAGCGAAATAACTATATGTACACTGCTATGTGAACGGCGCGTGTTTCCCAGCACCACAGAGATGGTCCTCGCTTAGCGGCGTGTTGAGAAACGGGAGGATGTCACACACATATGGCACTAGCATTTAACATATCCTCCTACTGTACATGTTTCACTTCCCTCTATTCCTCACACACCCCCCCCGGCCTGTTCACACGTGGTCACAGTGGACGGTCTGACTGGGCCTCGTCAAACCGCTTTTAGAACTCGCCTTGCCCCCCTGCAATGAGGGTCAGAGCCGTTCTGCTTTTCCCCATTTGCATTGAGCTGGGTTGTGGGATACATGGGGTAATGACGGTGGCCCCGGACTCACTTGTGCGCTTGTTTATGTCTGTCTTGTCTTTCCCGTCATTACCCCATGTCGGCCAATTCAATGCAAACCTTTCTCATTTTATCACCAGACAATTCTTCTGAAATATTTTTTTCGCCTTCTGTTTCCTCGTGTGCCTCGTGAAAAGATATATCCGCCCCGGATCTTCTGTTTTGTAGAAATGTCACATTGAGATTTTGGTTGTAATGTACGATTGTATGGGTTTTTTGGAGGACCTGACATTGTAGTGAAATAGGCTTTTATACACAAGATAAGAAAGACATGAAAAAAACATAGAGCATATCTTAGGAATGTTATATTAATCACAAATCGAATTACTTTACAGACTGAAATTTAATGTAAGGCTTTTAAGGCTCAACAAAAATGTGCACAAAGTCCACAATTTCTCTTGAATCTCCAATGATCGCGTTTCTTGTATTTTCTCAAGGGAAGAACAGCCGGGATATTTTTCTGCTTCATCCAATATACTGAACATTCAGTACCATTCACCAACGTTCTTTAATGTCGATTTAATCAATATGATGTTTTTCTGAATTACTTCATAAACCGGACATAATGCATCATACGTTTCATTTTCTCTTATGTTTGGTTTTATCGTTGGAATGTCCGTCAGTGTTGTACTGGCTTGGCGTCATGGGCCTCCAGATTGTGTATGGGAGTATTTCTTCACTTAGATTAGATGTCTTACCTCTTAAAGGGGACATTTCCGCTCTGATCTTGGCTTCCAAGGATGGCTTGGCTGCCAGGAGGATCTCTGTGATGACTGTGGGGAGTTGTGGTCCCGGTGTGTGTGGTTCTGTGTTGGAGCATTAGGCAAGGATGTAGGTCCTCAACAATGCTATTTTTTTTTCAGGGTACCTTTGAATAATATGTTTTCTTTATTTCTGTATCATATTATGTCTGATTTATTAAGAAACCTCATCTAACACTTGTGTTTAAAATCAATGTGTCTGTTTTTGTTAAATAATTAGGAAGAGTTTGTCGAGAAATGAAGCCTCCTCTGTCTCTAATGACAGGAAGTCCCCACACGCTCAAAGAAAAGTCCAAGAGATTGGATCTGTTTTAATGTTAATTCTGTAAATAAATTTGATCGTGGAGATAGTGACAAGGGGGTCTTCCAGGGGTTGGAGAAAAGTTCCTAAGCATTGTCCAGGGCAGATTTCACAAATCGGTCATCACAAACTTGGGGAGGAGACAAAACGAATGAGAAAATGGTTGTCTTTATTTTTCTATTTTCTAAACATCACACTTCTAAATGTCCTGTAATTATCCAGTCATGACCTTTATTGTTCGGATATGTAGCTGTTTAATTGGTTAATTCCAGTGTCAGTGTGGCATCCAGCACCGCCCACTTCAGTCATTGCAGATTTCTAAGCCAATGCAGAGCCAGGGGAAGTAAAGGGGAGGGGCCGATCAGAAAGGGCTGTCTGCCCTGCTTTCAAACAGCAGCACACTTAATATAGAACTATCGAAATGGCTCTTGTCCAAAATAGCTTGTTTTACTGTGTAAGGAATTAGTGGAACAAGAAGTCATCTATTGGTTGTTCCCCCAGACGGACCTCACCCCACCCCGTGTCTGGTTTCTCTACACCTTGGCCCGATCTCTCTGCCCTGCATATAGACCAGACGGCCCAGATCTCTGCTCTCGCCCTCCAGACCGTTTCTGTTGTCTAAGAGCAGTGGCACGAAACACCTATTATTAGCCAGTTGTCAGGCCCCCCCCTCAGACATTTCTCTGGCAGAAGGAAATGCTTATACCTTATACCGCTGGCTGGACGTGAGGTTTTCTGCCGATGGGGGTGGAGACCGGTCACAGACATGTGCCTGGACAAGGACTCTTTGTTGCAGATCTGTCCCTCTGAAGTTGATTGGTCACCTATTTCATAGCATGCGTTCTAGATTGGGAAGCGAGGAAAGGTGGAGAGCTGGCCAGAACGCCTGCTAGCCAACAGGCTGAAGGATCAAAGTCTGGCTTTGTGGTATCCATCCTCTGTCCTGATTCCCATCAGACTCCAAACAGCTACGTTACACACGTCTGGGACACTGATAACACTGCCCGTCTGGACCGTGTGTGTTGTTTTGTGTTGTCATTTCATGTGTGTGTGTGTGTGTGTGTTTGTATGGGAGATCCTGTGTGGGATTAGTGGTTGAACCAGGGCGGCTTCACAACGGCCTGTTGCAGATGACTGATTAATGACCGGGGACGTGGGAGTGTTGTCTTGTGGATCTCTGGGATTTTTAAAAATGAATTGACCTCTTTTCAAGAAAGTCATACGTAGACTGAAGCCCGGCCGTGACCCTGGTTGTCTCCAGGAATGTCTGCCATTACTCTCCAGTTCTCCATCTATCCATCTCTCTCTCTCTCTCTCTCTCTCTCTCTCTCTCTCTCTCTCTGAATATCTCTATCTCTGTCATTTACACTCTCACTTAAAATCTCTCACTTTTTATTATTTCTCACACTCTCTTAATTTAATCTCTCGCTATCTCTCACCTCCTGTACTTTCTCTCTCCTGTTTTCTTTCTGTTGCTGCGCAGGTGCAGGTTGTTTGTTAGGTTCACATCAGTGAACAGTCAGTGTTACATTGGCTCACTGTGGGGCTAAAGCCGGGGCTGCCAGCTTCTTCTAGATCACTTTACATTCAAATGGATCTCCTAAGGTGCACTCCACTTGCGTTTGGTGTGTGACTCAGTGGAGAGTCGAACGGAGCGACGTGTGAACTATCGTCACTTACAGAAACAGCTGGAGCCAGTCCTCTCTGGTTAAAATTATATCACCCCTCAGAAAAAGTGAAAAGTGGGTAAAATGCTGGAGCTGTGGCCGAGAGACTGGCATAAATGATGAAATTGTAATAAGCACGTTTAGCGCTATAATTTATCATTTAATACAGCACAAGTCATTTTATTTTATTTCTTTTTTCTTGTTTAGCTCTTTAAAACAAACTGCTGTGCGCTATAACTCCAGGGGCTTTTAAACCTGCCCCACCTGACACTCCCCCTGGGGCCTTTATACCTGACACCTGACACTCCCACTGGAGCCTTTATACCTGACACCTGACACTCCCACTGGAGCCTTTACACCTGACACCTGACACTCCCACTGGAGACTTTACACCTGACACCTGACACTCCCACTGGAGACTTTACACCTGACACCTGACACTCCCACTGGAGACTTTACACCTGACACTCCCACTGGAGACTTTACACCTGACACCTGACACTCCCACTGGAGCCTTTACACCTGACACCTGACACTCCCACTGGAGACTTTACACCCCACACTCTGTCCGGAGACTTTACACCCCACACTCTGTCCGGAGACTTTACACCCCACACTCTGTCCGGAGACTTTACACCTCCCACTGTTCCTTCCAGCACTCCACAATTTGACTAGGTTATTTCCTTTTCCGTTTCATCTTGTCAACATTGAGGGCATTTGGACAATATAAACAACTTCCCTTCCTGTAAAGGGGACATCTTTTCAGGGCAGCGCTAGTTGAGTGATTGTGGCGTGTCGGGGTCTATTGGGCCTGGTTGGTAGCGATGTGGTTCTCCTGACTGAAGGCCCTTACATACAGCGAGGAGCATGGGTGCTGACAGGGCCCCCACTAAGCACTGTCCAGATGTGTACATCTCCATTTGCACTGGTGTGTTTACAATGTGTGTGTGTGTGTGTGTCCTGTCTGTCTATGTCTGCTCTGTCTGGGTTTGCATGTTTGTGTGGTTGTGTGTGTGTGTGTCCTGTCTGTCTGTGTCTGTCGCTCTGTGTGGGTTTGCGTGTTTGTGTGGTTGTGTGTGTGTGTGCTCTGTCTGTGTGTGTGTGTGCGTGTTTGTGTGGTTGTGTGTGTGTGTGTGTGCTCTGTCTGTGTGGGTTTGCGTGTTTGTGTGGTTGTGTGTGTGTGTGTGTGGGTGTCTGCTCTGTCTCCTAACATGAGCGCGGTGATGGTAAATGACCATGGTGAATCCCCGGTCTCCAGCTGTTTCTGCTCTCAGCATCCTGCCGTCCCAGGATTGGCTGCTGCTTTAACCAATCAAACGTTCTGCTGGAATCTAGATGTCTCCTTGCTTCAGCTGGTTTGAACTTTTTTCATAGTTCACCGTAATTGGCGCTGTCCTTATTCTGTATTTAAAAATCTCGTTTAACGTGTTCAAGCTGGAAATGTCATTTGGAGTTCTGCGGATACGTCAATGAGAGGAGACAGATTGTGTGGTCTGGACTGGTACAGACTTTAACAGGTCATCTGAGTGGATGATACATGATGAGAGACCCCTATGGCCCAATAGAGCTCTGTCTCTGTCTCACTGACTGATCACTACAGATGCTCTTCATCAGGGGACGGCCAGTTACACCTGTTTCTCAGAAGACGGCTCATTCATGTATCTTTAATGAGGCTTTCGGGGCAGATGGCATGATATGACATTATCCATCGCTTAGCAGTGGTCAGACAAAGGGAAGAGCAGTGGCAGCGGAACAATGCCCTGTGTGTACCAGGAGGTCCAGAGGACGTTACCCAACCACTCTAATAAAACTGCACTTCGTTTTTAGTTGTTGGTTTTAATCTGCATTTCATCACCTGAAACGTATTGCTGAAACAAGAGAGATGTCCCATCTACATGAACAGTAATTCTCTTATGAAACACTAGGGATATTTGATTCATTCCGTTATTGTCTGATTGACACAGCAATTATATGCTGCATAGAATATCCGATCCAAACGACGGTCTCAGTTCTTCATCAGTGTAATAATGCCTAAACACATTTATGATGCCGGGTGGATAGGTCAACTGCATATTTACCAGTGAACTAAGCCGCTTTCATTCACGGAGTTAAGCGATTCCGAAGCAAAGTGTTTCTTGCCTGTTTAACACCCAGGATATAATATGGTTCATTGTGTCACATTTACTTCACTTAGGGTTAATTACAGTTCTAGAAACTCAATGTATGCCTCTGACGTTGAAACCCTTGACTAGCATACTGTATTCAGAGAGTAAAGCCTTGTTCTACACGCAGACTGGAGTGTATTCTGGATTGATTGTACAAACAGTGAAACACAGTGTGTACCTGTTCCCAAGCGGGTCTTCACGTAGAGACATTCATTATTGTGTCTTTCTATGTGTTCCGCACATACAAGGCCAGGAGCCATCATTCATTCGCTCTGCACAGAAACCCGGATCGTCAATCTCAATAAAAATACATTTTACTTAAGGTCTTTTCAACCGGTCTCACAGGTCATTTGCTTTTCTTTCACCGCTGCACATTTTATCTAAATACATTTCAGATCACAGCGATGAAATGGAGAGCGACATACGATTCCATGCTTTTTTCTAATGCACTTTTTGCACTTGCACTTTCTGGAAAAGCTCAGTGGACAGAAAGTGTTCGGTGTTTGTTTCGGTTTCGGTTTTTAGTCTAGCTCTGCACCTCTGGGCTCTGGACCTCTGGGCTCCGGGCTCTGGACCTCTGGGCGGATCAATATACTGGTCCCGAGGACGTATCGTATGGGCCCTGCTTGCACCAGCTCAGGACTCACCGGTGAAGCAGACGAGTGAAATGTAACGATCATAAGCAGACCTCAGCTAGAACGCGGGGGGAACGTGGCCGCTCGGAGCAGGTTGATTTCATGCCCCATTGCTGCGCCGGTAATTGCCACCAGACCCACTTTATTGCGATTTTAAAGAGGGATGAATGGAGAAACATTCTGTAAAGTGTTTATTTTGGGGGGTGACCTTTATTAACCCGTTCTCCAGACGGGCTCCCCTGCGGTAAGGCAGGCTTGGTGCTAGATTAACCCCTCGCACGGCCGGCACAGCCTGGCTGCACCCCGTCAACAACGGGCAGGAAGCTGGGGATGACAGTCGAGTTGGGCGCTGCTACGCCCTCCGCGCGTGTCTGAGTGTGGAGCCGCTGGAGCACACACAGCGTAATACACACACTTACACTTTGGAACACACACACACACTTGCCCCCTGGTACTCGCACGCATACACTGTGGAAATCACACACACTTACACCATTGAACACTCACACACTCCCTGGCACACACACACACACTAGAACACACACACACTCCCTGGCACACACACACACACACACTAGAACACACACACACACACACCCACACACAGCGAGGGCACATATTTACCTGTTTACTGTTCTATTTTGATCTTGAGCCTGATGCGGCTGTCTGGAGTCAGAACGTCAGCGTCAGTGTGGATCAGTTAATATTGTTACACAGAAGCGGTTTAGACAGTTTGAGGTGCATCATACGATATGCAGTGCTTAACGCTCGCCGATGAACGTTAAAATGAAATATCACAGACAGCGCTTTTGGGTGCCTCATTTTTTCTCCCCAGCTGAAAGCTGGTTGCTGTAAATTACCAGATCTCTTGTGGTTTTATCATCTGTATAAATTATTCTCCAAAGATATGAGTTAGAGGCTGTATATCTGAGTCCATCTTGCTCTGTCAGAGAGGGCACCTGAGGGGGTTTGGTGTATTTCTACAGTACATTAGGGCACCTGTCTGTTTGTGTGAGGGGGTTTGGTGTATTTCTACAGTACATTAGGGCACCTGTCTGTTAGTGTGTGTGTGGGGGGGGGGGTTGGTGTATTTCTACAGTACATTAGGGCACCTGTCTGTTTGTGTGAGGGGTTTGGTGTATTTCTACAGTACATTAGGGCACCTGTCTGTTAGTGTGGGGGGGGGGGGGTTGGTGTATTTCTACAGTACATTAGGGCACCTGTCTGTTTGTGTGAGGGGGTTTGGTGTATTTCTACAGTACATTAGGGCACCTGTCTGTTAGTGTGTGGGGGGGGTTGGTGTATTTCTACAGTACATTAGGGCACCTGTCTGTTTGTGTGAGGGGGTTTGGTGTATTTCTACAGTACATTAGGGCACCTGTCTGTTAGTGTGGGGGGGGGGGGTTGGTGTATTTCTACAGTACATTAGGGCACCTGTCTGTCTGTGTGAGGGGGTTTGGTGTATTTCTACAGTACATTAGGGCACCTGTCTGTCTGTGTGAGGGGGTTTGGTGTATTTCTACAGTACATTAGGGCACTAAACGTCCATCACTTTGAGCTCCTGCAACCTGAGTCCCTGTCCTCCACCGTCCTTGTGTTTTAGACACCCCGTGTGGTTCTGGGAGGACAATACGCGTGTGGCCCTTTCATGTTTCCATGTCAAATAGTGTTGGGGGGATTAGAAACACACGCTGCCGGGGGCTGGTTCTGTGTGAGGCCACGAGGGCCGCCAGAAAACCCTGTCAGAACACGTTAGAACTGGCTGTGATCTCTCCTCTCCATCCTTCCTCCTCTCTCATTTCTCTCAACTTCCCTCACTTCTTCTCATCCTCTCATTTCCCCTCTCTCCTCTCTCTCTCCTTTCTCGTATCTCCTCTCCTCTCGTATCTCCTCTCCTCTCTCTCTCCTTTCTCGTATCTCCTCTCCTCTCGTATCTCCTCTCCTCTCGTATCTCCTCTCCTCTCGTATCTCCTCTCCTCTCTCGTATCTCCTCTCCTCTCTCTCTCCTCTCCTCTCTCTCTCCTCTCGTATCTCCTCTCCTCTCGTATCTCCTCTCCTCTCTCTCCTCTCCTCTCGTATCTCCTCTCCTCTCTCTCTCCTCTCCTCTCGTATCTCCTCTCCTCTCGTATCTCCTCTCCTCTCGTATCTCCTCTCCTCTCGTATCTCCTCTCCTCTCGTATCTCCTCTCCTCTCTCTCGTATCTCCCCTCCCCTTTCCTTTCTACCTGCCCATTGTCTTTGTGTGCTGATCTGTGCGTCCCCAGGTCAGCTGAGCGTCATTCTGATCTCACTTTTCTGTCTGTTCAGCAGGTCCAGGGTCACATGCCTCCTCTCATGATCCCCATTTTCCCACATGACCAGCGCACCCTAGCAGCAGCGGCCGCCGCCCAGCAAGGCTTTCTCTTCCCGCCAGGAATCTCCTACAAGCCAGGTATTCTCCATCTGTGACCGCTCCTCCATTAGCCAGTAGAATTACGGGAGCTCAGCTCCTCCTGGGTTTTATCCAGCCCATATGTGCAGGTGCTCCACTCCTGCTGGCTCACGTCCAATTTAACCCGTGGCTGTTATGTATGTCTCAATCGCCGGGCATTACAGGTTTGTTTAGTCGCTTTGATGCTATCACCGTCATTATGTCGCGGCCTTTCAAAAAACGGATAATACTTTCGCTAAATGCTTGTTTTCAAAACAACTGATTTCGCTTTAGCTTTGGTGTCGAAACATCTCTCACCACAAGATCACAGATTCAACCACTTTGTTTTCGGTTAAATATGACGACTACATGTGAAGTCATCAAAACACAACATAGTGCAATACTCTCTGTTTAGTCATCGGAACAATCAGTCAGTCCAAGACCAAAACACGGGAGACGTGTGCTGTGAAATCTCTCTCTTCGAAGTGCTAAAGGTAATTTGTTACAGTTTATTTAGCTGTTGTCTTGTGAAGGCTAAACTAATGATGTTCACAGCCCATCAGAATAGACTGAAAATAAGGACAGAAATACGGGCTGGTGTCCTACCAGCAGATGTGCAGATATGGCACGCATGTGGAGGTTTCCCCTGCTGTGTCCAGGCACATTGACTGGTGCTCGTAGGCTAATACTATCGTGCCAGATAGATACAACTGTAGGAACTTCAATCTTTCCAATGGCGAATATGTCTTTCTAGAAGTGTCTTTGTACTAAGCCAGTGTCAGATGTGCTTTGAGTTGTGAAAACTAGCTGTTTTGTACTAAGAGTGGTGAAATATTACCGCATACTTGTGCTAAAGTGAAAAGTACAAACGCCGGAAAAAAACGATATATTATGATAAAACCTATCATGATATCAAGTCATCATACAATCCTTACACACATGTACATACCTCCACACAACATTAAACAACATTTGACGATAAAACCAAGCCTTGTGGAATACCAATTTCGACACAGGGCGTATGCTGAACAATGGACATGGTCAAAGCAGCACTGGAATGTAAATAGCTTTTCAGAATTTAAGTGTGCTGATGTGTCTGGCTGTAATCACAGAGAAGGAATTCAGACCAGGAACACAGTCCAGTACCTCATACACTGTACTCAATATTACAACTCAATGGATCATACACAACTGACACATATTTTAAACATTATTGTCTGTGTATCCCATACTG
Source organism: Dallia pectoralis (assembly GCA_029465975.1). Taxonomy (NCBI): domain Eukaryota; kingdom Metazoa; phylum Chordata; class Actinopteri; order Esociformes; family Umbridae; genus Dallia; species Dallia pectoralis. Next base: position 13,704,533 of record CM055749.1, on the reverse strand, counting down.
AGAGAGTGTCTCGAGTGAAGTCGCTCGACAAAGATTACGCTTTCTCTGTCTGTCGTTCTGTCTGCATCCGCCCATCTGGTGACAGACAGTTAATCAGCTGGTCTGTTGGTCAGTCATTTGAGGGGCAAGATGTGATTAGTTGAGCCAGGATTTAAGTGTTAAAGCGTTGAGAATGAAGAGGAGGACCAGTGTATCACAGGCACCCAGTCATCAGTCGTGCCGGAGGAGGACAGCGGGAGAACCCGGCCCCCTCCAGGAGGTGTTCCCGTACTCCCCTGGCCTGTAGAGGCACGTCTCCCTCTCCCTTTGTGTGACGAACGGAATCAGAGTGGCTCCACACGCAACACATTCCAAATTCAAAAACACATTTGTGGTAAATCGCTGGGACATGTTGATGCACTCCCTGCCAGGGCAGTAACCTCACACCGTGATCTCCTAGCCTCCGTGTTGCTGAGAATTAAAGATGTGCCACTCTGGGCTTCTGTAATGAAATATTCAGACAGATCCCTGCCCCGGACTGCACACAGCCACATAGCTTCTCTTGCTTCAGGCATACGGCTGGGCTATTCCTTTTGCCTCCTCTTTAACATTGATTATTGGCTGTAAGTGAAGTGATGGAAGGGTTCTCAAATCTCCCAGATCCACCTGCCCACGGACACTCTGCTGTGGGTTAGTTGAATAACATGGTAAAGATCTGAGCGGAAAGAGAGAGAAGCGTTAGCAGGTTTTATAGAGAGAGGACAGCAGGTTAAAGAGAGAGAGAGGACAGCAGGTTAGAGAGAGAGAGAGAGAGAGAGAGAGTGAGAGAGAGGACAGCAGGTTAAAGAGAGAGAGAGAGGACAGATACATTGTGTCACTGAACAAATTGTCTTGTTGTACAGAGGAAAGTCCAGGCCTCAATTTGTCTTCGGGTGACTCTTGGAAACACCTTTGGACAACATCTCGGTAACACCAGAGCGTGGACGGTAGACGAGGGAGGGGGTATGATTGGCAACGTGAACAGCAGAACATTATAAAGTACGCCGGTGCAGCTAATCAACTAACTATAAAGCCGGGGGATCAAAAACGAAGTCAGCTATTTTGGAACTGCAGAAGCATGACAGCTGGAACAAAGCGCCTGAGGGGTTTCATTTGCCAGTTTGATTTTCTGTAATAAATTTGACACGGAAAATGTTTTAGCTGAAATAACAGGCGATATTACGGAGTCGCGGCCGTGCCCGGTCCCCATGCGTTATTCATGACTTATAAAGAAAAGGTCTGAAAACGACTACCATCGTCAGAATAAGTATCTCTGCGTCTATTATCCACAAGCCCTTAATACAATATCCCACGCTACGGCCGGGCCTATAAGAGCGTCCGCTGGTTCCATCCTCCAGACGGACGATGTGGCCAAGCGTTCCCTTCCACGCTACGACACGCTAATCTGATTTCGTCTTTACGAGACATCTCCTCCCGGGGGCCGCCGCTTCCGACTGTGGCCCTGTGGCGTCGCCACGACGACGGGGCCCATTCCCTGCGCCCCCGGTCCCGTGGCATTGCCCTGTACACACTGTGCTCAATGGTCCCGGGCGTTGCATGGCGCAGACACAGACACGGGTCGTCCTTTAAACCAATAGACCCCCGCGCCGCTCTGTTTACACTGGAATAGCGGCCGGCGCTTGCCCTGATGGCGTTCTAATGGGTCGGCAGAACGACTCCATGGTCAATGGTGCCTGTGTTATGATGAGCGAGCCCGCGCGGACATCACGCCGGAATGAGCGCCGTCGCCATCGTGTTTCCACCGGCCCACTATAACCAACAGGGGTCCCCTTTGTGACTCGATACAGTAGCGTCGTCAGAGTTACTATTTGTGAGACTTTATGCGCTCGCTGTGTGGCGTCGCTCGCCCTCTTTCTTGTGTCACCGAGATATTTCTTGGCACTTCAAACGGATAAAGCGATATTGGACGTAGGGTCGGTAATACGGCTTCTGTTCGCCTGCCACTCGTTTCGGCGGAACCGCGGTACCTCTAATAGTCTGACAGAATATTTGAGACCTCGGTTTTGGGATCAGGTGCCCTGTTGTGAACAGGCTCTGGTGAAGTGAGGCTCTTCTCTTCTCCACTGCATCAAGCCCCGCTCCACAGTCTAGTCCAAGCCAGTCCGGTTCATTAGTCACCAGCGCAGGCTCTCAGGCTGTGGTGTCCTCAAGTAGAGGCTCTGGGCTGCTGGAGGGCCCTGCTCTAGATACGAGGGTGCTCACCTCGTATCAGAGCCTGATGCCGCGCCCACAACTCTCCTTAATTGGCCCGGTTTGCAGCATTCCACCGGGCTGAATGGATCCCGCTGTATGAGATTACGCTCTTCGTCATCACCGTTACAGGCAGAACCCTTCAAACGTCATTCACTGTCCTCTCTTCGTCTCTGGTTTCTGAATGTTGTAGACATTCAGCAGCTAGTGGCAAGGAATATTTTTGAGACTGGTCTTGTTCTTAGATCGCGTCGGAGGTGAACTTAGTCGATGACCCTGTGAATGTGGAAACGTCCTGCACTTTAATGGTGAAAGATATCTATCCATCTGTTTCCCGAGCTGTCAGGAATGACAAGAAACACACTGCCCATCTCCCTGTGGATCCCCAGAAACCCTGATCTGACTGAGACCCCACAGACCACATCCCATCTGACACAGACCACACCCCATTTGACACAGACCCCACCCCACCTGACACAGACCACACCCCATCTGGCACAGACCCCACCCCATCTGACACAGACCCCACCCCACCTGACACAGCCCACACCCCACCTGACACAGCCCACACCCCACCTGACACAGCCCACACCCCACCTGCCACAGCCCACACCCCACCTGACACAGACCCCACCCCACCTGACACAGACCACACCCCACCTGACACACACCACTCCACCCACCCCACCTGACACAGACCACACCCCATCTGGCACAGACCCCACCCCATCTGACACAGACCCCACCCCACCTGACACAGCCCACACCCCACCTGCCACAGCCCACACCCCACCTGACACAGACCCCACCCCACCTGACACAGACCACACCCCACCTGACACACACCACTCCACCCACCCCACCTGACACAGACCTTACCCCATCTGACACAGACCACACCCCATCTGACACAGACCACACCCCATCTGACACAGACGACACCCCACCTGACACAGCCCACACCCCACCTGACACAGACCCCACCCCACCTGACACAGACCACACCCCACCTGACACAGACCTTACCCCATCTGACACAGACCACACCCCATCTGACACAGACGACACCCCACCTGACACAGCCCACACCCCACCTGACACAGACCCCACCCCACCTGACACAGACCACACCCCATCTGACACACACCACTCCACCCACCCCACCTGACACAGACCTTACCCCATCTGACACAGACCACACCCCATCTGACACAGACCTTACCCCATCTGACACAGACCACACCCCATCTGACACAGACGACACCCCACCTGACACACACCACTCCACCCACCCCACCTGACACAGACCTTACCCCATCTGACACAGACCACACCCCATCTGACACAGACCACACCCCATCTGACACAGACGACACCCCACCTGACACAGCCCACACCCCACCTGACACAGACCCCACACAGACCCACCCCACCTGACACAGACCTTACCCCATCTGACACAGACCACACCCCACCTGACACAGCCCACACCCCACCTGACACAGACCCCACCCCACCTGACACAGACCACACCCCACCTGACACAGACCACACCCCATCTGACACACCACTCCACCCACCCCACCTGACACAGACCTTACCCCATCTGACACAGACCACACCCCATCTGACACAGACCACACCCCATCTGACACCCCAGACCACACCCCACCTGACACAGACCTTACCCCATCTGACACAGACCACACCCCATCTGACACAGACCACACCCCATCTGACACAGACGACACCCCACCTGACACAGCCCACACCCCACCCACCCCACCTGACACAGACCCCATCTGACACAGACCACACCCCACCACAGACCACACCCCACCCAGACCCAGCCCACACCCCACCTGACACAGACCCCACCCCACCTGACACAGACCACACCCCATCTGACCACACCCCACAGACCACCCACCCCATCTGACACAGACCACACCCCATCTGACACAGACCACACCCCATCTGACACAGACGACACCCCACCTGACACACACCACTCCACCCACCCCACCTGACACAAACTCGCAGGCCAGGCGATTGTGCTGTCTTTCGAAAACTCATTGTCTTTCAAAACTGACAGCACGATGGCAATCCCCCTCCCTCCCCCAGACCCCAGTACAGAACCATTAGGTGTCCACACTTGGCAGCTGACCCTTGCCTGGTTCCACATGACTTGACAAGAGCTAACCCCCACCCCCGGTCAGGCACTTCTCCCCCCACTCCTTCTCTCCCCTCAGAGGGATGGCATGCTCATGCTGGAGAGGTGCCTGGTAACGACCTACCCTGCCCCCCTCCTACCAGACAATTTGAAATCACTTCACCCGCGTGACTTTATTGGAACCTGCCTTAAATGGGGATTGAATTTCCCGGCGTATCACAATGTGCTGTGCTGTACAAGATTGCAAAGCGAAGGCGAAGGGAGAAATAGGGGACGTGCACATTTACCCTCGTGGCTGTGGCCTAATAGCTCCATATGTTTGTGAAGAGAAGTGACAGGCAGAAGTGGGATCTGAACCGGGGCCAATTCCCCCACAGTACAAATGCTTCAAACAAACCCACACTCACTCTGTGCGCCAGTACGCTACACCACTGGCCTGTCTGATCCGTCTGCCTGCCTGCCTGCCTGATCTGCCTGTCTGCCTTTCTGAT